>CM062291.1:425056719-425680225 GCA_031216915.1 Pictodentalium vernedei
ACACACGCATTCCTTTTTCGTTAATGTAGTTTATTTATGTTAATTCCACTCTCAACATTTACATTTTAACATTCCACTCTGAACTTAACTTTTAAAATCGTCAATCGGATTCCCTTCCTCCCCAACCCACAATTTATTCAAAATTCAATACCGGGTAGCATGATTCTTCTCCGTCAATAGCTGCAGTTAGGTAAAAGACCGTCGGGAAAATGTCCAGATATTGTACTGGTCAAGTTATAATTTTTTCAACTCACATCCATGATTTCAGTACGGTATAATATTTATTTTTTCGTAATTCCTCGAGTTCTAAATCGATTTTGATGAACAACATTACGAATCGCAATAGTTTTCAATAACCTTTTCAAATATTGAACTATCTTTTTAATATTTCAAGTAAAAATAAAAATAATATTTCACTGACTGTGAAAAAATTTGATCTAATTAAGAGCCGGTGACTGAGAGATCAAAAGATAAACCGACGTCAGCCGAACATCCCATCACACAGTTTGACATATTCATGCGATATTAAAAACACAATTCAAACTCCATATTTTGATCGTTTTTTCTGCCATATTAATGCTTTTTATTATCAAAAAACATGTATGGAGCATACGTATTCAATTTATACTTAAGTGCAATACCTAACAATCACTAAACAACAATGAACTGAAACTATTTTTGGTGGAAGAATAAACCTGATTACCGCACTTGCAAAAAACACAAGTTAATTATAGATAAATTGAAGTCACGTGGTGGGGTTTTGAGACCCCACCTCGTAGTGTAATTAGTGGGGTCTCAATTTCTGTGTTCATATGGGCAGCGTACACGACATGTTGGTAGGTGGACTTATTTTTGAAGCCCTCACCTGACCAAAGTTGTTTAAAGGATTTAATTCGTGACTATGGCTAGCTAACACTACAGAGGAATGAAGTTATTTAATTATTTATAACTCTGTTGGGTTCATTCCCACTTAGCCAACATTTTGAAATTAGCAAGTTGCATCTAGCTAACATTCTTGATTTCACACCTTCATGAGATTTGCTTATGGTCTGTTTCAGATTAACATTCTTGATATCACACCTTCAGGAGATTTGCTTATGGTCTGTTTCAGATTAACATTATTATCTTCAACTTACTCACATATATTTTAACTTTTTATAAAACTTTTCAAAACGGTCAACTGTTTAACCCTTTACCCAATGCAGACGATATCAAAATTTATTATTTTAAATATCATTTTTTTTAATTTTTCAAAAAATTTCAACAAAACCATATCATGTGACCCCTTGTTGGAACGAGCTCGACGAGCTCATTCCAATGAAGGGTCACATGATATAGTTTTGTTGAATTTTTTTTAAAAATAATATTTTTTCAACTGCTGAATTTGCATATTACGCGGACGGATGCGGGCAATTCGTTGGGTAAAGGGTTAACACATTTATCAGTATTTTTATTGAATTGTTTTCAGTTTAAAAGAAATTGGTAGTAAAAACAGAGGTGCTCTTTGAACCTAGCCTAGCCACTGTTTTAACAAACTTTTGATAAGGTTTTGATAGGTCTGAGATGACTTCAATACTTAAACATAAACTGTTTCATCTTTTATGATTGGAAGATTTTGTTTTTTCAATAAGCCCTTATAAGCAAAGTATCATGCAAAATAATCATAAATTAATCATGGCTACAGCACAGTTAGATGTTAATTTTAGTGCAATAGTGCAGAAGTGGATCATTTCACAGATTATGTTACCGAGACATGGGTTGAAGGTTCATCCTTAGAGAGATTGAACCATTATGACAATGACGTTGCCCGTACGACAAAGAATGTTGAAGGATGCCACAGCAAGATAAACAAATTGTGTCGGCATTCACATCCAAATATATTTTCTTTGTTGACTTTATTAAAACAAATCCAGGCAACAAATGAGGCCAAATTCATTCAGTTGCAAGCTGGGGGAATACCGCACCCCAAGAAAAGAAAATACAGACAATTGGATTCTCATCTTTCTTTGTTGAAAACCCGCCTTCAAATGGGAGAAATTGACATTATGACATATGCTGATAAGGCATCGGATTTAGGGCATTTAGACTAAAATTTGTGTTATACTTCACTTTCAGTGTTGTTGATAAAGGTGTAGAATTGGGAAGTCTACAATTTATTTAAAATATACCTGGTTTCCTCAGAATTTTCTATGAGAGAATTTTTAGAAGACCAGGCATGTATATTTAAAATAAATTGTAGAGTCCCCCATTCTACTTCACCTTCAGTGTTTCTGTATGTCTACTGCTGTTGATAATGGTTTATTTTAAATACAATTTATTTTAAATATACCTGGTTTCCTCAAAATTTTCTATGAGAGAATTCTTAGAAGACCAGGCAGGTATATTTAAAATAAATTGTAGAGAGAGAATTCTTAGAAAGTGTAAGTGGATAAAGGTTTATTTATTTTAAATAATAACAAGAAGAATGTTACTAAGGTAATACCTGCCCCCATCCCCCCACTCCCCCCCCCCCCCATGACCTTCACCTTGCAGATGCGGTGAAAACTATTAAACGCGACACACCTTCTGACTGTCCTTAATATTTGTAAAAAATTTAACAATTGCACTATGATTTGTTTCTGAGTTATGGCTGAGACACGAATATTAACCAATTGTGTGACACATCCTCCCATGGTCCTTTATAATTGTGTGAAGTTTGATGACTATAGCCCTAATAGTTTTGGAGTTATGCTTGAGACACTATTTGTGACCCTGAACATATGAAGGTCAACTGTGACCTTCACCTTGCAGATGCGGCAGAAACTATTATATGTGACACACCTTCTGACTGTTCTTAACATTTGTAAAAAGTTTAACAATTGTACTATGATTCGTTTCTGAGTTATAGCTGAGACACGAATATTGACAGATTTTTAGTGTGACCTTGAAATGTGACCTTGACCTTGAAGATACAAACTCGGTTATGGTGTGTGACACATCCTCCCATGGTCCTTTATAATTGCATGAAGGTTGATGACTATGGCCCTAACAGTTTTCGAGTTATCGGCTCGGACACACACACACAAATGGACACACTGACACACACATGGATGGACGGACACACGCAGACTTCAATCACTATATGCCACCCTACTTAAGTCGGGGGCATAAAAATGTGAAACAGAGTACAGCTTAATTGGGGATTAGCACCTATTGTCGCCATAACATCAATTCCCACTCAGTCAACATTTTTAATCTTACCTGATTACCCTAAAATTCAAAATGTTGTGTACGTGGGAAGACACCCTCTGTCGTCCGCGTTAGATCATTTTTTCTAGTATTGGGATCCAGCAATGCAAAATCAGGGAGCCCCATATCAGCTAAGATACTTAACTTGAACAAACTTGAATGTGACCTCTCACCCTCTCAAGCATGCAAATAAATTTGCAAAGTGTGACTGTGATCATGACCAGTACAAATGTGTTGGTGCAGGACATTGTGAGGATGCTTGAAAAGTCAAAAGTGTCATTAAACTCCAATCAACAAATAAATAAACAAATTATTTAACCCTTTACCTAACATGAAAAGCAGACGACACTTGCAAACAAAATTTTTGAATAACTAATTTTTTTCATTTTTTGTCTCAAAACCATAAGTTATGACCCCTCATTGGAACGAGCTTGACAAGCTCGTTCCAAAGAGGGGTCATGACCTATGTTTTTGCGACAACAAATTAAAATTAATTGGCTTTTTTAGAATAGCGCTGGCCGGTTTTAGCTGTTATGTTGTGTAAAGGGTTAAACTAATTTTAAGGCAGTCCTAATTTTAACACAGTGACTTAAGAGTCTCTTTTTATTCAAGTTATATTTTTATTCAGTCCAAGTTGACTTCTTCGCCCGAGTCACCTGATCGGCTGGTCTCTGCCTACAGCCCTATAATGATTACTGATCCTTCTGTCTAATTTGGTGTTAAGTACTCAGCTGCCACAAACTTTGGCTTTATGCAGCAATTTATGCATACAGTTAAAACTAGAAGTCCTGTCAGGAAATGCACACAAATAGCACGTGGAGATGCGCGTTAATCTACGCGTTATGGCCCAAGTAAAGCTATCAAATTCTGTACATATGGCCTGTGCACAAGCAATGTTTCAGCCAATGGACCTCCGGGTAACCCGGAGGTCCACTGGCAGAAACATTGCATGTGTTTGCTATGAGTAACCAGGAGAACCTGCCGTGCTTTGGATACCATTCGATATGGCAATTGCGCGCAATTCCAACGCGCAATTAAGCCTAGATAAGCGCACTATTCATGACAGGACTTCTAGTTTTAACTGTACCAGTTTGAAAGGGTTAACTTGTTGTGATCCATTGTCCTATTATTTATTGACTGGGCAAAAAAAAAAATAAAAAATTTGTTTCTCAAGCTCTCTCACATGGTTCTTTGGGCTGCTGCATGCTATCTTTATAACCAATGCAAACTTAAAATAATAAAAATTAAATGGTTTTTGTCGGATATTTTACCCAAATTACTAAAATTGATAAATTTGTCCCTTGAGTGCAACAAGACTTTGCAATGCTAGTGCATTGCAAAGTCTTATATTCAAGGGACGAAAAACACCACAACCCATGCTGTTCTGTAGATTATGAGGCCTAAAACATAAAACAAACAAAGAACATGAACTTTTGATGGCAAAGAAATAATTACAAAAATAAAAAATAAAATAAAAAAAACACATCGCCCACACACAAAATTTACTAAAAAATTGTATTTTCTGTTCAACCTACTCACAATTGTTTACAATTGGCTGAATAAACAATAGGAGGAGGTGAATCACATAACCAATACCAACAAGAGCAGCAGAAAGAAAAGCAAGGAGGGCAGAGAACAATATAGCGAAACATGTAATGAAGATAGAGAGAAGGCACCTGAAAAGAACAAGGCTGAGCAAAGCACAACCTCGATAAAAACAATTTTAATGAGGGTGCACAACAGCCTGAGCAGCAACGAGAGGGCCTAAAGAATAAAGGTCCTCAGATTGCTGCTGAAGGTGGCAGAGATAAAAGGAGGAGAAGGTAGAAGCATTCCTCCAGTAAGCCGCATTCATAACAGCCTGGAGCGAAACAGAATTGGAGAATGCCCTGGATGTAGAAATGGCATGAACCTCATGAGCATTAAACCGGTTTGAAACAAGATCTGACGCAGACAAGCGGGAATAAGCCAGCTTGATTACGAGACAGATCCACCTGGAAATAGAATGGGAAGAGGTAGACTGCCTCTTAGGAATGAGAGACAGAAAGAATCTCTTCCGACCCCTCCTTATGAACTGAGTGTGAGTAATGTAAGTCTTGATCGCACGAACAGGACAAAGAAGAGGTCTCCGGCCATCGACAGCAGGGAGAGCCCAAATGTAGATGGGAGAAGGTACTGAATCAGAAAGTTGATTCTTAGCCAGAAAAGAGCAACCAGTAGTGAAGGTGATGCTGTTAGCCTCATTTCTGAAGAAGGCAGAATCAACAGATAGTGCATGAAGTTCACTGACTCGTTGAGCAGAAGCAAACTCTACAAGAAAAGCCGTCTTATAGGTGAGAAAACGCATATCGGTCTCAGATAAAGGCTCGAATGGTGCCCCCTCCAAACAGTGCAACACCCATGCCAAGTTCCACTTGCGTGTAAGACGCAAATCTCTAGGTCTCTTCAAAGAAAAGTGGCGAATGAGTTTGGAGAGAAAAAGATTACGACCGATGCACCGCTTTCCCACATAAGAGAAAGTATCAGACAGCATAGACCGATAGCCCTTAATCGTAATAGGCTGGAGGCCCTTGGAGTCAAAAAGATATACCAGAAAATCCGCTATCTGAGCGATTGACGGATCACGGTAATCCACATGGTGATCTGCACACCAGCGGCAGAAAACCTGATCGTCTCGAAAAACCTCTACGTCTACGTCGGAGACTGGACTTGATAAAAGACAGGCGTGAAGGGACAGGCTCACCAGGTTGTTGTGATACTTCCTGGGATGACCCTGGGAAAGAAGATCACGACGTAGAGGTAGACAAATTGGCCGATCTGCCAACAGAGGCCACAGCAGATTGATCCACACCCTCTGTGGAGACAAATGCCAGAGGATCTGGACAAGGGGAGACAAAGGTCTCTACCTGATGATTCCAGTGAATTGCGAAAAGGTCGACCTGAGGACGGCCCCACTGCTCGCAAATCGCCTGAAACACCGACCAATGTAGCATCCATTCGGTGGGAAGGACATTGTCGCGTCGGGACAGGGAGTCTGCTAGGACATTGAGACGCAAGGAATGTCTCGAATGGACACCCGAGCGTTTACATCCCACGCCAACAGAAGAAGATCCAGAGATAGCCGATACATGGGAATCGAATGTGTGCCTCCTTGATTCCAAATGTAGGCCACTACTGTCGAATTATCCGAAAGAAGTAGGACAATATGATCCGACAGATGAGGGATCCAAAGCCCGAAAACTCAACAGAAGAGCAAGGAGCTCCTTCTGGTTGATATGAAGGCCCACCTGCTCGCTGTCCCACTCACCGTGAGTGGACAGATCAAGAGGATCCAACGTCGCACCCCAGTCCCGATCGCTGGCATCCGCAGTAAGGATGCGATCGTCCAAAGGAAGATCCAACGGAACACTCTGTGTCAGCCAGGGAACATCAGCACAAGGGTGGAGGTGACAAAGCAGGGATCGAGGAATAGGAAGTTCCAGGTCCAGCAGATCTACATTCGGACGCCAATGATCCAACAGAAAGTGTTGGAGAGGTCGGACAAACAAGTGACCGAGCAGAATGAGATCTGTCACCGAACCGCAAAGGCCCAGCATCCGAAAGAAAGTCCTGGCCGAGACCGAGGAAGACTGAAGCAGGTTCTGAGTCAAGGTGGAAAGAATCGTCCCCCAAGCATGACGCCAGATGAATGGGTACATGGAAGTAGGCATCCTTCAGGTCGATACTGGCAGCAAAGTTGCCCTGATGAACTGAACGTCGAACCGACCAGAAAGTCTCCATACTGAAACGAGGAGCTATTATGTACTCGTTCAGGATACTCAGATCGATGACAGGACGAAATTGGCCGTTTTTCTTCGGCACCAAGAACAGTCTTGAGTAAAACCCTGGTGAAAGGGTGTTCCTGACCACCTCGATCGCCCCTTTGGAGAGGAGATTGTCGATCTCCTGCACCAGAAGGTCCCAACGTAGAGAATCGGAAGGGACCCAAGTCGGGAGGGGCACCCGAGATAAACTGCGGTGCCGATGGAAGGACAGTCGCAGACCAGATTGAATGACGTTGAGGACCCAAGTGTCGGACGTTATCTCTGTCCAACGGTCGAAAAACAGTGACAGCCTTCCCCCGACTGGAGGTGAATCGAGGTGAGAACCTTCACTTGCGGCCTTGACGAGGCCCCGAGAGGAGAAACCACCTCAGGAAGAGACAGAGTCCTGAGACTTTCCTGCCTGAGGCTGTCAGCGAGCCTGGCCGTGTCGGAGCTTCTTCTGAGCAGAAGGAGCAGACGGAGCCGAAGGTGTAGCTGACATTGCCGACAAGGCAGATGCAGCAGCACACTTGGCGGGCCTGGAACAACCACCACCCACAGCAGCAGGTTGGTAGAGCTTTTGCAGCAAAAGCTGGTCCTTCGAATGACGAAGAACTTCACCACGAACAGCTTCCACGGAACCATGGAACAACTGAGGTCCAACCAAAGAGGCAGACCTCAGAACAGCACGCTGCTCAGAAGGAAGGGATGGAGAAGAATCCAACACTGCATCCCAGCTCCAAATTAGCCGTGTGGCAGGTGTGAGCGTGTGTCAAGGTCATGAGAGCCTGTGACAAAATGCGAAAAGGCACCTGAGCCTCATCAAACTCCTCTTGTGGAAAATATTCAGCCAGGGCAGCGACGACATGGTCCGCAAGAGATAACATACCCAGCATCTCTCGGGACAGGCCCACCATAGATTCAACTACCGACATCGTGAGAACTGCCGACTTAGGCTTAGTTAACCCGAGGGAAGAAGAATCCTCATCCACAGTAGTCATCCCTTGGAAGAGTGTTGGACAGACAGAATCGTAAACACGAAACCGCAATGGAGGCAGAAAGGCATCAGCTCTAGAAAAGAAAGAATCCTTGAGGGCCTTAGAACACATTTTGGCGTCTAAGCCCTGGAAGGACTCAACAACCTGAGCCGATTGCAGAGGACGCAAAGCCCCAGAGCTAGAAGGCTCAACAGGGTTACGGCGCTCCACAGTGGACTGCGGCCGGACGGTCACAGATGCCTAATCTGAAGATTGAACATCCGGCAATAAGCCAAAGATGAAATCCAAAGCCTGCCCTAAGATTGACGAGGGGGGGCCCATCACCTTCCAGAAAATCGTCATCCTCTGTAGCAGAGGAGAGGTAGCCCAAGTCGGGCTGACAAGCAGAAACCTCCTGGGAAGACTGCAGTATCCAAGGGGCCAGGCGAGACATCTCGGCAATCGACCAAAGGAGGTTGTACCTCAGGAGGCACAGGGAGGCCAACTTGAGGGTTGCCAAAAAGCAACCGGGTTAGTGCCAAAACGGCCTGACGCAGGTCACCCTGAGAATCCGTCGCAGCAGCATCGCCTGACGGAGGGTCTTCCCAATGGATCCTTCTGGTAGAAGGAACCAAATCCTCAAAAGAGACCGACAGCAAATGTTGGTCGGCAGACAGAATAGGAATACGGTGAGAAGACACCAGAGAATAGTCCCGATTGTGACGCCCAGGGGCCATCAGTGACCTCTGCGGAACAAAAGGTCCTGCCTGCAAATCCTCTAAAGAGACCGACGGCGCACATCGATCGGTAGCTGGACCTAGGACACGGTGAGAAGACACTAGAGGATTGTCCCAAGAATGACAGGAATCTGTCATTGGCCTCTGCGCGGCAGACGGCCCCAACTGCCCATCCTCTGAGACCGACAGCATGCATCGATCAACACCCAGACTCGGAACACAGTGAGGAATCACCGGAGGAAGGTTCCAAGAGTAACAGCTAACCAGGGCTGTCACTGAACTCTGCCGAACAGCAGGCCCTGGATGCAAATGTCCCAACCCCATCCTGCTAGTTGGCACACTAGCAGGGGAAGGAGGAACAATAAATGATTCACTCGAGGGGCGAGGAATCGCTGCCGTAGCGACCGACCGGCTCAACCGACTAGGAGCAAACCTAGCCAGATGAGACGGAGCAGACAGCAAACCCGCACAGCTTCGCCGCGAAGCCAGGGGAGGCTGAGAGCTCACAGAAACACCAGCAGATACAGCCTTGGTCCCCCGAGACTGTAGACCATCCCCAGAGGAGATGTATTAACAACTTCCTCAGTAACTGTCGATGGCATAGGAGGCAGATCGGAGAGGGTCACCGAGCTGACCTCGGAGAAGCTCTCTACGAAAACAGACGCCTCAAGAGTGACAGCAGAAGACAAAGAGACCACGGTTTCCACGTCAGGTATCACGGAACTAGCACCGTCAACAGTTGCAGAGGAACTCGCCACAGAAGACAGATCAGAATCCTGTGTGACAGAGTCACCACGTGCACTAGCAGAAATGTCTGGCACGGCACGGCTACCCTTACCCCGAGAACGAGGGGTTCTAGCTCTGGACAGAACCACCTTGTTAACAGAAGCCCAGAATTTTGAGGACCAAACCCCACAAATACCACATGATTGGGCCTGAGTGCAATTGTCGCAAGTGACACATGTGGAATGAGAATCGTCCCACATGTTTCACTTGCAAGCAAGAGGTACAAGGAATAGTCTTTGGCATAATATGAATGATAATAATAGAATCAAGCTTCCCGCTGACGGAAAACAGAACAAAGGTCGTGTTCACACGTGGGGGAAAAACAAGATTAAGTGTGAAGAAACAAGCAACAATGATCAAAAATAACATTAAGCAATAACAATTTTGAAAGCTTGAAAAAGGATACAATCCACTTGCACACAATCAAATGCAGATAGCACATACAATAAGTTGTTCACGAAGAAAACAGCTAAGTATAGCACGAGTCACAAAAGTTAAAAAATTTATAGTAATTTATATATTTTTTATACTTACCAATGACCCAGACTTAGCTGGTGCTAACTCTAACAAAACCAGTGTCAAACACAAATTTTGCCCCCCAATCCCCAAAATTTGCATCCAAAACAAAAAGAAATCATGTCCTAAAGGACCTCCATACTACGCCTCTACTGCGCATGCGCAGTGACGCAGACGTCCCGAAATTGGCTCCAATTATCATTCTTACTGGCAGTGCCTGGTCAGCGCTATGTACTCAGCGGGGAGGCAAGAGTTCCCAACTCCAGGGAGGGCCATCCCCGTCTGGGTCATTGGTAAGTATAAAAAATATATAAATTACTATAAATTTTTGAACATTTTTATACTGTACCAATGACCCTGACTTAGCTGAATAGTAAACAGGCTGGAGGGCCTAGGACATAGAGGAAAATCCAATAAGCTCAACTATATAGTAAAGAGGTAACCCCTTAAGGAGAAAAGGAGTATTAGGCTTTACATGTATCTTTCTTATTTAATATTAAATTAGAAAGATACACTACCCTTAATAACTGAGCACAATAACATTCATGTTCTCTATTAACCCTTATACTAATTATTTTTAAAGCAAGCCAATAAATAAAGTAGTCCAGAGAATTGAGACTCTTTATAGTCATTTAAAAGTGTCCGAGTATTGTATATTAAAGCCCGTTTGACACTTGACATATACAAATGCTTCACACCGAGCTACACTTTAAAAATAAGACATGAATGAATTTAAACATTAATATTACACTTTAAAACCATCCCGGAAGCGACTCAGAAATACTGACTTGGAGGAGGCATTCCCTTGCTTTTCACTATAAAGCAGGTGACCTAAGGGAACACTCGCTCCCCCCCCCCCCCCTTCCCCTTGCCCTGGGTCAAATAGCCCAGAGCGAAGAGGGCAGCCGGACGGAGTCACTGCCGGAACAGAAAGCCTGCATAACTATAGTTGCAACTGTTTAGTGAACGACATTCTGAGCAACAGATAACGGACCTAAACAATGCAGGTCTCCAGAAATGAACTCAATATTTCTGAGATAAAAATTCGTAAATGTGGATGGCTGAGACATATAAGCAGCCTTCATTAAATCTGTAATAGCAACACTATTAGCATAAGCCCAGGAAGTAGAAAGAGCTCTTACTTCATGAGCAGAAATCTTAAGCACAGACTGCTGAGAAGAAGATAAATCTTCATAAGCAGTACGGATAGTTAACTGAATCCATCTAGCAATAGAATGGACTGAAATGTCCTTTCTATTAGGCATCAAAGACAGAAAGAAACGTTTCCGTCCCTTTCTGATGAACTGAGATCTCTGTTTATAGATACGTAGTGCTCTAACAGGACAGAGTAAAGGCCTACGCCCGTCTGAAGACGGAAGAGCCTTAATAACAATAGGTTCCGGATATTTATTAGGAGCCTGATTCTTAGCTAAAAAAACCCACATTAGTAGTGAAGGTGATAGTGTTCCCAACACTACGATAATGAGAATCATCCACCGATAGTGCATGAAGCTCACTGACTCTTCTAGCAGAAGAGAAAGCTAAGAGAAAAGCTGTCTTATAAGATAAGAATTTGAAATCTACTGTCCCAAGAGGTTCAAATGGCTTTTCCTTCAATTTAAGGAGAACCCAAGCTAAATTCCACTTAGGAATTAATCTAAGAGTTCTGGGTCTATTTATCGAAAAGTTTCTAACCAATTTCGATAAAGAGACATTAGATCCAATTTGTAAACTATCATGATGTGCATAGGTATCAGATAACATAGATCTATAACCCTTTATAGTAACAGGCTGCAGTTTGATTTCGTCAAACAAGTATACTAGAAAGTTTGCAATGTCTGGTATAGAGGGATCGAATATATCTACAGAATGATCCCTACACCAACGACGAAAAACCTTCCACTTAGCCGCATAGTTTAGCGAAGAGGAGGTCCTCCTACAGTTAGAAATCGCGTCCACTGCTCGTCCTGTAAAGTGCTTGCCATGCAAGAAGGACCGCACAACGGAAAAACGTGAAGGTTGAGACCTTGCGGGTTGTGATGGAGTTGGCGCGATTTCCCCTGCGAAAGAAGATCCTCCCGTGGAGGAAGCTTCCGCGGTAGGTCCCACAACAGACACCTGAGTAGATTTATCCACGGTCTCTGTGGCGACAGAGATGCTACCAACAGAATCTTGCATTGAGATTGTTTTATCTTTAGCAATACTTGTTGAATTAACGGCGCTGGAGGATACGCATATCCTATCATTCCGTCCCAAGGGATCGACAGAGCGTCTACTGCAAATGCTCTTGGATCTGGACACGGAGACACATACGTCTGCAACTGATTGTTGAGATGTGTCGCAAATAAGTCTATCATTGGCCGTTCCCATTGGTAGCAAATCTGATTGAATACTTGTTTGTTGAGAGTCCACTCCGACGGCAACAAGCGACCCTTTCGTGAAAGGGAGTCTGCTAGCACATTCAGACGACCCGGTATGTGACGGACCGAAAGAAGAACGTGATGTTCTAACGCAAACAGAAGGATTCTTTCCGTTAGATTGAACAACGGAACTGAATGAGTGCCTCCCTGATTCCGTATATACGCCACTACTGTCGTATTGTCGGATAGGATTTGGACATGAGCATCGTGAATAATGTCCATCCAGTGACGTAACGCAAGCCAAGTTGACATCATTTCCTTGATGTTTATGTGCTTGCACAGGAATTGCGGATCCCAAAGACCCTGGCATCTCGAATCCGTTGGGATTAATGATGCACCCCAACCTGTTTGACTGGCATCCGTCATAACGGTAAAACTCGGATCCGGCAACTGCAGCGGAACTCCTTGAGTTAACCACTGAATGTTTGCCCAAGTCTGAATCTCTTGTTTCACTTGATCTGACAAGAGAACGTCTACATCGAGCGAATGAATTTTCACACTCCAATTCTGAGTCAGAAAAATTTGAAGAGGACGTGTGCGTAACCGCCCCATCGGAATGAGATCCGCGGCGGCTCCGCACAGACCAATCAGTCTCATAAATTCTCTCGCCGTGACTTTGTCTGCGTGCAGACAATAGCGAGCGTAACAACTGACTAATTTCGCTCTGGTTAACGGCAGACGAACGAGATTGTTGTGCGTCTCGAAGCTCATTCCCAGATGAGTGAATGACTTGGATGGCACCAGATCCGACTTCTCCTCGTTTACTATAAAACCGAGACGTCGGAGCAATAGAAGAAGATTCTGAACATCGTTCTGAAGCGTTAACTCGTTGCCGTACCTCTGAAGAATGTCGTCCAGGTAGGCTGACGTTACCGCAGACGAATGAGCTCGGAAGTAGATCATTACCGAGTTCATTACCCGAGTGAAAGCCCAGGGTGCTAGATTCAATCCGAAGCACATCGCCCGGAATTGATACACCACTCCTAGGACTGCGAAGCATAGATACTTTCGGAATGTCGAATGTACCATGACGTGAAAGTACGCATCTTTGAGATCTATGCTCGTTGCATAATCGTTCACCCGAATACTCGCTCTGACCGATCGAATCGTCTCCATATAAAACTTCGGAGCAACGATCAGCTTGTTTATCCAGCTCAAATCTATGACTGGACGGAACGAGCCGTCTGGTTTCGGAACCAGAAACAGATGGCTGTAGAATCGCGGAGATTCCTGGTTTTCTACGACCCCTACCGCGTTCTTCATTAAAAGAGACTGCACCTCTGATAACAGAGCGTCTCTTTTCTGTGGATTTGACGGAAGATGAGTCCACTTTGGACTTCGAGTTAATGGAGGCTTTCGTTTGAAGGATATCTTTAGACCTTCCGAAGTCACTCCTCTCACCCAAGGGTCGTCCGTAATCGACGCCCACTCTTGTGAAAAGCTCAACAACCTTCCGCCAACCGGAACGCGATAGAGGTTTAAGCCATCACCTCCTGGACCTGCGAGGCCTGCGGTAGGAGAAACCACGTCTTCCACGACCCGCACCTCACCTCGTCGACCTCAGGGCGTCCGACCGATTGTCCCGGCCTGAAGGACGTCCCGAACGAGAGTCGCTATCCTGACGGTCTCTTGAATAAGACCAAGAGGACGCACCAGAACCTCTATAGGAACCTCTCTTGGGCGCATTAGACCCAGAAGTGCCTGTCTTATTCGTGTCTGCTGTATCCGACTTCTTAGGAGCAGATCTGAACAACAGAGAATCATTAGCTTTCTTTTTAATTTTATCATAAATAGCGGAAAGCTTGCCGTCCAAGAGAAGTTCTCCTGCGACCGAAGTGACTCTAAGAGAGTTCTTCACCTTAGAATCCACTAGTGTGGATGTAGCTAGGGCTGCGTCACGTCTAACCAACTCCAGATTTGCCACTGAAAGGGCGGAGTTACACGTGGAATAAGCTACTGCCCTTGAAAGAAGTCTTAAAGAGGATTGTATATCCTGAAACTCTTTCCCCTGAAGGCGCAGTGATAACGCCTTAGTAAGGTGATCTGCGTAAGATAAGGCATCTAAATTGGCTCTGTTAGACGCAATAGCTGTTTCCAACACCGCGGTTGGAATAGAAGCTGACGACGGTAATGATAGCTCTAAGTCTTCCGCCTCGTCGTCCATACGCAGGGGAACTCTCGGTATACCCTGTCCTGCCGTATCGAATTTATTCCTTGCATTAATGAAAGGCAGGTTGAGAGTATTAGCGGACAAGAAACCTGCTTTCCCCGTCCTGGAAGCAAGTTTAAATATAGCGTCGTTCAATAATTCAAATGTTCTTGCAACATTATTGGACTGCGACGGAAACTCGGGAGCGATGTCCCTGAACCGCTCAAAAAATTCAGAGTCCAATGACGTTATAATTCTCTTGTCCGGAAGCGCAGCAGTCTGGCCCGACGGAACAACTTGAGGGAGAAAGTGCCAGATGAAGTCCACGGCAGCTTTATGTTGTTCCGAAAGGGATAGCTCCAAGTCATCCGTATCCCTTTCACCATCCGGTCGGACCTCATGATGTTCCCGGTCGTCCGCCCCCGATGCTTCGGCGGAGCGTACCGACCCAGCGCCGTCGGATAATTCTCGATCCGACACCGTTTCTGTCGGCTGCTGTTATGCTGCGATAAGCTGTGCTATCTGCACAAGAATGTCCGACGTCGAGACCTGCGGAGGCGCAGTCTTTCGCTGCTTCGCCGAGGGCAGCTCCGCATCAGATGGCTCCCGCATACTTTTCCTATGCGAACGTCCAGAGTCCATCGGTCTCGAATCCCTGGCTGCCGGATGGTGTGACCTGGTCGCCGAAGAATCCTTCATCGGCGAAGCTGGTAATATATCGGCGGTCACGCAGCCAAGGTGAGGTCGTGTGCGCTGACGAGAAGAGGAAGCCTTAACAGTCTCTGCGGACTGCTTATACAACGGAGCGTCCCGAGCGACGGACGTATGCTCCGCTAAAGACACATTTTGTACCACAACATCTGGTCCCAGATGTTGTTGTACGAGAGAGGGGCCTCTCTCGCTCGCGGACCGGCTAGACCTGGATGAGCTAGGAACCGGACTCAAAGGCTTCCTCCGTTCTCGCTTACTATCCGCCGTCACTGGGTGTGCATCTATTATGTTTATAGTGCTCGCATCACCCAAAATTGCCTCTTGGACCGCATCGGACGAACCCGGCTGCCGAACCATTCGGTGAATGGACGCTACACCGGGCGAGCTAGCGGACAACATTTGTCTAATCTCCATGAGCACTTTTGCCGCTAGCTCTGAATTCATTTGTGACGACGGACGCACACTTGAAGAAGATAACATGGAAACATCACCCTGTTCTGGTTCCTCTGAAATAGAAACTGAGAGAGTAGAGTGACCTTGTGGAGAAAGAGCCGGAATCGCTCTTTCTCCAGAAACAACATATCGTGACACACGTTTCCAGTGTTTCTCATCCCAATGTTCACATATAGGACAGGGATTAATGCGAGAACACTGACTACAATTAATACAATGATCATGAAAGTCAGAGGAAGATTTCTTCCTATTACAATTTGAACAACGTTCCCTTCATTGTGAAAGAACAACAATAAGTCCTAGTTACTCGCAAAAACCCCTGACACAAAGATACATAATAACATGATCCATTAATAAATGAAAAAACAATTGCAAAACAAAATAATTTTGAAAAAATATTTTTTCAGCGAAGCCCAAGTTGCTGAAAAGTAACGTTGAGCCCCGATGGATCCGATGGCAAAGTGTGGTCAAAAATTTTAAATTTATATTAAATAATTAATGAGACACTTTCGGATAATATAAATGTATCTTATAGTGAGATAAACTACAGCAAAGGCAAACAGCCCCCCTCAAAAAAGGCTGTTGCCAATGAAAACAAACAGTGTAAAAACACCAGAAAACATGACTCCAGGCACTGAAAAAACTGGCCCGGAATCAGTCATCAATTACACTCTATCTGATGCAAAACAGAGACTCCCAGGGGAGAATCTGTAGAACATCAGATGGAAGATGCAGAACACAAACGTTATACACCCATGGGTGAAAACGTAACTATGGGGAAAATAACAGAAAACATTCTGTAACCAAGCAACTCTCCCAGGAAATTTTAGAAATGAAATTTCTCAAAAATATGCCAAAAGCATGGGAGAATTGCAAGGGGGGACTTTAGAAGGCTAGGGGAGAGGAAACACTGAATAAGCAGTGCAACAATTAGCAAGAATGACAACAAGAGGCCCATGCCTCGAAAATAGGCAACTTAACATAATTTCATCAAAACATTTTAAGTACAGCCCTGATTATTTTTTGTCACTTCTTTTTCCTCTCCTCCTTCTATCCTCCTTAGAATCACATTTTCTCCAAAAATTACGTGTCTGGCATCCTTTAAACTGAGATTTACAAGCACAAAGATCAGTGAGATGTTGACTGATGAAGGGCCAAACAGAGAATGATAATTGGCGCCAATTTCGGGACGTCTGCGTCACTGCGCATGCGCAGTAGAGGCGTAGTATGGAGGTCCTTTAGGACATGATTTCTTTTTGTTTTGGATGCAAATTTTGGGGATTGGGGGGCAAAATTTGTGTTTGGCCCTGGTTTTGTTAGAGTTAGCACCAGCTAAGTCTGGGTCATTGGTACAGTATAAAAATATTTCCGACCATGTACAAATGGGGGAAATAAAAGGAACTGACGTCACGGTTGTTGCGCATGCGCTCAGTAAATGCAAGAGGTGTGCAGAGAGAGTACCTGTAATTTCGTGCACTGGTCTCGCTCGACCCTTTTTTCAATCTTTTTCGTGCTTTTGTACTCTAGTACTTTTCCAGCTTGCTTGGAAAAGTTTCTAAAAGCTTGAGTTAGTTCCGAAGTAGGGCTTGCACTTATGTTACAGCCAATTGTAAATGAAAGTGTCAATGAGACACTGCAGCTTAACTTGTGTGTTGTGTTTGATGAAAAGGATAATGTTCAATGTTTATGAAAGGATTATGAAATAAGACAAGAATTGTGATAATTGGGAATATGCTCATTTCTGTTCCCTGTATGCTATGTTTATGATAAAAATAATATGAGGTGTACACTGTACTAAAGAGCTGACGGGTGGGTTAATATGACCTCACAGTTAATGTATGTGGCCCTCACAGTTAACGTATATTAACAAAAGTTACCAAGTTACAGTGAAATTATTCCAAAATGAGTCATCCTATCAAGTTACATTAAAATCCCTTCATAAATATGGCCTGTAGACTGTGCTAAAGGTTTTCGAGCTTTGGGCCCCTGTAGCCGTCAGTTTCCCAATTGCGTCCAAAGGGGACGTTCTCATCTAGACATTATATGAAGTCAACCTACCAAGTTACAATGAAATCCCTTAATAAATATGACCTGTTGACTGTGCTAAAGGTTTTTGGACTTTGGGCTCTGGCAGACATCATGGTTGAATGATCGCAACCAAAAGGGGGCATTCTCATCTGGGCATCATCTGGAGTGATCCTACAAAGTTACAATGAAATCCCTTCATAAATATGACCTGTAGACTGTGCTCAAGGTATTTGGGCTTCGGGCCCCTGAAGCCGCCACAGTTGACCAATCACGACCAAAAGGGGATGTCATCATCTAGACATAAAATGGAGTCAAACTTACAGGTTACAATGAAGTCCTTCCATAAATATGACCAACAGGCTGTGCTAAAGGTTTTGGGGTTTTGGATTTGGGCAGCCATCAAGGCTGAATGATCGCGACCAAAAGGGGACATTCTCATCTAGACATTATTTAGAGTCATCCTACCAAGGTACAATGAAATCCCTTCATAAATGTCTCCTGTAGACTGTGCTAAAGATTTTCGGGCTTTGGGCCCCTGTAGCCAACACAGTTGCCTAATGGTGTCCAAAAGGGGCTGTTCTCATCTAGACATTACATGAAGTCAACCTACCAAGTTACAATGAAATACCTTCATAAATATGATCTGAAGACTGTGCTCAAGGTTTTCGGGCTTTAGGCTTGGGCAGCCATCATGGTTGAATGATCGCAACCAAAAGGAGACATTCTCATCTGGACATTATCTGGAATGATCCTATGAAGTTACAATGAAATCCCTTCATAAATATGACCTGTAGACTGTGCTCAAGATTTTCGGGCTTCAGGCACCTGTAGCCATCACAGTTGACCAACCACGACCAAAAGGGGATGTCATCATCTAGGCATTATATGGAGTCAACCTAACAAGTTACAATGAAATCCTTCCATAAATATGACCTACAGACTGTGCTAAAGGTTTTTGAGCTCGGGCAGCCATCAAGGCTGAATGATCGTGGCCAAAAGGGGACGTTCTCATCTGGATACTATTTGGAGTCATCCTACCAAGGTACAATGAAATCCCTTCATAATTATGACCTGTAGACTGTTCTAAAGGTTTTCAGGCTTTGGGCCCCTGAAACGTCACAGTTGCCCAATCGTGTCCAAAAGGGGATGTTCTCATCTAGACATTATATGAAGTCAACCTATCAAGTTACAATGAAATCCCTTCATAAATATGACCTGTAGACTGTGCTTAACGTTTTCGGGCTTCAGGCTCGGGCAACCATCATGGTTGAATGATCGCAACCAAAGGGGACAATCTCATCCGGGCATCAACTGGAGTGAGCCTACGAAGTTACAATGAAATCCCTTCATAAATATGACCTGTAGACTGTGCTCACGGTTTTCGGGCTTCGGACACTTGTAGCCATCACAGCTGACCAATCACGACCAAAAGGAGATGTCATCATCTAGGCATTGTATGGAGTCAACCTAATAGGTTACAATGAAATCCTTCCATAAATATGACCTTTTACCTATGCTAAAGGTTTTTTGGCTCGGGCACCCATCAAGGCTGAATGATCGCGATCAAAATGGGACGTTCACATCTAGACATTATTTGGAGTCATCCTACCAAGTTACAATGAAATCCCCTCATAAATATGACCTGTAGACTGTGCTAAAGGTTTTCAGGCTTCGGGCACCTTTAGCCGTCACAGTTGCCCAATCATGTCCAAAAGGGGATGTTCTCATCCAGACATTATATGAAGTTAACCTACCAAGTTACAATGAAATCCCTTCATAAATATGACCTGTAGACTGTGCTAAAGGTTTTTCGGGCTTCGGGCTCGGGCAGCCATCATGGCTGAATGATCGCAACCATAGGGGACAATCTCATCTGGGCATCATCTGGAGTGATCCTAAGAAGTTACAATGAAATCACTTCATAAATATGACCTGTGGACTGTGCTCAAGGTTTTCTGGCTTCGGGCACTTGTAGCCATCACAACTGACCAATCATGACCAAAAGTGGATGTCATCATCTAGGGATTATATGGAGTCAACCTAACAGGTTACAATGAAATCCTTCCAAAAATATGACCTTTTGCCTATGCTAAAGTTTTTGTGCTCGGGCACCCATCAAGGCTGAATGATCGCGATCAAAATGGGACGTTCTCATCTAGACATTATTTGGAGTCATCCTACCAAGTTACAATGAAATCCCTTCATAAATATGACCTGTAGACTGTGCTAAAGATTTTCGGGCTTCGGGCCCCTGTAGCCGTCACAGTTGCCCAATAACGTCCAAAAGGGGACTTTCTCATCTAGACATTGTATGAAGTCAACCCACCAAGTTACAATGAAATTCTTCAATAAATATGATCTGTAGACTGTGCTAAAGGTTTTTGGGTTTTGGGCTCGGGCAGTCGTCACGGTTGGCAGATCATGCCCAAATGGGGAAATTCTCATCTAGACATCATAAGGAGTCATCCTACCAAGTTACAATGAAATCCCTCCACATTAAACATGACCTGCAGACTGTGCTAAAAGTTTTGGGGTTTCGGGCTTGGGCAGCCATCACGGTTGATAGATCATGCCCAAAAGGGAACGTTCTCATCTAGGCATTATACAGAGGCATCCTACCAAGTTACAATGAAATCCCTTCATAAATACGGCCTGTAGAGTGTGCTAATGGTTTTCGGGTTTTGGGCTCGGGCAGCCATACTGGTTGACCAGACGCGACCAAAAGGGGACGTACTCATCTAGACATGACCCCAGACCTGCATATGAAATTTTGTGGCGATCAGACAAGAACTGCGGGGTGTAGCCCGTGCTAAAGGAAAATGTGAACAGATGTCACAGACTAACAGACTCACAGACTAACAGACTCACAGACTAACATACTTCTGCACGCGTGATGGCAATAGCTTATCTTGACTATGTCAAGTTAAGCTAAAAATGCTAATGCAGGAGTAAAATGAGGTCTTGAAGCTGTGGTATCTGCATTTCAGATTATAGCCCAAGTATGGGCTTTCAGCACCCAACAGAGTTTAGAAAGCCATAATTCAATATCCAACTCACAGTCAAAGTAGAACTCGTTCTTGAAATCTGTGCGTTACCAAAAAGAGCTGTATTGGTTGTGATCTCATCATTCTTATCAATCATATCATCTGGAAATATAAACAAAAATAGTCAAGAGATGGCAGAAACTTGATAAGCATTCTAAACTGATAGAGTGCTAAATTATTTTGCTATTTATTCTTTATTCATTTGTTATTACCAAATATAAACATGAGGTCCCAGGGGTCCTGAGGTGCTCACCTGACAAAGATATTTAAAGAAGGATATTTAATCAGGCAGATGACTGGAAGACAGCCAATCTGGCTATGTCATCTCCCAGCAGTATACAAACTGTTATATATTAACTGAACTATGTGACTGTAACCATTGTAATTCCTGTATGCCACTGAACGAATAAATATCTATCTATCTATCAGGCATGTCAAAGTACCACCGGTACCAACATAACTGATACTGGGATGGGACAGAGCTTGTTCTGCCAAAACTGGTACCGGGACAAATCAACAATTGGATGACATATCGCAATAAGATGGGAGAAATTCGCATTTAAACCGCCGAAGATCGCATGCCAAACATGGCATCGTGCCAATTATTCTGTGGCGACATCAAAGTAATCATAAAGCACGATAATCGTGCTTTATGATTACTTTGATGTCACCACAGAATAATTTCTTTGAAGTTGCCGATGTCACGCTTTCATTGTCTTTAATGCAACGTTTGAAAAGTCAAAATGGTCAGCTTTATCGTGGTCCAGACAGAACATGCACCTGTAGAGTGTTTTGATATGTTAATTAAAAAATAAGGTAAAAGTTAGTCATGCAAGTGTGCCATACACGATCATTAGCCCGTTTACCCTCGTTCAAATAGGACTTTTCCGATAAAATAATTTTGTCCTGGTACCGGCAGGATAAAAGCTTCAGTACTGGTACCGGTTGGAGCATGAGGGAACCGGAGGTACCGGTACTGGTTCAAGTACTGGTTGACATGCCTGTATTTAATTAGCATCTATGGCTAATTAACACTACAGAGAAGTCAAGTCATTTAATTATTCATAACTCTGTTGTCCATGTCAGATGATTGATGATTTTTTCTGGTATTGGAATGCTACCACAGAAAAAATGCCTACAGAATAACATGAACTTCATTATAATAAACTTGATTCTCCAACTCAAAAGGAAGCTCAGTACCAAATATCAAGTTATTGTACCCATTGGTCCATGAGAAGATTTTTAAAAAATTGGGAGCATTTTCCCCACTACCTCCCTATGGAGCTGGACAAGTTGAGTCGAACAAAAACAAAATGTGATGTCAGAATAAACAATCACCTCAAATTTAACTGATATCAGTCCAGAAGAGACGTAATGAAAACAAAGTTGGATGCCAGAGAGTGAGTGATCACAACAGCTCATCCTGACTTTCAGTTAGGTGAACTTAAAAAACAAATTCACCCAAAGAATCCATTCAATGCTATTACCAAATATCAAAAGATTGGCCTAGTGGATTGGGAGGGCCTTTGAAGAATTTTCCTCATAATACCAGGAGTTGAAATGTATGTTAAAGATATCAACTCGAGGAATGGGTTTGAACAAACTTGAATCTGTGCCCACATGACTACTCTACATCAAATGTCAAAAGATTTTGAATAGCGAATCTGAAGATTATTTGTCATATTACAGTAGGTTAACTCTTCACCCAATGTAATGGCCAAAACCGGCCAGCGCTATTCTAAACAAGAGGCCCCAAGGGACCTTAATCGCTTACCGGGCAAAGTGATTCAAACAAAGTGGTTCAAAGAAGTATTTGGGGTCACATTCAGTTAGACATGGTTCATCAACACTTCAAAAGGAATGAAGTCATCAGAGACAAATTTTATATGGACCTAGGGACATGGCTTGAACAAACTTGAATCTCCCCCCCCCCTCCCCCCCCCCCCCCCCCCTCCAAGGATGCTGCATACCAAATATCAAAACATTCCGACTGCTGGATCTGAAGAAGAAGATTTTTAAAGAAAATTCCTCATTTTGAACTAAGTTAAAATTCGGGCTACCACAGTGAGCCCAAATATGAACCCAGGGACTTGGCTTGAACAAACTTGAATCTCTCCCCCCTAAGCATGCGGCATACCCAATATCAAAAGATTCTACCTGCTGGATCTGAAGAAGAAGATTTTTGAAGAAATTTGCCTGAAATGCACTAAGTTCGAATTCGAGCTTTTATAGTAAGCCCAAATATGAATCCAGGGGGCCGATTTGAATAAACTTGAATCAGATCCACCCCACAATGTTGCATACCAAATATCAAAAGATTCTGCCTGCTGGATCTTGGGAAGAAGATTTTGAAAGAAATTTGCCTGAAATGCACTAAGTTCGAATTCGGGCTTCTATACTGAGCCCAAATGTGAATCCAGGGGGACGATTTGAACAAACTTGAATAGACCCACCCCACAATGTTGCATACCAAATATCAAAAGATTCTGCCTTCTGGATCTGGAGAAGAAGATTTTTTTAGAAATTTGCCTGAAATGCACTAAGTTCGAATTTGGGCTTCTATAGTGAGCCCAAATATGAATCCAGGGGGCCCATTTGAACAAACTTGCATCAGACCCATACCAACATGCTGCATACCAAGTATCAAAAGATTCTGCCCACTGGTTCTGGAGAAGAAGATTTTTTAATAATTTTTCTATAATTCATATGGTGCTATCAGAGTTATGCCCCATACAGAGCCCCCAAGGGACGTGGCCATTTCATTTGAACAAACCTGAATTGCCATATAGTAATGAACATCCACATGAAGTTTCGTGAAAATTGGACCAGTGGTTTCAGAGGAGAAGTCGTTTGAAAAATGTTCACGACAACGGACACTGGACGATGGACGGCCGGTGATAAGTTAAGCTCCCTTCGGTGAGCAAAAAACTGCCAATTTTCATTATTTGTTTCACTTTTTGTTTCAAAAACTTGATTTGAACAAACATAAATCTGCCCTCCCTAAGAATGCTGAGTATTAAATACTGTCAGATTTTATGAAGAAGATTTTTAACCCATAGTAACAGCACAAACCGGACAGCGCTACTCTAAAAAATCGCCAATTAATTTTCATTATTTTTTCATTTTTTGTCTCAAAAACATACCTTACAACCCCTTGTTAAAACAAGCTCAATGAGCTCGTTCCAATGAGGGGTCATAACCTATGTTTTTGAGATGAAAAAAAAAAAATTAGTTGTTGAAGAATTTTTTTGCAAGTGTCGTCTGCTTTTCATGTTGTGTAAAGGGTTAAAGATTATTGCTCATATTGCACCCAGGTAAAATTCTAGTTCCCATACGGAGCTCAATTATCAACCCAGGGAGTTGATTTGAACAAATCTGAATCTGTTCCCCTACGGATGTTGCATATTGAATATCAAAATGTTAAAAAATTTATAGTAATTTATATATTTTTTATACTTACCAATGACCCAGACTTAGCTGGTGCTAACTCTTATATTCTTGGGCCAAACACAAATTTTGCCCCCCCCCCCACCTCCAAACCCTCATTCTTACAACCAGTGCCTGGTAAGTGGTTTGTAAACAGCAGGGAGGTATGAGTTCCCAACTCATGGGAGGGCCATCCCCGTCTGGGTCATTGGTAAGTATAAAAAATATATAAATTACTATAAATTTTTTAACATTTTTATACTGTACCAATGACCCAGACATAGCTGAATAGGAAAATCCAATAGACTCAATTACATGTAAACAGAATTATCCCCTCCAGGAGAAGAGGAGAACAGATTTTACATGTATCTTTCTTGTTTATACCAAAAAAGAAAGACACAATACCATTCCGTAATTGAGCACAATAACATCAATGATCTCTATTAACAGCCAGTATAACCCATTATACTAATCTTTTTAAAGGAAAGCCAATAAATAAAGATAGTCCAGAGAATGAGACTCTTTATACTCATTTAAAAGTGTCTGAGGATTGTATATTACCGCTCGTATGACACGTGACATATACAAATGCTTCACACCGAGCTACACTTTAAAAATATTACATGACATGAGTAAACATTAGCTTTACACTTTAAAACCATCCCGGCACCGACTCGGAATTACTGACTCCAGAGGAGGTATTCCCTTGCTTTTCACTATAAAGCAGGTCATATAAGGGAACTCCATCACCCCCCCTCCCTTCCCCTTGCTCTGGGTCAAATACCCCAGAATGAAGAGGGCAGCAGGACAGAGTCACTACCGGAACAGAAAGCCTGCATAACTAGAGCTGCAACTGTTTAGTGGACGACATTCTGAGCAACAGATAACGGACCTAAACAATGCAGGTCACCAGAAATGGACTCAATATTTCTAAGATAAAAATTTGTGAACGTGGAAGGCTGAGACCAATATGCAGCCTTCATCAAATCGGTAATAGCAACACTATTAGCATAAGCCCAAGATGTAGGCAGCACTCTTACTTCATGCGCCGAAATCTTAAGCACAGACTGCTGAGTTGAAGATAATTTTTCATAAGCAGTACAGATAGCTAATTGAATCCACCTTGCAATAGGATGGACTGTAACGTCCTTTCTATTAGGCAGCAGAGACAGAAAGAAAGGCTTACATCCCTTTCTGTTAAAATCAGATCTACGTTTGTAAATACGCATGGCTCTAACTGGACAGAGCAAAGGCCTATAACCGTCTGAAGACAGAAGAGCCTTAATAACAATAGGTTCAGGATACTTATTAGGAGCCTGATTCTTAGCCCAAAATCCAACATTAGTAGTCAAAGTAATAGTATTACCAACACTACGATAGTGAGAATCATCAACCGATAGTGCATGAAGCTCACTAACTCTTCTGGCAGAAGAGAAGGCTAAGAGAAAAGCTGTCTTATAAGATAAGAATTTGAAGTCCACTGTATCAAGAGGCTCAAGTGGCACATCTTTTAGATTCAGAAGAACCCAAGCTAAATTCCACTTAGGAATTAACCTAAGGGTTCTAGGTCTATTTATCGAAAAGTTTTTCACTAACTTAGATAAAGAGACATTAGATCCAATCTGTAAGCTATCATGATAAGCATAGGTATCCAATAGCATAGACCTATAACCCTTAATAGTTATTGGCTGCAGTTTGACCTCGTCAAACAAGTAGACCAGAAAATTAGCAATGGCTGGAATGGAGGGATCATAAATATCAATAGAATGATCCCTACACCATCGATAGAAAACCTTCCACTTAGCAGCATAATTTAGCGAAGAGGAGGTCCTCCTACAGTTAGAAACAGTGTCCACTGCTAGTCCTGTAAAATGCTTGCCGTGCAAGAAGGACCGCACAACAGAAATATGTGAAGATTGAGACTTTGCGGGTTGTGATGCAGTGTGCGCAATTTCCCCCTGCGAAAGAAGGTCCTCCTGTGGAGGAAGCTTCTGTGGAATGTCCCACAACAGACACCTGAGTAGATTTATCCAGGGTCTCTGGGGTGACAGAGATGCTTCCAACAGAATCTTGCAGTGAGATTGCTTGATTTTTAGCAATATCTGTTGAATCAACGGAGCTGGAGGATACATGTATCCTATCATTCCGTCCCAAGAGATCGTGAGAGTGTCTACTGCAAACACTCGAGGATCTGGGCATGGCGACACATACGTCTGCAACTGATAGTTGAGATGCGTTGCAAATAAGTCTATCGTAGGATGATCCCATTGGTAGCAAATCTGATTGAATACTCGTTTGTTGAGAGTCCATTCTGACGGCAACATGCGACCTTTCCGAGAAAGGGAGTCTGTTAGAACATTCAGATGACCCGGTATATGATGGATCAATAAGAGAACTTGATGCTCTAGGACAAACAGAAGGATCTTTTCTGTTAAATTGAACAACGGAATGGAACGGTTCTGAATATACGCTACTACTGTTGAATTGTCAGACAGAATTTGAACATGCGAATTCTGAAGAATGTTCATCCACTGACGTAGCACAAGCCAAATTGACATAATCTCTTTGATGTTTATGTGCTTGTTTAGGAATTGTGGATCCCAAAGACCCTGGCACCTCGAATCTGTTGGGCTCAGAGTTGCACCCCAACCTGTTTGACTCGCATCCATCATTATCGTAAAACTCGGATCCGGCAGTTGCAGTGATACTCCTTGAGTTAACCACTGAATATCTGCCCAAGTCTGAATCTCTTGTTTCACTTGATTCAACAAGACGATGTTCGTTTCGAGCGAATGAGTCTTCACACTCCAATTCTGAGTAAAAAATATCTGGAGTGGACAAGTGCGTAGCCACCCCATCTGAATAAGATCCACAGCGACTCCGCACAAACCTGTCAGTCTCATGAATTCTCTCGCTGTTACTACATCTGAGTGAATACAAAAGCGAGCGTAACTGATTAATTTCGCTCTGGTTAACGGCAGACAAACTAGATCCGACTTCTTTTCATTTACTATGAAACCGAGACGTCGGAGCAGTTGAATCAGATTCTGAACATCGTTCTGAAGCGTTAACTCATTGCCGTACCTCTGAAGAATGTCGTCCAAGTAAGCCGACGTTACTACAGACGAATGAGCTCGGAAATGAGTCATTACTGAGTTCATTATTCGAGTGAATGCCCAGGGTGCTAGATTCAGATCGAAGCACATCGCTCGGAACTGATAAACGACTCCTAGGACAGTGAAGCGAAGATATTTTCTGAACGCTGGATGTACCATGACGTGAAAGTACGCATCTTTGAGATCTATGCTTGCAGCATAATCGTTCACTCGAATGTTCACTCTGACCGATCGGATGGTCTCCATATAAAATTTCGGAGCCACGATCAGCTTGTTTATCCAGCTCAGATCTATGACTGGATGAAATGAGCCGCTGGTTTTGGAACCAGAAACAGGTGACTGTAGAAACCGGGAGATTCCTGGTTTTCTACGACCTCTATAGCGTTCTTGTCCAGAAGAGATTGAACTTCTGATAGAAGCGATTCTCTCTTCTGAACATTTGATGGAAGCTGAGTCCAACGTGGACTTCGAGTTAACGGAGGTTTTTCCTTGAAGGACAGTTTTAGACCTTCGGAAATCACCCCTTGCACCCATGGGTCATCCGAAATTGACAACCAATTGGTTAAGAATCTCAAGAGCCTTCTGCCGACTGGAACGCAATAGAGGTTCTGACCATCACCTCCTAGAGCTGCGAGGCTTGCGGGAGGAGAAACCACGTCCTCCACGACCCGCACCTCGTCCAGTCGACCTAGGGGCGTCTGACCGGTTATCTTGGCCAGCATAACGGCTCCTACCTGAGTCGCTACTCTGACGGTCTTTGGAGTAAGACATAGAGGCTTTCTTAGATCCTCTATAGGAACTTCCCTTGGACGTATTCGCCCCCGAAGTGCCTGCCTTACTTCTCTCTGCTGAGTCCGACTTTTTTGAAGCAGATTTAAAAAGCAGAAAATCCGAAGCTTTCTTAGTAATCTGATCATAGATAATAGAAAGCTTTCCATCGAAGAGAAGCTCTCCAGAGACCGGAGCGACTCGAAAAGAGTTTTTCACCTTACTATCCACTCTAGTGTATGCAGCCAGGGCAACATCACGTCTGACTAACTCCAGATTTGCCACTGAAAGGGTGGAGTTATACGTAGAATATGCTATAGCCCTCGAAAGAACTCTTAAGGAAGTTTGAACATCCTGGAATTCTTTCTCTTCGAGATGTAATGATAACGCTCTGGTAAGGTGATCTGCGTAAGATAATGCATCTAAATTAATTCTATTAGTCGAGAATGTCGTCTCCAGTATACTGGGGTTAATAGTCATGGACGCCGGCAATGACAACTCCAAGTCTTCTGCCTGGTTGTCCAAACGCAGAGAAACTCTCAGCATGCCTTGTCCTGCTGTTTCAAATCTATTTCTAGTATTGATGAAAGGCAGTTGTATAGCACTAGGCGATAAGAAACCGGATTTGCCAGTCTTAGAGGCTAGCTTGAATATAGCGTCATTCAAAAGTTCAAATGTCCGTGTGACATTTCTGGATGGGGCGGAAACTCAGGGACTGTGTCCCTATTCCAGCCGAAAAAAGTCTGTGTCCAGTGACTCTATCAGTCTCTTATCCGGTAATGCAGCATTTTGGTCTGGAGGAACAACTTCTGGAAGATGTTGCTGGATGAAATCTACGGCCACCTTATGTTGTTCAGAAAGGGAAAATTCCAGCTCTGCTGATTCCTTTTTGCCATCCGACTGGACCATATGAGATTCTCGGTCGTCCCTTTCTGACTCTGCAGGGGAGCCAACCGACCCAGCTTCCTCAGACAGTTCCTGGTCCGAAAAAGTTTCTTATGGCTGCTGGGATGCTGCAATGAGTTGAGCTATCTGTGATAGCAAGTCCATCATGGAGGCCTGTGGAGCCGTGGTCCTACGTGATTTAGCCGCAGGGAGCTCCTGGGATGTTAATTCCTGCATACTTCTTTTATGCGAACGTCCCGACTAGTAAGGCCTCATGTCCTTGGCTACCGGATGGCGTGACCTGATCGACATGGAATCCCTGGTCGGTGAAGCAGGCTGGATATCAGAAGTCACGTAGCCAAGTTGCGGTCGTGTGTGCTGCATCTATGAGGATGAGGAAGCCAATAGACTAGTCACGCCAGACTGTCTATATGACGGAGCGTCCTGAGGAGTGGACGTATGCTCCGACTGACGAACATTACGTACAACAACATCTGATCCCAGATGTTGTTGTAAGAGAGAGGGGCCTCTCTCGCTCGTGGTCCGGGCAGACCTGGACGAGCTAGGTACCGGACTGATTGGCTTTCTCCGTTCCATCCTCGGATCCGTCGTCGCCGGGTGTGCACGATCCATGTTTATAGTGCTCGCAACACCTGATCTCCTTTCCTGGACTGCAACGGATGAACCCGGCGTCACAACCATTTCGTGAATGATTGCTTCACTGGGCGAGCTAGCGGGCGACAATGCCGTCGATCCTACGTGGGACCTCTTAGGCATTTGCCGAATTTCATTGAGCACTTTTGCCGCTAGCTCTTCATTTGTCTGCGACAACAGAGGCACACTTCGTGAAGACATCACGGTTTTTGTTCCTCTGAAAAAGAGACTGATAAACTAGAGTGACCCTGTGGCGAGAGGACCGGCATGGACCTCTCACCACTAACAATATACCATGACACACGTCTCCAACGTTTGTCATTCCAAATGGCACACACAGAGCAAGAATTAGTGCGAGTACACTGACAACAAATAATACACTGAGCAAGAAAATCAGAGGAAGACTTCCTCGAATTACAGTTTGAACAAATTTCTTTCAGTTTGAAAAAAGTTTAACAGTCATCGTACTCACACTAACCCTTGAAAACAAGATACATGATAATAATATAATCCATTACAAACATTTCGAAAAATAATTCAAAAGAAAAAATTTTTCCGAAAAATTTTTCAAGTTGAGCCCAAGTTTCCAATGGGAACGATGAGCCCAAATGGATCCCAAAAAAGCCTAAACGTGGACAAAAATTTTAAAACATGTCTAAAAATTAATGTTACACTTACAGACAATATAATGTATCTGGCTATGAGCAGAACTAAATAGATGACAAGGAATCACTGTCTGAAGTAACTGTTGTCAATGTAAACAAAAGTGAATAAAACTGGAAACAAGACTCCAGGCACTGAAAATATGGCCCGAAATCAGTAACCAATTTTAACACTATCCGATGTAAAACAGAGGCTTCCTGAGAAGAAACTGCAGTACATCGGATAGTAGATGCATGACTGAAATGCCTAACCACACTAGGGTGAGGATGTAACCATGGGGAAAAACAGAATAAACATTCTGTTACCAAGCCAAAACTCCCAATAAATTTCAGTATAAGGCACTATCCAATTAAATGTAATAGAGCAGTATATGATGAGCTTTGATTTGTTGTCAGAAAAAACTCAGCACTTTACCAGTTAAGGAAAGGGAGAGAGGAAACACTGAACAAACAATGGAAATTTCATAGCAAGAATGAAAATATCAGGCCCATGCCCCGAAATTAGGGAACATGAAATAATTTTGCATAAAAATTATAAGTTACAGCCCTGAACACATCCTTCCACTGTTCCTTCCTCTCATCCTTTTATTTATTAGATCCACCATTTCTCTCATGATTATGTGTCTGGCATCATTTAAACTGAGATTTTAAGCACAGATATCAGTGTGGTGTTACTGATTGAAGGGCCAAACAAAGAATGAGGATTTGGCTCCAATTTTGGACTTCCTTGCATGCGCAGTGGATAAACGTATGGAGGACCACATAGGACATCTAATTTTTGGATTTTGATGCAAATTTTGGAGATTGGGGGAGGGGGGGCAAAATTTGTGTTTGGCCCTAGAATATAAGAGTTAGCACCAGCTAAGTCTGGGTCATTGGTACAGTATAAAAATATTCTGTCTGGTGATTCTGGAGAAAAAATGATTAAATATGCTAACGAGTTTGCTCATGACTAACAGTGTTAAAATGGCTGTGTCCAATCCAAAGCCCAAAAATGAAACCCAAGAGATTAATTTGAACAACCTTGAATCTGACTCTCCGAAAGATGTTAGACACCAAATATCAAAAGATCCTGATGGGTGAGTCCTAAGAATGCTTTCTTTCTTTTTATTTATTAAGGTTTAACAACACTTTGATAAGCAGCATCACCTCATGTCAGACAACTTTACCGGCGATGGAAGCTGGAGTACCCAGACAGAACTACTGAGCAGTGGTGAGCAACAGTCAGACTTCCCAGTGCACTAACTCCACACATTGGTTGAAGATAAGTGCACCATCGACATGCCCAAGGACCAATCAATTATCCTCTGGTGGGCCTCAACTTGCCATAATGAAGAAATCCTTTTAACAATAGACAAATTACCGAGACAGTTGTTTGTAGTCAAGTCTTGGCTGCCTCAATAGACAGCCAAGACTTGACTATGACTAGAAATCACGAAGCCACTGGATGTGTACAGGCTGTGGTGAGGTGTGAATTCAAGACAATTGTCCAGGTCCCACAGGGTTAAACTTCACCTGAATAAATTGAAGTTGAAATGAGTACCAAAATCAGCAGATTCTATTCATCAGATTGCATGATTTTTTTTTAACTCCTTGCACTCTGGCAGTATTTCAGAATTTTCGACATTGACCCTACATTTCCCACGCAGAATGAAAAATTCAACAAATTATATCTTGTTTGACAGAGCTCAATGAGCTCTGTCAAACAAGATGTAATTTCTTAAATTTTCAGTTGCATTGTGGGAGAAATTTACTGCTGAAAACTCTGGCATTTTTCCACCAGTGTGCAGAGGGTTAATTGGTTGAGGGTTAGATTATTTTTGGTGGCTGGAACAGGCATTCTCCAATTCTTTGTAATAAAATATATTTATATAAACGAAATATTATTGGCATTTGATGGAGTATGAAACATGAGCAAGAAAAATGCTGGCTTTTTCTCTGGTACCCTCATTTTTTCTGAATGCCCTGATAGTGGCTTCTAGCACTCATCCAGTTAAACTGGGGCAATTTTCCCCAACCCCCTCCCCAAGGGGCACTTGATTTGAATAAAATCACAATGCAAGAACCATAATCAACAACTTCCTAACATTTATGTGAAACAGGTTTTGCGTTTTTTTAATAAAAGCCAGAACACTATTTTCATGTAGGACAATGGACGAGGAGCGATCCCTACAGCTAATCCTGACTGAACGTTAGGTGAGCTAAAGACAATTATTTCATTTTAATTGTTTTTTCTTCCTCCAAAACAAATTGTATTCCCATCCACAATTTGCTGAATATATGGTTTTACATGTTTTGAAAGTAACCATGGAATGAATTAAAAAGGGTTGTTTTGGAAAAACAAAGAAGGAGAAAATAAAATAAATATTAAAGTTCACTGCACAGATTTATGATGATTTTATCCTCTTGTGGGCCACATGGATTATTTCACTTGGCTAATGCCTCAAAAAATAATCCTTCATGCGTCCCACTAGAGTATAAAAATACTTACTCGAGTCTAAGCAGTGAACCAACTATTTTATACCATGGTTACAATATATGAAAAGCCCATGACAAAAATTTTAGCTTTACAAACCAAATGTGGTGAACATGCCAGCAATTGGATTTCAATAGTTAAAATTTACACCTATAGTGGAACTACATCCAAGCTGACTTTTGGTGACGTAGACCTGAATGCAAACTTGTCTAAATTTATCGCACGTCACCCCAGGAAGAGTGAAATGAAAGTGACAATTATTTATTACGTTTTTAAATGAGTTTACCCCATAAGACACAAAACTTAACAAACATGCATTGTCTCATGTTAATAAAGAATCCATAACTCGGAATGGTATGTTATTTTGCTATTAAAATGAAAAAGGCCCAGTTTCTTTTTCCATTTCGTTTCGGCGATAAAATTGACAGTAGAAGTACTGCCCACCGATGCTCGTGTAAACAAAAACAGATTCGCATGTATGTACGTCTGGTGCTCAGTGAAATCGAGAAAAAATAATAGCGACTCTTAATAATCTGACGATCATGGTATAAATAAAATATACCCAAAGTAGCTTGGTGTACCAAATGTTCACCACTCATGGTGAAGTAGTGTTAACCGCGTGCCAAAGGTGCACGTTTACCACTCGTGGTAAACTTTTGATACACCAAGCTACTATGGGTATATTCTATATGTCTACTTTACTCACTTGTACTGTACCCATCACTGTTTCCACACAATCCAGATAGCTTTCCATTATTTTCCTCTGTTATATCCACTTCTAAAACAACATCACCATATTTATCAGCTTTTATACGTAAACCTCTGTCTACAGATTCCAGTAATATGTAATCTCCAATAAGACTGATTGTGAAGGCTGAAATTACAATCACAAAATGTTATCAGACCCTGAACTTATACAAACAGCAGACGGCTCTTGCAAAACAAATTTTTAAATAACTATCATAAGAAAATCAGTAAAACTGATGCTCCCTGACAGTCAACTTAGTTAACAAGCAGATTCGTAAAATTGTGGTTCCCCACTATGGGAAAGAATTTGGCACATGTCTTTGAAATGCAAGGACCGCAACTCTAGTGAAAAATAAGAGCAACTTTTTTATAACATGTGCAGGAGTGGCTTGTCACAAGGATCCCTCATACCAAATTTCTTTGAAATCCATCCCCATACTGGTAAGATATAACTGTGTACGGAAAAAATTATAAAAAAATTGACAAATTAAGGGCCCTAACTCTGGTGAAAAATATGCGGGCAACTTTTTTGTAACATGTGCAGGAGTGGCTTGTCACAAGGATCCTCATACCAAATTTGATTAAAATCCATCCACTCACTGCTGAGGTCGGATGGATGGATGGATGGACGGACGGACGGATGGATGGACGGATGTACAGATGGATGGATGGATGGATGGATGGACAGATGGATGGATGGATGGACAGACGGACAGACGGACGGATGGATGGACGGATGGACGGATGGACGGACGGACGGATGGATGGACGGACGGATGGATGGATGGATGGATGGATGGACATACAGATGGGCTGATGGATGGGCGGGCAATGACTCTGGCAATGAAATTTCGAATGACACATAATTTCACTTCAGGTATATAGCAATAGGATACACTTGCATACCAAATATGAAGTCACTCAACCAAGTACTTTACAAGTTATTCATGACTGAATTTCGGGATGGACGGATGGACTGATGGACAGACAGATGGACCTTGTACTGTGGGTAGACATCAATAAGATAGAGTGGCACATCAAATCTGAAGTCATTCCATTGAGTACTCTGCAAGTTATTAATTAATTAATTTCAAGGCGGACAAAAGTCCATAAAGGGCAATGACGGCAATAAAATCTCTGATGACACTTACATTTCACTACGGGTACACAGCAATAGGATACACATGCATACTAAATATCAAGTCACTCAACCAAGTACTTTACAAGTTGTTCATGATTGAATTTCAGGGGGACGAATAGACGGACGGTCATAGCAAATCCTATATACCCCTGCTGGGGGTATAAAAAAGCAAATTAGGGTTGGCACCCCGCCAACTAACAGTGATGTCTTGTTGCCAATGAATGAAACGCAGCAATTATCCAGCTGAAAAGTGCTTTTAGTTCAATTTTCGTGTAGACTGGTTGTTACATGGGAGATGTGTGAACCGCACATACGTCTGAATGAGTTAAGAATTATCACAGTCTATTGCTTTGACCCAGGATATCACAATGCTCTCGTGATATCCTGTGCCAAAGCAATTGAGTGCGATAATTCTTAACCCATTCAAATGTATGTGTGATTCTCTATATTTGTTGCAAAATCAAGTATCATAACTACAGAATTATATCTACCAAAAATTAGAAAATCAAACATAGCTTTTTTGTTGTCACAAGTAAAACTACCAGATCTCAAATCAATCTGCAAGCACGTTGCATCCTTATAATGCCAAACTAAACAAGTAAAACGTTTGCACAGCCAACAGATGCACCCCAAAAAAAGCAAACAGACAAATATATTGGGCAGAACACATGTGAAGTAAAAAAAAGAAAAATAAAAGGTAATGGTCATACATCAAGGCAAACAGGAGTTATCATACGGAACCCATTAATTTTACCATTTAACAGCATTTCAAGGGGTATAACTCTGGAATGGGAAATGTGATAACAATGAAAATCGAACTTGACCTGCAATTTATGTTAGGTGGTAATACTGCAAAATAATAAGGTGAAAGCAAACTGGAGTTATCATCCAGAAACCACTGATTTTACCATTTTGTGGATTTCCAAGGGGCATATCTCTGAAACAGGAAATGTCATAATGGTGAAAATCAAATTTAACCTGTATTTCCTTGTAGGTAACAATGGTGCAAAATAACAAAGTCATACATCAAAGCAAAGAGTTATCATCCGAAAAACATTTATTTCAGATAGATGGACTGACACACAAAGCTGCGACTATATGCTCCCTCAATATTTTTTCAGAGAGCATAAAATAAAATTAGAAAATCAAACATAGCTTTTTGTGGTCATAAATAAAACTGCCAGATTGCAAATCAATCTGCCAAAGGGTACTATACTTATGATGTCAAAACTAAAAAAAATAGGCCGATGAAATCGTCAGATGTGTACCGATACGTGCAACTAGTAGAAAGCTGTATGACGGAGGGCCACCCCAGATGCTGACATTATGTACACCATACATGGTATGGGTACATATAGAAATGGATTGAAGGAGTGCCTTATTTGATGGATAAAGGGTTAATATCTCCAGATCAAATTATCAGATTTACCCAAAAAGTATACAGCTCGGCACATCAGTAACCTGAACACAAATATAAAGTAACTTGACAATCCAAGCAATATTTTTCAAGTTATCGAATGCCAAAGGGTTTGGAGGAATTTTCAATTTGAAGGATAAAGGGTTAATATCACAGGATCAAATTATCAGATTTACACCAAAAACTATACAGCTCAGCACATCAGTAACCTGAACACTTATATGAAGTAACATGACAATTGGATTGATATTTTTTGAGTTATCTCATGCCAGAGGGATTGGAGGAATTTTCAATTTGAAGGATAAAGGGTTAATATTTCAGGATCAAATTATCAGAAATACACCAAAAACTATACAGCTTGGCACATCAGTATCCTGAACACAAATATAAAGTTAATTGACAATCCCAGCAATATTTTTCAAGTTATCAAATGCCAAATGGATTGGAGGAATTTTCAATTTGAAGGATAAAGGTTTAATATCTCAGGATCAAATTATCAGATTTACACCAAAAACTATACAGCTCGGCACATCAGTAAACTGAACACAAATATAAAGTAACTAGACAATCCAAGCAATATTTTTCAAGTTATCGAATGCCAAAAAGATTGGAGGAACTTCAATTTGAAGGATAAAGGGTTAATATCTCAGGATCAGAAGAACAGATTTACACCAAAAACTATACAGCTTGGAACATCAGTAACCTGAAGATATATATAAACTAACATGACAATTGGATTGATATTTTTTGAGTTATCTCATGCCAAAGGGATTGAAAGAATTCTCAATTTGAAGGATAAAGAGTTAATATCTCAGGATCAAATTATCAGATTTACACAAAAAACTATACAGCTCGGCAAATCAGTAACCTGAACACAAATATAAAGTAACTGACAATCCAAGCAATATTTTTCAAGTTATCGAATGCCAAAGAAATGGATATGGATGGACAGACAAAGGATGGACGAACGACGGATGGCCAACCCAGATGCCGGCATTATGTGTACCATACATGGTATGGGTACACATAAAAATAAGTCAATTTTAACACAATCAAGTGTCTGTACTTTGGAATTACAGTAGAACCCTGTTAACTCTTAGAAGCTGGAGAATCAGAATTAATTTATTGAACATGACATACCACGAAAAACTTATAGTAAAGCAGGTGCTTCTAGTCAATTGTCGTCTCCCTATTCAGGCAGACGACAATTGACTAGAAGCACCTGTTCAGTGTTTAATTCTCCCCCAGCCCAAAGATAGCTGAACCATCACTGCCAGATCACCTACCGTATTATATCACAGGCAAGAAAACTCGACTACCAGCTTCTAAGAATTAATTGAATAGCCATTTTGCTTGTGAGAAATATTCAGTTAACAAGAGCATTCAATTAACAGGGATATGCTTAATTTCCTGTATTCCAGAGATAATCCGAGCATTTATTCTATTACATCTTGTTTGACAGAGCCCCAAATAATCTGAACATTTATTCTATTAAATCTCATTTAATAGAACCCCAAATAATCTGAGCATTTATTCTATTTTATCTCATTTGAAAAAGCCCCAAATAATCTGAGCATTTATTCTATTATATCTCATTTGATAGAGCCCCCAAAAATCTGAGCATTTATTCTATTACATCTTGTTTGACAAGAGTTCATTAGATGATTAAATGCCTGTGTTGGATGTACTGAAGCCAAACTGGTCCATAAACAAGGGGAATTTGGTGAATGTCAGGGTAATTTTCTTTACATATTATAAGATCTTTTATTCAATTAACAGGAGTTTACACTATAACATATATGCAATTAACAGGTCAAATTTGTATTGAAGGTATGGTAAATGGTCTTGTGTTTGGAAGTTATATTAAATTAACATGGTTACTGATTCAAGAGATATCCAATTAAGTGGGCTCCACTGTATACACATTAGAAAACAGAAACCCCATCTACAATCATGACCAGCAAACTTCGCATTGGGGGATGCAGGATATGCAGGATGGTTTGCGGAGATAAACTATTCTACTCAAAGTTTGCAAAGCACCAAGTATATCCAACTACCTGTTTTATGTTTTAGTTGAAATATTGTAATGAAAAGTGTATATATTTTTTATTCAATTATATCTTTAATGATTTAAGCACAGAAATTAAGATTTTATTTGTGTTTGACATTATTTTTTAGCTTTTGAATACGATAACCATGGAAAATGGGTATTATTGGTAAAAGAGGAAATTTTTCAAATTTGCCAAAAAGTTGTCGGAGCGAACTGATATGGGTTCAATATCGAGTATGAGACCCATTATTGTTAATTACAGCTTGACAATGCCTTCTCATGTTCCCAATCAGGTTCCAGATGGTCCTTTGAGGGATGTTGTTCCATTCTTGGACCAGCATGGCACCAAGCTCCTGGACACTTCTTGGTTGGACTGGACAGACTGAAATTGCAAGCTGCAACTCATTCCAGACATGTTCGATTGAATTGAGGTCAGGGGATCTTGCAGGCCAGTCCATATGCTCAATCCCCTCCCTCTGACGGTACTCCCGGACAGCATGGGCAACATGAGGATGGGCATTATCATCCATCAGAATGAATCTATCACCTACTGCACCTGCATACAATCTGATGTGGGCATCCAGGATCTCATCAATATATCGCTGTGCAGTCAATGTACCACGGTCAAGGACACAGAGCTCTGTACGTCCATCCCAGCTGATGCCGCCCCAGACCATTATTGACCCTCTACCATAGCGGTCATGCTCAGCAATGTCGGCTGCATGGAATCTCTCTCCTGGTCTTCTCCATACCCTAGAACGCCTATCTATGTGGTCTAGGCAGTACCTTGACTCGTCTGTAAAAAGGACAGGTCGTCAATCTTCTCTGGTCCATCCAACGTGATCCATGGCCCATTCATATCGTGCCTGGCGGTGGTACTAGGACAGCTGAATGTGAATACATGGTCTCCTCAATCGGAGACCACCTTCGTGCAACCTTGCCCGGATAGTCTGCTTCAAAACATTTACCCCGGATGCATTCTGAAGGTCACTGCGAAGCTGGATTGCTGTCTATTGGTTCCTACGGACCTGAAGGATCGAAAACCGGTCTTCAGCTGCAGATGTTGCCCTGTCTCTGCCACCACCATGCCATCTTACTGGTGTGCCATACTGCTGAAATCTTGCCCAGGCTCTGGTGATCACCGTATGGTGCACACCAAGGGCTTCACTAACCTGACGATGGGTAGTCCCTTGTTCCACCATCCCTACAGACCACCACATTTCTGCTTCAGACAAATGTCTTCTTACATTTGGATTTGCCATATTCAATCATTAAATCACAAGAATTTGTGTTGAAATGAAGACTGAATACCCTACACATCTTATGTACATGTAGACAGTACACGAAAACATCATGGAATTCAAGGGGTACATGCTTTCCATGACTGTCACGAAAAGTCTGCCTGTCAAGAGAGCTAAAAGTCTGCCTGTCAAGAGAGCTAATGTAAACACTGGGGACCATCTCAATACATATCCACCAAAAATATCGCAAATGTGCCACAAGCAAATTTCACAATGATGTGTCAAATATGTGGTGCTTAGCAAACTTTGAGTACAGTGGAACCCTGTTAATTGAATAGCCACTTTGCCAATGAAAATTATTCAATTAACAGGAGTATTCAATTAACAGGGATTGTGTCAGTTTTCTGTATTCTAAAGATAAACTTAGCATTTGATCTATTATATCTTGTATGACAGAGCTCCATGAGCTCTGTCAAATGAGATATAACAGATTAAATACCTGTACTGGATGTACTGAGGCCAAAAAAGGAAAACTGGGTAGGGTCAGGGTAATTTCTCGACATGTTACAAGATTTTTATTCAATTAACAGGAGTTTCTTCTATAACCTATATTCAATTAACAGGTCTAATTTGTACTGGAGGTATGGTTAATGGTTCTGTGTTGGGAAAATTATATTCAATTAATAGGGATATACAATTAAGAGATATCCAATTAAGCGGGCTCCACAGTAGTATATTTATTTCTAATCCCAAACCCCTATTCTGTAAAAATTGAGGTTTGCATGAAATGATAAAAGCAAACATATTATAAGAACCAGTGGAAACATCATGCCATCCCAAAACTGTCTGGATATTTTAGTGCCAAACAAAGTCTTTTGGTGACAAATGTGGGGTGGGATGAGGTGGGAGTGGAGATAGTCTGTGTTTTTTCGCTGATCCAAATAAATGGATAAATTTTGAAAAATGAACCAGCAATTATTTGAAGAACAGACAATTGGTCAAGGAAAAGATTTGACAAACTCAAAAGAGCTGACCAAATCCATGGTAGACGAAAAAAGCAGTGAGTTAAGTAATATTTTCTTTAATTAGAAAAATACTTCATTATGAAGCAGTTATCTAATTAAATGCTGCCTTTTGTAAAGTTGATACAGAAGAGAAAACAAAACTGTTACATAGAGAGTAATCGCTTTACTGGACTGGTTAAGTGAAATAAATCATGAGAGGTAAGGGACGTTGTACAAACACGAGTGCACGATTGCGCACAAGTGTTTTACAATATAGTCCCTCTCCTCGAATGAATCATTTCACGTAACCAGTCCAGTCAAGCAATTACTCTGTTTATTACTTTTCATTATTAATGATAATTATATTATTTAACCCTTTGCCTAAGGTAATGGCCAAAACCGGCCAGCGCTATTCTAAAAAATCGCCAATTAATTTTCATTATTTTTTTATTTTTTGTCTCTAAAACATAGGTTATGACCCCTCATTGGAACACATTCCAATGAGGGGTCATAACCTATGTTTTTGAGACAAAAAATGAAAATAATAGTTATTCAAGAATTTTTTTTGCAAGTGTCGTCTGCGTTTCATGTTAGGTAAAGGCTTAAAAAAAAAAAAAGCAAAAAAACACCCAATGAAGTCCTCATTACACCCACAGCAAAGCGTCTTCATTTGCACGCATGGATACATGACACAATTGTTGACTACATAATTCCCTTGCGAAGTTATCGTTTATAATCAAACCGGGAAATCCCAGTAAATCACACTTAGGAAAGTAATAAAAAAATTTTACCACTCACTGACAATTAATGTTGAAAGTTTGTCTAATCCTTTACCTGATGAATCTCCCACGTCCACCCATATAATTTGCAAATTCAGCAGTTGAAAGAAATAATTTTTTCAAAATATTTCAACAAAACTGAATCATGTGACCTTCATTGGAATGATCTTACTGAGCTCGTTCCAGTAAGGGGTCACATGATATGGTTTTGTTGAAATTCTTTTTAAAAATTTAAAAAAATAGTTAAAATAATAAATTTTGATATCGCCTGCGTTGGGTAAAGGGTTAAACACTATTTCTAAAACCTTATTGACAAAAACACTGAGTTCGAGTTTGAGTGTGTTAGTTTGTTTAGTCATTGATCACACACTTCGTTGCTGCAATGGCTTTCGTTCACAAGACAGAGGAACCTTTTGGGTGCCAAAATACTAGTCAACGACGATTTTTGGGTGCCAAATCAAGCTTTTGAGAGCAACTGGCTAAATTGGCACATGATAGCTTGAACTCCAATAAGAATCAGCTGAGTGAAATAAATAAAAAAAACAAATAAATAAAATCAAATAAAAATCATCCACTCATATGCATATTATAAATAATGTCGTAAGAAACAAAACAGCCCACACATGCGATCTTACCTGCACCATAATGTTCCCACACAAAATTCTCCTTGTTTATTGTAATCGGTACATCATCCACTTTGACATTGTGTTCATGAATTTCGGCTTCAGTGTGCTGTCCATTTCTTCCCAACACTCTGATCATTAATTTCTACAATACAATAAAAATCAATACAGGATCTCCACGAGTCCCTAGTGTATTTATTTATTTATTAAGGTTTAACAACACTTTAATAGCGAAGGTTATATCATGTTGATGGCAGTTTTACGGGTGGAGGAAGCCGGCGTACCCAGAGAGAATCACCTAGCAACGACGAGCAGCTACAAGCTCCCCAATATGGTAAATGCACACTGCAGAACAGGCAGGGTTAAATTGGCTGATGACATGGGCACCATCGATGTTCAGTATGCCAACATCGTGCCCCCATGTGGACAATCAGGGTTAAGTGCCTTGTCCAAGGACACAATACGGGAATCCAAATCGATCACTCAGATGGTCACCCATCCAAGGAGTAACTGGGCTTGACGTTGCTTAACTTTGGTGATTTGATGATAACCGATTACCACAATGCCAATGTGCCCCCACAGCCCCCAGTTTGCTTTGAAGTTACAAAATAAGTTAGTGAATTAAGTCTGGACCCAATACCTTTTTTCAGTCAGGACATTTTATTTTGGACTGAAGTCTCCGCATCATGTGTATACTCCATTAACTCTTTATCAAATAAATCAGCCACTTCTTCCTGCTTCAAGTTTTTACCCTACAATTTTTGACTGAAGAAAAAACAAAGCCACATTACCACTCAGTGACAATTACAGTTAAAACTAGAAGTCCTGTCACGAACTGTGCGCTTATCTAGGCATAATTGCGCATAGGAATTGCGCGCAATTGCCATATCGAATGGCATCCCTAGCATGTTGGGTTCTCCTGGTTACTCATAGCAAACATATGCAATGTTTCAGCCAATGGACCTCCGGATTACCCGTAGGTCCATTGGCTGAAACACTGCTTGTGCACAGGCCATATGGACAGAATTTGATAGCCTTACTATGGTCATAACGCGTAGATTAACGTGCAAATCGAGGTGCTATTTGTGCGCATTTCATGACAGGACTTCTAGTTTTAACTGTAACTGGTTGAGTTCTAGAAGCCACTATCATGACTCTACAGAAAAGTGCTGAAAGCCTCTTTAGTGGCTTTATACTATTTGCATAGGCTTGTTGTTTTCTTAGAAAACAAATGTTTGTATAAAACTGTTTTGTTACAATTTATTGGAGAGTGCCAACTGGCACTCCCCAATAAATTGTAACAAAATAATTGTTCATGAACAAAATCTTGCTAAGGCCACACAAAGTAGTTCTTCTGTTTCTCAGGCCATTATTTGTAAAATTGCATGCGGGCGAGTGGTTTTTTATTTTATTTTTTATTTCTGTAATTGTTTTTTTGCCATCAAAAGTTCATGTTCAAGGTTTATGTTTTTGTCCTCATAATCTACGGAATAGCATGGGTGGTGGTGTATTTCATCCCTTGAGTGCAAGAAGGCTTTATAATGCTAAAGCATTGCAAAGCATTGTTGGACTCAAAGGACAAATTTATCATTTTTTTAACTTGGGTTAAATATCAGACATAAAACATTTAATTATTATTTTTTTAAAGTTACATTGGTTATAAAAAGACAGCATGTGGCAGCCAAAAGGACCATGCGGGAGGGCCTGAGAAACAGATTTTTATTTTTTTTAGGCCTAAACTAAGGCTTTTCTTGATGGTTGCATGGCATCTTTGAAAAAATACTCACATTTCGAATCACTTTTGAAAAATAAATTAACACTCAATCAGTTCACATTGAACATTTCTAACACCTTATCGACAAAATCACTGGGTTTAAATATTTTTCACGAACATCAGTTAATGTTTCCAATTTTATTTCTAGCTGGCAATTTCCTTGTACGAGAAGTACTAAAATATTTTTGATTGTTTGTTTATTTACTGCTGCAATGGCTTTTTTGGTGCTAAAATTTTAGGAAACAAAGATTTTTTGGTGCCAAATAAAAATTAGTGCAATTTGCACCTGACGACATGAACAATGGTATAGCATGATCGGATGTAAGATGTAGATTTTAACTGTTTTTTTTTTATTACTAAAACACAGGCCTGAAAAAAAGCAGTCTGGCAATTGCAAAATGAGGTCCATAAAGGGTGAATTTAATGATGCTATCCCATACAGTGGGCCCATTTATCCTCTGGGCACCTCTTTCTGTTGAGTTTTGAGACCCTGATTCAGATTAAGGTTCACAGAGGGTGAATTTGGTTGGTGATGCTACCCTGCAAATGACTCCTACATTGGAACAAGCTTGATGAGCTTGTTCCAAGTGGTGGGGGGGGGGGGGTCATAAAATATTGTTTTATTGAAATTTTTTGAAAATTCTTTTTTTCCAACTTCTTAATTTGTAAATTATATGTGTGGTGGATGTGGCTGATTCGTCAGATAAAAGATTAACTGATGGAGTGCTGCCGGAAGCCTATGCAGGGTAGCATCACTAAATTCACCCTTTGTGGACCTCATTTTGCAAAATGACAGTCTGCTTATTTTCTGGTTTGATTTCTATAGTAACGTAACGTCATTCCCCATGACGATCCTATGAGTACTGAATACTCATTCTGTGCAGGGTAGCATCACCAAATTCATAATCTGGGGACCTCATTTTGCAGATGACAGTCTGCTTATTTTCTGGCTTGCTAAAACAAAAAAAAATTAACAATTTAAAATCAAAAGAATATTTTAAAACATAGAAGGGGAGATTTTTTTTTCCATTTTTAATTATAAAATTTCTTCAATAACAAAATTATTTGTGCATTATCACTTCTTTTTAATAAATTTAAAAAAATGTTTGACAATGCAATTTCATCTATTAGTGGCCATCCTGGATTTTGGTTGGGTGGCTATCATGAACAATGGAATGACTGAATATAGTTCCCAGGCAAGCCAGAAAATAAGCAATCTGTCATTTGAAGAATAGAGTCCCCAGAGATGCTATCCCATACAGTGGGTCAATTTATCCTCCGAGTACCTCTTGGGGATCTCATTCAGCAGATGACAGTTTTTTCTGGCTTGATCCCAGGCTAATATTAAATGAAACCCTATAAAGACTACATGTAAAATTTGGTACTTTAATCTAACAAGTAAAGCTTTTTTTCTGTTAAGCCACTCCACCATAAAGAATACCTTGGTACAAGAAGATGGAATTTCACAATTAACAGGGCGCATAACAACACCAAAGCTGTGCTCGTGAAGTGCAAGATGATATTCACAGGATGACTGCAGCGGAAATAAGTACATCAGTCCATCAAAAGTTCTAAATGAACTGGCACCATCTGTTCTACACGTTCGGTATGTACTCTCCATACTAAGTTCTGTTGAATATGTCAAAGCTGAAAACAATAAAATTGAATTGAAAAGACAGGTAATTAGGCCCAATAAAATAGACCTTCTGTTTCTCAGGCCATTTTTTGTAAAATTGCATGTGGGTGGGCTGTTTTTCATTTATTTTTTTTTATTTTTGTAATTGTTTCTTTGCCATTAAAAGTTCTTGGTTTGTTTTATGTTTTAGGCCTCAGAATCTACAGAATAGCATGAGTAGTGGTTTATTTTGTCCTTTGAGGGCAAAAAGGCTTTGCAATGCTAAAGCATTGCAAATTCAATTTTAAAATTTTTTTTTAATGTTTGAATTGGAGGGAGGGGGTGGGGGGGGGGGGAAGGGGGCTGTGGCTCAGTAGGTAGAGGTGCAGACTGCAAGCCGAGAGGTCCTCAGTTCGAATTCCACCTGCGGCAATCTCCTTGTGTCCTTGGGCAACACACTTCATCCCCATTGCCCACGTAGGGTACAGTGGCATTGTGTACTAAGGCGTACTGCATGTCGATTGTGCACCTGTCTTCAACCAGTGCTAACCCTGCTTGTGTGGAGTTAGTCTGTTGGGGAGCTGACAGTTGCTCGCTATTGCTCAATGGTTCACTCCGGGTACTCCAGCTTCCTCCACCTGTAAAACTATTGTGGTTATGATTAGCCATTGTGCAGAAATATGTGACCTTAAACACCAATAAATAAATAAATAAATAAATAAATAAATAAATAAATAAATAAATAAATAAATAAATAAAAATAAATAAATAAATGTTTGCATTGATTATAAAAAGAGAGCATGTGGCAGCCAAAAGGACCATGCAAGGGGGTCTGAGAAACAGATATTTAACTTTTTAAGCCTTACTAATGAACAATATTCAAGAGTTACAAAGTGCATTGAGCCAATCTCAAATACCAAATTGTGACTTTAGTATTATTTATGGACTTTCAACAGGAGTACGAAGCTGTGATCTCCATTGTGCTGGTAGAAAAGTATCAAATAGCTCCTGCACTAAATTCTAGCTAAGTTTTGATTGCTTTTTGGACACACATTTCATAACCAGAATACTTATCTCACAAACTCCAACCATCCCATACTAAAAAATCACTTATTGGTAAGCTTTCATACTTGTAGAAATATCATTCTAAAATGTACCAACTTTTTAGACTTGAAATTCGCACAACCCAAAGGTTGTCCCAACTCTGAGAAAGTTCAAGGAACTTCCAATTATGTCATAGAATAACCAGTTTATTTATAGAATTTGTCACACAGAATCTGAAACAGGGTGTTTTATGATAATCAACATTGTGTGTTCGCAATTACTCAATGATTCAATCAACTACAGGAAATCCAAGTCTCTCAAGATTTCCAGTATCATTATTTATTCAAGTTGGTTATTATAACACTGCAGGCTACACGATATAATGCTTTGATGTTGTGATTTGCAATTCACTCTAAAAAGTTTGTACATTATTTACACCTACAATTCTCTTGTTCATGTTGATATCCATTGCATTTCGACGACAGAAACACTGAAGGCAATATTGAAGATATTCTATAGATATTATGGTTTATTACCAGGAATGTGAATTTCACTGCTCAGTGGCTCTCGGTTCTAAAAGTCAATCACAATACCCAGGAAATTGACAGTCCATGGTATCAATGATTGCGTATAACAGTCTATGAAATTATGGCGAATATCAATTTCTTTCGAGATCAGCATCGCCATTACGGCTATGGTTTAATCTCGCGAATGAAAATTTTCCGGTTACCGGTGCTGAAAATCAGTGCTAATGACTGGGAAATACAACATTCCGCAACCTCTGATTCCCAGTTATGAACTATGAATTTCCGGGTATCGGGACTGATATTCAGAAACGAGAACTGGAAAATTCCCAGTATTGTGACTGACTTTCAAAAACGAGAACCACAAAATTCCCATTCCCAGGATTAAACCCGAAATAGATATGCAATACCAATTGTCAAATCAAATTCAAATCTAATATTGTGACTGAATCCAAATATCATTTAGAATACCGCATATTTGCAGAGGACCACAGTTCTCCTTACTTTAAGATCAGGTGGGCCACAGAGGGTGGTGACTAGGGCTGTCGCGACTATCATTTTTTGTAATCGACTAATCGTGACCAGTAATTGACGGTTAGTCGATTAATAGTCGCTTCCCACGATTTTTTAGCAAATCATTCTTCTGTTCGTAAAACTCTGAAAATGACAATGGCATCAGTGTGTTCAGACGAAGTGGGGTTGTGGGAACAACAAATCGGTCCCGACTGAAGCTACATGTAGTCCAATCTTGGACCCACAGTCCGTAATATAATTTTGGGGGTTGGTACGTCCTGTAGGACGTACCAACCCCAAAAATAATATTACTGACTGCGGATCCAAGTTTGAACTAGATTGAAGCCGATGAATTAAAATGAATTTACCGAAGAACGTTCCTGCATATGTTTCCTTTCTGCAATAAGTTTCTCGAAATTTTGAACATTGAGATCTATGCATTCCCTCGTCAGTTGTCAAAATTGGATCTTAGTCTGAAGTTCCGAACTTTGAGAAGTGATCTGACGTTCTGACTTTTGTCATAATTTTGTCACTTCCGCACTTTGGGTTTTCCAGTGGGTGCATTCGTGTGTACAAGACTGGAGAAATTCAGAAGAATCTATTCTTCTCGAGTAACTGTGAGTGTTCTTTCTCACACAGTCAGTGACAGTCGTACAGTCTTCCGGATATGAATGTTAACTATGGTTAGATATATAAAGTTATTCACCTTCATTGATCATTCACCTCACAAAACAATGCAATTTAGCCCCGACGTGTAGTAGACGTGTACCACCTTGAAAATGAACAACGATCGACTAAAAATAAAAAACGTCGACTACTTCAATAGTCGACAGTTAGTCGACTAATCGAATAATTGCGACAGCCCTAGTGGTGACAACCACTCACCACAGAACGACAGACATGTGTATGCAATAATACAATTCTATAGTTCTTTTCACCTGGTTTAACCCTTTACCCAATGTAACAGCCAAAACCGGCCAGCGCTATTCTCAAAAACTGGCAATTAATTTTCATTATTTTTTTAATTTATTGTCTCAAAAACATAGGTTATGACACCTCATTGGAACGAGCTCGGTGAGCTCGTTCCAATGAGTGGTCATAACCTATGTTTTTGAGACAAAAAATGAAAAATATTAGTTATTCAAGAATTTTTTTACAAGTGTCGTCTGCTTTTTATGTTAGGTAAAGGGTTAAAGACAGTAATTAGAGCAGGAATGTAATCAAAAGCCCAATATACTGACCTTGTTCATTCCCTGTACAAACTTTACATTCTTGATCCTGTATTCCCCAACTTGCCCCATACAAACAGCAGTCAACTAGAATTGTTAAATTCGTTCCAAACTGCTCGTTTTTTTCTCCTATGCATCCACTGCCTCTGTAGCAGTATCTGGAAAGTTCAGTGACAGCTGAAATAAAGTAAATGTAAGGCTAAAGAAAATTAATCTTTTGATTCTCAGGAACTAGTGCATTCATTTTTTCGGTCCACGTTCCGTCATATTTATTTTTGAGGCAAAATTCAAAATGTATAAAACTATCATAGGGTGCGATTTTAACGGTATCACATTGTGATTTGCGATGCAATATGTCGTATACATTGATACAGTATTGTTATTCTCTTCGTGAAATCCGACACGATTCTCATATGTATGTACAAAATAAATATTTATTTAACTGGTTGAGAGCTAGATTAGTTTTAGTGGTCTAAATTTGCTAATCAAAAATTGTTTTATTACAAATTATTGGAGAATCCCAACAGGAACTCACCAATAATTTGTAATAGAAGATTTGTTTAAACAAACTATTATTTATGTTTCACTGAATATGAAACATGGGTATGGAAAATGGCTTTTGCACTGGTACAGTAGAACTTGAGAGACCGCCCTTTGGGCCACACAAAAGTGGTCTCTCAAGACAGGTGGTCTCTCATAACAGGTTTCAGGTTTTTCTCAAGTCAGTGAATAACCAACCACAAAATTCAGAAATGGAGAAGAATAAATTTTTGTAATTACTTTGTAGTTGTTCTTTTTTATGAAGTTTTTGTAGCAAATTGAAATAGACTGTTCATTGAAGATTTTCAACACTAATTTATTTTTATAATTTTTATAACAGTCCATTTCAGTTTGTTACAAAAAGATTTTCAACACAAATTTATTTTTATTCCTATCTGTCACATTTTAGGTATGTATGAAATTGTTTATTCAGCAATAATCCTAATCTTTTCACAGTGGTCTTATAAGAACATCTCAATCTTTAATGAGTTAGCAATTGAAACCCAATTAAGAGCTTTTAATACTTTTAATTATGTTAGTATAACCACAATGGATTTTACAATTCCAGAACAGGTAATAAACTTTTGTCATGGTTTCAGTCTTCAAAGGGGCGGTCTCTCAAGACAGGTCCATTATGGCATAAAAATACAAGTTGGTACCAGGTCATAGTGGTCTCACAAGACAGGTGGTCTCTCAAGACAAGTGGTCTCCCATAGCAGGTCCATTATAGAGTAAAACCAATCGGTGCCTGGCAGATGTGGTCTCTCAAGACAGGTGGTCTCTCAAGACAGTGGTCTCTCAAGACAGGTTTTACTGTACCCTCATTTTCTGCATTAGAGATATTTTTGCACACCTGTATTTTGGGTACAGGTTACAGGTTCGGCTAAACAAAATTAATCTTTTGATTCTCAGGCAGCGGCGCATTCGTTTTTTATTTCGGCCCGCATTCGTCATATTTATTTCGGAGGCAAAATTCAAAATGTACAAAACTATCATAGGGTTTGATTTTAGCGGCATCGCATCGCGATTTGCGATACAATATGTCGTATACATTGATACAGTATTGTTGGTCTCTTCTCGAAATGCGACGATTCTCATTTGTATGTACAAAATAAATATTTATTTAACTGGTTGAGGGCTAGATTATTTTTTGGTGGTCTGAATTTGTTCTTCAAAAATTATTTTATTACAAATTATTGGAGAGTGCCAACAGGCACTCTCCAATAATTTGTAATAGAGCAGATTTGTATAAACAAACTATTATTTACGTTTGACTAAATACGAAACATGAGCAAGGAAAATGTTGCACTGGTATCCTAATTGTTTTGAAAGGCCTGATTGTGGCTTCTAGTACTCATCCTGTTAAAAAACTCCTTATTATTTTTGATCTCCATTTTAGTTGTTCTATATTGATTTTGTGTTGTATGATCACTGTTACAAAACAAATATCAGTGAAATCATCATGGAATCTCTTAGTAGATTTAATTTTAGGCTCTCACAACTGGATTTTAGGCATCGGCACACCCAGAGAGAGCCATCAAGCATTGGCGCACCCAGAGAGAGCCACCAAGCATCGACGAGCAATTGTTAGCTCCTCAACATTCTAACTCTGGTCAAGCTCCGCTCAAGCAGGGTAACAGCAGTTGAAGACATACGCACAGTCGACATGCAGTACGCCTTAGGTCACAGCATCATCGTACCCCCATGTAGGTAACCAGGATACCGTGCCTTACCCAATGCATATTATTTCCAAATTTGTGAGGCCAGACAAAGTACTCAGGCCATTTTTGTACAAATACATGTAATCAGCTATGTTTTTTATTTTTTTTTTTGGTAATTATTATTTCTTTCTCCTCAGGGGTCCATATAAATGACTCGTTTTATATTTTAGGCCTCCTATTATTTTATTATGCCTCACGTTTGTAACATCGGCCTTGATTGGTTAATTTGACACCTTCTAAAAGTCATAGTACTGGAGTTTGGGGGCAAAACTTGGGTACTATCAGAATGTTCTTCCCTAGAGACAAGAGAACAAAGAAAATGTGAGCTCCACTTCCATTGATCAGCGTCGATTACACACGCCCTAGAATTTCTCAACACCAAACGCTGCCGTCGTGTCTGTTTAACTTTTTTTGTCACCAATAGACACAAACTTACCAATAAATATATCATCTTCAGTGGGTGTGTTTTAAATTTTAACTGCAAACAATGAATTCAAAAGAATCAGAAATATTAAAAACTCACGTGTTGTTCACCACTTCAGAGAATCCTGAATATGAGTTATGACTTCAATCAATTATATTTCCACAAGTTTAGTACTCCTCGACCTCACTGAGCCTCCGCCTCAAGTTCAAAATAAATTGTTTCACCCCGCTTAATTCTAACAACTGTCGTCGTCCAAGAAACATGAATTGATATTCCATCATACCACTTATCACACAAGCATTAATAATGAATTATAACATGAACAGCATGAATGCCATGATACGGTTGTAACCACTGGCATTTGGTTTTATAGAAACTCCCAAAGCGGCGGCACTTGTGACAAGTCATTTTCGAATTTAGTGATCTAGAAACTCCTAGAGACGTCATTCGTTTGAAATGACGTCATGTTTTTGGAGTCGACTACATTGTTATTACAACATTACTGGCATGTTGCAGTTAACGCTTTACAATGAAAGCTATTTATTGTTCGGCATAATAAAATAATTAGAACGTGTCTTTTCATGTTCTATCGGTACTACCGATAGAACATGAAAAGGAACATTCTAATATTATAACATACTTTAGAAATAATCACATTTCTATTGGCTGGATCTTATACATGTGACTGGTACTCAAAAATCCATGTACACCAGTTGTACAGTTAATATCAACTTTCTAAATATAGCTTTTGGAAATCCCCTCACTAGTTCTATTTCAATCAACGTAATCTCTATAACATTGTTTATTTTTATGTTATTCTGCAGATGATAACTATTTTATTGTTAAATAAAAGTATTTCTGGTTCATATTACTGAACTTTTAATTGACAAACAGAAGATTGTTTTTTTTGAGGATGGTGTACATAATAAAACAGTTATGGACTTTGTGGTGGTAAATATGATGTGATATGGATTAAAAAAGCTAATGCCTTGGTCAATATAAGTTTTTTAGGTTCATTTCACATCATATTCACCACCACAAAAGTCCATAATTCTATAAAATAACATGGGCTGTGCTGTATCTTAACCATTTATTAACTTAGGTAATTTATGTGGTGACTTGAACCAATTAATTTTTATTCTTTAAGCTTGTATTGGTAATATAAAGAGAGCATGTGACAGCAAAATGACAATGCAGGAGGGCCTGAGAAACAGATTTTCAACTTTTTTAGTCCTTATTTTAAGATAGTTTTCTCATATTTTTGAAAACACTTCAGCAAATTAATATCATGTGATGCCCTCACTGTAATGAGCATGCCAAGCTCATTCCAATGATGGTTGCATGCTATGGTTCTGTTGAAATTTAAAAAAAAAAAGATTTTTTCAACTGATCAATTTGTAAATTAAATGGAAGGATGAGACCGATTTATTAAGTAAATGGTTATATTATAAAACAATGGGTTGCATTTTCATCCACAATTTTGGAAAATTTAGATTATTACTATTAATTATGTGTTTCCATCCAGTTTGTACCTCCAGTACAAATTTGACCTGTAAATTGAATATAGGTTATAGGGTAAACTCCTGTTAATTAAATAAAAAAACTTGTAACCTGTCGAGAAATTACCCCGACTCTCCCCAGATTTCCTTTGTTTAGAACCCTATTTGGCCTCAGTACATCCAGTACAGGCATTTAATCTATTAATCATGGAGCTCTGTCGAACAAGACATAAAAGAATAAATGCTAAGTTTATCTCTAGAATACAGGAAAGTGACACAATCACTGTTAATTCAATACTTCTGTTAATTGAATAATTTTCATTAGCAAAGTAGCAATTCAAATAACAGGGTTCCATTGTATTTATTTATTTACTGGTGTTTAAGGACACATACTTATGCATAATGGCTAATTGTGACCGTGACAGTTTTACGGGTGGAGGAAGCCAGCGTACCAGAGAGAACCACCGTGCAATGACGAGAAGCTGCCAGCTCTCCAACATCGTAACTCCGCACTGCAGCACAGGCAGAGTTAGATTGGTTGAAGATATGCGCACCATCGACATGCAGTATGCCTTAGTACATGACGTCATCGTGCCCCCATGTGGTGTGCCACATCATGTGCCTTGTCCAAGGACACAGCGCAGGAGGCCGAATCGATTGGTCAGACGGTCACCCATCCAAGGACTAACCAGGCTCGACGTTGCTTAACTTCGGAGATCTGACGAGAAATGGTTACCGCAATGCCACCGCGCCCCCAGGTTCCACTGCATTTTAACCCTTTACCCAACAAATTGCTCGTGTAATATGCAAATTCAGCAGCTGAAAAAATATTATTTTTCGAAAAATTTCAACAAAACCATATCATGTGACCCCTCTTTGGAACGAGCTCGTTCCAAAGAGGGGTCACATGATATGGTTTTGTTGAATTTTTTTGAAAAAATTTCAAAAATGACATTTAAAATAATAAATTTTGAAATCGTCTGTGTTGGGTAAAGGGTTAACATCAGTTTAGAGAGTTAACCATTACAGCTGAAACTATATAAGTCCTGTGACTGTATTGTGCACTATTCTGAAGTAATTGCCCACTGAGTAAGTGCCCTTTTGTACCTGTCAAACTGCACCATCAGCGTAACTCAATTTCCATTTTTTTAACAGCATGCCAAACTGTGTTAAATTCTAAATTCTATACTTTACTGGGATTTTTGTACATGTAATGACGTAAATAGATATTACAATTTGACTGCATACACAGAATGAAGAGAGTGGATTACTACTTAATTGCAGCGCCATACATTCCCAATTGCAGCACCATACATTCCCCATTCAAAAAGTATTTATAAATGTTCACAACAACACAAGAAACATTTGCAAACATTCATCCGGTGGTCCATGTGATAAAAGTTTGCAAGTGCTTCTCATGTTTTGTCCTCAGAAACTGTAAATAATTACTAATTGAACAAGCCAAGACCAATACCGGGTCTGGACCTGCGTCGCTGCATGCAATTGAATCGGCAAACAGGAAGTGGCTGCACGGCAGATCTGAAAATTGCATACACGATACAACTGATCATTATCAGGCTCCAGATGAAATATAAAATCAATCCCTTGCATAGAAACTGAGAAAAGTTTGACGAAAAATTTCAATATTCAGTGGATACAGTAAAATGTCAAAGTATCAGAAAACAGGAAGTGGCTGCACGGCAGATGTGAAAATTGCTTACACGATACAACTCATCATTATGAAGCAACAGACCAAATATAAAATCAATCCCTTGCATAGAAGCCGCGAAAACCTTGACGGAAAATTTCAATGTTCAGTGGGTACAGTAAAATTTCAAAGTATCAGCAAACAGGAAGTGGCTGCACGGCAGATCTGAAAATTGCTTACACGATACAACTCATCATTATGAAGCAGCAGACCAAATATAAAAACAATCATATAAAATCAATCCCTTGCATAGAAGCCGAGAAAACCTTGACGGAAAATTTCAATGTTCAGTGGGAACAATAAAATTTCAAAGTATCGGCAAACAGGAAGTGGCTGCACGGCAGATCTGAAAATTGCTTACACGATACAACTCACCATTATGAAGCAGCAGACCACATATAAAATCATTCCCTTTCATAGAAGCCAAGAAAACTTTGACGGAAAAAGTGTTTCGGACGGACTGACGGACGGATGGATGGACTGACGGACGGAGTCGAGCGGTTACTAGACCTGCTCTGCCGCTGGTGACGCAGGTAAAAATTTATCCCAGTAATTTAGTAGTAATCCACCCTCCACATACTGCAGTCTCAATGATTTCTTTCTATTTGATCTGTTCAGTTTGTGATTTCACTACCGACCTCGCTACTAGCACATTATATTTTGCAATGCACAGTACAACCGGTCTAGTGTATTTCAGACTACTTCATTCTTCTGCAGACTAATGTCGATATATCTAAAGTTCAGGGTGCAAATATTTCCCATAATGCAACTAGAAATTTAACCAATTCAATCTTGTTTGACAGAGCTCAATGAGCTCTGTCAAACAAGATTGAATTGGATCAATTCCCAGTTGCATTATGGGAAAAATGGCTACTTCAAATCTGGATATTTTGACATCAGTGTGCAGGGGATTAACTAATAAGTATTTTCTGTGCAAATTGTGATATGACTTCTAGTTTCAACTGTATATCCCCATACAGTCACAAACTTCACCTTTTGTATTGCTCTGAAAAAGTTGTTCCAAGAGTATTCCTCCTTGAGAACCAACCAAATACATGTAATACTGTTTAAAATGCTATCTGAAACTCGATTTTAGGTATGTAATGGAATACCTGGAATTCTCGAGTGTAGTCATTTTATCGTATAGAAACGTATGAAGACTTTGTCTGATAGGGGTTAGTGTTTCAACATATCATAAGTTATTGTGATGAGTTGACGGTAACATGGTCTGAGATTTGCCCATAGCCCTAAACCTACATTATCAAACACGAGAGGTTTATTTACTAAACCAGTGATCATTAAAAGTTGCCTTCTGCAAGGCAACTTTTAACGATCACAGGTTTAGTAAATAAACCTCTTGTGTACCCACGATGGCACAGGATAAATAATCAGTAAACCAGATCACTTTATCTGGCCGTTTGTTGCACGTGTGAAAAATCCAGAAAAATGAAGCCGCTTGCTAGGCACTTCGTTGATGAAGCAATTACGAACCAGGCAACGTCATTTGACATATTTCGCGTTGTGACGTCAGACGGTAACATTTGCTACTTGAGCCGTAAACATAGAATATACTAAGCTAGCTCTCGTCCATTCAGAGGATGAGGATTTTAGTCTTATTGGAACATAATGTAAGTTATACTGGCTTCCAATCAAGGATTAGACGGCCATTTCGTCAACTCTCTCTTTGATCTGCCAAATTTGTGCCAATGTGCAATTGAAGTAAAAACATTTTGTCTTTGGAAATTGAATTGTACATCCTGACAGCGATGACCTTGTAGTATTGCATATGCCGTGTTGGCATCAATGCCTTTAAAGTTTGACAGTCGCAACAGGAACGATGTCGGAATGGAATAGCATAAGGAATAGTATTCTGAACTCAGGCAGCCTTCTTGCATTGATCGAGATTCCAGATGATTCATTGCTTTCATTCTTATATCATATTCATCAGAAAATTTTTATAAGATAATAAAATCAGGGGACTTAATCCATGCCACTCAAGTTCCACATACCATATTCTGTATTCAAATACATCTGGTATATATGCGAACATTCCAAGATCTAGAGATTCTGGACGCATTTGAAATAAATTTGTCTCTGTCGGGACTGGAAGTAATTAACTATGGCAACAACCTCTGTTGTCACATTTATTGATTTTATTCAATTCAATACGTAATTATAGTTCAACCGGTTGGGTACTGGTACCAGTACCAGTACCGAGAACCATGGAACCACCTTCAATACCGTACCACTACTAACTTTTGTGGTATCAGTGGTACTTTGACATGCCTAAGCCAGCATTTTTACATCATTGTTGGCTGCCTATCCAGGTAGCCAACAATAATCTAGAAACACTGTTAAGTCATCTATAGCTGTGCACATGCAGATATGGTAGTTATTATTGACTGAATTAATCTGAGAAAGAAAGGTTAAACTGAGACAATGAAATTTGTGTCTCAATGGCTACCCAAACTGCTTCTAAAAGCTAAAACTATTAGTCATTAATGTAAAATTAATCTGAGGACTCAAGGGTTACTGATCACATTATTTATTTATTTATAGGTGTTTTATGCCACATCAGCAACTAAGGCTATATCGAGGCGATGAAAATTATGCATTCTAAAACTAGAGGTACTGTGAGCAAACTCACAAAGTGATACCCCCCCCCACGCCTGAAATGTATAAGTTAGATTATCTCCCCTTGGAAATGTCAGAACGGAATTATATTGCTTCATGCACATCTTCATATGGAGTTCTTCCATTGTGTAAAGTTTCATGAAAATTCTTCACACGGTTTAGGAGGAGTTGCGCTTACAAGGATGGACAGACGGTATAAGTTAGATTATCTCCCCTTGGAAATATCCGAACGGAATTATATTGCTTCGTGCACATCTTCATATGGAGTTCTTCCATTGTGTAAAGTTTCATGAAAATTCTTCAAATGATTTAGGAGGAGTTGTGCTTACAAGGATGGACAGACGGACAGACAGGGTGATTCCTATATACCCTCCCAAACTTTGTTTGCAGGGGGTATAATTACTGATCACAAGGAATGTCACATCATGTAATAATTAGAGGTGTAACTGTCCCAGACAGGACTGTCCATACTCTCCGCTGCCTTGAGTATTCTAAGATGAAAAGGGGCACAACTCTGGCAAAAAGTCTGATCAAAACTACAATCACAGGTGCACATTGTCCCATGGTAGTGAACATTCATACCACGTTTCAAACGAATCGACCGATAAAACTCTGAGTGAGAAAATCTCTGGACAAAATTTAGGCATTCTAAGTTGAAAAGGGGCATAACTCTGGCAAAAAAAAAGTCAGATCAAAACTATAATCCTAGGTGCACAAGTTCCCATGGTAGTGAACATTCATACCAAGTTTCAAAGAAATCGACCCATAAACATCTGAGAAAATCTCTGGATAAAAATGCAGGCATTTTAAGACGAAAAGAGGCATAACTCAGGGGGAAAAAAATGATCAAAACTATAATCGCAGGTGCACAGGTTCTCAAGGCAGTAAACATCCATACAAAGTTTCAAAGAAATCAACCCATAAACATTTGAGAAAATCTACAGGAAAAATTCAAACATTCTAAGATGGAAAGGGGCATAACTATTCCTATGGGAGTGAACATCCAAACCAAGTTTCAAAGAAACTGACCCACAAACATCAGAAAATTTCCGAACAAAATTCTAGGCCTACTTTTTCAAGTCAAAAAGGGGCACAATTCTGGCAAAAATATTCAGACCGGAACTATAATCACAGATGCACAGGTTTTCATAGTGGTGAACATTCATACCAAGTTTCAAGCAGATTGGTACAGACATGTGTGAGAAAATGTGGTCAAAATTATGTCAGTGGATGGACAATGGACAGACAAGATGATTCCAGTATACCCTCCACCCCCCTTCCACAACTTGTGGGAGGGAGGTATTAAAAAGTGAATATACTTACAGTTTGCACGTTCATCACACAGATCACCAGAATAACCACTATTACAGTCACAGTTGGCTGGAGAAATACAAGTGCCATGAACACAATCTGGATCACAGACAGCTATTCAGAAAGGAAAGAAAGAAAATTAAGCATACAAAATGTTTAACTCCTTGCATATGCGGCTGGCAGATACTCCTGCCCAGGACAAGGAATAGTTGCCAGTGAAATAAATATAATTTGAGCACTTTTATCCAAATTCTCCTTTGTATATTGGATTATCTGTTTGACCAATAATTTCTGGAGTTAAATTACAGGCCTGTTGATTTGAGGCGAATGACTGTTTCGGTCAAGTGGTGGTTACCTAAAGTGAAAAACACGTGAACGAAAAATGGATCGCACCAAATTGAATGATCTACAGTTAAAAGTAGAAGTCCTGTCATGAAATGCGCACAAATAGCACGTTGATATGCGCGTTAATGTACGTGTTATGACCCAAGTAAAGCTATCAAATTCTGTACATATGGCCTGTGTACAAGCAATGTTTCAGCCAATGGACCTCCGGGTAACCCGGAGGTCCATTGGCAGAAACATTGCTTGTGTTTGCTATGAGAAACCAGGAGAACCTGCCATGCTGTGGATGCCATTCGATATATGGCAATTGCGCGCAATTCTAACGTGCAATTAAGCCTAGAAAAGCGCACTATTCCTGACAGGACTTCTAGTTTTAACTGTACATGAAGTACAAAATGAATGGTGGAATGGTGTTGAGCATCAACCAGTCATCAGCTGTACAGGTGCTTGCATGTGTCTGAAGTATACTTTAGGCAGATGCAAACACCTATGCTGGAGAACCTATGCTGATGATTAGTTGATGCTCAACATCATTCTAAACTGTTGATCATCTCAAGATGTAACATAGGTACAAAATCAGAAAATGGCAATAATTCATGTCTCTGCCACAAATAGTGGTTATGGATACCATACTCTTTTGCAGCATGCTAGCCCATGCTAAGGTTAGGCTATCATTGCCACTAATTTGTATCTGAATTGCTGCAACACAGCCTCATAATTGTTCCTAAGGATTCATCTCTATTCATCGGGATATTGCCCACAGGTGCAAGAACTTGGCTATGATACATCAGTTGATATATCAGTATAGTTGCGAAACATATATATTTAGGCTACTTGATGGGTTACCTGAATCAAATACAGGGGAGCAAACGATAAGTTATCAAAGTTCAGATCAGGTGAACGATAAATGGGTTACACAAACTTTTGGAAACAGCAGGCCTGTATTTATATGTATTTTACATCACATCTAATCATGGCTGCTGTTAAACCAAGGCTGACTGTTTGTTTATCAGGGTTTAAATATACTTTCAACAGTTCGAGTCATATTGTGTCAAGACAGTATTTTGGGTGCAGGAAACCATAGTACCCAGAGAGAACCATTGAGTAGTTGAGAGTAACTGTCAAACTCAGACAAAATCTCCAATTTACAAACCATGGTACACTAAAACCTGTTTTGAGAAACCACTGCTATGAGAGACCACCAATTTTGAGAGACTGCTGTGACCTTGTACCGTCTGGTTGTTTTACTCTATAATGAACCTGTCATGAGAGACCACCTGTTTTCAGAGACCACTTTTGCCTGGCAAAATGAGTGGTTTCACAAGACAGGTTCTATTGTGCAAGTAGGTGAAAGCTCGTGCATTATCAATGTGCTACACACCTCAGTAAACTGTACATCTGTGTGTCTTGTTGGGCAACTGAGATTACATTAGTGTTGAACCGAATAGTCGACTAGTCACTGTCAATGCTGATATAGCACAGCGTTGATTTAATTTCCACATCAACGAGTCCGAACATGTCGTATTTCCTATAAAAAATATTACAACGCCAGTTAGGTTATTGTAACCATTAACCGTCACTGTAATTACTCTAATGATCAATTGAACAATCCCCCTATAGAAGTGACCTCATTTGTATTGAATTCAAATCATTTTATGTTTTTCTCATGATTGTGTGAACATGTCATTAAAGCGTTGTTCTATTGAGTCGGATGTTTGTGTATTCATGGACGTTATAATATTACGATAAGTATATCTTACTGGCGTGGTGGCAGTGTGAAACGAACTCACGTTCGCTTAATTTATATCAATATTACACAGATTTTGCCGTAATAAGTCAAAATTCACTGACACTCATTAGGCAGTTTGTTCAGGAAACTGTATTCCGACGTTCATAATGGCTTCAAGTTCACGCGCACCGAAGCAGTGGTGCCTTACAAAAAATGAAACTGTAAACACTTTCGAAAATTGGAAGCAGAACTTACAATATACACTCTCGCTCGATGCGAACTTCGCTCCGTTCTTGGTTGAAGGTGTACAGTGGCAAAAGAAAACAAAATCAAATCCATTGCGTGGATTTTGGGATGACGCGACATCCGTACCAAGCGAAAAACGTCGACTAGCCTCACAAAAAGTAGCTCATTTGGAACTCATGCTAGGCCAAATTGCTAATTATTGTCCAATAATTTCTCGGAATTCCATAGTTAAAACATCTACTTCCATGAACAATATTTGGCAGTTAGTTCGGATGCACGTCGGATTCCACACAACAGGGGCACATTTCATTGATTTTGATGACAATAAGTTCGAATCCAACGAAAGGCCCGAAGACCTTTTCCAACGAATATCAGCGTTTGTTGAGGACAATTTACTCACCTCGGAATCAAATATCTCTCATCACGGTGAGGCTGTCACCGAAGACGAAGAGCTGTCTCCATCCGTAGAGAACTTTATTGTACTAACATGGCTTCATTTGATTCACAGAGACTTACCTAAATTAGTTAAGCAAAGATATGGGACTGAACTAAGATCTCGAACTTTATCATCTATCAAGCCCGAGATATCCCAAGCTCTACAGTCTCTGTTAGACGAGTTACAATCTTCTGAAGACTCTCGTATTTTGCGTAGTGCCGCATACAGGGCTAAAAAGGGAGGGTTTCCTTTCAATGCCAGGTTTAATAAACCACCCCAGTCAACAAAACCTACCCCTAAAATATCAAGAGTCTGTCCATTATGTGAACAAGCGGGTCATGATAATGTAAACCATTTTCTCAGCTGGTGCCCATTCTTACCAGAACAGGACCGGAAGTTTATGACAAAAGCACGCTCAGTCGCTGCGCCTGCACTTGGCATACACTCGGACCTCGATTCCGACGACGATTACGATAATGAACACGAAACATTTCGTTCAGTAACTGATACACATGACGTAACTCCTAAGACATTTCCACCGTCGTCTCGTCGCGTTCAGGTCAAACTGTCGCCATACTTTCATGTTTTTTTCCGTCACCATTCAATCAAAGTAACTATAGACTCGGGAGCGGAAACAAACATGATACGTGAGTCACTTGCGAGCTTTATCGGGGCTAAGATCACACGAAGTTCCCAACTTGCCTTTCAGGCCGATGGTCAATCACCGTTAACAGTAGTAGGCGAGACGCTTATAAAACTCTACCGCGACGACAAAGAATTCACTCTCGAAGCATTGGTTGTTAAAGACCTTGACGTGGACGTCCTAGCAGGTGTACCCTTTATGAACACTAATGATATTGCTGTTCGACCCGCAAAGTGTCAAGTTTTACTTGCTGATGGGACTGCATATCACTACGGTCCTGGAAAATCATCTACCTCTCATGCAGTGCGACGTACCCAAGCGTACACATTAAGAGCTCCCCCTGTCAGCACAACTATCTGGCCTGGAGAGTTCATTGAGGTAGAAATACCTACTGAATTATCACCGGACAGTTCGTTGGCCATAGAACAGCGTCTAGATTCACCTAGTTGTAGCAAAAGTAACACTTGAGCTGGCCAAATATGGCCAGAACCTAATGTACTAAAATGTGTTGGTAGGAAGGTCAGGATCCCTAACTCCTCAGGCCTTCCCAAAGTCCTGAAAAGAAATGAACATTTTTGCCAGGTCATTCCCACTATGGAAATGTCCGAATCAAAAGGCCATATAACAGTTGCTAAGTTCACAATTAAGTCACCCCCCAAGTCAAATGCCAACAATCATACTTTGTTTTCCTCCAGTGTGAGTGTTGATCCAGATAGCATTTTACCCACAGCTATACAACAACAATTTAAATCTCTTCACAGAGAATTTGATGATGTATTTAGCCCCCATTATAAGGGGTACAATGGAGCATCAGGACCATTTGAAGCTAGGGTTAACATGGGGCCCACATTGCCCCCTCAGCGTAAAGGCCGTGTACCACAATACGCCCGTGACAAACTTGAACTTCTCCAAGAGAAGTTCAATGACCTTGAAGCCATGGGCGTCTTCAGTCGGCCTGAAGAAGTAGGGGTGGTAGCAGAATACATTAACCCTTCCTTCCTCATTAAAAAACCATCTGGCGACTTTCGTCTTGTTACAGCGTTTGCAGATGTAGGGAGGTACAGTAAACCTCAACCGTCCCTCCTCCCTGATGTTGATTCAACACTGAGAAACTTAGCTCAATGGAAGTATATTATAAAAACAGACCTCACAAGTGCCTTCTACCAGATACCTTTAGCTCGTGAATCAATGAAGTATTGTGGTGTGGTCTCTCCTTTCCGAGGTGTGTTTGTGTACACTCGCTGCACAATGGGGATGCCTGGGTCAGAAACAGCATTAGAGGAGCTAATGTGTCGTGTGTTAGGAGATTTGGTGCAGGAAGGCTCGGTCACTAGATTAGCCGATGACCTGTATTGCGGGGGAAATACACCTGAACAACTCCTTGATAACTGGAAACAAGTGCTGAATTGTTTGGACAAAAATAACATTAAATTAGCACCTCACAAAACAACGATCGCCCCCAAAACCACCAATATCTTGGGATGGGTATGGACAAATGGACAACTTCAAGCATGCCCACACAGGATTGCCACTCTCTCATCTTGTACGCCTCCGGAAACCGTCAGAGGTTTACGCTCATTCATTGGTAGTTACAAAGTTTTGGCTCGTGTTTTACCCAATTGTGCTCCATTACTTGACCCATTAGATTCTGCAGTAGCCGGTCGCCAGTCTCAGGAAAAGTTAGTATGGTCAGACAAACTCACTCAAGCTTTCCAAGATGTGCAGAAATCTCTATTATCCAACAAGGTGATTACTCTACCCCGTCCAGACGACCAACTGTGGATCGTTACTGACGGAGCCATGAAAACACCTGGATTAGGGGCCACACTCTATGTTACAAGCAATGAAAAGCCCAGGGTTTCCGGATTCTTCAGTGCAAAACTCCGCAAGCGCCAAGTTGATTGGATACCGTGTGAAGTTGAAGCATTGAGTATCGCCTCCGCGATAAAACACTTCAGCCCTTACATAATTCAGTCTAAAAACAAAACATGTGTGTTAACTGACAGTAAGCCTTGTGTTCAGGCATTTACCAAACTCTGTCGCGGCGAATTCTCGTCCAGTGCACGTTTATCTACGTTTCTCTCCACTGCAAGTCGATTTCAGGTCTCAATTAGACATCTGGCCGGTTCGGCCAATATGCCTACAGATTTCGCATGTAGAAATGCCCCTGAATGTGAGGTTTTAAAATGTCAAATTTGCACCTTTGCCACTGTGTGTGAGGAATCTGTTGTACGAAACACATCTGTTCAAGATGTGTTATCAGGAGTGACCAGATTACCATTCACTAGTAGGTCTGCATGGTTAGCCACACAATTAGATTGTCCGGATCTCCGCAGGACACATGCTCATCTCACTCAGGGAACGCGACCGTCAAAGAAAATGACCAAGATCAATGATGTTAAAAGGTATCTTCGCGACGTGACCGTTGCACGCGACGGGCTACTTGTACGTAAGTCTGACGGCCCTTTTGATTCCCCACGTGAATGCATTGTGGTACCACGATAGGCTCTAGAAGGTCTCCTCACCGCCTTGCACATTAAATTAGGACACCCGTCCTTCAATCAATTGAAAACTGTCTCGCACAGATATCTGTTCGCCCTCGACATGAACAGTGCTCTGGACAAAGTCAGTAAGTCTTGTCATCAGTGTGCTGCATTACAAAATATCCCCCACACTCTCATTGAACAGTCTACGATTGAGCCACCTGACAGTATAGGCAGTACGTTCGCATCTGATGTCATGAGACGTAACCGTCAACTTATCTTAGTATTGAGGGAATGCGTATCTTCTTACACCAGTGCTTGCTTTATTGAAAGCGAGCACAAAGAATCATTACGAGATGCCCTTATTCAACTGACAGTCAAACACCGTCCATTAGATGGACCGATTGCAGTAATAAGAACGGACCCAGCCCCGGGCTTTACAAGTCTCCGTAATGACGAAACGTTACGTGCTAACAGAATATGCATAGAAGTAGGCCGAATTAAGAATGTCAACAAAAATCCTGTTGCCGAACGGGCTATTCAGGAATTGGAACTTGAACTGCTCAAGTTATTCCCTTCCGGAAATCAAATTTCCCCTTCCGAATTAGCCATCGCAGTTGCCCAGTTGAATACTCGCGTTCGGTCATGTGGCTTATCGGCGAGGGAAATTCTCACACAGCGAGATCAGTACACTAACTCTCAAATTCCTATTTCTGATCGTGATATAATTATTCAGAAACACAAAGATCGCTGCCAAAATCATCCGTATAGTGAAAAGTCAAAAGCCCCTAGTCAAAAAACGACTAACTCCTTCAGTATTGACATTGGTGACCTGGTATATCTTTACACGGACGGCAACAAATCCAAGGCAAGGGATAGATACCTAGTAGTAGCCATTGAAAATGAGTGGTACAGTATCCGGAAATTTGCGGGTGTCCAACTCCGTGAAACCATGTATCGTGTTAAGAAGAGCGAGTGCAATAAAGTACCGCAATTCGAACACACAGACTCAAATGCATTACTTAACAGTAACTCACACAGTTCTCACGACACCGACAGTGAGGATGATTTTGTACCGCCATCACCACCCGCTATACCTCCAGAGATATCATGTCCCCTTGCAGTTACTCCGGCAATTGATCCACCAGTTACTTCCACACCTACTAGCACTAACGACACCACAGGTTTCGTTACAGACTCTATACCAGTTGCAAGTGGTCTGGAAGAAATCGGTCCCTGTAGATCTTCCCGACATAGACAGTTACCCCATCATCTTAAGGACTATGTACTTTATTAAGGGAGAGAGAAAAGAGGAGGCAGTCACGCCAGTTAGGTTATTGTAACCATTAACCGTCACTGTAATTACTCTAATGATCAATTGAACAATCCCCCTATAGAAGTGACCTCATTTGTATTGAATTCAATTCATTTTATGTTTTTCTCATGATTGTGTGAACATGTCATTAAAGCCTTGTTCTATTGAGGCGGATGTTTGTGTATTCATGGACATTATAATATTACGATAAGTATATCTTACTGGCGCAACGTAAAAAAAATTCCAATGCAAGGTCTAATAAGGAAGAGTTAAAACGATTGTCAATTGAACTGTTCAGAGAGTGAAACATCAACACTAATAATAGAACAACACTGACACAGATTTTGATTTGTAGACGTGAAAGTTATCTGTGTTGCATTGGCTACTTTGAAATTCGCTGACAGTGATCGTACTGCATAGACAGTAATCGCTTGACTGGACTGGTTACATGAAATAATTCATGAGAGGTGAGGGACATTGTACAAACACAAGTGCGCGAATGCGCACGAGTGTTTTACAATATAGTCCCACGCCTCGAATGAATTATTTCACGTAACCAGTCCAGTCAAGCGATTACTCTGTTTATTACTTTTCATTATTAACGATAATTATATTATTTAACTCTTTACCTAACATAACGGCCAACACCGGAGTGCTATTCTCAAAAATCGCCAACTAATTTTCATTATTTTTTCATTTTTTGTCTCAAAAACAAAGTTTATGACCCCTCATTGGAACGAGCTCATTGAGAAAAAATTGAAGATCATTGGTTCCAATGTTATTTGGTGAAACTTCAACATAACAGCATTGTGAGTTCATAATGTCAGAGCAATCCATGCATTTTTAAATGTAAATGTTGATACACAAATACAGTAAGTTTAAAGGTCATTGTAAATGGTAACTGTTTTCACACTGAATGCTAATCTATAGGTCTTATCTAGAGGTCTCCCCAAATGAGCACACCAAGTTCAAAAAACAATCCTATTAAAAATGTACCCTGTAGGCCATGTCAAAGTAGAATGTTGACGCACAAATGCAATAAATTCAAAGGCTGTTGCTAACAGCAACAGTTTTTGATGGAAATGAAAAGAAAATTGATAGCTCCTATCTTGGTCACCCTGAATAAGCATTCCAAGTTTCAAAACAACCCGATAATGAATGCACCGTCAGAGGCAAGCCAAAGGAAGATGTTAATGCACAAAAGCATAAGTTTGAAGGGCATTGCTAGTGGCATTGGTTTTTTTTTTCTTTTTTTTCTGGAAATTCATAAATATGCCCTGTAGAGAGTGCAAAAGAGATAAGTTGCTGCACAAATGCATTAAGTTCAAAGGCTAACAACATTAATTATTTATGGAAATGAAAGAAAATCGATAGCTTTCATCTGGAGATCACCTCGAACATGCATACCAAGTTTCAAAGTGATCCAATTATAAATGTGCCCTGAAGGGTGTGCCAGAGGAATATATTGATGTCTGACTACATTAAGTTTGAAGGTTGTTGCCAACAGCAACGTTTTTTTGACAGAAATGGAAGAGAATCGATAGTTCCCATCTAGAGATCACCCCAAACATGCAAGATGTGCCAAATGGAAATGTTGAGGCCTGACTAAACTAAGTTCAAAGGTTGTTGCCAATGGCAACATTTTTTGACAGAAGTGGAAGAAAATTGATGGCTCCCATCTAGAGGTCACCCCAAACAAGCATACCTAGTTTCAAAGCAATCCAATTTATAAATGTGCCCTGCAGCAGGTGCCAAAGGGAAATATTGATGCATAACTGCATTAAGTTCATTGAAGATCGTTTCCAGCGGCAACATTTTTTGACGGATATGGAAGAAAATCGATAACTCACATCTGGAGGTCACACCCAAAGAAGTATACCAAGTTTCAAAGCGATCCGATCATAAATGTGCCCTGAAGGGCTTGCCAGAGGAATATATAGATGCCCGGCTAAACTAAGTTCAAAGGCTGTTGCCAGCAGGAACATTTTTTGATGGAAATGGAAGAAAATTGATAGCTCCTATCTAAAGGTCACCTCAAACAAGCATACCAGGTTTCAAAGCAATCCGATCATAAATGTACCACGTAGGGTGTGCTAAATGGAAATATTGGGGCCTGACTAAACTAAGTTCAAAGGTCATTGCCAGCAGCAACATTTTTGATGAAAATGCAAGAAAATCGATAGCTTGCATCTTGAGGTCACCCCAAACAAGCATACCAAGTTTCAAAGTAATCCGATCATGAATGCAACCTGTGTGGTGTGCCAATGGAAATTGTGGATGTACGTACAGATGTTAAGTACATACACCAACGGACGAGAAGTGACAGCAAAGGCTCAGTCTGACTTCATCAAGTTGAGTTAAAAATTCTGATTGGGGGTTTGTGAGAAGATTTTTAAAGAATACTTCTCATTTTGAAGCAAGTTAAAATTCTGGCTACATTAAGGAGTCCAAATATTAATTGAGGGACTTGATTTGAAAAACCTTGAATGCACCGTAAGGATACTGTACATCAAAAGATTCTGATTGGTGGATCTGAAAAAGATTTTAAAATATTATTGCCCATATTGCACTATATTATTTCCCAAATTTGTTTCAAGTTAAAATTTGGGCTCTCATAGAAACTGATTATTAACCAATGAACAAACTTGAATCTGATATATGTAAGATTCTGACTAGTGATTCTGGAGAAAAAGATTTTTAAAGATTATTCCCCATTTTGGACTGAGTTAAAATTTCGGCTTTGATAGGGAGAACAAATATTAACACACAGACTTGGATTGAACAAACTTGCATCTGACCTCCCTAATGATGCTGCATACCAAACATCAAAAAGATTCTGACTAGTGAGTCTGGAGAAAAAGAGTTTTAAAAATTATTCCTCATTATGGACTAAAATAAAATTCAAGCTCCAAAAAAGAGCCCAAATATTAACACAGGGGTTTGGTTTGAACAAACTTACCTCTGACCAGGGATGCTACATACCAAATATCAAAAGATTCTAACAGGTGAATCTGAAGAAGATTTTGAAAGATTATTCTTTACAATTTAGGCCTCCAAAAGGAGCCCAAATATTAACTGGGGAACTTGACATGAATAAAAGTGAATCTGACCCTGTAAAGGTATTAAAATATTCTGACTGATGGTTTTGGAGAAGATTCTTTAAAGATTTAAAAAGTACTTCCAATATTGCACCAAGTTGAAATAATATCAAATTAGAAACTCAATTTTAGCAAACTGGTATCTCCCCCCCCCCCCCTCCCCCATGAATGCTGTACACCAAATATTAAAAAAAAATTCTTGTCAATGGTTCTGGAGAAGATTTTTACAATTTTTTTCAAATATACTGACTCAGCATGTTTTTAGTTCCTTCAACTGTACACAATCAAGCCTGAATATAAGCATCCTGTCATTTGCAAAATGGGGTCCCCAGAGGTGCATTTGCTGATGCTATCCCATACAGTGGGCCAATTTATCCTCTAGGTACACATTTCTGTTTTGGCTTGAGACCTTGATTCAGACTGTGGTTCACAGAGGGTAAATTTTGTGATGATACCCTGCTGTGCAGGGTAGCATCACCAAATTCACCCTCTGGTGACCTCATTTTGCAGATGACAGTCTGCTTATTTTCCGGCTTGTACACAATGACATAACCAATGGCAATTTTTGTTTTTACCTTTCCACTCTTCTGATCCTGAGGGTGCTTTCTACCAAATAACAGATCTGTTCCATGCAACTTGAGAAATATAAATTTTATAGTAAATTTACTTTCTTATTATCCCTACCACAATTGTTTACAACAGGCTTGAACTACAGTGGAAGATCCTAACTTGGAAGTATACTCTCTTTTTTTGTTCTTTCCCAAGCTAAAAGCACAGTGAAATGAAAGTGTCAATGACACTGTAGCTTAACTTGTGTGTTGTACTTGATGAAAAGCATAATGTTCAATGTTTATGAAAGGATTATGAAATTAGACAAGAATTGTGATAATTGGGAAAATTTGGTCCCTGTATGCTATGTTTTTGATAAAAATAATATGAGGTGTACACTGTACTAAAGGGCTGAGGTGTGGGTTAATATGACCTCACAGTTAATGTATGTGGACCTCACAGTTAAAGTATATTAACGAAAGTTACCAAGTTATAGTGAAATTATTCCAAAACGAGTCATCCTATCAAGTTACATTGAAATCCCTTCATAAATATGGCCTGTAGACTGTGCTAAAGGTTTTCGGGCTTCAGGCCCCTGTAGCCGTCAATTTCCCAATTGCATCCAAAGGGGACATTCTCATCTAGACATTATATGAAGTCAACCTACCAAATTACAATGAAATACCTTCATAAATATGACATGTAGACTGTGCTAAAGATTTTTGGGCTTTGGGCTCAGGCAGCCATCATGGTTGAATGATCGCAACCAAAAGGGGACATTCTCATCTGGGCATCATCTGGAGTGATCCTACAAAGTTACAATGAAATTCCTTCATAAATATGACCTTTAGACTGTGCTCAAGGTTTTTGGGCTTTGGGCCCCTGAAGCCGTCACAGTTGACCAATCACGACCAAAAGAGGATGTCATCATCTAGGCATTATATGGAGTCAAACTAACAGGCTACAATGAAATCCTTCCATAAATATGACCTATAGACTATGCTAAAGGTTTTGGGGTCTTGGGCTTGGGCAGGCATCAAGGCTGAATGATCACGACCAAAAGGGGACGTTCTCATCTAGACATTATTTGGAGTCATCCTACCAAGCTACAATGAAATCCCTTCATAATTATGACCAGTAGACTGCTCTAAAGGTTTTCAGGCTTCGGGCCCCTGTAGCCGTCACAGTAGCCCAATCGTGTCCAAACAGGGACGTTCTCATCCAGACATTTTATGAAGTCAACCTACCAAGTTACAATGAAATCCTTTCATAAATATGACCTGTAGACTGTGCTTAAGGTATTCGGGCTTCGGGCTCGGCCAGCCATAATGGTTGAATGATCACAACCAAAAGGGGGCATTCTCATCTGGGCATCATCTGGAGTGATCCTACAAAGTTACAATGAAATCCCTTCATAAATATGATCTGTAGACGTTGCTCAAGATTTTCGGGCTTCGGGCACCTGTAGCCATCACAGTTGGCCAATCATGACCAAAAGGGGATGTCATCATCTAGGCATTCTATGGAATCAACCTAACAGGTTACAATGAAATCCTTCCAAAAATATGACCTATAGACCATGCTAAAGGTCTTTGGGCTCGGGCAGCCATAAAGGCTGAATGATCACAACCAAAAGGGGACATTCTCATCTAGACATTATTTGGAGTCATCCTACTAAGCTACAATGAAATCCTTTCATAATTATGACCTGGAGAATGTTCTAAAGGTTTTCAGGCTTCGGGCCCCTGTAGCCTTCACAGTTGCCCAATCGTGTCCAAAAGAGGACGTTCTCATCTAGACATTATATGAAGTCACCCTACCAAGTTACAATGAAATCCCTTCATAAATATGACCTGTAGACTGTGCTAAAGGTTTTCAGGCTTCGGGCTCAGACAGCCCCTCCTGGTTGAATGATCGCAACCAAAGGGGACAATCTCATCTGGGCATCATCTGGAGTGATCCTACGAAGTTACAATGAAATCCCTTCATAAATATGACCTGTAGACTGTGCTCAAGGTTTTCGGGCTTCGGGCACCTTTAGCCATCACAGTTGACCAATCGCGAACAAAAGGGGATGTCATCATCTAGGCATTATATGGAGTCAACCTAACAGGTTTCAATGAAATCTTTTCATAAATATGACCTTTTGCCTATGCTAAAGGTTTTTGGGCTTGGGCACCCATCAAGGCTGAATGATCGTGATCAAAATGGGGCGTTCTCATCTAGACATTATTTGGAGTCATCCCACCAAGTTACAATGAAATCCCTTCATAAATATGACCTGTGCTTCGGGCTCCTGTAGCCGTCACAGTTGCCCAATCACGTCCAAAAGGGGACCTTCTCATCCATACAATATATGAAGTCAACCCACCAAGTTACAATAAAATTCCTCAAAAAATATGACCGGTAGACTGTGTTGCAGGTTTTCGGGTTTTGGGCTTGGGCAGTCGTCACGGTTGGCAGATCATGCCCAAATGGGGAAATTCTCATCTAGACATCATAAGGAGTCATCCTACCAAGTTACAATGAAATCCCACCATATTAAACATGACCTGCAGACTGTGCTAAAAGTTTTTGGCTTCCGGGCTTGGGCAGCCATCACGGTTGACGGATCATGCCCAACGGGGGACGTTCTCATCTAGGCATTATACAGAGGTATCCTACCAAGTTACAATGAAATTCCTTCATAAATACGATCTGTAGACTGTGCTAATGGTTTTCAGGTTTTGGGCTCGGGCAGCCATGAAATTTCGTGACGACCAGACAAGAACTGCGGGATGTAGCCCATACTAAAGGAAAATGTGAACAGACTCACAGACTAACAGACTTCCGCACGCGTGATGGCAATAGCTTATCTTGACTATGTCAAGTTAAGCTAAAAATAAGCAAAAAAACTGTGCAATCGGCACACACACGCAGTAGGGGCAAGCCAGAAAATAAGCAGACTGACATCTGCAAAATGAGGTACCCAGAAGGCAAAATTAGAGATGCTATCCTGCATCTGGGGACCTCATTTTGCAAATGTCAGGCTGCTTATTTTCAGGCCTGAGTAGGGGACACTCTTCTCTGTAACAACACCACTGCTTCCAGAACCAGTATGCAGACGTATAAAAGAAGTATCATTCTATCTGAATCTGCCAATGCTGGAGTTATGTGATTAGCGGGGCAGAAGGATTTGTAAACCAAGAGGCACCGAGAGGCCTTAATCGCTCATCTGACAAAGAGGTTCAAAGAAGTATTTGGGGTCACATTCAGTTAGACATGGTTCATCAACACTACAAAGGAATGAAGTCATGAAAGGCAAATTTTATGGAAAAACATGAAGGAATGGATTGAACAAACTTGAACCTAAACTGCTCCCCTCTCCCTGCTCCAACCTCCCCCACTCCACAAAGAGACAAAATATTAAGCCAGGGACTCAAACTGTACAAACTTGAATCTGATCCCTCTTGAGAAACATACCAAATATGAAAGAATTTTGACTGGTGGATCTGAAGAAGAAGGTTTTCAAGAAATGTCCTCACATTGCACTAAGTTCAAATTTGGGCTCCAATAGAGAGCAGAAATATTAATAGGGACCTGATTTGAACGAACTTAAAATTTGACCCACCTAGAGATGTTGTATACCAAATATGAAAGGATTTGGACAAGTGGATCTAAAGATGTTCAAAGAAATTCCCTCATATTGCAATAAGTTAAAATTCAGGTGCCTATAGATAGCCCAAATTAATATCCCAGGGGCTTGATTTTGAACAGATTTAAATTTGATTCCCCTGTAGATGTTGTATACCAAATATGAAAGGATTCTGATTGGTGGATCTGAAGAAGAAGAAAAAGAAATTTCCTCATATTGCACTGAATTTGATCTGCCTAGAGATGTTGTATACCAAATATGAACGTATTCTGACTGGTGGATCTGAAGAAGCTTTTCAAAGAAATTTCCTCATATTGCACTAAGTTAAAATTTGGGCTCTGAAGTACTAAGATGCAATTATCTGATGCATATTTATTTCAGTGGTAAGATAATCCTTTCTCCACCACTGCGTGTGTAGCATAAGTGTGTCCCGGGTGAGACAGCAGGGAGAGACAGATGTATCCCACCCCACCCACGTGACGTTATACATTTATAACGTTATTATGATGTTATGCATATCATATCAGTTTTTTTGCTACCAACTAATTCATATTGACGTCGTCAGAATGCCGTGTGATCAAAGTTTGATGCTCTAAAACTCTTTAAACCCCAAGATGCGACTGTTCCTAATTGATTTTGTGGTATATACCTTTGGTATATACGTAACTTTTGCATGCTCTTTCCGATGGTGTCATTAGTTTTTCAAAACAATGAATACCAAATGAGTTGATTATATCAGCACGTGACCGCCGATTACCTCTGGCTAACATTACCGTTGTGTGGTGGGGGAAGAAAAATAATCCATGATGGGTAGGGTGTGGGATGGGAAAGCCTCGTGTCTGGCCCAAATATCTTGCCCTCGGGTGAGATTTTCCCATCCCACACCCGTAACCATCAGGGATTATAACAGTCCCGGCAGGAATATTCATCAGCAGCATACAAGCAGTTAATGCTTCATTCCACGTATTTAATCCTTATTGCCAGAGAAAAATGAATGGATTATTCATGATGCCTCTTATCCAGGGTAGGATTTGTTTTACAAAATTTTTTAGCAGTTTTTTTCCTATCTCTTGAAAATGATTAGCAAGTGGGTGTAATTGTTTGGCAGTTTTCATTTATGATGGTTCCACCCTCAAAAGTACTAAAATAAGTCAACAATTACATGTATAATTAAATCATGTTTCAATTAACCAAATAAAATAAAACAAACTTAACATAGCAATGTTACACTCACTGGGACATAAACTTTAAAGACTCTACTGGTCTGTATGATGAACAACATACCAGACTTTCCCCCTCCTGGCAGGCATCATACTGATTGTGCCCCCTACATATTACCTGCCAGTCTCCCACCCAAACGAAATGAAAGTGTCAATGACACTGTAGCTCAACTTGTCAAGACATGTACATGTATAGTATGTGACACAGCAATGACAAACATCTAGGTAATGATCTGATAACAAAGGTACATATAAAGTATTGTAACGGTCTGTACATAAATACTGAACGTAGCCTGTAACAAATGTATAGGTAAAGTATTGTAATTGTGGGTGACAGTCAGATGCTAAACTAGAAAAGAAATCTTTGAGTCCCAGAGTGGGTCTGACTGAACCCCAAAATATTTGTTCTCATAGCACAGTGATAACAAAGGCACCCCAAAACACACTCATTCCTGTCCCAAGGTGAAAACAAAGGTACCAAGAAGTTTCATGAAGATCAGTTCATAAATACGAGCTGTATAGAAGTTGTGACAAAAACTGATTGGACCTAATTTTGGTACAAAATGGCCACTGGCAGCCATCTTGAATTTTGGACCGCACTCAGAAACACTCGTTCTCATCCCAAGGTGATAACAAAGGTACCCAAGAAGTTTCATGAAGATCGGTTGATAAAATACAGCCTCTAGCTCGAGCCGTATTGACATGTGCACTTACAGTGTATAAGTAGCACTAAATAAATCAAAGTTCATCTAATTTGCATAATTTCTACACGAGAAAAAAACCCGCCCTGTATGTGATGTATTCCATTTTACTAAACATGCATACAAAAATTTATTCAAATCAGAACTTTCATACAGAAGTACTGTACAAAAGACTGATTGCACTAATTTTGGTACAAAATGGCTGCCGGTGGCCATCTTGAATTTCGGACCACACGCAAAAACACCCATTCTCATCCCACGGTGATAACAAAGGTACCCAAGAAGTTTCGTAAAGATCGTTTCATAAATACGGCCTCTAGCCTGAGCCGTATAGAAGTTGTGTACAAAAAACTGATTAGACCTAATTTCGGTACAAAATGGCCACTGGCACTCATCTTGAACTTAGGACCGCACTCAGAAACACTCGTTCTCATCCCAAGGTGATAGCAGGGGTACCCAAGAAGTTTCGTGAAGATCGGTTGATAAATACAGCCTCTAGCCCGAGCCGTATGTGTACTTACTGTGTGTAAGTAGCACTGAAAAAATCAAAGTTCATCTAATTTGCATAACTTCTGCACGAGAAAAAAACCCATATTATATGTGATGTATCCCATGGTAAATACAAAAAATTATTCAAATCAGAGCTCTCATGTGGAAGTTCTGCGCAAAAATCTGATTGCCCTTAATTTTGAACAAAATGGCTGCCAGTGGCCATCTTGAATTTCAGACCGCACCCAAAAACACTCGTTCTCGTCCCACGGTGATACCCAAGAAGTTTTGTAAAGATCGGTTCATAAATGCGGCCTCTAGCCCGAACCGTATTGGCATTTGCACCGACAGTGCTGAAAGTAACACTAAATACATCAAAGTTAGTCTAATTTGCATAATTTACGTACGAGAAAAAAACCTGTATTATATGTTATGTATCCCATAGTACTAAACATTCATACAAAAAATTATTCAAATCAGCGCTTTCATATGGAAGTTCTGTGTAAAAAACAGACTTCTGCATCGTTGGTACAAAATGGCGGCTGGCAGCCATCTTGAATTTCGGACCGGACCCCAAAACACTTGTTCTCATCCCACGGTCATAACAAAGGTACCCAAGAAGTTTCATAAAGATCGGTTCATAAATATGGCCTCTAGCCCGAGCCGTATCCAATTGTTGTCAGACGGACGACGAGCCATGACAAAAGCTCAAATTTGGCTTTGCCAAAGTTGAGCTAAAAATTGGCGAACTGTAATGGGGAAACGGAGAACAGCAGTGTATGAAATATAATATGGTGGCAACCACATAACAAGGGCATGCAATGCCACAATCCTGAAATGCTCCAAAATCAGTTCATTGTTCATTGATGAGTTATGAAGGCTTTCAATTCAGTCTCTTACAAATTTGTTTCACATACTAAGTGGAAGGGGGGGGGGCATCAGTAGGTGGGATGAATTTGTAGTGGTACGAAACCTCCAGACATAGTGGTACGAAACCTCCAGACCCCATTATAAGAATAATTTTTTATGTATTAAACCCCTAAAAAAATACCTCCAGACATAGTGGTATGAAACCTCCTGGGACGAACCAGTAGTGGTACAAAAGTGCACTGAGATGAACTTGTAGTGGTACGAAACCTCCAGACCCCATTATAAGAATAATTTTTTATATATTAAACCCCTAAAAAAATACTATGGCAAACAGACCATAGGGCGAATGAACCCGATACCTAGGGTGAATGGACCCACTTTTAGGATGAAAGGACTCAAGAGTGAACATGTATTTTGGGCGAACAGAACCAATATTATATATTAAAAGACAAAAATGCCTTATCAACCATTTTTATATTTTTAGTTTTGTTTCACACAAAGTGGGTATTTCTCTGTGTTAATGTTATAACCACTGGGCACAATATAGATAATTAAAATCTGAACACTTGGGTGAGAAGGTTGCATGTTCTGGTTACAGATTATTAAAGAGCATTAGTTGTACACTGAAAACCGGAACACTCGGGACTTCTTGCCTGGAACAGCTTGATGACCTCCAAGCAAAGTACAGTTGACTGGTTGGTTAACAATCACGTGTTTCTGAATGCCATTCACATTTTTGAGTGACTGTTTTGAACAACATCTCTCATAGTTACGATGTGCCTAAAAAAGCATCCTTTGTAGTTATGACATGCCTATATACTATACTATGTGAGTGCAATAATGCCAGAACAAAGAGGGATAATCCTATTCTGGTTATTGAAATACATGTGCATCGCACTTTGCAATCCAATTTTATGGAACTGACTCACATTAGAGGAAAACTGCATCGCAAACTGCAATGCGAAACCGAAACAAATCCAACCCTGCTTATCATTTAAAGACCATTTTAAAGGCTGTAACATTTGGACAGAATTCATACAAATCTCCTACAGTACAGCCAACGAGGACTGACCACTTCCCATGAGTGGACAATATTTCCACGGATGTACATTACCGTAAGTGCATCTATTATGGGTATTTATTCTATTATATCTTATTTGACAGAGCTCCATGAGCTCTGTCAAAAAAGATATAATAGAATAAATGCTCAATTTATCTCTAAAATGCAGGAAAGTAAAAAAATTCCTGTTAATTGAATCCTCCTGGAAATTGATTACTTCTCACTTGCAAAGTGGCTATTCAATTAACCCTTTGCACACTGATGTGCAAAGGGTTAATTGAATAGCCACTTTGCAAGTGATTAGGAAGTTAACCAATTCAATCTTGTTTGACAGAACTAATTGAGCTCTGTCAAACAAGATTGAATTGGTTAAATTCCTAATTGCATCATGGAAAAATTTTGCTGCTTGAAATTTTCATATTTTGACATCAGAGTGCAGAGGGTTAACAGGGTTCTACTGTATAGTTAATTTAGTGGGATGGCAAAGGGGAGAAGGGTCTATTGAGTAAATGTTTTTGCTTAACTGGTAGAGTGCTGGAAGCCCATATTCGGGCATTATTCTGAAGTGCAGGTACAACAACATAAAGGCTTCATATTCTGTGGATCTGCCTCATATTATCTTTCAAATGAAATAATTTAGTCTTTATGGATTTGCCTTGTTGCAGTTTATGGAAGAGTGCCTATAGGTACTCTTCCATAAACTGTAAAAAGGCCAAGACATGGCCACAAAATCTTGTGACCAAAAATAATTTAGCACTCTACCAGTTAAAATCACCCACTAGTAAAAAATCACGACATCGTCGCCGTAGCTGCGACGGGTGGTGCAATCTCACAAAATTCCAAGTTCATCTAGGGCCATAACTCCAAGAAAAATACTTGGAACAACACATGCATTGAACAGTGGCTAGACATCACTAAGATACACTTACATGCCAAATATAAAGTCATTCCATCAAGTATTTCAAAAGTTAGTGAGTTTTGAAACTTGTTGGTCACAGACAGACCAACAGACAGACCGACAGACAGACAGACCGACATTGCCACTTATAGAGCTGCTAGTCGCAGCTAAAAATGAAAGTGTCAACGACACCGAAGCTTAACTTGTCTGTGCTTTGTGTTTGATGAAAAGGATAATGTTCAATGTTTATGAAAGGGTCACGAAATAAGACAAGAATTGTGATAATTGGGAATATGTTAATTTCTGTTCCATGTATGCGATGTTTTCAATAAAAATATTACAAGGTTTAGACTGTACTAAAGAATTGAGGGGTGGGTTAATGTGGCCCACACAGTTAACGTTTAGACTGTACTAAAGAATTGAGGGGTGGGTTAATGTGGCCCACACAGTTAACGTATGTGGCCCTCACAGTTAATGTATGTGAACAAAAGTTACAAAGTTACAGTAAAATTATTCCAAAACTAGTCATCTTATCAAGTTACAATGAAATCCCTTCATAAATTACATCCTGTAGACTGTACTAAAGGTTTTCGGGTCTGTGTAGCCATCACGGTTGACCGATCGCAACCAAAAGGGGATGTCCTCATCTAGACATTACACTGAGGCATCCTCAGATTCCATACATTAATTATAGGAATAACCATCAAAATTTAATTAATGAAGCACCAGGTACAACCTGGTGATTCATTAATTAAAATTTTGCTGACAATGGTTTTTATTACCTGGTAAATGCATGCATGTGTGGCGGTCGAGGTATAAAGGCCATTTACCAACCAGCCTGGTTGGACCGGATCTCTTAGTCTCGTGGTAAATCGGTCGCTTTGTGTGCTAGAGGTCAACGATTCGAACCCCGGCTCCCGCACTTATCTCTCCTCCTATTACATTTGGGAGCTCGTCCAATCCTCGGCAGTAGGTGGCACTGCAGGTGTTTCGACCGCTCTGAGGAGGAACTTGGGTGAGATTCATATGTGGTGAATCTCAAAAGAAGGGGAGAGTAGTGTAGCGCTCGAGGTATAAAGGCCATTTACCAACCAGCCTGGTTGGTCCGGATCTCTTAGTCTCGGGGTAAATCGGTTGCTTTGTGTGCTAGATGTCGACGGTTCGAACCCCGGCTCCCACACTTATCTCTCCTCCTGTTACACGTGGATTACAACCAGTCAACGGCAGTTGTAATGTAGTTTCCACAGTACACTATCATGTGTACTTGTTTGGTGCACTTTGCATTTGGTGATTTAGAAACTTCTTTTTATTTATTTATTTACAGTAAAACCTGTCTTGAGAGACCACTGTCTTAAGAGACCACCTGTCTTGAGAGACCACATCTACCGGGCACCGACTGGTTTTACTCTATAATGGACCTGCTATGGGAGACCACCTGTCTTGAGAGACCACCTGTCTTGAGAGACCACTGTGACCTGGTACCAGCTTGTATTTTTATGCCATAATAGACCTGTCTTGAGAGACCGCCCCTTTGAAGACTGAAAACATGACAAAAACTTTTTACCTGTTCTGGAATTGGAAAATCCATTGTGGTTATACTAACATAATTAATAGTATTAAAAGCTCTTAATTGGGTTTCAATTGCTAACTCATTAAAGATTGAGATGTTTTTATAAGACCCCTGTGAAAAGATTAGGATTATTGCTGAATAAACAATTTCATACATACCTGAAATGTGACAGATAGGAATAAAAATAAATTTGTGTTGAAAATCTTTTTGTAACAAATTGAAATGGACTGTTATAAAAATTATAAAAATAAATTAGTGTTGAAAATCTTCAAATGAAGATTTTCAACACTAATTTATTTTTATAATTTTTATAACAGTCCATTTCAATTTGTTACAAAAACTTCATAAAAAAGAACAACTACAAAGTAATTACAAAAATCCATTCTTCTCCATTTCTGAATTTTGTGGTTGGTTATTCACTGACTTGAGAAAACCTGAAACTTGTTATGAGAGACCACCTGTCTTGAGAGACCACTTTTGTGTTTCCCAAAGGGTGGTCTTTCAAGACAGGTTCTACTGTATTTGTTTATTTATTGGTGTTTAAGGTCACCTACTTCTGCACAATGGATAACTGTAACCACAACATGCAGATAAAGTCAAGTTTAACCCATTTTTTAAGACCTCCACCTCAAGCATTGGTGACAGGATCCTATTTTACCAGTAAAACAGAGCTTGTTCACCACAGTATATAAGCACCACTTCACTGCCTGAGGTTCCCACTCAAAGTATTTTATTTTAACCCAAGCCAATATTCAGAATTGTTTTCGGCACAATACAATTATCAGAATGTTTTTATTCACTTTCTATTCGTCTATAGGACCTGAATTTTTGTGTAATTTATGTTTAAAACCTACAGTTACTTCATTGCTTCAGGTTTTGTATCTAAATTATAAAATTCTAGTACTTTTGAACAACAGAACAGCAAACGAAACATTTTAATATTATATTATGGCCACTCTCTCCTCCCTACTTAATAATCATTTTACAAACTACAATTCAGACATGTTAACTCTCCCGGAATGCCCGGGATTCTCCCGGAATTAGCTATCCCCTCCCGCTCGGGAGTCAATTTGGGCCAAAATCTCCTGGAAAGTCGACATACCAGACAAAAACTGAATCCACCAGCTTTTGTTTACAAATACAAAAGCATGTGCTCTACACTCAATGGCAAGGTCATTAAGTTTGTGTGAAACATCACCACTTACGTAAGAACTGGTGACCAATCTCATTTCTGTCAATGGCCGTGTTGTGATTATTTGCGACACGTTTGACAGGCGGATTAAATGAATTTGAGATGCAGGATAATTGCTGAAATTGATTATATATTAAAGGCACACCTTTGCTTGTATACAGGTAGCAGTCAAATCGAAAAATAAGTTCCATACGCATAAATTTTGTCCAATCGAACATGTGCAAAAATACACACAAATTTATTATTGTGCATTTTGGATTTCACTTTCACTTCAGATAATTATAGCCAATTTTGCAGACAAACGGCTCAAACATATGAGTTGCCGTAATTTTCAATATATTGGGAAAAATTTCCGATTCGCAATTTTCTAAAGCAGGCTGTGAAAAAAATTATGTTTTTGGTGAAAAAAATCTCTAAAAAGTTGCTAATTTACGGCACTTGGACGTTTTTTCATTCGTTGTGATAAATGGACAACAAAATAAATTAAATATCCTGGAGAAGTTTCGTCCTGGGCTGGCTGTGGCATAATGTTCACGTTTCACTGAAAAATGATCACCCCATTCCAAATCCCCTTCGTAAATGACCTACTACTTCCAGTGAGTACCCGGTGTGGTTAGGTGGGGCGCTGGGCTTTGGCAGATCGAATTACCACAACAACCGGGCTCGGGGTGTGCCTAAACACCACAGATCGCCGCAGGTTACCGCAGGTCGCCGCAAGTACCCAAATAGATCCAAAACTTTCAACACAGCGTCAAAACTGATATAGTGCTGAAAAGGTCGAAAATATCTCCAAACATTTTGTACATAAAACCATTGAAATATGGATGTCATTGGAACAACTCAGATATTGGCACATGACCACATCCATATTTTTGATTTCTGTTTTTCTCTATATTTCTATGTTTTGGCTTTTGAAAGGACAAATTGTTCAAATAAAACACATTAGGGTGGAATGTTTAATGTATGTGTGTGTGTGTGGTGGGGGGGGGGGGGGGTGGTAACATGGAAGTTATTGATGTGCTGCCCACGTGCAAAAATCTCACTGACAAGCATCCGAGTCTCACTGGGAGCTCATCAAAATCTCACTGACAGTCACCTCGAGAGGTTAACAGGTCTGGGTCACTCACCACCGGTTAGTAGAACGTTGGCGTATGTTCCTTTGATGTATTGTTGTTGGACTGTTTCCTGTTATGTCTGTGGGGGTGGGGGTGGGGGGGGGTATTTGGTATTAATTTGTATTTAAAATTGATCCACACGTGGCTTCTACGCGCAAAAAAAAATCTCCCTGAAAATCATGTCATCTCCCTGAAAATTTTCTTCAATCTCCCTGAAAAAAAATTTGGAAGGTTAACATGTCTGAACTACATACTGCCAAAGACCGCAAAAATAAACCAAAAGAAGTTCATGAAAATCAACAAAATTAGTTAAAAACTCCATTACTATTCCAGGTTGAATTTTTTTCATGCTTTTTCATTACTGGAAACTGTGTGATCAGTTAGAAATGAAACAATTTATAAGAAAATCATGTCAAGTTGATGAACAAACTCTCAAGCCACCAGTCAAATTTTTAAATGAATCAGACACTGTTACAGCCTGTAACCAGTCCAGCTCATGAATAGTCCAACCCCACAGACCGAAATTACTGCAGTTAACATGCCGTCAGCTCACTTAATGGTCAGCGTATTTGCATCAGCACCTAGCATTCGGTTATTGCAAATGGCACATAATAGTCATGGCAAGACCATATGCAGTCAGTGTTACAGGTCACTTTACAAAATACTAAGATAGATTTATTAACCCTTTGCCCAACGAATTGTCCGCATTCGCCCGCGTAATATGCAAATTCAGCAGTTGAAAAAATATTATTTTTCAAAAAATTTCAACAAAACCATATCATGTGACCCCTCGTTCCAACGAGGGGTCACATGATATGGTTTTGTTGAAATTTTTTTTTAAAAAGTTAAAAAATGATATTTAAAATAATAAATTTTGTTATCGAATGCGTTGTGTAAAGGGTTAATAGAATGCAATCAATAACATGAACTGGGCCTCATCCAGGTGCATACCCTAACCACTGCATACAGCCTCGCCGCATACCAAATTTTGTTTAAATCCATCCAATCACTGCTGAGATATGGATACGGATGGACAGACAGATGGACAGATGAATTTATTTATTTATTTATTGGTGTTTAAGGTCGCATACTTATGCACAATGGCTAATCGTGACCGTGACAGTTTTACGGGTGGAGGAAGCCGGAGTACCCGGAGAGAACCACCGAGCAACGACGAGCAGCTGTCAGCTCCCCAACATCGTAACTCTGAACTCTGCACCGCAGCACAGGCAGGGTTAGATTGGTTGAAGACATGCGCACCATCGACGTGCAGTACGCCTCAGTACACAGCATCATCGTGCCCCCATGTAGGCAATCGGGGTGAAGTGTCTTGCCCAAGGACACAACGCGGTTGCCGCAGGTGGGATTCGAACCGAGGACCTCTCGGCTTGCAGCCTGCACCTCTACCAACTGAGCCACCGTGCCCCCGGACAGATGAATGTAATCCAGTATACCACCAATCTCTTCGAGAGTGGGGATATAACAATTAACCCTTTATCCAATGCACAGGATTTTCTTTAATTTAAAAAAAATGTATATATTTCTTTCAATTGCTTTACTTGTAAATTACACAGGTGGATGTGGGTGATTCATTTGGTAAATGGTTAACAGGAAGAGTACTGGAAGTTCATAGTTGGGCTTAATTCTGAAGTGTAAGTGCCTCATTTTCAAGGCTTCAAATTCTGTGGATGTGCTTCATATTAATTCTGAGGTAAAAGTTAAAAAATTTATAGTAATTTATATATTTTTTATACTTACCAATGACCCAGACATAGCTGGTGCTAATTCTCAAAAATCTAGGGCCAAACACAAATTTTGCCCCCCAATCCCCAAAATTTGCATCTAAAACCGAAAAAATCATGTCCTAAATGGTGCTCCATACTTTTCCTCCACTACGCATGCGCAGTGTCAAGGAGGTCTCGAAATTGGCGCCAATTATCATTCTTACAAGTAGTGTCTGGTCAGCGCTATGTACTCAGCGGGGAGGTATGAGTTCCCAACTCCTGGGAGGGCCATCCCCATCTGGGTCATTGGTAAGTATAAAAAATATATAAATTTTTATACTGTACCAATGACCCAGACATAGCTGAATAGTAAAACGGCTCGAGGGCCTAGGACATAGAGGAAAATCCAATAAGCTCAACTATATATAATAGAGTCATCCCCTCGAGGAGAAAAGGAGTATTAGGCTTTACATGTATCTTTCTTATTTATGATAAATTAGAAAGACACAACACCCTCCATAATTGAGCATAATAACATTCATGTTCTCTATTAACATCCAGTATAACCCTTTATACTAATTATTTTTAAAGTAAGCCAATAAATAAAGTTAGTCCAGAGAATTGAGACTCTTTATACTCTTTAAAAGTGTCCGAGGATTGTATATTAACGCCCGTTTGACACGTGACATATACAAATGCTTCACACCGAGCTACACTTTAAAAATATGACATGAATGAATTTTAAACATTAACTTTACACTTTAAAACCATCCCGGTAACGACTCAGAATTACTAACTACGGAGGAGGTATCCCCTTGCTTTTCACTATAAAGCAGGTGACCTAAGGGAACACCCTCCCCCCCACCTTTCCCCTTGGTCAAATAGCCCAGAGCGAAGAGGGCAGCAGGACGGAGTCACTGCCGGAACAGAAAGCCTGCATAACTATAGTTGCAACTGTTTAGTGGACGACATTCTGAGCAACAGATAACGGACCTAAACAATGCAGGTCTCCAGAAATGGACTCAATATTTCTGAGATAAAAATTCGTGAATGTAGATGGCTGAGACCAATATGCAGCCTTCACTAAATCTGTAATAGCAACACTATTTGCGTAAGCCCAAGATGTAGAAAGAGCTCTTACTTCATGAGCCGAAATCTTAAGCACAGACTGCTGAGCTGAAGATAGATTATCATAAGCAGTACGGATAGTTAATTGAATCCATCTAGCAATAGAATGGACCGTTTCTATTAGGCATCAGAGACAGAAAGAAGCGTTTTCGTCCCTTTCTGATAAACTCAGATCTTCGTTTATAAATACGTAAAGCTCTAACCAGACAGAGTAAAGGCCTATGCCTGTCTGAAGGCGGAAGGGCCTTAATAACAATAGGTTCCGGATATTTATTAGGAGCCTGATTCTTAGCCAAAAATCCAACATTAGTAGTAAAGGTAATAGTGTTCCCGACACTACGATAGTGAGAATCGTCCACAGATAGTGCATGAAGCTCACTGACTCTTCTAGCAGAAGAGAAAGCTAAGAGAAATGCTGTCTTTAAGACAAGAATTTGAAATCTACTGTCTCAAGAGGCTCAAATGGCTTTCCTTTTAGTTTAAGAAGAACCCAAGCTAAATTCCATTTAGGAATTAATCTAAGGGTTCTAGGTCTATTTATCGAGAAGTTTCTAACTAATTTAGATAAAGAGACATTAGATCCAATTTGTAAACTATCATGGTGTGCATAGGTATCAGATAACATAGACCTATAACCTTTAATAGTAACAGGCTGCAGTTTGATCTCGTCAAACAAGTATACTAGAAAGTTTGCAATGTCTGGTATGGAGGGATCAAAAATATCAACAGAATGATCCCTACACCAACGACGAAAGACCTTCCACTTAGCCGCATAGTTTAGCGAAGAGGAGGTCCTCCTACAGTTAGAAATCGCGTCCACTGCTCGTCCTGTAAAATGCTTGCCATGCAAGAAGGACCGCACAACGGAAATACATGAAGGTTGAGACCTTGCAGGTTGTGATGTAGTTGACGCGATTTCCCCTGCGAAAGAAGATCCTCTCGTGGAGGAAGTTTTCGCAGTAAGTCCCACAGCAGACACCTGAGTAGATTTATCCACGGTCTCTGTGGAGACAGAGATGCTACCAATAGAATTTTGCATTGAGATTGTTTCATCTTTAGCAATATCTGCTGAATCAACGGCGCTGGAGGATACGCATATCCTATCATTCCGTCCCACGAGATCGATAGAGCATCTACTGCATATGCTCGGGGACCCGGACATGGAGACACATACGTCTGCAACTGATTATTGAGTTGTGTCGCAAATAAGTCTATCATTGGCCGCTCCCATTGGTAGCAAATCTGATTGAATACCTGTTTGTTGAGAGTCCATTCTGACGGCAACAAGCGACCCTTCCGTGAAAGGGAGTCTGCTAATACATTCAGACGACCCAGAATATGACGGACCGAAAGTAGAACTTGGTGTTCTAGAACAAACAGAAGGATTCTTTCCGTTAAATTGAATAATGGAACGGAATGAGCGCCTCCCTAGTTCCGAATACTGTCGACGTAATGATAACGCCTTAGTAAGGTGATATGCGTATGATAAGGCATCTAAGTTAACTCTGTTAGACATTATTGTCGTTTCCAACGTCTTGGTTGGAATTGACTTAGATGACGGTATAGACAATTCCAAGTCTTCAGCCTCGTCGTCTAGACGCAGAGGAACTCTCGGTATGCCCTATCCTGCCGTTTCGAATTTATTCCTTGAATTGATGAAAGGCAGATTTAGGGCATTTGCAGATAAGAAATCAGACTTGCCTGTTTTGGTTGCAAGTTTATAAATAGCGTCGTTCAATAATTCAAATGTTCTTGTGACCTTATTGGACTGTGTCGGAAACTCAGGGACGATGTCCCTGAACCGATAAAAAAATTCTGTGTCCAATGACGCTATCAGTCCCTTATCCGGCATCGCAGCATTCTGGTCCGACGGAACAACCTCTGGAAGGTAATGCCGGATAAAATCTACAGTAGCTTTATGTTGTTCTGAAAGGGAAAGCTCCAAATCCTCCGAATCCCTTTCGCCATCCTGTTGGACCCTATGAAGTTCTCGGTCGTCCGTACCCGATGCTTTGGCAGAGCGTACCGACCCAGCATCGTCGGATAATTCCTGATCCGACAGAGATTCTGTTGTTTGCTGGGATGCTGCGATAAGTTGTGCTATTTGGGATAGCATGTCCGTCACTGAGGCCTGTGGAGTAGCGGTCTTACGTTGCTTTGCCGCTGGAAGCTCCATGTACATTGACTCTTGCATACTTCTTTTATGCGAACGTCCGGAGTCTACAGGCCTCGTGTCCCTGGCTACCGGATGGTGTGACCTGGTCGCCATGGAATCCTGATCGGCAAAGCTGGCTGGATATCCATGGTCACGTAGCCAAGGTGCGGTCGTGTGCGCTGCCGTGAGGATGAGGAAGCCTTATCAACAGTCTCTCCGGACTGTCTATATAACGGTGCGTCCCGAGCGGCAGACGTATGCTCCGAATGCGAAACGTTTTGTACCACAACATCTGGTCCCAGATGTTGTTGTACGAGAGAGGGACCTCTCTCGCTCGCAGCCCGGATGGACCTGGACGAGCTAGGAACCGACTAATAGGCTTCCTCCGTTCTCTCCTCTGATCCGTCGTCACTGGGTGTGCACTTTGTCTTATTATAGTGCTCGCATCACCCAAATCTCCTTCCTGGACCGCAACGGACGAACCCGGCTGCCGAGCCATTCGATGAATGGTCGCTACACTCGACGAGCTAGCGGACGCCAATGCCGTCGATCCTACTAGGGACCTCTTAGGCAATTGACGTATTTCCATGAGCACTTTTGCCACTAGCTCTTCATTTAACTGTGACGACGGAGGCACACTTTTGGAAGACATCACGGAAACATCACCCTGTTCTTGTTCCTCTGAAATAGAGATTGATAAACTAGAGTGACCCTGCGGAGAAAGGACCGACATGGCCTTTTCCCCGCTAACAACATACCGTGACACACGTTTCTAATGTTTGTCATCCCAATTGACACATACTGAACAGGAGTCAGTGCGAGTACACTGACTACAATTAATACAATGATTATGAAAGTCAGAGGAAGATTTCCTCTTATTACAATTTGAACAATATCCTTTCATTGTGAAAAGAACACAAAAAGTCCTAGTACTCGCACCAACCCCTGAAAACAAAGATACATAATAACATGATCCATTAATATAGAAAAAATAATTGAAATCAAAAAAATTTTTTGAAAAAATATTTTTTCAGAAAAGCCCAAGTTTCTGAAGTAACGTTGAGCCCCAATGGATCCCAAAAAGCCTAAGTGTGGACAAAAATTTTTAAAATATTACAAAAAAATTAATGCAACACTTACGTATAATAATAATGTATCTTGTTATGATTAAGCTAATACAAAGACAAGAAAATCCCTCTCAACAGAACCGTTGTCAATGTAAACAAGAAGTGTATAAACACCAGAAACATTACTCCAGGCACTGATAACCATGGCCCGAAATCAATTACAAATAACACACTATCTGATGCAAAACAGAGACTTCCAGGGAAGAAACTGCAGAACATCAGATGGTAGATGCAGAACATTACGCCTAAACATCCATGGGTGAGGACGTAAACATGGGGAAAAGAACAGAATTCATTCTGTTACCAAGCTAAAACTCCCAAGAAATTTTAGCAATAATATTACAGAAAATATGCCAAAAGCATGGGAGAATAGCAAGGGGGGACTTAAAGGAAAGGGAGAGAGGAAACACTGAACAAGCAGTGTAACTTTATAGCAAGAATGACAACAACAGGCCCATGCCTCGAAATTAGGTAACATAACATAATTTCGTAAAAAAATTTTAAGTTACAGCCCTGATTATTTCCTGCCACTCATTTTTCCTCTCCTCCTTCTATTTCCTCTTTAGATCCACCTCTTCTCTAATATTTATGTGTCTGGCATCATTTAAACTGAGATTTACAAGCACAAATATCAGTCAGATGTGAACTGATGAAGGGCCAAACAAAGAATGATAATTGGCGCCAATTTCGAGACCTCCTTGACACTGTGCATGCGCAGTGGAGGAAAAGAATGGAGGACCATTTAGGACATGATTTTTTCGGTTTTAGATGCAAATTTTGGGGATTGGGGGGCAAAATTTGTGTTTGGCTCTAGATTTTTGATCAAAAATATCAACAGAATGATCCCTACACCAACGACAAAGGACCTTCCACTTAGCCGCATAGTTTAGCGAAGAGGAGGTCCTCCTGCAGTTAGAAATTGCGTCCACTGCTCGTCCTGTAAAATGCTTGCCATGCAAGAAGGATCGCACAATGGAAATACGTGAAGGTTGAGACCTTGCGGGTTGTGATGTAGTTGACGCGATTTCCCCTGCAAAAGAAGATCCTCTCGTGGAGGAAGTTTTCGCGGTAAGTCCCACAGCAAACACCTGAGTAGATTTATCCACGATCTCTGTGCAGACAGAGATGCTACCAACAGAATTTTGCATTGAGATTGTTTTATCTTTATGTTGAATCAACGGCGCTGGAGGATACGCATATACTATCATTCCGTACCACGAGATCGATAGAGCGTCTACTGCATATGCTCGGGGATCCCCACATGGAGACACATACGTCTGTAACTGATTGTTGAGTTGTGTCGCAAATAAGTCTATCATTGGCCGCTCCCATTGGTAGCAAATCTGATTGAATACCTGTTTGCTGAGAGTCCATTCTGACGGCAACAAGCGACCCTTCCGAGAAAGGGAGTCTGCTAATACATTCAGACGACCCGGAATATGACGGACCGAAAGCAGAACTTGGTGTTCTACAACAAACAGAAGGATTCTTTCCGTTAAATTGAATAACGGAACGGAATGAGTGCCTCCCTGGTTCCGGATATACGCTACTACTGTCGTATTGTCGGACAGGATTTGGACATGTGCTTTCTGAATAATGTTCATCCAATGACGTAGTGCAAGCCAAATTTACATCATTTCCTTGATGTTTATGTGCTTGCCTAGAAACTGCGGATCCCAAAGACCCTGGCACTTCGAATCCATTGGGATCAAGGTTGCACCCCAACCTGTTTGACTGGCATCCATCATAATCGTAAAACTCGGATCCGGCAACTGCAGTAGGACTCCCTGAGTCAACCACTGAATGTTTGCCCAAGTCTGAATCTCTTGTTTCACTTGATTTGACAAGAGAACGTCTATATCGAGGGAATGAATCTTTACACTCCAATTCTGAGTCAAGAAAATTTGGAGAGGACGAGTGCGTAACCACCACATCGGAATGAGATCCGCAGCGGCTCCGCACAGACCTATCAGTCTCATGAACTCTCTCGCTGTGACTTTGTCTGAGTGAAGACAATAACGAGCGTAACAACTGATTAATTTCACTCCGGTTAACGGCAGACGAACGAGCTTGTTGTGCGTCTCGAAGCTCATTCCCAGATGAGTGAATGACTTGGACGGCACCAGATCCGACTTCTCCTCATTTATTATAAAACCGAGACGTCGGAGTAATAGAAGCAGATTCTGCACATCGTTCTGAAGCATTAACTCGTTGCCGTACCTCTGAAGAATTCGTCCAGGTAGGCCGACGTTACCGCAGACGAATGAGCTCGGAAATATATCATTACCGAGTTCATTATTCGAGTGAAAGCCCAGGGTGCTAGGTTCAAACTGAAGCACATCGCTCGGAACTGATATACAACTCCTAGGACTGCGAAGTGTAGATACTTTCTGAATGTCGGATGTACCATGATGTGAAAGTACGCATCCTTGAGATCTATGCTTGTAGCATAGTCGTTCACCCGAATACTCGCTCTGACTGATCGAATTGTCTCCATATAGAACTTCGGAGCGATGATCAGCTTGTTTATCCAGCTCAGATCTATGACTGGACGGAATGAGCCGTATGGTTTCGGAACCAGAAACAGATGGCTGTAGAAACCCGGTGATTCCTGGTCTTCTACGACCTCTACCGCGTTCTTCTTCAGAAGAGACTGTACTTCTGATAAAAGAGCGTCTCTTTTCTGCGGATTTGACTGAAGCTGAGTCCATTTTGGACTTCGAGTTAATGGAGGCTTTCGTTTGAAGGATATTCTTAGTCGTTCTGAAATTACCCCTCGAACCCAGGGGTCGTCCGTAATTGACGCCCAATCGTTTATAAAACTCGATAGTCTTCAGCCTATCGGAACACGATAGAGGTTCAAACCATCACCTCCTGGACCTGCGAGGCTTGCGGAAGGAGAAACTACGTCCTCCGCGACCCGCACCTCGCCCCGTCGACCTAGGAACGTCTGACCGGTAATCTCGGCCAGAAGAACGTCCCCCACAAGAGTCGCTGCCTTGACGGTCTCTAGAATAAGACCTAGAGGATGCATAGGAACCTCTATAGGAACTTCTCTAGGGCGTACTTGTCCCAGAAGTGCCTGTCTTACTCTTTTCTGCTGTATCCGGTTTTTGGAAGCGGACTTGAAAAGCAGAGAATCCGAAGCTTTCTTAGTTATCTTATCATAGATTGCTGAAAGCTTGCCGTCGAAGAGAAGCTCTCCGGAGACCGAAGCGACTCTGAGAGAGTTCTTCACCTTACCATCCATCCATGGATGTAGCTGGGGCTGCGTCACGTCTAACCAACTCCAGGTTTGCCACTGAAAGGGCGGAGTTATACGTGGAATAAGCTACTGCCCTTGAAAGAAGTCTTAATGAGGATTGTATATCCTGGAATTCTTTCCCATGAAGACGTAATGATAACGCCTTAGTAAGGTGATCTGCGTATGATAAGGCGTCTAAGTTAACTCTGTTAGACATTATTGTCATTTCCAACGTCGTGGTTGGAATTGACATAGATGACGGTATAGACAATTCCAAGTCTTCAGCCTCGTCGTCTAGACGCAGAGGAACTCTCGGTATGCCCTGTCCTGCGGTTTCAAATTTATTCCTTGAATTGATGAAAGGCAGATTTAGGGCATTTGCGGATAAGAAACCAGACTTGCCCGTTTTGGTAGCAAGCTTATAAATAGCGTCGTTCAATTATTCGAATGTTCTTGTGATCTTATTGGACTGTGTCAGAAACTCAGGGACGATGTCCCTGAACCGATAAAAAAATTCTGTGTCCAATGACGCTATCAGTCTCTTATCTGGCATCGCAGCATTCTGGTCCGATGGAACAACCTCTGGAAGATAATGCCGGATAAAATCTACGGCAGCTTTATGTTGTTCCGAAAGGGAAAACTCCAAATCCTCTGAATCCTTTTCGCCATCCTGTCGGACCCTATGAAGTTCTCGGTCGTCCGTACCCGATGCTTTGGCGGAGCGTACCGACCCAGTGTCGTCGGATAATTCCTGATCCAACAGAGATTCTGTCGTTTGCTGGGATGCTGCGATAAGTTGTGCTATTTGGGATAGCACGTCCGTCACTGAGGCCTGTGAAGTAGCGGTCTTACGTTGCTTTGCCGCTGGAAGCTCCATGTACGTTGACTCCTGCATACATCTTTTATGCGAACGTCCGGAGTCTACAGGCCTCGTGTCCCTGGCTACCGGATGGCGTGACCTGGTCGCCGTGGAATCCCTGATCGGCAAATCTGGCTGGATATCCGTGGTCATGTAGCCAAGGTGCGGTTGTGTGCGCTGCCGTGAGGATGAGGAAGCCTTTTCGACAGTCTCTCCGGACTGTCTATATAACGGAGCGTTCCGAGCGGCAGACGTATGCTCCGAATGCGAAACGTTTTGTACCACAACATCTGGTCCCAGATGTTGTTGTACGAGAGAGGGACCTCTCTCGCTCGCAGCCCGGATGGACCTGGACGAGCTAGGAACCGACTAATAGGCTTCCTCCGTTCTCTCCTCTGATCCGTCGTCACTGGTTGTGCACTTTGTCTTATTATAGTGCTCGCATCACCCAAATCTCCTTCCTGGACCGCAACGGACGAACCCGGCTGCCGAGCCATTTGATGAATGGTCGCTACACCGGGCGAGCTAGCGGACGCCAATGCCGTCGATCCTACTAGGGACCTCTTAGGCAATTGACGTATTTCCATGAGCACTTTTGCCGCTAGCTCTTCATTTAACTGTGACGACGGAGGCACACTTTTGGAAGACATCATGGAAACATCACCCTGTTCTTGTTCCTCTGAAATAGAGATTGATAAACTAGAGTGACCCTGTGGAGAAAGGACCGGCATGGCCTTTTCCCCGCTAACAACCTACCGTGACTCACGTTTCCAATGTTTGTCATCCCAATTGACACATACTGAACAGGAGTTAGTGCGAGTACACTGACTACAATTAATACAATGATTATGAAAGTCAGAGGAAGATTTCCTCTTATTACAATTTGAACAATATCCTTTCATTGTGAAAAGAACACAAAAAGTCCTAGTACTCGCACCAACCCCTGAAAACAAAGATACATAATAACATGATCCATTAACATAGAAAAAATAACTGAAATCAAAAAATATTTTTTTAAAAAATATTTTTTCAGAAAAGCCCAAGTTTCTGAAAGTAACGTTGAGCCCCAATGGATCCCAAAAAGCCTAAGTGTGGACAAAATTTTTAAAATATTACAAAAAAATTGATGCAACACTTACGTATAATAATAATGTATCTTGTTATGATTAAGCTAATACAAAGACAAGAAAATCCCTCTCAACAGAAACCGTTGTCAATGTAAACAAGAAGTGTATGAACACCAGAAACATGACTCCAGGCACTGATAAACATGGCCCGAAATCAGTTACCAATAACACACTATCTGATGCAAAACAGAGACTTCCAGGGAAGAAACTGCAGAACATCAGATGGTAGATGCAGAACACTAGGCCTAAACACCCATGGGTGAGGACGTAAACATGGGGAAAAGAACAGAATTCATTCTGTTTCCCAGCTAAAACTCCCAAGAAATTTTAGTAATAATATTACAAAAAATATGCCAAAAGCATGGGAGAATAGCAAGGGGGGACTTAAAGGAAAGGGAGAGAGGAACACTGAACAAGCAGTGTAACTTTATAGCAAGAACAGGCCCATGCCTCGAAATTAGGCAACATAACATAATTTCGTAAAAAAATTTTTTAAGTTACAGCCCTGATTATTTCCTGCCACTCATTTTCCCTCTCCTCCTATTTCCTCTTTAGATCCACCGTTTCTCTAATATTTATGTGTCTGGCATCATTTAAACTGAGATTTACAAGCACAAATATCAGTCAGAAGTGACCTCCTTGACAGTGCGCATGCGCAGTGGAGGGAAAGTATGGAGGACCATTTAGGACATGATTTTTTCGGTTTTAGATGCAAATTTGGGGGATTGGGGGGCAAAATTTGTGTTTGGCCCTAGATTTTTGAGAATTAGCACCAGCTATGTCTGGGTCATTGGTACAGTATAAAAATATAGAGATACAAAGCATCTGCTGAAGTGCGAGTCTAATGAGAGTTGATTGACTTAGCTAGAGCATGTGGACAATATATAGAGGATCCATGATAAAGAGCTTGGTCCAACTCGACTGAGCATACACCAGTCAATATAAACCAGATGTCAATGCAAATATATGCTTTGAATAAACTGCACCACTATAGCTGTTTAAAACACAATGTATGTATCCACCAAACACACACCTGTTTGGGCAAATGTCGGGTTAGTGTGGGTGTCTGTATAACCTTTTTTGATTGGAATCTAGGCTGGTGTATGTTCTGGGGAATGCTTAACCCTTTACTCAACGAATCGCCCTGATAGCCCCAAATAATTCAGCACTCTTCTAGTACCAGTTAAAACGAACTACTGTCACTACTATTAGATGGCAATAGATGTATATATTGATTGCCCAATATTGCCGTTCAAACTGTCTGACAGTGGCACAGAAGGTATACTATTTAACTAAAGGCTTGAACTCCTCCGACTAGTCGACTGCACAGTTGAGAGTCGACTACTGGTTTGCCCAGAGTCGACATCGACTAGTCGACTAATTGTTGGAGTACTAACAAATACTCATTTTTATGCATGTTATAGTCAGAAAAGTTGGCAGAGAATATTGAAGTTGTTAGACCATCCTGTATAAAAAAAATCTTTCTTGTACACACAAGTCGTCTCAATGGCATTTTTAGAGTTGTACCAAGTTAACCCTTTACTCAACGATTCGCCCGCATCCGCCCGCGTAATATGCAAATTCAGCAGTTGAAAAAATATTATTTTTCAAAACAATTCAACAAAACCATATCATGTGACCCCTCGTTGGAACGAGCTCGTCGAGCTCGTTCCAACGAGGGGTCACATGATATGGTTTTGTTGAAATTTTTTTAAAAATTTGGAAAAATGATATTTAAAATAATAAATTCCAATATCGTCTGCACTGGGTAAAGGCTTAATACAATTGAGCCAATGCACTTTATCATGAGACTCATCGATGAACTGCCTTGCCAGTTGTGACAAAGTTTAGTTGACAAGAAGTCAGAAAAAAAATCTCTGATTCTCAAACACGACTGTTAAGTTTGGACAAGATAATTTATCTCTGACTACTCGTTGACTAGGTTTTACCACTACTGGCAAGGCAAATTAAGAATATATTGATATACATCATTAAGAGAGCGACTAAAGATATACTGTGATATGGATCAAAATTCTAACTCTACCCCAAAACATCTGCGCTAGATCTCTGCTTTTAGGGTCCATTCAAAAGAGACTCAATTATAAAACAAATGCACCGTGATCCATGAGTGGATTTTTGATATCTAATTTCAAATGCATTTCTGCTCGCAAAAATGTTAAAACAAACCATTTCTGTACAAATTTTATCCAAGTCTAAACCTCTCTTGACTGGACTATACATGCATATTAACCCTTTACACAACACAGACGATTTCAAAATTTATTATTTTAAATATCATTTTTTATATTTTTTCAAAAAATTTCAACAAAACCATATCATGTGACCCCTCTTTGGAACGAGCTCGACGAGGGGCCACATGATATGGTTTTGTTGAAATTTTCCGAAAAATATTTTTTCAGCTGCTCAATTTGCATATTACGCGGGCGGATACGGGCAATTCGTTGGGTAAAGGGTTAAAAAAAAATCCTGTTGATCTTTCATGCTTTTCAAACTTGTAGGGAAATAGATTTTCTTTTTGCCTAATAGAATACTTACGAATGTTACATTGGTCACCAGTATATCCTGCACAACAAACTTGTTTGACAGCTTCCACTTCTCTTAAAAAATAAAACACATAATGAAAAATATAACATGGGCATTTACAAGGATTGAAGCACTCAGTTGAGAAAACAAGAAGCTCCAAGTGGCCTTAATTTATTAAGGTTTAATGACACTTTAACAACCAAGGTCATATCCTGTCAGTGACAGTTTTACGGGTGGAGGAAGCCATACAGTTAAAACTAGAAGTCCTGCATGAAATGCGCACAAATAGCACGTTGATATGCGCGTTAATGTGCGCGTTATGACCCGATTAAAGCTGTCATATTCTGAACATATGGCCTGTGCACAGGCAATGTTTCAGCCAATGGACCTCCGGGTAACCCGGAGGTCCATTGGCAGAAACGTTGCATGTGTTTGCTATGAGTAACCAGGAGAACCTGCTGTGCTTTGGAAGCCATTCGATATGGCAATTGCACGCAATTCCAACGCGCAATTAAGCCTAGATAAGCGCACTATTCGTGACAGGACTTCTAGTTTTAACTGTAGTACCTGGAGAGAACCAACAAGCAATGACATGCAGCTGCCAGCTCTCAAACATCGTAACTCCTCACTGCAGCGCAAGCAGGGTTAGATTGGTTGAAGACATGCGCACCATTGACATGGAGTACGCCTCAGTTACTGACATGGAGTCATCGTGCCCATATGTGAACAATCAGGGTTAAGAGCCTTGCCCAAGGACACCACGTGGGAGTCCGAATCGCAAGGGGCTTTAATCACTCACCTGACAAAGTGGTTATAAGTATTTTGGGTCACATTCAGTTAGTCATGGTTCATCAACACAACAGACTCATAAGTCATGAATTAATTCATAACACTACAGTTAGAACTAGAAGTCCTGCCATGAATAGTGCGCTTATCTAGGCTTAATTGCGCGTTGGAATTGCGCGTTGGAATTGCGTGCAACTGCCATATCGAATGGCATCCAAATCGCGGCAGGTTCTCCTGGTTACTCATAGCAAACACATGCAATGTTTCAACAAAAGTCAACAAAAGTTACCAAGTTACAGTGAAATTATTCCAAAACAAGTCATCCTATCAAGTTACAATGAAATCCCTTCATAAATACGTCCTGTAGACTGTGCAAAAGGTTTTCGGACTTCGGGTCTGTGTAGCCATCACGGTTGACTGATCGCAAACAAAAGGGGATGTCCTCATCTAGACATTATACTGAGGCATCCTACCAAGTTACAAAGAAATACCTTCATAATTACAACCTGTAGTCTGTGCTAAAGTTTTTGGGGTTTTGGGCTCGGGCAGCCGTCATGGTTGAATGATCGTGACCAAAAGGGGACGTTCTCATCTGGGCATTATCTGGGGTCATCCTACCAGGTTACAATGAAATCCCTTCATAAATATGACCTGTAGACTATGCTAAAGGTTTTGGGGCTTTGGGCCCCTGTAGCCCTTACAGTTGACCAATCACGACCAAAAGGGGATGTTATCATCTAGACATTATATGGAGTCCACCCACAAAGTTACAATGAAATCCCTACATCAATATGACCTACAGACTGTGCTAAAGGTTTTCAGGTTTTGGGCTTGGCAGCCGTCATGGCTGAATGATCGCAACCAAAAGGGGATGTTCTTATCTAGACATTATCTGGAGTCATCCTACCAAGTTACAATGAAATCCCTTCATAAATATGACCTGTAGACTGTGCTAAAGGTTTTGGGGCTTCGGGCCCATGTAGCCATCACAAGTGACCAATCGCGACCAAAAGGAAACGTTCTCATCTAGACATTATGTGAAGTCAACCTACCAAGTTACAATGAAATCACTCCATAAATATGACCTGTATACTGTGCTAAAGGTTTTGGAGTTTGGGGCTCGGGCAATCATCACGGATGACAGATTATGACCAAATGGGGAAGTTCTCATCTAGACATCATACAGAGTCATCCTACCAAGTTACAATGAAATCCGTCCATATTAAATATGACCTGCAGACTGTGCTAAAAGTTTTTGGATTTCGGGCTTGGGCAGCCATCATGTTTGACAGATCATGACCAAAAGGAGATGTTCTCATCTGGGCATTATACAGAGGCATATCCTACCAAGTTACAATGAAATCCCTTCATAAATACGACCTTTAGACTGTGCTAAAGGTTTTCGGGTTTTGGGCTGGGGCAGTCATCACGGTTGACCGATCGAGGGGGAGTTCTCATCTAGTCATGACCCAAACCTGCATATTTTGTGATAATCGGACAAGAACATAGGGTTGTAGCCTGTGCTAAAGGAAAATGTGAACAGACTCACAGACTTCTGCACACGTGATGGCAACAGTTTATATTGACTTTGTCAAGTTAAGCTAAAAATATAATCTTTTATTAATGCAGGATCTTTTATTGGCATATGTTGCTTGCTATTCATCTTTGGCAATGGGTTAGTCTCACCTACCCGGTTGGTCGTAGGAATTAATAACTAATATACTAAGTAAACATGCTATAGTCTGTTTCATATATGCTTGTCTGTGTTGATGATTGACCATGTGTATTTTAACTTTTCATTGACACTTATCGCTCTTAACTCTTTTTACGAATACAGCAGGTTATTTTAAAGTGTGTTCTTTTTTAAGTACTCACAAAATTTGCAGTTTATTTTAAAGTGAGTTCTTTTTTAGTACTCACTGAATTCACAGTGTATAAATATGCAGCATTATTTAGTACCCTCAGCCAATAATAATGTGCTGAAGACTAGAGAGAGGGAACTATGGCCATGGACGACAAGGCAAAAGCCAGCGTTTTCGCCATTCTTCTAAAGAAAGTTCATTGTCCACAAAAAGGGAACAGATGTGACAATGATTTCAAGGTAAAAGTAAATAAACCTTCCAAGATAACTATGTTACGAGTTATTGGCTGGAAGGTGACCGTGGACGGTTCATGTGGAACAATTTTGATATGGTCGGACTGCGTACTGCAAAGCACACTGAAGGGTGGCAGAGAAGGTTGAGTTTGTTTAAAGCTGGCTCTCACCCTAATTTACTCAAGATGACACACTTCTTATCATTCCAGGAATCCGCAATATTACAGTTGAGTGCTAGAGGAAAGTTTACACCCAGTAAAAGGAAATACAGAAAAATACACAATTCAACTGAACATTTCAAAAGAATATTTCTACCTGGAGAAATTGGACTATTAAACTACTCGTACTTTGTGTGTCACAGTACTGGATTTTAGTGTATTTATAAAGTAATTATGAATTAACATACTGCACTAATGGGTTAATTAGGTCTGTCCCACCTATCCAGTTGGTTGTTGGTAATGAACACGAATTGAGTTAAGTGAACAACTTACTAGATACTGACTATAATCCGCCACCCTTTGATCTACCTAATTTTCACACATTTTACTGAAATAATAGCAACCGGGTGAGTGAGACAACCCCTTTGCAATAACTAACCCTCTGCATTTTGGTGTCAAAATTTTCAAAATTTCAAGCAGCTAATTTGTCCTATAAGGCCTAAAAAGTTAAAAATCTGTTTCTCAGGTCCTCCCACAGGGTCCTTTTGATTGGCGCATGCTTTCTTTTTATAACCAATGCAAACTTAAAAAAATAAAAATGAAATGGTTTATGTCTGATATTTTACCCACGTTAATAAAATTGATTCATTTGTCCCTTGAGTGCGACAAGGCTTTTCAATGCTTTAGCATAAACACTTTTTTGCACTCAAGATTCAAAATGCACTACCACCCATGCTATTCTGTAGATCATGAGGCCTAAAACACAAGAGGCCCCAGGGGGCCTGAGGGCACTCACTTGACATGGTAGTCTAAATATCAAACCTGGAACTTGACTTGGATAAGCTGCATACGCCCCCTCCTAAGAAAAGCAGAAACGAACTAGATGAAGCGATTGTGCCCACAGTATTTTCCTTCTATTTTCAGTTCCTGCACTTTTACATCCCAAAATTGAGATAAACGCATAAAAAACAGATTTTTTTAATTTTGTGTGGAAATCCCAAACAAAATATTTTCAAACTAAAATTTTTTTTTCTTCTCAAAATTGACCAAAATGCATAAAAAGCCAAAAAACTCATTTCTGGATTGTGATCCAAAATTTCTAAGTCTCACCCGGACCCCAAATTTTCAGTGTAAAAAAAAATATTTTTTTTGCCTTAAATTTGACAGGAACGCATAAAAAACCCAAAAAACTTATTTCCGGATTTTGGTCCAAAATTTCTAATTACGGGCCGGGACCCCAAATTTTCAGCCTAAATATGAACCCAGGGATTTGGCTTGAACAAACTTGAATCTCACCTCCCTAAGCATGCTGCATACCAAATATCAAAAGATTCTCATTGGTAGATCTGAAGAAGAAGATTTTTAAAGAATATTCCCCATACTGCACTAATTTAAACATTTGGAAGATGGATTCCATTCTATGATGGAAAAGCAATTTAAAATATAAAACCTATCAAAAGGTGAATTGTTGAATAAAATAAAATAAAACTGGTTTTAACGAAGCAGCCATGTCGTATGAATATTTTCTCATACGTGAGGTGTGATTCACCAACTTGGCTGTATTATTTTGATCTCGCAGTTCACCGGCACTGATTAACAAGTTTCTCTCTTCAGTCAGGGAAAAAAAACATAAACAAATATACTCATTGTTCTGAAAAATTTCAGCAGACTTGAAAAATTTGATAAAAATCATTGAGGTTATGTGGTTGAATTGTTTTTTTTCTGCCCATTATTTGTCAAATCCGATAAAAAAAAATGCATGATATGGTAAAACAGATGCCACAATTTCCATCAGTCGAGTCTGCTCAACTCGGTCAGTCTGTTGGCCAACCAGGGCAAATGGAGGAAAATTGATAGCTCCCATCTTGAGGTCACTCCCAAAAAAAGCATACCAAGTTTCAAAGCTTGACTTTGTCAAGTTGAGCTAAAAGTCAAAATATTCGTTTTCTTTTTTATTGGGTGTGTTTATTGAAATTCGTATCGCTGTTTCTCTTCAGCTGGTGTCCATTCTCGCTTAACCATTTGGTGGCTATTACTGTTAGTAACAAGCCAAGACCAATACCGGGTCTGGACCTGCATCGCTGCATGCAACTGATCTGAAAATTAGATACACGATACAACTCATCATTATGAAGCAGCAGACCAAATATAAAATCATTCCCTTTCATAGAAGCCAAGAAAATTTGACGGAAGAAGTGTTTCGAACGGACTGACAGATGGACAGACTGACAGATGGACTGATGGACGGACGGAGTCGAGCGGTTACTAGACCTGCTCTGCCACTGGTGACGCAGGTAAAAATATAAGTACAAATTTGGGCAGATTTGCAAAACAGCTGGGAGAAACTTTTTTAAAAGAATTTCGAAGCATGAAAGGATGTCTGAAGATTTACAGAAAAAACTAATGAATTTAGATATAACGAGATCCGCAGGCAAGACAGCCACAGGACTGGGTTAATGCTGCGGTTGAAAATAATTTTTATTTAATATTATCTCATTGTTGGTTAACTTGTTTTTTTGTGAACTGACTTTATTTTGCTTTGGATGTTTTTATTTTCACCTACGCGGCAGACGATCAACAATAGTATTACAAAATTTGGAAACTTTTTGAAGCGTAACTGATGACTCGATGGGAAAGGAACCAGTATAAACGGTGCTGGGGAAAAAGTTCCCACTTGTATATCACCAGCTGAATACAGAAACATTTGTGTCATAGCGACGATTCCGTTAAATACAAGGGTTTAAAGTTTAATGGGTGTGTAATAAAACCTGTTTTGAAATAAAAACAATGTGAAGATGTATTTGCTTTTAACCATAAAGGGTCTCGCGATTTTTACATATTTTTGCTACACTTCAACAGTGTACATTCTAAGACTTTGTTGCTGTTTTTTGGCAAGTCTTGGATGCCTATACAGACGGCCAAGATTTGCCTGGACAACTACCAAGGTTCTAGGAATTAGGGCTGCATGATATTCAAAACTGAATACCGGTATCGGTATTCAAAAAAGTATCGCGGTATACCGGCATATCGAAAACTGCTCAAATATATGAACACAGGTACCACAAGTGAGACTTGAGGAATCACAGTTGGAACAAATCAGCATGCCTTGATGATGTGGTTCAAAAAACTTTTACCAAACATCGACGATATTAAAATTTATTATTTTAAAAATTAGTTTATCAGATTTTCCCCCCCAAATTTTACAAAACAATATCATGTGACGCCTCACTGGAATAAGCTCAACGAGCTCGTTCCAATGGGAGGGGGGGGGGGTCACATGATATAGATTTGTTGAAATTTTTGAAAATAATTTTCTGAACAGCTGAATTTGTATATTACGTGGGTAAAAGCAGATGATTCCTTGGGTAAAGGGATAATATTATTCATTCGGAGCTACAGTTAAAAAAAAACTCAAGACATCTTGAAAATTAAATTGTGGGTAAATAAATAATGACGATAAACCGATATATTTGTAATTACACCGGTATTCAATCGATATTGGTTTGAATACCGGTATATATCGGTTTATCGATATACCGTGCAGCCCTACTAGGAATGTAACTTGTGAGTTAACCCAAAGACTGCATGTAGGAGCACCTGTTCTGTTACAAAAATGTGATCAAAGTCAGAATTAGGCCCTTAAGGGTTGAAAATGTTATGTTATCTGTAGGTCATGTTAGGAAAAGTTAAATTCAGATCTGAGAGTGTGAAATAACAGAATCCTATACTCACTTGGTAAATCTGCAGCTGGTTTCATTTGAACTTATAGCAGAGATGATTTCATATTCTGTCATATTGCCAGCCTCCATCATATAACCTTCCATCACCTGCTTGATGTAAGAATTGCAGGGTGAGGTACGAGTGAGTTTTTCTGTGTATGTCATATCGCAGAAGAAACTTCTACAACAGAAAGATACAAATGTTTACAAAATTCTTTCAAGAGCACAACTTCCGTGGAACTCAACACAATAAGGATGGGAGTGGCATGCAAACTAAGTCTGTTAACCCTCTGAACACTGGTGGTATCTATCTTCCATGCCAGTTAAATGGCAGAAATTGGAAGAGTCCATATCCATTATTTGGGCGTAGAGAATTAATATTTTCAACGTGCAGCCTTCAGACTGCACACTGAAAATACAGTGGAGCCCACTTAATTGGATATCTCCTAATTGTATATCCTTGTTAATTGAATATAATTTCCCAACACAAAACCATTTACCATACCTCCAGTACAAATTTGACCTGTTAATTGAATATAGGTTATAGAGTAAACTCCTGTTAATTGAATAAAAAATCATGTAACCTGTCGAGAAATTACCCCGACTCGCCCTAGTTTTCCTTTGTTTACAGACCTATTTGGCCTCAGTACATCCAGTATAGCATTTAATCTATTATATCTTGTTTGACAGAGCTCATGGAGCTCTGTCAAACAAGATATAATAGAATAAATGCTAAGTTTATCTCTAGAATACAGGAAAGTGACACAGTCCCTGTTAATTGAATTCTCATGTTAATTGAATAATTTGTTTCATTGGGAAAATGGCTATTCAATTAACAGGGTTCCACTGCATTAATTGTTCCACCACACACGTTCACTTAGTAGCCATCCTACTTAATGAAATTATGATGAATCATGTTCCTGGACCGGAAAAGCAGCCTCTCGAGTTGAAAGAGTTCAAAGAAGATAAAATTCTCACATTTTGCCTGATAAATACAGATTATCATGATGATGTGCACATCCTGTGATTTGTATCAGATTCGAGGTGGTGTCCAGAATAGGATCTCAACGAGTCGGCTTTGCCGGCAAGTTGTGATCCCATTTTTGGACACCACCGAGAATCTGATGCAAATCAAAGGACATGCACATTATCATGATAATTAATTTATCTAACAATTCTGTTAGATAAAAAGATTACATCTTAAATTATTAATACAGTTTTGGGACATAATGTTGGGTGAGAAAAAGTTTTTAAAACATGTATTTTATGGGACTTTTTATTGTTGTGCACTGTAACAAACAATGAGTAACGCGGTCACCGCAATTTTCAAAGTTGTGTTGTCAAATTATTCACTCTCAGTGTCGCTTCATTTTTAAACAGTTTGTCCATTCCAACCATTTAACTAGTAAAGGTTTGTTTTTATTTTGTTTAACCCTTTACCTAACGAATCGCCCGCATCCGCCCACGTAATATGCAAATTGAGCAGTTGAAAAAATTAAATTTTTCAAAATATTTCAACAAAACCATATCATGTGACCCCTCATTGGAACGAGCTCATTGAGCTCGTTCCAATGAGGGGTCACACGATATGGTTTTGATGAAATTTTTTGAAAAAATTTAAAAAAATTATATTTCAAGTAATAGATTTTGATATCATCTGCGTTGGGTAAAGGGTTAATCAGTGTTTATTCTATCGCTAACTGTAAGGAATTTTGTTTTGTAAGAGATCAGCTGAGTCGGTAACTGAAACACACATAGACTGTATTAATGCGTCTGTTATGATAGACCGCTGCGTTACCGGAAACGAGTCACCTATATGATACGGAATCAGAATCAGTAATCCATATGATATGGAATCGGAACACATTATGTGATATGTAACGTTTCTCGTGGTTTTCAGGCCAAAATCTATATGATTGTTAGATAAATGAAAGAAAATGTTTGTGCACACTGTTTTGTTTTAAGCAGATAGATACACAGGAGCCCATTTAACTGGTTGTCTCTTACTCGAATAATGCTGTTAATTGTATATACCTTAAAAACACAAAACCATTTACCATACCTTCCATATAAATTTGATCTGTTAATTGTGCTTAGATTATAGAGGCAACTCATGTTAACTGAATCAAAACATATTGTGATCTGTCAAGAGAATATTTTGACAAGAACTGAATTCCTCATGTCGGAAGATCAATTTGGCCATGGTACATTAGAAATAGGATTATTAATCTTTTTTTGGAGCTCTGTCAAAAATGATATTAACCCTTGGGTGCGAAAAGATACCATCTACAATGCTGAAACATTTCAGATGGTGGCTTGTTGCACTTAACCCTTTACCCAACACAGACGATATCAAAATTTATAATTTTAAATATCATTTTTTCAAATTTTTCCAAAAATTTCAACAAAACCATATCATGTGACCCCTTGGTGGAATGAGCTCGACAAGCTTGTTCCAACGAGGGGTCACATGATATGGTTTTGTTGAACTTTTTTGAAAAATAATCTTTTTTCAATTGCTGAATTTGCATATTACGCAGGCGGATGCGGCCGATTCATTGGGTAAAGGGTTAAAGAGACGATATACATGTAATTGACTAAATGCCTGTAATGCCAAGTTGGTCAAGAAAAAAGGGGGAATCAGTGATTGTTAGGATAATTTCTTGACAAATTACATATGTGGATGAGGCTAAATACCAAATATGGATTGGTTGTGTTGAGTTTAACTATCAGCTTATATACAGTACAGTTGCCGTGGACTGGTCATAATCCACGCTTGGGCAGTGATGTCCACGCATTCATTTACCAGGTAATACAAATAATCATCAGCAAAATTTTAATTAATGAAGCACCGGGTCAGTCCCGGTGCTTCATTAATTAAATTTTTGATAATTATTCCTATAATTGGTGTTTGGAATCTAATATTATTGTCTCAGGGGAAATATTGCCCACCCGTGGTAAGTGACCAGTCCATGGTGGCCGTAGTGTACTTAAGGAATAGTGCATGGCTTGGAGTTGACTACGCCCATATAGTGCCCAGTGAGGTGGTGTAGTTCCCGCCGCGAAGCGGAGGGAACTACACCACCTCACTGGGCACTATATGGGTGTAGTCAACGACAAGACATGCACTAATCCTTATATTATATCGAACACCCATCAAAAAAAACATCTGTCCGATTTGTTAATCTATTACCAAGGTAGCAGCCCTACCAACCAGCGTTATATAGAAAAAAATACCATCTAGTTTTTAAAAAACATTTTCTTCTTCCAAAACACGGCTAACTTGGGTTATTGATATGAGCAGAAGACAGATTTTGAATCGGTCAGCAAGGGTAAACAAAACATTTCTCCAAAACGGAACTGTATATTCCAGAATCGCGCAACTCGTGAATGAAAACTAAAATTTTCAAAATTTAACAATGCAGTTTGATAATTTCCACACATTTGTCACACATATACATTACCGAATGGGTCAGTACGTGATACAAAATGAGAAGATTCAAATGAATTCCATTTTTTATTCGTTTACTGCCCAAAACATACAATTAAATAGCGAAATAATATGAGCAGCGAAACAAACGATTTTTCATATCCGGACGCGTTCTCATGAAAGTTGGACCCAGGTATGGAGCATTCTCTTCGAAACGAGATATGGATCATCTTCTCAAGGAATAAAATGAACGCCTCGAAAAATGTGACTTCAACAATGGAAAAGCGATACATTTTTCCACAAATATTTCTTTCCAGGTCGTTTTGTGGATGTTGTGCCTCGTGAATCGATATTTAAATTTAGCCTGATTAGTTTTATACACCCAGTATGAAAAGAAAACTGATATGGTGTAGTGCCTGGTCAGTTCTGTGGATGGAAACTACACAAAATAGGGGTGCAGCATTCGTCCAATCAGGAGCCCAGAAGGTCACGTGAGATATAATATTAGCTTGTAGTTATCATCTGGAAAACCCAAATCTCAGAAATTCTATTACAATAAAGACAAAATATCAAAAAGGAAATATCAACATCAAAATCAAATTTGAGCTGTATTTTATGTGGATATTTATTTATTGGTGTCTAAGGTCACTTTTAGCATCTTTGGTCATCTCATGACCACAACATATGTATGAAGTCAAATTTAGCCAACTGTTTATACCTTCAGCGCATGGAGAGTGGATTGTATTATTTATTTATTTGTTGGTGTTTAAGGTCACATTTTTCCTCACAATGGCTAATCATGACCATGACAGTTTCATGGGTGGAGGAAGCCGGAGTACCCGTAGAGAACCTCCGAGCAACAGCGAGAAACTGTCAGCTCCCCAACATACTAACTCCACACAAGCTGGGTTAGCATTGGTTGAAGACAGGTGCACCATCGACGTGCAGTATGCCTTAGTACACAACGTCACCGTGCCCCCACGTAGGCAATGAGGGTGAAGTGTCTTGCCCAAGGACACAACACGGTTACCGCAGGTGGGATTTGAACCAAGGACCTCTTGGCTAGCAGTCTGCACCTCTACCTACTGGGCCACCCGCCCCCCAGAGTGGATATAACTAAATCACCTGGGGAGTGGAGTTATCACCTAAAATATTATTTTCAAATTCTGTGCATGTGGACAAAAAACACAAGCAATTTTCAGCCAATGGACCTCCATGTTGTACAACACGGAGGTCCATTGGCTGGAACATTGCTTGTCCTGGTTATGCTTTGCAACAAATTTGCAATTATTGGTCGAGTGGAATCTCCACTCTGTGGGTGATTTAATAATACACTCTTCACGTACTGTATGCCACCCACTTTAGAGGACATCTATCCACCCCAGGCATTGGTTACCACCAAACAGAATTAGTTTACTGCAGTAAACGAGCACTGTTCCACTTCCCAGGGTTCCCATGGGGTTCATGTGGATAAGGCTATTTATCAGGTATCTTGCATGGGAAGTTACCAATATGGCACAGTATCATACAGAAACCATAAAGTGAACAACATATGTATGGATGGACAGACAAATGGACATTCTCAAACATTTTTCTTTGAAATTCAGTCAGTTAAAAATCAGGGACAACTGGTAAACATCTTTTTAGTGGCATGAAGTGGCAAGGGGTGAGAAGGGTGGGTATATGGTGGCTAACCCTAATTTTTTTCTCTACTGACCCTAACCCTACCCAAACCCAAAATTATCAAAATTTAAATCCACAGTTGAAACTGATAGAGTGCTCAATTTTTTTTTGTCGGCAAAATTTGTTCACATGTCAGTATATTTAAAAAAAAAAACGACTGTTCGAGCCCACTTGACCCCCTCAACCCCCCACCCCCCAATTTTTTGAGCTTATTTTCTTGAGAAAACCCACATTTAGGCTTCTCTCAAAATGGGCTTGTATACCACAAGACGATAACGTGACTTTTTCCAATCAGAAATCGGATGGGAAAGTCAAAGGGCCGATAGAGATACAAGGATTTATTCTGTCTTTTCAGTCGAGTCTCAGAGATCAAGCAAAAGTAAAATCTTGGAAAATCTGAGAAAATTCCAAGCTCGACCAGTTCGAGCTGAATCAAAGAAATCACTGCATTTTGTACCTGAGATACCAGTGACAAAGGTGAAGATACCGCAAATCTGAGATGAGGTTTACAACAGAGCCAGACCATGTATTTTTTAATTCTTTTTAAGTGTTTCCTCACTCGCACTCATCAATTTCGCCGAGATATCTCTGATGCAAAAGTACACATCGCCACACAAAGTCACTAAACCTGTGATTTTGTTTTCAGTTTTTTTAAGTTTCACATATTCACAGAGTGTTCAGATTGACAGTGATCATCATTGTGCTGTTTTTTACATTGTATTTATTTATTGGTGTTCAACCATTTGATACTTTTGTACATGTTATTATGTACAAAATCAAACAGCGCATTGATACTTTGTGGTCATTTGTTTTGTTATTATTTTTCGATTTTTTAAAGTTTTAACCCCAAATTCCTATTTTCTCCCGAATAGTGCTCAGTGATAACCATTGAGCCAAATGTTATCGCAGCTTAAAATACTAATATAATCCTGCTGTCAAGACTTCTTAACTGGTTGAGTGCTAGAAGCCACTATCAGTGATTTACAAAAGCCAACACTCTCCTTGCTTATATTTCATATTATTATTTATTGATTTATTGGTGTTTAAGGTCACATATTTCTGCACAATGGCTAAGCATGACCTTGACACTTTTACAGGTGGAGGAAGCCAGAGTACCCAGAGAGAACCACCGAGCAATGGCGAGCAACTGCCAGCTCCCCAACATACTAACTCCACAGAAGCAGGGTTAGCACTGGTTGAAGACAGGTTCCCCATTGACATGCAGTACACCTTAGTACACAACGTCACCGTGCCTCCACGTGGGCAGTGGGGTGAAGTGTCTTCCCCAAGGACACAACGCGATTGTGGCAGGTGGGATTCGAACCGAGGACCTCTCGGCTTGCAGCCTGCACCTCTGCCTACTGAGCCACCGTACCCCCTTATATTTCATATTCAGTCAAACACAAATAATATTTTGTTTATATAAATTTGTTTTATTACAAATTATTGGAGAGTGCCTGTAGGCACTCTCCAATCATTTGTAATAACAAGTTTTGAATAACAAATTCAGACACCAAAAATAATCTAGCCATTCATCAGATAATCACTAATGTGAAAAATATCTTGTTATTGGTACTTTCCCACGTTTGACGTCGCATTTTGAAAAACGTGAAGAAACTGAATTCCCATGCAGTGACGTTTGAACGTCAGGATAATTAACCCTTTACCTAACCTGAAAAGCAGACGACACTTGCAAAAATAATTCTTGAATAACTAATTTTTTTCATTTTTTGTCTCAAAAACATAGGTTATGACCCCTCGTTAGAACGAGCTCGACGAGCTCGTTCCAATGAGGGGTCATAACCTATGTTTTTGAGACAAAAAATGAAAAAAATAATGAAAATTAATTGGCCATTTTTGAGAATAGCGCTGGCCGGTTTTGGCCGTTACGTTAGGTAAAGGGTTAAAGTCTCAAAGGTTAAGGTCACATATTTCTGCACAATGGTAATCATGACCACGACAGTTTTATGGGTGGAGGAAGCCGTATTACCCAGAGAGAACCACTGATTAATGGTGAGCAACTGTCAGCTCCCCAACATACTAACTCCACACAAGATCAACAGTGAGCAACTGTCAGCTCCCCAACATACTAACTCCACACAAGATCAACAGTGAGCAACTATCAGCTCCCCAACATACTAACTCCACACAAGATCAACAGTGAGCAACTGTCAGCTCCCCAACATACTAACTCCACACAAGATCAACAGTGAGCAACTGTCAGCTCCCCAACATACTAACTCCACACAAGATCAACAGTGAGCAACTGTCAGCTCCCCAACATACTAACTCCACACAAGATCAACAGTGAGCAACTGTCAGCTCCCCAACATACTAACTCCACACAAGATCAACAGTGAGCAACTTTCAGCTCCCCAACATACTAACTCCACACAAGATTAACAGTGAGCAACTTTCAGCTCCCCAACATACTAACTCCACACAAGATCAACAGTGAGCAACTGTCAGCTCCCCAACATACTAACTCCACACAAGATCAACAGTGAGCAACTGTCAGCTCCCCAACATACTAACTCCACACAAGATCAACAGTGAGCAACTTTCAGCTCCCCAACATACTAACTCCACACAAGCAGGGTTAGCATTAGTTTTGCAAGTGCACAATCAACATGCAGTACACCTTAATACACAATGCCACCATGCCCCCACATGGGCAATGGGGGTGAAGTGTCTTGCCCAAGGACACAATGCGGTTGTTGCAGGTTGTTGCAGGTGGGATTCAAACTGAGGACTCTCGGCTTGCAGCCTGCACCTCTAACTTCTGAGCTACCGCACACCCCTGCCTTTTAGATTGGGGTATTTATTCTCTTCTTCAAATGAATGACATTGTTTAGATTAACATTGTCATAACTCCCTTTGAGGATGTAAATGTCCAATCAATTCTTTCCATTCTAGGGTGAATACCTAAATAGATTATTTTCCTTTGTGACAATGGGAAACAAGCAGTTAGTCTCAAGATTCACTAACAACCATATATGTGTTACAGTCAAACTGTGAAATTAGTCATTTCGTGAAATGCCTAAAACTTTCAGTCATTTCATGAAATGCCTATGGAGGTCAGTCATTTTGTGAAATTACTAAAATTTCTAGTCATTTCATGAAATGACTAGAATTTGTGTCTAGGCATTTCACGAAATGACTGATTCTATGCACTTCTGGTTTTGAGTGAAATGAGGGAAGAAATTACATATATTCAATGACCACGTAAGTGTTTCTTCAAATTTGGAAAGAGATGGTAGTCGGTGACTACCATCTCTTTCCAAATTTGAAGAAACACTTACGTGGTCAAGGATTTCAAGATGATGAGGAACTTACTGCTGCTGCAGAGGCTTGGTTACAGGGCCAAGATATGGACTTCTACAGACGTGGCATCAACGACTGGCAGACCATTAGAACAAGTGAATTGAATTACAAGGGGACTTTGTTGAAAAATAAATATGTTCTATACCGATATTCCAGCTTTATTTATGTTAGGCTCAAAACATCACCACATCGTAGCACTTCATACGGATTAAGAAGGTAATACACATGACGACTTTTAGTGTTCTTATTGCCACTAGCTTTCTTAAGATCCTCTGTAATGTCGATATACTACTCTTTTGGTATGAGATATTTGGGACACTTCTCATACCTAGAAAACAACTCATCACAAAACTTTAACTCAGTATTATCAGACATGTTGACAGTAAACTAATTGAAATGAAGTATTGCTGACTTGTGGTCATACAGTGAACAATTCTTATGAAATTCTATGAAATACTGGTATTTCACACTTTGACTGAACCTAGTAGTCATATAGTGTAAATGAAAGTGTCAATGACACTGTAGCTCAACTTGTCAAGACAAAGACATGTACATGTATAGTATGTGACACAGCAATGACAAACATCTACGTAATGTTTGTTTGTTGGTGGTTAACGTCACACATTTATGCACCATGGCTAATCGTGACACAACATGGAGATGAAGTCAAGTTTAGTCAATCGTTGATCAACATGTTGCCCATTGCAGAGGACTTTCACCCCAAGCATTGGTGACTGGGTCCTATTTTACTAGTAAAGCGGAACTGCTTTACCACAGTAAACAAGTGCTGCTTACTTCCCGGGGTTCCCACGGGGAATCTAGGTAATGACCTGATAACAAAGGTACATAAATACTGACCGTAGCTTGTAACAAATGTATAGGTAAAGTATTGTAAAGGTGGGTGACAGTCAGATGCTAAACTAGAAAAAAATCTTTGAGTCCCAGAGTGGGTCTGACTGAACCCCAAAATATTTGTTCTCATAGCACAGTGATAACAAAGGCACCCCAAAACACATTCATTCCTGTCCCAAGGTGAAAACAAAGGTACCCAAGAAGTGTCGTGAAGATCAGTTCACAAATATGAGCTGTGTAGAAGATGTGACAAAAAACTGATTGGACCTAATTTCGGTACAAAATGGCCACTGGCACCGCACCCAGAAACACTCGTTCTTGTCCCAAGGTGATAACAAAGGTACCCAAGAAGTTTTGTGAAGATCGGTTCATAAATACAGCCTCTAGCCCAAGCCGTATTGACATGTGCGCTTACAGTGTTTTAGTAGCACTGAAAAAATCAAAGTTCATCTAATTTGCATAATTTCTGCATGAGAAAAAAACCCGTACTATATGTGATGTATTCCATGTTACTAAACATTCATACAAAAATTTATTAAAATCAGAACTTTCATACAGAAGTTCTGTACAAAAGACTGACTGCACTAATTTTGGTACAAAATGGCTGCTGGTGGCCATCTTGAATTTCGGACCACACCCAAAACACTCGTTCTCATCCCACGGTGATAACAAAGGTACCCAAGAAGTTTCGTAAAGATCGGTTCATAAATACGGCCTCTAGCCTGAGCCGTATAGAAGTTGTGTACAAAAAACTGATTAGACCTAATTTCGGTACAAAATGGCCACTGGCAGCCATCTTGAATTTTGGACCACACCCAGAAACACTCGTTCTCACCCCAAGGTGATAACAAAGGTACCCAAGACGTTTCGTGAAGATCGGTTCATAAATACAGACTCTAGCCCGAGCCGTATTGACATGTGTACTTACTGTGTGTAAGTAGCACTGAAAAAATCAAAGTTCATCTAATTTGCATAATTTCTGCACGAGAAAAAAACCTGTATTATATGTGATGTATCCCATGGTACTAAACATTCACACAAAAAATTATTCAAATCAGCGCTTTCATATGGAAGTTCTGTGCAAAAATCTGATTGCACCAAATTTTGTACAAAATGGCTGCCATCGGCCATCTTGAATTTTGGACTGAGCCCAAAAACACATGTTCTCGTCCCACGGTCATAACAAAGGTACCCAAGAAGTTTCGTAAAGATCAGTTCATAAATATGGCCTCTAGCCCGAGCCGTATCCAATTGTTGACGGACAGACGGACGACGGGCCATGGCATGAGCTCAAATTTGGCTTCGCCAAAGTTGAGCTAAAAATCATGGAATAACTGGTAATTTTGGCCATTTCACGCTTTGACTGAACATGGTAGTCAAATAGTGTAAAAAATATGGCATTACTTCAGACATTTCATGAAATGCCTAGAAATTTTAGTCATTTCACGAAATGACTGACCCCCACAGGCATTTCGTGAAATTACTGAAAGTTTTAGGCATTTCACGAAATGACTAATTTCACAGTTTGACTGTAACATATACACAGAATGACACGCATGTGTGAATGGGTTAATCGATGTGGCATGAGTGCCAGCATGCAAGGATTGAACCCGAGGCCATGATGGCACAAGGGCCATATCGATTAACCTATTCACACACGTCATTCTGTGTGTTTTTCATGCCTTCATGTCTATAAAAACATTTATTAAAAAGACACTCAGCAATTCATTTGATGACTTTCAACAAAAAGAACACATTTTATCACCAACCAAATTTGCGAGAGGAACCTGTGTAGCAGGGGACGATTTTCAGCTGTTGCTAGTGATTCAAATTGTAATTGCGTTGCAAGATTTGTGGAACATTCCAGCAAAATTTTACTTTTATTTAAAAATAGTCTGTTAACGGTATCCATTCCGCACATATGTGCGGAACAGATTTTCATTTTCTGTGTAGTTTATTGTTGTTGTAGATGGGGATTACATAGAACAGACATTAATAAATATCTTCTCTTTTTTTAATTTAAGTGGTGGATTGAATTTTGTTGTGAAATGACAACTATTTGATATGAACTCTTCGTTGAAGTGTTCTCGGTGTCTGTTCTAATGCTTGTATTAGGCCAAATAAAACAAATGAATTGATTCTCAGGCAATTTTTTTTTCAAATCAGTGAGGGAGGGAGGGAGGATTTTATTTTATTTTTTTTTTTTCATGTAAAAGGTTGAGTAGACTCAGTAAATCTTTTTGCTATCTTTCCACTTGAAAAAGAGAAAAGGTATTTTAGTGTAATTATAGTATACCTTTTATAACTAACTGCCGGAACTACAGCTAAAAGGATTTGTATTTTATTGTTCTTTTTAATGGTCTCTGTCAAGCATCATGATCCATTAAAATAGGCCCCAGTAACCAATGCTTGAGATAGAAGTCCTTTAAAATGGGCAACATGGCTCTAAATGATTGGTTAAACTTGAGTTATATCAGTGTTACAGCCATGATTAGCCATTGGGCAGAAATATATGATCTTAAACACCAGCAAATAAATAAATAATTAAATTATGATCCGGTATATCAGAATTTTCTTTGTTACAGTTTATGGGAGAGAGCCTCTGGGCACTCTCCCATAAACTGCAACAAGAAAAAACAATTTACTGCAAACACAGCTGAATAATTATATGTCGAGAAATCTTAAAAAATGACCATTCTAAGTTTTCACAAATTCTTAAAAAAACATGACATAATAAAAATGTCTAATGAAGAGGTTCAAATTCAATGAGGGAGGGCCTGAGAATCAAAACATTATTTTTTTTTAGCTTAACATATTGTTTTTATCTATTTTATTTTATATTATTATTTTAGAATAAAAAAATGTTTCTTCTTTAACAGACTGATGATGACAAAATAGAAAGGTCCTCATTCCACCTTCTTACAAAAATAACTGAACACATCTTTGGCCATGTCAAAGGTCAAGTGGTCTGGGTAAATATGCTTCAGATTCCCAAGAATCTTGAGGAGAAAGATGCAGGAAAATCAAAGTTTCTGACTGTCTGAGAAGTTTGAAGTAATTTTGCTAGCATAGCTAGGATTTCCTATTAAAGGGGAGGGGGTATGGCCCTCCCCATTAGTGGGGGTTCAAGGGGACTCCCCTGAACCCCCACCAATGGGAGGGCAATATCCCCCCCCCTCCTCTCTCTTGAGAAAATTTTGAAAATTCAGTACCCTCAGAATGAATATGGGACCATTTGGTGCTTTAATTTTCACATTTTGAGTGGCGTAGCTTAGGGGGCTAAGCCACTATCTCTTGCAGAGAGTGGCGTAGCCCCCTAAGCTATGCCACCCTCTGCAAGAGATAGAAACAATAAACATTACCTTGATGGCTGTGAATGCAATACATCTTGCCTTGGTTTTATCTTTTCAGGAGCAGAAAATTTAAGATCTTTTATTCACTAATGCAAATTGGCATGACTTCGATATTTTTGTAGAAGTTACATTTCACATCTGATTTCAACATCATTCCACTTGACAAGTCTTCCAAAAGCGAAGAGCGAGAGATTCAACCTCTTTAAGTGGTCTTTCAGATAAAGATCTCGAGAATTTTGTATTTAGGTTAAAAAAGTCTCATACCGAAGATGAACAGATTGGAATCCAACCACTCATGTCTTAACAAGAGATCAACAACTGATTTATTTACGAGTAGTACAGTGGAACCCTGTTAATTGAATAGTCACTTTGCCAATGAAAATTATTCAATTAACAGGTGTATTCAATTAACAGGGATTGTGTCACTTTCCTGTATTCTAGAAATAAACTTAGCATTTATTCTATTACCATCTTGTTTGACAGAACTCCAGAAAAGATTAAATGCCTGTATTGGATGTTCTGAGGCCAAATAGGTCTATAAACAAAGTAAAGCCGGGGCAAGTCAGGGTAGAGGGCGCGGTCGTTCAGTAGGTAGAGGTGCAGGCTGCAAGCCAAGCGGTACTCTGTAACCTATATTCCACTAACAGCTCATATTTGTAAATGGTTTTGTGTTGGAAAATTATATTCAATTAACAAGATTATTAAGTTAAGAGATATCTAATTAAGTGGGCTCCACTGTAAATACTTCCAATACTTTTTGAGAAGAGTAGGGATCTGATTCCTTCCTTGCCATTTCATTCAAGATGGATCTTTGATTTGCAGGATTTTTTTTTCTATTTTATTTTTTCATTTGTTTTTCTTTTTTAAATGATCTTCAATTAGAATTGTTTAGTTTCTTAGTGAGATTTTGTTTGTCTTTTTGTTATTGTGTACAGCTGAAGATGTGAGTTGATTTGCAGTGTTCACAGTGAAGAAATGCATCAGGAATTGCATCACTGAATCGAAAACTCCAATCCACCATAGATGTAAGATGTTTGGAATATTTTATTTTTTATCACCGGGACTTTTTTTATTTTACTGTTTTTCCTTTCCTGGTAACTCTACTAGTTATCACGACAATCAGTTGCTGGAACAATGCACTGGGATCAAAAGGATTGACCATGGGCTCTCCACTTCTGACAAATGATTTATCCCACATCAATTATGGGATAGCGATTTTGATATTTGATATGTACTTTGAGACATGTTTTTTTTTCAATATGCTCAGATTTCACCGTCCACCGTCCACAGATGTCCATATATGTTTGGTGGTCGATGATCACAGACTATTTACACTTGCTTTTTGCCTTTGACACCCATAGTTTGCCTCCGTACAGCAACTTCATGACAACAACAGAGACAACTAGCCAATCACAAAAATCTCTGCTGCCCACATACAAGGAGTTGGCTGCCTGGGTACCTTTTACAAATAAAACAATAGTAGTCCACAGATGTAAACAAGCACTGTCTTACTTGTAATTTCCTGGATACCCACAGGGTTGATATCATGTCTTGAATGTAACAAGGTGCCACATGCAATGCAGAAGCATTGAAGATGGCACTTCAATGCATTCATTTAAATGTAATTTGAAAATCTTGTGACCAATATTGTATAAAGTATTTGGAAATCATCAAGCAATTGATTGCTTGACCACAATTCAGTGTCAGATGTGCTGGTTGGTACAGCGACTTCATGACAACAACAGAGACACTCAGCCAATAACAAAATAACAAAATCCCTGCTGTCCACATACAAGGTGTTGGCTGCCTAGGTCCCTTTTACAAGTAAAACAACAGTAGTCCACTAATGGAAACAAGAACTGCTCTACTTGTAATTCCCTGGGTACCCACAGGGTTGATATATTATCAGTACTTTCCTTCAAAGAGGAAAAAATTAAATTAAAGAAAAAATATAGAATATCTTAGGAAAAATATTATGAAAAAGTAACAAGTAAATGTAATTTGAAAGTCTTGTCAACAATGTTATGTCAAGTATTTGTATTTCATCAAGCAACCGATTGCTTTATTGCAATTGTCAGATGAGGTGGTCAGTGCAGAAACTTCATGACAACAGAGATAATAACCCAGTCACAAAAATACACCCTATTCACATACAAGTTATTGGCTGGTCAGGTCCTTTTGGAAGGTAAAACAATAGTATTTCCTAATGTAAACGAGCAACTTTCCACTTGTAATTGCAGGAACATCCATGGTATATATATTATCAGTAGAATTCAGCTTCGTACAAATGAATAAATAAATAAAAAAGTTTACAAACTTTTATTATTAAAAATACAAAAGATAACAAATCTTATTCAAAAATCTTTCTGAATAAAAAAATTAATAAAATTAAAAACAATGTAAATAAATAAAAAAAGTAAATAAGGCTAAAAAAAAATAATGTTTTGATTCTCAGGCCCTCCCTCATTGGATTTGAACCCCCTCATTAGATATTTTTATTACGTCATGTTTTTTAAACAATTTGTGAAAACTTGGAATGGTAATTTTTTCACATTTCTCGACATATAATTATTTAGATGTGTTAGCAGTAAATTGGTTTTTCTTGTTGCAGTTTATGGGAGAGTGCCCAGAGGCACTCTCCCATAAACTGTAACAAGGCAAATTCTGATATACTGGATCATGATTTAATTATTTATTTATTTGCTGGTGTTTAAGGTCATATATTTCTGCACAATGGCTGATAATGGCTGCAACACCGATATAAACTCAAGTTTAACCAATCATTTAGAGCCATGTTTCCCATTTTAAAGGACTCCTACCCCAAGCATTGGTTACTGGGGCCTATTCTAATGGAATATGATGCTTGACAGATCTATACCATTAAAAAGAACAATAAAATACAAATCCTTTTAGCTGTTGTTATGGCAGCTAGTTATAAAAGGTATACTATAATTACACTAAAATACAACCTTTTCACTTTTTCAAGTAGAAAGACAGCAAAAAGATTTACTGAGTATACTCAACCCTTTACATGAAAAAAAAAAAATAAAAAAATAAAATCCTCCCTCCCGCACTGATTTGAAAAAAAAATTGCCTGAGAATCAATTCATTTTTTTTATTTGGCCTAAATGATAAATGAATTAAAATGAATTTAAATATAGAAATTTGGAGAAAAAAATATGAAAAGTACATGTAAATATAATTTGAAAGTATTGCGAAGAATGTTATGTAAAGTATTTGTACTTCATCAAGCAAACGATTGCTTGATCGCAATTGAGTGTCAGATGTGCTGGTTGGTACAGCAACTTCATGACAACAACAGAGACAATTAGCCAATCACAAAAATCTCTGCTGCCCACATACAAGGTGTTGGCTACCTGGGTACCGTTTACAAATAAAACAATAATAGTCCACTGATGTAAACAAGCACTGTCTTACTTGTAATTTCCTGGATACCCACAGGGTTGATATCATGTCTTGAATGTAACAAGGTGCCACATGCAATGCAGAAGCACTGAAGATGGCACTTCAATGCATTCATTTAAATGTAATTTGAAAATCGTGTGACCAATATTGTATAAAGTATTTGGAAATCATCAAGCAATTGATTGCTTGACCACAATTCAGTGTCAGATGTGCTGGTTGGTACAGCGACTTCATGACAACAACAGAGACAATCAGCCAATAACAAAATCCCTGCTGTCCACATACAAGGTGTTGGCTGCCTAGGTCCCTTTTACAAGTAAAACAATAGTAGTCCACTAATGGAAACAAGCACTGCTCTACTTGTAATTCCCTGGGTACCCACAGGGTTGATATATTATCAGTACTTTCCTTCAAAGAGGAAAACATTAAATTAAAGAAAAAATGTAGAATATCTTAGGAAAAATATTATGAAAAAGTAACAAGTAAATGTAATTAAAAAGTCTTGTCAACAACGTTATGTCAAGTATTTGTATTTCATCAAGCAACCGATTGCTTTATTGCAATTGTCAGATGAGGAGGTCAGTGCAGAAACTTCATGACAACAGAGATAATAAGCCAGTCACAAAAATACACCCTATTCACATACAAGTTATTGGCTGGTCAGGTCCTTTTGGAAGGTAAAACAATACTATTTCACTAATGTAAACGAGCAACTTTCTACTTGTAATTGCAGGAACTTCCATGGTATATATATTATCAGTAGAATTCAGCTTCATGCAAATGAATAAATAAATAAAAAAAATTAGAAACTTTTATTATTAAAAATACAAAAGATAACAAATCTTATTCAAAAATCTTTCTGAATAAAAAAATTAATAAAATTAAAAAGAATGTAAATAAATAAAAAAGTAAATAAATGATAAATGAATTAAAATGAATTTAAATATAGAAATTGGGAGAAAAAAATATAAAAAGTACATGTAAATATAATTTGAAAGTATTGTGAAGAATGTTATGTAAAGTATTTGTACTTCATCAAGCAAATGATTGCTTGATCGCAATTGAGTGTCAGATGTGCTGGTTGGTACAGCGACTTCATGACAACAACAGAGACAACTAGCCAATCACAAAAATCTCTGCTGCCCACATACAAGGTGTTGGCTGCCTGGCTACCATTTACAAATAAAACAATAGTAGTCCACTGATGTAAACAAGCACTGCCTTACTTGTAATTTCCTGGATACCCACAGGGTTGATATCATGTCTTGAATGTACAAAGGTGCCACATGCAATGCAGAAGCATTGAAGATGGTACTTTAATGCATTCATTTAAATGTAATGTGAAAATCTTGTGACCAATATTGTATAAAGTATTTGGAAATCATCAAGCAATTGATTGCTTGACCACAATTCAGTGTCAGATGTGCTGGTTGGTACAGCAACTTCACGACAACAACAGAGACAATCAGCCAATAACAAAATCCCTGCTGTCCACATACAAGGTGTTGGCTGCCTAGGTCCCTTTTACAAGTAAAACAATAGTAGTCAACTAATGGAAACAAGCACTGCACTACTTGTAATTCCCTGGGTACCCACAGGGTTGATATATTATCAGTACTTTCCTTCAAAGAGGAAAAAATTAAATTAAATAAAAAATGTAGAATATCTTAGGGAAAATATTATGAAAAAGTAACAAGTAAATGTAATTTGAAAGTCTTGTCAACAATGTTATGTCAAGTATTTGTATTTCATCAAGCAACCGATTGCTTTATTGCAATTGTCAGATGAGGTGGTTAGTGCAGAAACTTCATGACAACAGAGATAATAAGCCAGTCACAAAAATACACCCTATTCACATACAAGTTATTGGCTGGTCAGGTCCTTTTGGCAGGTAAAATAGTATTTCACTAATGTAAACAAGGAACTTTCTACTTGTAATTCCCAGGAAGATCCGCGGTTTATATATATACAGCAGAATTCAGCTTCGTACAAATGAATAAATAAATAAAAAAATTTAGAAATTTTATTATTAAAAATACGAAAGATAACAAATCTTATTAAAAAATCCTTCTGAATAAAGAAATTAATAAAATTAGAAAGAATGTAAATAAATAAAAAAAGTAAATTAATGAGAGAATAAATTAAAATGAATTGAAATATAGAAATTGAGAGAAAAGATATTAAAAGTACATGTAAATATAATTTATAAGTATTGTGAAGAATGTTATGTAAAGTATTTGTACTTCATCAAGCAAACAATTGCTTGATCGCAATTGAGTGTCAGATGTGCTGGTTGGTACAGCGACTTCATGACAACAACAGAGACAACTAGCCAATCACAAAAATCTCTGCTGCCCACATACAAGGTGTTGGCTGCCTGGCTACCGTTTACAAATAAAACAATAGTAGTCCACTGATGTAAACAAGCACTGCCTTACTTGTAATTTCCTGGATAGCCACAGGGTTGATATCATGTCTTGAATGTAACAAGGTGCCACATGTAATGCAGAAGCATTGAAGATGGCACTTTAATGCATTCATTTAAATGTAATGTGAAAATCTTGTGACCAATATTGTATAAAGTATTTGGAAATCATCAAGCAATTGATTGCTTGACCACAATTCAGTGTCAGATGTGCTGGTTGGTACTGCGACTTCATGACAACAACAGAGACAATCAGCCAATAATAAAATCCCTGCTGTCCACATACAAGGTGTTGGCTGCCTAGGTCCCTTTTACAAGTAAAACAATAGTAGTCCACAAATGGAAACAAGCACTGCTCTACTTGTAATTCCCTGGGTACCCACAGGGTTGATATATTATCAGTACTTTCCTTCAAAGAGGAAAAAATTAAATTAAAGAAAAAATGTAGAATATCTTAGGAAAAATATTATGAAAAAGTAACAAGTAAATGTAATTTGAAAGTCTTGTCAACAATGTTATGTCAAGTATTTGTATTTCATAAAGCAACCGATTGCTTTATTGCAATTGTCAGATGAGGTGGTCAGTGCAGAAACTTCATGACAACAGAGATAATAAGCCAGTCACAAAAATACACCCTATTCACATACAAGTTATTGGTTGGTCAGGTCCTTTTGGCAGGTAAAACAATAGTATTTCACTATTGTAAACGAGCACCTTTCTACTTGTAATTCCCTGGAACATCCAGGGTATATATATTAACAGCAGAATTCAGCTCCGTACAAATGAATAAATAAATAAAAAAATTTAGAAACTTTTATTATTAAAAATACAAAAGATAAATCTAATTCAAAAATCTTTCTGAATAAAAAAATTAATAAAATTAAAAAGAAGGGAAATAAATAAAAAAAGTAAATAAATGATAAATGAATTAAAATGAATTTAAATATAGAAATTGGGAGATAAAAATATGAAAAGTACATGTAAATATAATTTGAAAGTATTGTGAAGAATGTTATGTAAAGTATTTGTACTTCATCAAGCAAACAATTGCTTGATCGCAATTGAATGTCAGATGTGCTGGTTGGCACAGCGACTTCATGACAACAACAGAGACAACTAGCCAATCACAAAAATCTCTGCTGCCCACATACAAGGTGTTGGCTGCCTGGCTACCGTTTACAAATAAAACAATAGTAGTCCACTGATGTAAACAAGCACTGTCTTACTTGTAATTTCCTGGATACCCACAGGGTTGATATCATGTCTTGAATGTACCAAGGTGCCACATGCAATGCAGAAGCATTGAAGATGGCACTTTAATGCATTCATTTAAATGTAATGTGAAAATCTTGTGACCAATATTGTATAAAGTATTTGGAAATCATCAAGCAATTGATTGCTTGACCACAATTCAGTGTCAGATGTGCTGGTTGGTACAGCGACTTCATGACAACAACAGTGACAATCAGCCAATAACAAAATCCCTGCTGTCCACATACAAGGTGTTGGCTGCCTAGGTCCCTTTTACAAGTAAAACAATAGTAGTCCACTAATGGAAACAAGCACTGCTCTACTTGTAATTCCCTGGGTACCCACAGGGTTGATATATTATCAGTACTTTCCTTCAAAGAGGTTAAAATTAAATTAAAGAAAAAATGTAGAATATCTTAGGAAAAATATTATGAAAAAGTAACAAGTAAATGTAATTTGAAAGCCTTGTCAACTTGTCAACAATGTTATGTCAAGTATTTGCATTTCATCAAGCAACTGATTGCTTTATTGCAATTGTCAGATGAGGTGGTCAGTGCAGAAACTTCATGACAACAGAGATAATAAGCCAGTCACAAAAATACACCCTATTCACATACAAGTTATTGGATGGTCAGGTCCTTTTGGCAGGTAAAATAGTATTTCACTAATGTAAACGGGCACCTTTCTACTTGTAATTCCCAGAAACATCCGGGATATATATATTAACAGCAGAATTCAGCTTCATACAAATGAATAAATAAATAAAAAAATTTGGAAATTTTATTATTAAAAATACGAAAGATAACAAATCTTATTCAAAAATCCTTCTGAATAAAGAAATTAATAAAATTAGAAAGAATGTAAATAAATAAAAAAAGTAAATGAATGAGAGAATAAATTAAAATGAATTGAAATATAGAAATTGAGAGAAAAGATATTAAAAGTACATGTAAATATAATTTGAAAGTATTGTGAAGAATGTTATGTAAAGTATTTGTACTTCATCAAGCAAACGATTGCTTGATCACAATTGAGTGTCAGATGTGCTGGTTGGTACAGCGACTTCATGACAACAACAGAGACAACTAGCCAATCACAAAAATATCTGCTGCCCACATACAAGGTGTTGGCTACCTGGGTACCGTTTAAAAATAAAACAATAATAGTCCACTGATGTAAACAAGCACTGTCTCACTTGTAATTTCCCGGAAACCCACAGGGTTGATATCATGTCTTGAATGTAACAAGGTGCCACATGCAATGCAGAAGCACTGAAGATGGCACTTCAATGCATTCATTTAAATGTAATTTGAAAATCATGTGACGAATATTGTATAAAGTATTTGGAAATCATCAAGCAATTGATTGCTTGACCACAATTCAGTGTCAGATGTGCTGGTTGGTACAGTGACTTCATGACAACAACAGAGACAATCAGCCAAAAACAAAATCCCTGCTGTCCACATACAAGGTGTTGGCTGCCTCGGTCCCTTTTACAAGTAAAACAATAGTAGTCCACTAATGGAAACAAGCACTGCTCTACTTGTAATTCCCTGGGTACCCACAGGGTTGATATATTATCAGTACTTTCCTTCAAAGAGGAAAAAATTAAATTAAAGAAAAAATGTAGAATATCTTAGGAAAAATATTACGAAAAAGTAACAAGTAAATGTAATTTGAAAGTCTTGTCAACAATGTTATGTCAAGTATTTGTATTTCATCAAGCGACCGATTGCTTTATTGCAATTGTCAGATGAGGTGGTCAGTGCAGAAACTTCATGACAAGAGAGATAATAAGCCAGTCACAAAAATACACCCTATTCACATACAAGTTATTGGCTGGTCAGGTCCTTTTGCAGGTAAAACAATAGTATTTCACTAATGTAAATGAGCACCTTTCTACTTGTAATTCCCAGGAACATCCAGGGTATATATATTAACAGCAGAATTCAGCTCCGTACAAATGAATAAATAAATAAAAAAATTTAGAAACTTTTATTATTAAAAATACAAAAGATAACAAATCTTATTCAAAAATCTTTCTGAATAAAAAAATTAATAAAATTAAAAAGAATGTAAATAAATAAAAAAGTAAATAAATGATAAATGAATTAAAATGAATTTAAATATAGAAATTGGGAGAAAAAAATATGAAAAGTACATGTAAATATAATTTAAAAGTATTGTGAAGAATGTTATGTAAAGTATTTGTACTTCATCAAGCAAACGATTGCTTGATCACAATTGAGTGTCAGATGTGCTGGTTGGTACAGCGACTTCATGACAACAACAGAGACAACTAGCCAATCACAAAAATCTCTGCTGCCCACATACAAGGTGTTGGCTACCTGGGTACCGTTTACAAATAAAACAATAATAGTCCACTGATGTAAACAAGCACTGTCTCACTTGTAATTTCCTGGAAACCCACAGGGTTGATATCATGTCTTGAATGTAACAAGGTGCCACATGCAATGCAGAAGCACTGAAGATGGCACTTCAATGCATTCATTTAAATGTAATTTGAAAATCGTGTGACGAATATTGTATAAAGTATTTGGAAATCATCAAGCAATTGATTGCTTGACCACAATTCAGTGTCAGATGTGCTGGTTGGTACAGTGACTTCATGACAACAACAGAGACAATCAGCCAATAACAAAATCCCTGCTGTCCACATACAAGGTGTTGGCTGCCTAGGTCCCTTTTACAAGTAAAACAATAGTAGTCCACTAATGGAAACAAGCACTGCTCTACTTGTAATTCCCTGGGTACCCACAGGGTTGATATATTATCAGTACTTTCCTTCAAAGAGGAAAAAATTAATTTAAAGAAAAAATGTAGAATATCTTAGGAAAAATATTATGAAAAAGTAACAAGTAAATGTAATTTGAAAGTCTTGTGAACAATGTTATGTCAAGTATTTGTATTTCATCAAGCAACCGATTGCTTTATTGCAATTGTCAGATGAGGTGGTCAGTGCAGAAACTTCATGACAACAGAGATAATAAGCCAGTCACAAAAATACACCCTATTCACATACAAGTTATTGGATGGTCAGGTCCTTTTGGCAGGTAAAATAGTATTTCACTAATGTAAACGGGCACCTTTCTACTTGTAATTCCCAGGAACATCCGGGGTATATATATTAACAGCAGAATTCAGCTTCGTACAAATGAATAAATAAATAAAAAAATTTAGAAATTTTATTATTAAAAATACGAAAGTTAACAAATCTTGTTCAAAAATCCTTCTGAATAAAGAAATTAATAAAATTAGAAAGAATGTAAATAAATAAAAAAAGTAAATGAATGAGAGAATAAATTAAAATGAATTGAAATATAGAAATTGCGAGAAAAGATTTTAAAAGTACATGTAAATATAATTTGAAAGTATTGTGAAGAATGTTATGTAAAGTATTTGTACTTCATCAAGCAAACGACTGCTTGATCGCAATTGAGTGTCAGATGTGCTGGTTGGTACAGCAACTTCATGACAACAACAGAGACAACCAGCCAATCACAAAAATCTCCGCTGCCCACATACAAGGTGTTGGCTGCCTGGGTACCTTTTACAAATAAAACAATAGTAGTCCACAGATGTAAACAAGCACTGTCTTACTTGTAATTCCCTGGATACCCGCAGGGTTGATATCATGTCTTGAATGTAACAAGGTGCCACATGCAATGCAGAAGCATTGAAGATGGCACTTTAATGCATTCATTTAAATGTAATTTGAAATTCTTGTGACCAATATTGTATAAAGTATTTGGAAATCATCAAGCAATTGATTGCTTGACCACAATTCAGTGTCAGATGTGCTGGTTGGTACAGCGACTTCATGACAACAACAGAGACAATCAGCCAATAATAAAATCCCTGCTGTCCACATACAAGGCGTTGGCTGCCTAGGTCCCTTTTACAAGTAAAACAATAGTAGTCCACTAATGGAAACAAGCACTGCTCTACTTGTAATTCCCTGGGTACCCACAGGGTTGATATATTATCAGTACTTTCCTTCAAAGAGGAAAAAATTAAATTAAAGAAAAAATGTAGAATATCTTAGGAAAAATATTATGAAAAAGTAACAAGTAAATGTAATTTGAAAGTCTTGTCAACAATGTTATGTCAAGTATTTGTATTTCATCAAGCAACCGATTGCTTTATTGCAATTGTCAGATGAGGTGGTCAGTGCAGAAACTTCATGACAACAGAGATAATAAGCCAGTCACAAAAGTACACCCTATTCACATACAAGTTATTGGCTGGTCAGGTCCTTTTGCAGGTAATACAATAGTATTTCACTAATGTAAACGAGCAACTTTCTACTTGTAATCGCAGGAACATCCAGGGTGTATATATTATCAGTAGAATTCAGCTTCGTGCAAATGAATAAATAAATAAAAAAATTTAGAAACTTTTATTATTAAAAATACAAAAGATAACAAATGTTATTCAAAAATCTTTCTGAATAAAAAAAATTAATAAAATTAAAAAGAATGGAAATAAATAAAAAAAGTAAATAAATGATAAATGAATTAAAATGCATTTAAATATTGAAATTGGGAGAATAAAATATGAAAAGTACATGTAAATATAATTTAAAAGTATTGTGAAGAATGTTATGTAAAGTATTTGTACTTCATCAAGCAAACGATTGCTTGATCACAATTGAGTGTCAGATGTGCTGGTTGGTACAGCAACTTCATGACAACAACAGAGACAACTAGCCAATCACAAAAATCTCTGCTGCCCACATACAAGGTGTTGGCTACCTGGGTACCGTTTACAAATAAAACAATAATAGTCCACTGATGTAAACAAGCACTGTCTCACTTGTAATTTCCTGGAAACCCACAAGGTTGATATCATGTCTTGAATGTAACAAGGTGCCACATGCAATGCAGAAGCACTGAAGATGGCACTTCAATGCATTCATTTAAATGTAATTTGAAAATTGTGTGACGAATATTGTATAAAGTATTTGGAAATCATCAAGCAATTGATTGCTTGACCACAATTCAGTGTCAGATGTGCTGGTTGGTACAGCGACTTCATGACAACAACAGAGACAATCAGCCAATAACAAAATCCCTGCTGTCCACATACAAGGTGTTGGCTGCCTAGGTCCCTTTTACAAGTAAAACAATAGTAGTCCACTAATGGAAACAAGCACTGCTCTACTTGTAATTCCCTGGGTACCCACAGGGTTGATATATTATCAGTACTTTCCTTCAAAGAGGAAAAAATTAAATTAAAGAAAAAATGTAGAATATCTTAGGAAAAATATTATGAAAAAGTAACAAGTAAATGTAATTTGAAAGTCTTGTCAACAATGTTATGTCAAATATTTGTATTTCATCAAGCGACCGATTGCTTTATTGCAATTGTCAGATGAGGTGGTCAGTGCAGAAACTTCATGACAACAGAGATAATAAGCCAGTCACAAAAATACACCCTATTCACATACAAGTTATTGGCTGGTCAGTTCCTTTTGCAGGTAATACAATAGTATTTCACTAATGTAAACGAGCAACTTTCTACTTGTAATCGCAGGAACATCCAGGGTATATATATTATCAGTAGAATTCAGCTTCGTGCAAATGAATAAATAAATAAAAAAATTTAGAAACTTTTATTATTAAAAATAAAAAAGATAACAAATGTTATTCAAAAATCTTTCTGAATAAAAAAAATTAATAAAATTAAAAAGAATGGAAATAAATAAAAAAAGTAAATAAATGATAAATGAATTAAAATGAATTTAAATATAGAAATTGGGAGAAAAAAATATGAAAAGTACATGTAAATATAATTTAAAAGTATTGTGAAGAATGTTATGTAAAGTATTTGTACTTCATCAAGCAAACGATTGCTTGATCACAATTGAGTGTCAGATGTGCTGGTTGGTACAGCGACTTCATGACAACAACAGAGACAACTAGCCAATCACACAAATCTCTGCTGCCCACATACAAGGTGTTGGCTGACTGGCTACCGTTTACAAGTAAAACAATAGTAGTCCACTGATGTAAACAAGCACTGTCTTACTTGTAATTTCCTGGATACCCACAGGGTTGATATCATGTCTTGAATGTACCAAGGTGCCACATGCAATGCAGAAGCATTGAAGATGGCACTTTAATGCATTCATTTAAATGTAATGTGAAAATCTTGTGACCAATATTGTATAAAGTATTTGGAAATCATCAAGCAATTGATTGCTTGACCACAATTCAGTGTCAGATGTGCTGGTTGGTACCGCGACTTCATGACAACAACAGAGACAATCAGCCAAAACAAAATCCCTGCTGTCCACATACAAGGTGTTGGCTGCCTAGGTCCCTTTTACAAGTAAAACAATAGTAGTCCACTAATGGAAACAAGTACTGCTCTACTTGTAATTCCCTGGGTACCCACAGGGTTGATATATTATCAGTACTTTCCTTCAAAGAGGTAAAAATTAAATTAAAGAAAAAATGTAGAATATCTTAGGAAAAATATTATGAAAAAGTAACAAGTAAATGTAATTTGAAAGTCTTGTCAACAATGTTATGTCAAGTATTTGTATTTCATCAAGCAACCGATTGCTTTATTGCAATTGTCAGATGAGGTGGTCAGTGCAGAAACTTCATGACAACAGAGATAATAAGCCAGTCACAAAAATACACCCTATTCACATACAAGTTATTGGATGGTCAGATCCTTTTGGCAGGTAAAATAGTATTTCACTAATGTAAACGGGCACCTTTCTACTTGTAATTCCCAGAAACATCCGGGATATATATATTAACAGCAGAATTCAGCTTCGTACAAATGAATAAATTAATAAAAAAATTTAGAAATTTTATTATTAAAAATACGAAAGATAACAAATCTTATTCAAAAATCCTTCTGAATAAAGAAATTAATAAAATTAGAAAGAATGTAAATAAATAAAAAAAGTAAATGAGAGAATAAATTAAAATGAATTGAAATATAGAAATTGAGAGAAAAGATATTAAAAGTACATGTAAATATAATTTGAAAGTATTGTGAAGAATGTTATGTAAAGTATTTGTACTTCATCAAGCAAATGACTGCTTGATCGCAATTGAGTGTCAGATGTGCTGGTTGGTACAGCAACTTCATGACAACAACAGAGACAACCAGCCAATCACAAAAATCTCTGCTGCCCACATACAAGGTGTTGGCTGCCTGGGTACCTTTTACAAATAAAACAATAGTAGTCCACAGATGTAAACAAGCACTGTCTTACTTGTAATTCCCTGGATACCCGCAGGGTTGATATCATGTCTTGAATGTAACAAGATGCCACATGCAATGCAGAAGCATCGAAGATGGCACTTTAATGCATTCATTTAAATGTAATTTGAAATTCTTGTGACCAATATTGTATAAAGTATTTGGAAATCATCAAGCAATTGATTGCTTGACCACAATTCAGTGTCAGATGTGCTGGTTGGTACAGCGACTTCATGACAACAACAGAGACAATCAGCCAATAATAAAATCCCTGCTGTCCACATACAAGGTGTTGGCTGCCTAGGTCCATTTTACAAGTAAAACAATAATAGTCCACTAATGGAAACAAGCACTGCTCTACTTGTAATTCCCTGGGTACCCACAGGGTTGATATATTATCAGTACTTTCCTTCAAAGAGGTTAAAATTAAATTAAAGAAAAAATGTAGAATATCTTAGGAAAAATATTATGAAAAGTAACAAGTAAATGTAATTTGAAAGTCTTGTGAACAATGTTGTGTCAAGTATTTGTATTTCATCAAGCAACCGATTGCTTTATTGTAATTGTCAGATGAGGTGGTCAGTGCAGAAACTTCATGAAAACAGAGATAATAAGCCAGTCACAAAAATACACCCTATTCACATACAATTTATTGGCTGGTCAGGTCCTTTTGGCAGGTAAAATAATAGTATTTCACTAATGTAAACGAGCAACTTTCTACTTGTAATCGCAGGAACATCCAGGGTATATATATTATCAGTAGAATTCAGATTCGTAAAAATGAATAAATAAATAAACAAAATTTAGAAACTTTTATTATTAAAAATACAAAAGATAACAAATCTTATTCAAAAATCTTTCTGAATAAAAAAATTAACAAAATTAAAAAGAATGGAAATAAATAAAAAAAGTAAATAAATGATAAATGAATTAAAATGAATTTAAATATGGAAATTGGGAGAAAAAAATATGAAAAGTACATGTAAATATAATTTAAAAGTATTGTGAAGAATGTTATGTAAAGTATTTGTACTTCATCAAGCAAACGATTGCTTGATCGCAATTGAGTGTCAGGTGTGCTGGTTGGTACAGCGACTTCATGACAACAACAGAGACAACCAGCCAATCACAAAAATCTCTGCTGCCCACATACAAGGTGTTGGCTGCCTGGGTACCTTTTACAAATAAAACAATAGTAGTCCACAGATGTAAACAAGCACTGTCTTACTTGTAATTCCCTGGATACCCGCAGGGTTGATATCATGTCTTGAATGTAACAAGGTGCCACATGCAATGCAGAAGCATTGAAGATGGCACTTTAATGCATTCATTAAATGTAATTTGAAATTCTTGTGACCAATATTGTATAAAGTATTTGGAAATAATCAAGCAATTGATTGCTTGACAACAATTCAGTGTCAGATGTGCTGATTGGTACAGCGACTTCATGACAACAGAGACAATCAGCCAATAACAAAATCCCTGCTGTCCACATACAAGGTGTTGGCTGCCTAGGTCCCTTTTACAAGTAAAACAATAGTAGTCCACTAATGGAAACAAGCACTGCTCTACTTGTAATTCCCTGGGTACCCACAGGGTTGATATATTATCAGTACTTTCCTTCAAAGAGGAAAAAATTGAATTAAATAAAAAATGTAGAATATCTTAGGAAAAATATTATGAAAAAGTAACAAGTAAATGTAATTTGAAAGTCTTGTGAACAATGTTGTGTCAAGTATTTGTATTTCATCAAGCAACCGATTGCTTTATTGCAATTGTCAGATGAGGTGGTCAGTGGAGAAACTTCGTGACAACAGAGATAATAAGCCAGCCACAAAAATACACCCTACTCACATACAAGTTATTGGCTGGTCAGGTCCTTTTGGCATGTAAAACAATAGTATTTCACTAATGTAAACGAGCAACTTTCTACTTGTAATCGCAGGAACATCCAGGGTATATATATTATCAGTAGAATTCAGCTTCAGGCAAATGAATAAATAAAATAAAAAAATTTAGAAACTTTTATTATTAAAAATACAAAAGATAACAAATCTTATTCAAAAATCTTTCTGAATAAAAAAATTAATAAAATTAAAAAGAATGGAAATAAATAAAAAAAAGTAAATAAATGATAAATGAATTAAAATGAATTTAAATATAGAAATTGGGAGAAAAAAATATGAAAAGTACATGTAAATATAATTTATAACTATTGTGAAGAATGTTATGTAAAGTATTTGTACTTCATCAAGCAAACAATTGCTTGATCGCAATTGAGTGTCAGATGTGCTGGTTGGTACTGCAACTTCATGACAACAACAGAGACAACTAGCCAATCACAAAAATCTCTGTTGCCCACATACAAGGTGTTGGCTACCTGGGTACCGTTTACAAATAAAACAATAATAGTCCACTGATGTAAACAAGCACTGTCTTACTTGTAATTTCCTGGATACCCACAGGGTTGATATCATGTCTTGAATGTAACAAGGTGCCACATGCAATGCAGAAGCACTGAAGATGGCACTTCAATGCATTCATTTAAATGTAATTTGAAAATCGTGTGACCAATATTGTATAAAGTATTTGGAAATCATCAAGCAATTGATTGCTTGACCACAATTCAGTGTCAGATGTGCTGGTTGGTACAGCAACTTCATGACAACAACAGAGACAATCAGCCAATAACAAAATCCCTGCTGTCCACATACAAGGTGTTGGCTGCCTAGGTCCCTTTTACAAGTAAAACAATAGTAGTCCACTAATGGAAACAAGCACTGCTCTACTTGTAATTCCCTGGGTACCCACAGGGTTGATATATTATCAGTACTTTCCTTCAAAGAGGAAAAAATTAAATTAAATAAAAAATGTAGAATATCTTAGGAAAAATATTATGAAAAGTAACAAGTAAATGTAATTTGAAAGTCTTGTGAACAATATTGTGTCAAGTATTTGTATTTCATCAAGCAACCGATTGCTTTATTGCAATTGTCAGATGAGGTGGTCAGTGCAGAAACTTCATGACAACAGAGATAATAAGCCAGTCACAAAAGTACACCCTATTCACATACAAGTTATTGGCTGGTCAGGTCCTTTTGCAGGTAATACAATAGTATTTCACTAATGTAAACGAGCAACTTTCTACTTGTAATCGCAGGAACATCCAGGGTGTATATATTATCAGTAGAATTCAGCTTCGTGCAAATGAATAAATAAATAAAAAAATTTAGAAACTTTTATTATTAAAAATACAAAAGATAACAAATGTTATTCAAAAATCTTTCTGAATAAAAAAAATTAATAAAATTAAAAAGAATGGAAATAAATAAAAAAAGTAAATAAATGATAAATGAATTAAAATGCATTTAAATATTGAAATTGGGAGAATAAAATATGAAAAGTACATGTAAATATAATTTAAAAGTATTGTGAAGAATGTTATGTAAAGTATTTGTACTTCATCAAGCAAATGATTGCTTGATCACAATTGAGTGTCAGATGTGCTGGTTGGTACAGCAACTTCATGACAACAACAGAGACAACTAGCCAATCACAAAAATCTCTGCTGCCCACATACAAGGTGTTGGCTACCTGGGTACCGTTTACAAATAAAACAATAATAGTCCACTGATGTAAACAAGCACTGTCTCACTTGTAATTTCCTGGAAACCCACAAGGTTGATATCATGTCTTGAATGTAACAAGGTGCCACATGCAATGCAGAAGCACTGAAGATGGCACTTCAATGCATTCATTTAAATGTAATTTGAAAATTGTGTGACGAATATTGTATAAAGTATTTGGAAATCATCAAGCAATTGATTGCTTGACCACAATTCAGTGTCAGATGTGCTGGTTGGTACAGCGACTTCATGACAACAACAGAGACAATCAGCCAATAACAAAATCCCTGCTGTCCACATACAAGGTGTTGGCTGCCTAGGTCCCTTTTACAAGTAAAACAATAGTAGTCCACTAATGGAAACAAGCACTGCTCTACTTGTAATTCCCTGGGTACCCACAGGGTTGATATATTATCAGTACTTTCCTTCAAAGAGGAAAAAATTAAATTAAAGAAAAAATGTAGAATATCTTAGGAAAAATATTATGAAAAAGTAACAAGTAAATGTAATTTGAAAGTCTTGTCAACAATGTTATGTCAAATATTTGTATTTCATCAAGCGACCGATTGCTTTATTGCAATTGTCAGATGAGGTGGTCAGTGCAGAAACTTCATGACAACAGAGATAATAAGCCAGTCACAAAAATACACCCTATTCACATACAAGTTATTGGCTGGTCAGTTCCTTTTGCAGGTAATACAATAGTATTTCACTAATGTAAACGAGCAACTTTCTACTTGTAATCGCAGGAACATCCAGGGTATATATATTATCAGTAGAATTCAGCTTCGTGCAAATGAATAAATAAATAAAAAAATTTAGAAACTTTTATTATTAAAAATAAAAAAGATAACAAATGTTATTCAAAAATCTTTCTGAATAAAAAAAATTAATAAAATTAAAAAGAATGGAAATAAATAAAAAAAGTAAATAAATGATAAATGAATTAAAATGAATTTAAATATAGAAATTGGGAGAAAAAAATATGAAAAGTACATGTAAATATAATTTAAAAGTATTGTGAAGAATGTTATGTAAAGTATTTGTACTTCATCAAGCAAACGATTGCTTGATCACAATTGAGTGTCAGATGTGCTGGTTGGTACAGCGACTTCATGACAACAACAGAGACAACTAGCCAATCACACAAATCTCTGCTGCCCACATACAAGGTGTTGGCTGACTGGCTACCGTTTACAAGTAAAACAATAGTAGTCCACTGATGTAAACAAGCACTGTCTTACTTGTAATTTCCTGGATACCCACAGGGTTGATATCATGTCTTGAATGTACCAAGGTGCCACATGCAATGCAGAAGCATTGAAGATGGCACTTTAATGCATTCATTTAAATGTAATGTGAAAATCTTGTGACCAATATTGTATAAAGTATTTGGAAATCATCAAGCAATTGATTGCTTGACCACAATTCAGTGTCAGATGTGCTGGTTGGTACCGCGACTTCATGACAACAACAGAGACAATCAGCCAAAACAAAATCCCTGCTGTCCACATACAAGGTGTTGGCTGCCTAGGTCCCTTTTACAAGTAAAACAATAGTAGTCCACTAATGGAAACAAGTACTGCTCTACTTGTAATTCCCTGGGTACCCACAGGGTTGATATATTATCAGTACTTTCCTTCAAAGAGGTAAAAATTAAATTAAAGAAAAAATGTAGAATATCTTAGGAAAAATATTATGAAAAAGTAACAAGTAAATGTAATTTGAAAGTCTTGTCAACAATGTTATGTCAAGTATTTGTATTTCATCAAGCAACCGATTGCTTTATTGCAATTGTCAGATGAGGTGGTCAGTGCAGAAACTTCATGACAACAGAGATAATAAGCCAGTCACAAAAATACACCCTATTCACATACAAGTTATTGGATGGTCAGATCCTTTTGGCAGGTAAAATAGTATTTCACTAATGTAAACGGGCACCTTTCTACTTGTAATTCCCAGAAACATCCGGGATATATATATTAACAGCAGAATTCAGCTTCGTACAAATGAATAAATTAATAAAAAAATTTAGAAATTTTATTATTAAAAATACGAAAGATAACAAATCTTATTCAAAAATCCTTCTGAATAAAGAAATTAATAAAATTAGAAAGAATGTAAATAAATAAAAAAAGTAAATGAGAGAATAAATTAAAATGAATTGAAATATAGAAATTGAGAGAAAAGATATTAAAAGTACATGTAAATATAATTTGAAAGTATTGTGAAGAATGTTATGTAAAGTATTTGTACTTCATCAAGCAAATGACTGCTTGATCGCAATTGAGTGTCAGATGTGCTGGTTGGTACAGCAACTTCATGACAACAACAGAGACAACCAGCCAATCACAAAAATCTCTGCTGCCCACATACAAGGTGTTGGCTGCCTGGGTACCTTTTACAAATAAAACAATAGTAGTCCACAGATGTAAACAAGCACTGTCTTACTTGTAATTCCCTGGATACCCGCAGGGTTGATATCATGTCTTGAATGTAACAAGATGCCACATGCAATGCAGAAGCATCGAAGATGGCACTTTAATGCATTCATTTAAATGTAATTTGAAATTCTTGTGACCAATATTGTATAAAGTATTTGGAAATCATCAAGCAATTGATTGCTTGACCACAATTCAGTGTCAGATGTGCTGGTTGGTACAGCGACTTCATGACAACAACAGAGACAATCAGCCAATAATAAAATCCCTGCTGTCCACATACAAGGTGTTGGCTGCCTAGGTCCATTTTACAAGTAAAACAATAATAGTCCACTAATGGAAACAAGCACTGCTCTACTTGTAATTCCCTGGGTACCCACAGGGTTGATATATTATCAGTACTTTCCTTCAAAGAGGTTAAAATTAAATTAAAGAAAAAATGTAGAATATCTTAGGAAAAATATTATGAAAAGTAACAAGTAAATGTAATTTGAAAGTCTTGTGAACAATGTTGTGTCAAGTATTTGTATTTCATCAAGCAACCGATTGCTTTATTGTAATTGTCAGATGAGGTGGTCAGTGCAGAAACTTCATGAAAACAGAGATAATAAGCCAGTCACAAAAATACACCCTATTCACATACAATTTATTGGCTGGTCAGGTCCTTTTGGCAGGTAAAATAATAGTATTTCACTAATGTAAACGAGCAACTTTCTACTTGTAATCGCAGGAACATCCAGGGTATATATATTATCAGTAGAATTCAGATTCGTAAAAATGAATAAATAAATAAACAAAATTTAGAAACTTTTATTATTAAAAATACAAAAGATAACAAATCTTATTCAAAAATCTTTCTGAATAAAAAAATTAACAAAATTAAAAAGAATGGAAATAAATAAAAAAAGTAAATAAATGATAAATGAATTAAAATGAATTTAAATATGGAAATTGGGAGAAAAAAATATGAAAAGTACATGTAAATATAATTTAAAAGTATTGTGAAGAATGTTATGTAAAGTATTTGTACTTCATCAAGCAAACGATTGCTTGATCGCAATTGAGTGTCAGGTGTGCTGGTTGGTACAGCGACTTCATGACAACAACAGAGACAACCAGCCAATCACAAAAATCTCTGCTGCCCACATACAAGGTGTTGGCTGCCTGGGTACCTTTTACAAATAAAACAATAGTAGTCCACAGATGTAAACAAGCACTGTCTTACTTGTAATTCCCTGGATACCCGCAGGGTTGATATCATGTCTTGAATGTAACAAGGTGCCACATGCAATGCAGAAGCATTGAAGATGGCACTTTAATGCATTCATTAAATGTAATTTGAAATTCTTGTGACCAATATTGTATAAAGTATTTGGAAATAATCAAGCAATTGATTGCTTGACAACAATTCAGTGTCAGATGTGCTGATTGGTACAGCGACTTCATGACAACAGAGACAATCAGCCAATAACAAAATCCCTGCTGTCCACATACAAGGTGTTGGCTGCCTAGGTCCCTTTTACAAGTAAAACAATAGTAGTCCACTAATGGAAACAAGCACTGCTCTACTTGTAATTCCCTGGGTACCCACAGGGTTGATATATTATCAGTACTTTCCTTCAAAGAGGAAAAAATTGAATTAAATAAAAAATGTAGAATATCTTAGGAAAAATATTATGAAAAAGTAACAAGTAAATGTAATTTGAAAGTCTTGTGAACAATGTTGTGTCAAGTATTTGTATTTCATCAAGCAACCGATTGCTTTATTGCAATTGTCAGATGAGGTGGTCAGTGGAGAAACTTCGTGACAACAGAGATAATAAGCCAGCCACAAAAATACACCCTACTCACATACAAGTTATTGGCTGGTCAGGTCCTTTTGGCATGTAAAACAATAGTATTTCACTAATGTAAACGAGCAACTTTCTACTTGTAATCGCAGGAACATCCAGGGTATATATATTATCAGTAGAATTCAGCTTCAGGCAAATGAATAAATAAAATAAAAAAATTTAGAAACTTTTATTATTAAAAATACAAAAGATAACAAATCTTATTCAAAAATCTTTCTGAATAAAAAAATTAATAAAATTAAAAAGAATGGAAATAAATAAAAAAAGTAAATAAATGATAAATGAATTAAAATGAATTTAAATATAGAAATTGGGAGAAAAAAATATGAAAAGTACATGTAAATATAATTTATAACTATTGTGAAGAATGTTATGTAAAGTATTTGTACTTCATCAAGCAAACAATTGCTTGATCGCAATTGAGTGTCAGATGTGCTGGTTGGTACTGCAACTTCATGACAACAACAGAGACAACTAGCCAATCACAAAAATCTCTGTTGCCCACATACAAGGTGTTGGCTACCTGGGTACCGTTTACAAATAAAACAATAATAGTCCACTGATGTAAACAAGCACTGTCTTACTTGTAATTTCCTGGATACCCACAGGGTTGATATCATGTCTTGAATGTAACAAGGTGCCACATGCAATGCAGAAGCACTGAAGATGGCACTTCAATGCATTCATTTAAATGTAATTTGAAAATCGTGTGACCAATATTGTATAAAGTATTTGGAAATCATCAAGCAATTGATTGCTTGACCACAATTCAGTGTCAGATGTGCTGGTTGGTACAGCAACTTCATGACAACAACAGAGACAATCAGCCAATAACAAAATCCCTGCTGTCCACATACAAGGTGTTGGCTGCCTAGGTCCCTTTTACAAGTAAAACAATAGTAGTCCACTAATGGAAACAAGCACTGCTCTACTTGTAATTCCCTGGGTACCCACAGGGTTGATATATTATCAGTACTTTCCTTCAAAGAGGAAAAAATTAAATTAAATAAAAAATGTAGAATATCTTAGGAAAAATATTATGAAAAGTAACAAGTAAATGTAATTTGAAAGTCTTGTGAACAATATTGTGTCAAGTATTTGTATTTCATCAAGCAACCGATTGCTTTATTGCAATTGTCAGATGAGGTGGTCAGTGCAGAAACTTCATGACAACAGAGATAATAAGCCAGTCACAAAAATACACCCTATTCACATACAAGTTATTGGCTGGTCAGGTCCTTTTGGCAGGTAAAACAATAGTATTTCACTAATGTAAACGAGCAACTTTCCACTTGTAATCGCTGGAACATCCAGGGTATATATATTATCAGTAGAATTCAGATTCGTAAAAATGAATAAATAAATAAAAAAAATTTAGAAACTTTTATTATTAAAAATACAAAAGATAACAAATCTTATTCAAAAATCTTTCTGAAGAAAAAAATTAATAAAATTAAAAAGAATGGAAATAAATAAAAAAAGTAAATAAATGATAAATGAATTAAAATGAATTTAAATATAGAAATTGGGAGAAAAAAATATGAAAAGTACATGCAAATATAATTTGAAAGTATTGTGAAGAATGTTATGTAAAGTATTTGTACTTCATCAAGCAAACGATTGCTTGATCGCAATTGAGTGTCAGATGTGCTGGTTGGTACAGCGACTTCATGACAACAACAGAGACAACCAGCCAATCACAAAAATCTCTGCTTCCCACATACAAGGTGTTGGCTGCCTGGGTACCTTTTACAAATAAAACAATAGTAGTCCACAGATGTAAACAAGCACTGTCTTACTTGTAATTCCCTGGATACCCGCAGGGTTGATATCATGTCTTGAATGTAACAAGGTGCCACATGCAATGCAGAAGCATTGAAGATGGCACTTTAATGCATTCATTTAAATGTAATTTGAAATTCTTGTGACCAATATTGTATAAAGTATTAGGAAATCATCAAGCAATTGATTGCTTGACAACAATTCAGTGTCAGATGTGCTGATTGGTACAGCGACTTCATGACAACAACAGAGGCAATCAGCCAATAACAAAATCCCTGCTGTCCACATACAAGGTGTTGGCTGCCTAGGTCCCTTTTACAAGTAAAACAATAGTAGTCCCCTAATGGAAACAAGCACTGCTCTACTTGTAATTCCCTGGGTACCCACAGGGTTGATATATTATCAGTACTTTCCTTCAAAGAGGTTAAAATTAAATTAAAGAAAAAATGTAGAATATCTTAGGAAAAATATTATGAAAAGTAACAAGTAAATGTAATTTGAAAGTCTTGTGAACAATGTTGTGTCAAGTATTTGTATTTCATCAAGCAACCGATTGCTTTATTGTAATTGTCAGATGAGGTGGTCAGTGCAGAAACTTCATGAAAACAGAGATAATAAGCCAGTCACAAAAATACACCCTATTCACATACAATTTATTGGCTGGTCAGGTCCTTTTGGCAGGTAAAATAATAGTATTTCACTAATGTAAACGAGCAACTTTCTACTTGTAATCGCAGGAACATCCAGGGTATATATATTATCAGTAGAATTCAGATTCGTAAAAATGAATAAATAAATAAACAAAATTTAGAAACTTTTATTATTAAAAATACAAAAGATAACAAATCTTATTCAAAAATCTTTCTGAATAAAAAAATTAACAAAATTAAAAAGAATGGAAATAAATAAAAAAAGTAAATAAATGATAAATGAATTAAAATGAATTTAAATATGGAAATTGGGAGAAAAAAATATGAAAAGTACATGTAAATATAATTTAAAAGTATTGTGAAGAATGTTATGTAAAGTATTTGTACTTCATCAAGCAAACGATTGCTTGATCGCAATTGAGTGTCAGGTGTGCTGGTTGGTACAGCGACTTCATGACAACAACAGAGACAACCAGCCAATCACAAAAATCTCTGCTGCCCACATACAAGGTGTTGGCTGCCTGGGTACCTTTTACAAATAAAACAATAGTAGTCCACAGATGTAAACAAGCACTGTCTTACTTGTAATTCCCTGGATACCCGCAGGGTTGATATCATGTCTTGAATGTAACAAGGTGCCACATGCAATGCAGAAGCATTGAAGATGGCACTTTAATGCATTCATTAAATGTAATTTGAAATTCTTGTGACCAATATTGTATAAAGTATTTGGAAATCATCAAGCAATTGATTGCTTGACAACAATTCAGTGTCAGATGTGCTGATTGGTACAGCGACTTCATGACAACAGAGACAATCAGCCAATAACAAAATCCCTGCTGTCCACATACAAGGTGTTGGCTGCCTAGGTCCCTTTTACAAGTAAAACAATAGTAGTCCACTAATGCAAACAAGCACTGCTCTACTTGTAATTCCCTGGGTACCCACAGGGTTGATATATTATCAGTACTTTCCTTCAAAGAGGAAAAAATTGAATTAAATAAAAAATGTAGAATATCTTAGGAAAAATATTATGAAAAAGTAACAAGTAAATGTAATTTGAAAGTCTTGTGAACAATGTTGTGTCAAGTATTTGTATTTCATCAAGCAACCGATTGCTTTATTGCAATTGTCAGATGAGGTGGTCAGTGGAGAAACTTCGTGACAACAGAGATAATAAGCCAGCCACAAAAATACACCCTACTCACATACAAGTTATTGGCTGGTCAGGTCCTTTTGGCATGTAAAACAATAGTATTTCACTAATGTAAACGAGCAACTTTCTACTTGTAATCGCAGGAACATCCAGGGTATATATATTATCAGTAGAATTCAGCTTCAGGCAAATGAATAAATAAAATAAAAAAATTTAGAAACTTTTATTATTAAAAATACAAAAGATAACAAATCTTATTCAAAAATCTTTCTGAATAAAAAAATTAATAAAATTAAAAAGAATGGAAATAAATAAAAAAAAGTAAATAAATGATAAATGAATTAAAATGAATTTAAATATAGAAATTGGGAGAAAAAAATATGAAAAGTACATGTAAATATAATTTATAACTATTGTGAAGAATGTTATGTAAAGTATTTGTACTTCATCAAGCAAACAATTGCTTGATCGCAATTGAGTGTCAGATGTGCTGGTTGGTACAGCAACTTCATGACAACAACAGAGACAACTAGCCAATCACAAAAATCTCTGTTGCCACATACAAGGTGTTGGCTACCTGGGTACCGTTTACAAATAAAACAATAATAGTCCACTGATGTAAACAAGCACTGTCTTACTTGTAATTTCCTGGATACCCACAGGGTTGATATCATGTCTTGAATGTAACAAGGTGCCACATGCAATGCAGAAGCACTGAAGATGGCACTTCAATGCATTCATTTAAATGTAATTTGAAAATCGTGTGACCAATATTGTATAAAGTATTTGGAAATCATCAAGCAATTGATTGCTTGACCACAATTCAGTGTCAGATGTGCTGGTTGGTACAGCAACTTCATGACAACAACAGAGACAATCAGCCAATAACAAAATCCCTGCTGTCCACATACAAGGTGTTGGCTGCCTAGGTCCCTTTAACAAGTAAAACAATAGTAGTCCACTAATGGAAACAAGCACTGCTCTACTTGTAATTCCCTGGGTACCCACAGGGTTGATATATTATCAGTACTTTCCTTCAAAGAGGAAAAAATTAAATTAAATAAAAAATGTAGAATATCTTAGGAAAAATATTATGAAAAGTAACAAGTAAATGTAATTTGAAAGTCTTGTGAACAATATTGTGTCAAGTATTTGTATTTCATCAAGCAACCGATTGCTTTATTGCAATTGTCAGATGAGGTGGTCAGTGCAGAAACTTCATGACAACAGAGATAATAAGCCAGTCACAAAAATACACCCTATTCACATACAAGTTATTGGCTGGTCAGGTCCTTTTGGCAGGTAAAACAATAGTATTTCACTAATGTAAACGAGCAACTTTCCACTTGTAATCGCTGGAACATCCAGGGTATATATATTATCAGTAGAATTCAGATTCGTAAAAATGAATAAATAAATAAAAAAAATTTAGAAACTTTTATTATTAAAAATACAAAAGATAACAAATCTTATTCAAAAATCTTTCTGAAGAAAAAAATTAATAAAATTAAAAAGAATGGAAATAAATAAAAAAAGTAAATAAATGATAAATGAATTAAAATGAATTTAAATATAGAAATTGGGAGAAAAAAATATGAAAAGTACATGCAAATATAATTTGAAAGTATTGTGAAGAATGTTATGTAAAGTATTTGTACTTCATCAAGCAAACGATTGCTTGATCACAATTGAGTGTCAGATGTGCTGGTTGGTACAGCGACTTTATGACAACAACAGAGACAACTAGCCAATCACAAAAATCTCTGATACCCACATACAAGGTGTTGGCTACCTGGGTACCGTTTGCAAATAAAACAATAATAGTCCACTGATGTAAACAAGCACTGTCTTACTTGTAATTTCCTGGTTACCCACAGGGTTGATATCATGTCTTGAATGTAACAAGGTGCCACATGCAATGAAGAAGCACTGAAGATGGCACTTTAATGCATTCATTTAAATGTAATTTGCAAATCTTGTGACCAATATTGTATAAAGTATTTGGAACTCATCAAGCAACTGATTGCTTGACCACAATTCAGTGTCAGATGTGCTGGTTGGTACAGCGACTTCATGACAACAACAGAGACAATCAGCCAATAACAAAATCCCTGCTGTCCACATACAAGGTGTTGGCTGCCTAGGTCCCTTTTACAAGTAAAACAATAGTAGTCCACTAATGGGAACAAGCACTGCTCTACTTGTAATTCCCTGGGTACCCACAGGGTTGATATATTATCAGTATTTTCCTTCAAAGAGGAAAAAATTAAATTAAAGAAAAAATGTAGAATATCTTAGGAAAAATATTATGAAAAAGTAACAAGTAAATGTAATTTGAAAGTCTTGTCAACAATGTTGTGTCAAGTATTTGTATTTCATCAAGCAACCGATTGCTTTATTGCAATTGTCAGATGAGGTGGTCAGTGCAGAAACTTCATGACAACAGAGATAATAAGCCAGTCACAAAAATACACCCTATTCACATACAAGTTATTGGCTGGTCAGGTCCTTTTGCCAGGTAAAACAATAGTATTTCACTAATGTAAACGAGCAACTTTCTACTTGTAATCGCAGGAACATCCAGGGTATATATATTATCAGTAGAATTCAGATTCGTAAAAATGAATAAATAAATAAAAAAATTTAGAAACTTTTATTATTAAAAATACAAAAGATAACAAATCTTATTCAAAAATCTTTCTGAATAAAAAAATTAACAAAATTAAAAAGAAGGGAAATAAATAAAAAAAGTAAATAAATGATAAATGAATTAAAATGAATTTAAATATGGAAATTGGGAGAAAAAAATATGAAAAGTACATGTAAATATAATTTAAAAGTATTGTGAAGAATGTTATGTAAAGTATTTGTACTTCATCAAGCAAACGATTGCTTGATCGCAATTGAGTGTCAGATGTGCTGGTTGGTACAGCGACTTCATGACAACAACAGAGACAACCAGCCAATCACAAAAATCTCTGCTTCCCACATACAAGGTGTTGGCTGCCTGGGTACCTTTTACAAATAAAACAATAGTAGTCCACAGATGTAAACAAGCACTGTCTTACTTGTAATTCCCTGGATACCCGCAGGGTTGATATCATGTCTTGAATGTAACAAGGTGCCACATGCAATGCAGAAGCATTGAAGATGGCACTTTAATGCATTCATTTAAATGTAATTTGAAATTCTTGTGACCAATATTGTATAAAGTATTAGGAAATCATCAAGCAATTGATTGCTTGACAACAATTCAGTGTCAGATGTGCTGATTGGTACAGCGACTTCATGACAACAACAGAGGCAATCAGCCAATAACAAAATCCCTGCTGTCCACATACAAGGTGTTGGCTGCCTAGGTCCCTTTTACAAGTAAAACAATAGTAGTCCCCTAATGGAAACAAGCACTGCTCTACTTGTAATTCCCTGGGTACCCACAGGGTTGATATATTATCAGTACTTTCCTTCAAAGAGGAAAAAATTAAATTAAATAAAAAATGTAGAATATCTTAGGAAAAATATTATGAAAAAGTAACAAGTAAGTGTAATTTGAAAGTCTTGTGAACAATGTTGTGTCAAGTATTTGTATTTCATCAAGCAACCGATTGCTTTACTGCAATTGTCAGATGAGGTGGTCAGTGCAGAAACTTCGTGACAACAGAGATAATAAGCCAGCCACAAAAATACACCCTATTCACATACAAGTCATTGGCTGGTGAGGTCCTTTTGGCAGGTAAAACAATAGTATTTCACTAATGTAAACGAGCAACTTTCTACTTCTAATCGCAGGAACATCCAGGGTATATATATTATCAGTAGAATTCAGCTTCGTGCAAATGAATAAATAAATAAAAAAATTTAGAAACTTTTATTATTAAAAATACAAAAGATAACAAATCTTATTCAAAAATCTTTCTGAATAAAAAAATTAATAAAATTAAAAAGAATGGAAATAAATAAAAAAAGTAAATAAATGATAAATGAATTAAAATGAATTTAAATATAGAAATTGGGAGAAAAAAATATGAAAAGTACATGTAAATATAATTTAAAAGTATTGTGAAGAATGTTATGTAAAGTATTTGTACTTCATCAAGCAAACAATTGCTTGATCGCAATTGAGAGTCAGATGTGCTGGTTGGTACAGCAACTTCATGACAACAACAGAGACAACTAGCCAATCACAAAAATCTCTGTTGCCCACATACAAGGTGTTGGCTACCTGGGTACCGTTTACAAATAAAACAATAATAGTCCACTAATGTAAACAAGCACTGTCTTACTTGTAATTTCCTGGATACCCACAGGGTTGATATCATGTCTTGAATGTACCAAGGTGCCACATGCAATGCAGAAGCATTGAAGATGGCACTTTAATGCATTCATTTAAATGTAATGTGAAAATCTTGTGACCAATATTGTATAAAGTATTTGGAAATCATCAAGCAATTGATTGCTTGACCACAATTCAGTGTCAGATGTGCTGGTTGGTACCGCGACTTCATGACAACAACAGAGACAATCAGCCAAAACAAAATCCCTGCTGTCCACATACAAGGTGTTGGCTGCCTAGGTCCCTTTTACAAGTAAAACAATAGTAGTCCACTAATGGAAACAAGTACTGCTCTACTTGTAATTCCCTGGGTACCCACAGGGTTGATATATTATCAGTACTTTCCTTCAAAGAGGTAAAAATTAAATTAAAGAAAAAATGTAGAATATCTTAGGAAAAATATTATGAAAAAGTAACAAGTAAATGTAATTTGAAAGTCTTGTCAACAATGTTATGTCAAGTATTTGTATTTCATCAAGCAACCGATTGCTTTATTGCAATTGTCAGATGAGGTGGTCAGTGCAGAAACTTCATGACAACAGAGATAATAAGCCAGTCACAAAAATACACCCTATTCACATACAAGTTATTGGATGGTCAGATCCTTTTGGCAGGTAAAATAGTATTTCACTAATGTAAACGGGCACCTTTCTACTTGTAATTCCCAGAAACATCCGGGATATATATATTAACAGCAGAATTCAGCTTCGTACAAATGAATAAATTAATAAAAAAATTTAGAAATTTTATTATTAAAAATACGAAAGATAACAAATCTTATTCAAAAATCCTTCTGAATAAAGAAATTAATAAAATTAGAAAGAATGTAAATAAATAAAAAAAGTAAATGAGAGAATAAATTAAAATGAATTGAAATATAGAAATTGAGAGAAAAGATATTAAAAGTACATGTAAATATAATTTGAAAGTATTGTGAAGAATGTTATGTAAAGTATTTGTACTTCATCAAGCAAATGACTGCTTGATCGCAATTGAGTGTCAGATGTGCTGGTTGGTACAGCAACTTCATGACAACAACAGAGACAACCAGCCAATCACAAAAATCTCTGCTGCCCACATACAAGGTGTTGGCTGCCTGGGTACCTTTTACAAATAAAACAATAGTAGTCCACAGATGTAAACAAGCACTGTCTTACTTGTAATTCCCTGGATACCCGCAGGGTTGATATCATGTCTTGAATGTAACAAGATGCCACATGCAATGCAGAAGCATCGAAGATGGCACTTTAATGCATTCATTTAAATGTAATTTGAAATTCTTGTGACCAATATTGTATAAAGTATTTGGAAATCATCAAGCAATTGATTGCTTGACCACAATTCAGTGTCAGATGTGCTGGTTGGTACAGCGACTTCATGACAACAACAGAGACAATCAGCCAATAATAAAATCCCTGCTGTCCACATACAAGGTGTTGGCTGCCTAGGTCCATTTTACAAGTAAAACAATAATAGTCCACTAATGGAAACAAGCACTGCTCTACTTGTAATTCCCTGGGTACCCACAGGGTTGATATATTATCAGTACTTTCCTTCAAAGAGGTTAAAATTAAATTAAAGAAAAAATGTAGAATATCTTAGGAAAAATATTATGAAAAGTAACAAGTAAATGTAATTTGAAAGTCTTGTGAACAATGTTGTGTCAAGTATTTGTATTTCATCAAGCAACCGATTGCTTTATTGTAATTGTCAGATGAGGTGGTCAGTGCAGAAACTTCATGAAAACAGAGATAATAAGCCAGTCACAAAAATACACCCTATTCACATACAATTTATTGGCTGGTCAGGTCCTTTTGGCAGGTAAAATAATAGTATTTCACTAATGTAAACGAGCAACTTTCTACTTGTAATCGCAGGAACATCCAGGGTATATATATTATCAGTAGAATTCAGATTCGTAAAAATGAATAAATAAATAAACAAAATTTAGAAACTTTTATTATTAAAAATACAAAAGATAACAAATCTTATTCAAAAATCTTTCTGAATAAAAAAATTAACAAAATTAAAAAGAATGGAAATAAATAAAAAAAGTAAATAAATGATAAATGAATTAAAATGAATTTAAATATGGAAATTGGGAGAAAAAAATATGAAAAGTACATGTAAATATAATTTAAAAGTATTGTGAAGAATGTTATGTAAAGTATTTGTACTTCATCAAGCAAACGATTGCTTGATCGCAATTGAGTGTCAGGTGTGCTGGTTGGTACAGCGACTTCATGACAACAACAGAGACAACCAGCCAATCACAAAAATCTCTGCTGCCCACATACAAGGTGTTGGCTGCCTGGGTACCTTTTACAAATAAAACAATAGTAGTCCACAGATGTAAACAAGCACTGTCTTACTTGTAATTCCCTGGATACCCGCAGGGTTGATATCATGTCTTGAATGTAACAAGGTGCCACATGCAATGCAGAAGCATTGAAGATGGCACTTTAATGCATTCATTAAATGTAATTTGAAATTCTTGTGACCAATATTGTATAAAGTATTTGGAAATCATCAAGCAATTGATTGCTTGACAACAATTCAGTGTCAGATGTGCTGATTGGTACAGCGACTTCATGACAACAGAGACAATCAGCCAATAACAAAATCCCTGCTGTCCACATACAAGGTGTTGGCTGCCTAGGTCCCTTTTACAAGTAAAACAATAGTAGTCCACTAATGGAAACAAGCACTGCTCTACTTGTAATTCCCTGGGTACCCACAGGGTTGATATATTATCAGTACTTTCCTTCAAAGAGGAAAAAATTGAATTAAATAAAAAATGTAGAATATCTTAGGAAAAATATTATGAAAAAGTAACAAGTAAATGTAATTTGAAAGTCTTGTGAACAATGTTGTGTCAAGTATTTGTATTTCATCAAGCAACCGATTGCTTTATTGCAATTGTCAGATGAGGTGGTCAGTGGAGAAACTTCGTGACAACAGAGATAATAAGCCAGCCACAAAAATACACCCTACTCACATACAAGTTATTGGCTGGTCAGGTCCTTTTGGCATGTAAAACAATAGTATTTCACTAATGTAAACGAGCAACTTTCTACTTGTAATCGCAGGAACATCCAGGGTATATATATTATCAGTAGAATTCAGCTTCAGGCAAATGAATAAATAAAATAAAAAAATTTAGAAACTTTTATTATTAAAAATACAAAAGATAACAAATCTTATTCAAAAATCTTTCTGAATAAAAAAATTAATAAAATTAAAAAGAATGGAAATAAATAAAAAAAAGTAAATAAATGATAAATGAATTAAAATGAATTTAAATATAGAAATTGGGAGAAAAAAATATGAAAAGTACATGTAAATATAATTTATAACTATTGTGAAGAATGTTATGTAAAGTATTTGTACTTCATCAAGCAAACAATTGCTTGATCGCAATTGAGTGTCAGATGTGCTGGTTGGTACAGCAACTTCATGACAACAACAGAGACAACTAGCCAATCACAAAAATCTCTGTTGCCACATACAAGGTGTTGGCTACCTGGGTACCGTTTACAAATAAAACAATAATAGTCCACTGATGTAAACAAGCACTGTCTTACTTGTAATTTCCTGGATACCCACAGGGTTGATATCATGTCTTGAATGTAACAAGGTGCCACATGCAATGCAGAAGCACTGAAGATGGCACTTCAATGCATTCATTTAAATGTAATTTGAAAATCGTGTGACCAATATTGTATAAAGTATTTGGAAATCATCAAGCAATTGATTGCTTGACCACAATTCAGTGTCAGATGTGCTGGTTGGTACAGCAACTTCATGACAACAACAGAGACAATCAGCCAATAACAAAATCCCTGCTGTCCACATACAAGGTGTTGGCTGCCTAGGTCCCTTTAACAAGTAAAACAATAGTAGTCCACTAATGGAAACAAGCACTGCTCTACTTGTAATTCCCTGGGTACCCACAGGGTTGATATATTATCAGTACTTTCCTTCAAAGAGGAAAAAATTAAATTAAATAAAAAATGTAGAATATCTTAGGAAAAATATTATGAAAAGTAACAAGTAAATGTAATTTGAAAGTCTTGTGAACAATATTGTGTCAAGTATTTGTATTTCATCAAGCAACCGATTGCTTTATTGCAATTGTCAGATGAGGTGGTCAGTGCAGAAACTTCATGACAACAGAGATAATAAGCCAGTCACAAAAATACACCCTATTCACATACAAGTTATTGGCTGGTCAGGTCCTTTTGGCAGGTAAAACAATAGTATTTCACTAATGTAAACGAGCAACTTTCCACTTGTAATCGCTGGAACATCCAGGGTATATATATTATCAGTAGAATTCAGATTCGTAAAAATGAATAAATAAATAAAAAAAATTTAGAAACTTTTATTATTAAAAATACAAAAGATAACAAATCTTATTCAAAAATCTTTCTGAAGAAAAAAATTAATAAAATTAAAAAGAATGGAAATAAATAAAAAAAGTAAATAAATGATAAATGAATTAAAATGAATTTAAATATAGAAATTGGGAGAAAAAAATATGAAAAGTACATGCAAATATAATTTGAAAGTATTGTGAAGAATGTTATGTAAAGTATTTGTACTTCATCAAGCAAACGATTGCTTGATCACAATTGAGTGTCAGATGTGCTGGTTGGTACAGCGACTTTATGACAACAACAGAGACAACTAGCCAATCACAAAAATCTCTGATACCCACATACAAGGTGTTGGCTACCTGGGTACCGTTTGCAAATAAAACAATAATAGTCCACTGATGTAAACAAGCACTGTCTTACTTGTAATTTCCTGGTTACCCACAGGGTTGATATCATGTCTTGAATGTAACAAGGTGCCACATGCAATGAAGAAGCACTGAAGATGGCACTTTAATGCATTCATTTAAATGTAATTTGCAAATCTTGTGACCAATATTGTATAAAGTATTTGGAACTCATCAAGCAACTGATTGCTTGACCACAATTCAGTGTCAGATGTGCTGGTTGGTACAGCGACTTCATGACAACAACAGAGACAATCAGCCAATAACAAAATCCCTGCTGTCCACATACAAGGTGTTGGCTGCCTAGGTCCCTTTTACAAGTAAAACAATAGTAGTCCACTAATGGGAACAAGCACTGCTCTACTTGTAATTCCCTGGGTACCCACAGGGTTGATATATTATCAGTATTTTCCTTCAAAGAGGAAAAAATTAAATTAAAGAAAAAATGTAGAATATCTTAGGAAAAATATTATGAAAAAGTAACAAGTAAATGTAATTTGAAAGTCTTGTCAACAATGTTGTGTCAAGTATTTGTATTTCATCAAGCAACCGATTGCTTTATTGCAATTGTCAGATGAGGTGGTCAGTGCAGAAACTTCATGACAACAGAGATAATAAGCCAGTCACAAAAATACACCCTATTCACATACAAGTTATTGGCTGGTCAGGTCCTTTTGCCAGGTAAAACAATAGTATTTCACTAATGTAAACGAGCAACTTTCTACTTGTAATCGCAGGAACATCCAGGGTATATATATTATCAGTAGAATTCAGATTCGTAAAAATGAATAAATAAATAAAAAAATTTAGAAACTTTTATTATTAAAAATACAAAAGATAACAAATCTTATTCAAAAATCTTTCTGAATAAAAAAATTAACAAAATTAAAAAGAAGGGAAATAAATAAAAAAAGTAAATAAATGATAAATGAATTAAAATGAATTTAAATATGGAAATTGGGAGAAAAAAATATGAAAAGTACATGTAAATATAATTTAAAAGTATTGTGAAGAATGTTATGTAAAGTATTTGTACTTCATCAAGCAAACGATTGCTTGATCGCAATTGAGTGTCAGATGTGCTGGTTGGTACAGCGACTTCATGACAACAACAGAGACAACCAGCCAATCACAAAAATCTCTGCTTCCCACATACAAGGTGTTGGCTGCCTGGGTACCTTTTACAAATAAAACAATAGTAGTCCACAGATGTAAACAAGCACTGTCTTACTTGTAATTCCCTGGATACCCGCAGGGTTGATATCATGTCTTGAATGTAACAAGGTGCCACATGCAATGCAGAAGCATTGAAGATGGCACTTTAATGCATTCATTTAAATGTAATTTGAAATTCTTGTGACCAATATTGTATAAAGTATTAGGAAATCATCAAGCAATTGATTGCTTGACAACAATTCAGTGTCAGATGTGCTGATTGGTACAGCGACTTCATGACAACAACAGAGGCAATCAGCCAATAACAAAATCCCTGCTGTCCACATACAAGGTGTTGGCTGCCTAGGTCCCTTTTACAAGTAAAACAATAGTAGTCCCCTAATGGAAACAAGCACTGCTCTACTTGTAATTCCCTGGGTACCCACAGGGTTGATATATTATCAGTACTTTCCTTCAAAGAGGAAAAAATTAAATTAAATAAAAAATGTAGAATATCTTAGGAAAAATATTATGAAAAAGTAACAAGTAAGTGTAATTTGAAAGTCTTGTGAACAATGTTGTGTCAAGTATTTGTATTTCATCAAGCAACCGATTGCTTTACTGCAATTGTCAGATGAGGTGGTCAGTGCAGAAACTTCGTGACAACAGAGATAATAAGCCAGCCACAAAAATACACCCTATTCACATACAAGTTATTGGCTGGTGAGGTCCTTTTGGCAGGTAAAACAATAGTATTTCACTAATGTAAACGAGCAACTTTCTACTTCTAATCGCAGGAACATCCAGGGTATATATATTATCAGTAGAATTCAGCTTCGTGCAAATGAATAAATAAATAAAAAAATTTAGAAACTTTTATTATTAAAAATACAAAAGATAACAAATCTTATTCAAAAATCTTTCTGAATAAAAAAATTAATAAAATTAAAAAGAATGGAAATAAATAAAAAAAGTAAATAAATGATAAATGAATTAAAATGAATTTAAATATAGAAATTGGGAGAAAAAAATATGAAAAGTACATGTAAATATAATTTAAAAGTATTGTGAAGAATGTTATGTAAAGTATTTGTACTTCATCAAGCAAACAATTGCTTGATCGCAATTGAGAGTCAGATGTGCTGGTTGGTACAGCAACTTCATGACAACAACAGAGACAACTAGCCAATCACAAAAATCTCTGTTGCCCACATACAAGGTGTTGGCTACCTGGGTACCGTTTACAAATAAAACAATAATAGTCCACTAATGTAAACAAGCACTGTCTTACTTGTAATTTCCTGGATACCCACAGGGTTGATATCATGTCTTGAATGTACCAAGGTGCCACATGCAATGCAGAAGCATTGAAGATGGCACTTTAATGCATTCATTTAAATGTAATGTGAAAATCTTGTGACCAATATTGTATAAAGTATTTGGAAATCATCAAGCAATTGATTGCTTGACCACAATTCAGTGTCAGATGTGCTGGTTGGTACCGCGACTTCATGACAACAACAGAGACAATCAGCCAAAACAAAATCCCTGCTGTCCACATACAAGGTGTTGGCTGCCTAGGTCCCTTTTACAAGTAAAACAATAGTAGTCCACTAATGGAAACAAGTACTGCTCTACTTGTAATTCCCTGGGTACCCACAGGGTTGATATATTATCAGTACTTTCCTTCAAAGAGGTAAAAATTAAATTAAAGAAAAAATGTAGAATATCTTAGGAAAAATATTATGAAAAAGTAACAAGTAAATGTAATTTGAAAGTCTTGTCAACAATGTTATGTCAAGTATTTGTATTTCATCAAGCAACCGATTGCTTTATTGCAATTGTCAGATGAGGTGGTCAGTGCAGAAACTTCATGACAACAGAGATAATAAGCCAGTCACAAAAATACACCCTATTCACATACAAGTTATTGGATGGTCAGATCCTTTTGGCAGGTAAAATAGTATTTCACTAATGTAAACGGGCACCTTTCTACTTGTAATTCCCAGAAACATCCGGGATATATATATTAACAGCAGAATTCAGCTTCGTACAAATGAATAAATTAATAAAAAAATTTAGAAATTTTATTATTAAAAATACGAAAGATAACAAATCTTATTCAAAAATCCTTCTGAATAAAGAAATTAATAAAATTAGAAAGAATGTAAATAAATAAAAAAAGTAAATGAGAGAATAAATTAAAATGAATTGAAATATAGAAATTGAGAGAAAAGATATTAAAAGTACATGTAAATATAATTTGAAAGTATTGTGAAGAATGTTATGTAAAGTATTTGTACTTCATCAAGCAAATGACTGCTTGATCGCAATTGAGTGTCAGATGTGCTGGTTGGTACAGCAACTTCATGACAACAACAGAGACAACCAGCCAATCACAAAAATCTCTGCTGCCCACATACAAGGTGTTGGCTGCCTGGGTACCTTTTACAAATAAAACAATAGTAGTCCACAGATGTAAACAAGCACTGTCTTACTTGTAATTCCCTGGATACCCGCAGGGTTGATATCATGTCTTGAATGTAACAAGATGCCACATGCAATGCAGAAGCATCGAAGATGGCACTTTAATGCATTCATTTAAATGTAATTTGAAATTCTTGTGACCAATATTGTATAAAGTATTTGGAAATCATCAAGCAATTGATTGCTTGACCACAATTCAGTGTCAGATGTGCTGGTTGGTACAGCGACTTCATGACAACAACAGAGACAATCAGCCAATAATAAAATCCCTGCTGTCCACATACAAGGTGTTGGCTGCCTAGGTCCATTTTACAAGTAAAACAATAATAGTCCACTAATGGAAACAAGCACTGCTCTACTTGTAATTCCCTGGGTACCCACAGGGTTGATATATTATCAGTACTTTCCTTCAAAGAGGTTAAAATTAAATTAAAGAAAAAATGTAGAATATCTTAGGAAAAATATTATGAAAAGTAACAAGTAAATGTAATTTGAAAGTCTTGTGAACAATGTTGTGTCAAGTATTTGTATTTCATCAAGCAACCGATTGCTTTATTGTAATTGTCAGATGAGGTGGTCAGTGCAGAAACTTCATGAAAACAGAGATAATAAGCCAGTCACAAAAATACACCCTATTCACATACAATTTATTGGCTGGTCAGGTCCTTTTGGCAGGTAAAATAATAGTATTTCACTAATGTAAACGAGCAACTTTCTACTTGTAATCGCAGGAACATCCAGGGTATATATATTATCAGTAGAATTCAGATTCGTAAAAATGAATAAATAAATAAACAAAATTTAGAAACTTTTATTATTAAAAATACAAAAGATAACAAATCTTATTCAAAAATCTTTCTGAATAAAAAAATTAACAAAATTAAAAAGAATGGAAATAAATAAAAAAAGTAAATAAATGATAAATGAATTAAAATGAATTTAAATATGGAAATTGGGAGAAAAAAATATGAAAAGTACATGTAAATATAATTTAAAAGTATTGTGAAGAATGTTATGTAAAGTATTTGTACTTCATCAAGCAAACGATTGCTTGATCGCAATTGAGTGTCAGGTGTGCTGGTTGGTACAGCGACTTCATGACAACAACAGAGACAACCAGCCAATCACAAAAATCTCTGCTGCCCACATACAAGGTGTTGGCTGCCTGGGTACCTTTTACAAATAAAACAATAGTAGTCCACAGATGTAAACAAGCACTGTCTTACTTGTAATTCCCTGGATACCCGCAGGGTTGATATCATGTCTTGAATGTAACAAGGTGCCACATGCAATGCAGAAGCATTGAAGATGGCACTTTAATGCATTCATTAAATGTAATTTGAAATTCTTGTGACCAATATTGTATAAAGTATTTGGAAATCATCAAGCAATTGATTGCTTGACAACAATTCAGTGTCAGATGTGCTGATTGGTACAGCGACTTCATGACAACAGAGACAATCAGCCAATAACAAAATCCCTGCTGTCCACATACAAGGTGTTGGCTGCCTAGGTCCCTTTTACAAGTAAAACAATAGTAGTCCACTAATGGAAACAAGCACTGCTCTACTTGTAATTCCCTGGGTACCCACAGGGTTGATATATTATCAGTACTTTCCTTCAAAGAGGAAAAAATTGAATTAAATAAAAAATGTAGAATATCTTAGGAAAAATATTATGAAAAAGTAACAAGTAAATGTAATTTGAAAGTCTTGTGAACAATGTTGTGTCAAGTATTTGTATTTCATCAAGCAACCGATTGCTTTATTGCAATTGTCAGATGAGGTGGTCAGTGGAGAAACTTCGTGACAACAGAGATAATAAGCCAGCCACAAAAATACACCCTACTCACATACAAGTTATTGGCTGGTCAGGTCCTTTTGGCATGTAAAACAATAGTATTTCACTAATGTAAACGAGCAACTTTCTACTTGTAATCGCAGGAACATCCAGGGTATATATATTATCAGTAGAATTCAGCTTCAGGCAAATGAATAAATAAAATAAAAAAATTTAGAAACTTTTATTATTAAAAATACAAAAGATAACAAATCTTATTCAAAAATCTTTCTGAATAAAAAAATTAATAAAATTAAAAAGAATGGAAATAAATAAAAAAAAGTAAATAAATGATAAATGAATTAAAATGAATTTAAATATAGAAATTGGGAGAAAAAAATATGAAAAGTACATGTAAATATAATTTATAACTATTGTGAAGAATGTTATGTAAAGTATTTGTACTTCATCAAGCAAACAATTGCTTGATCGCAATTGAGTGTCAGATGTGCTGGTTGGTACAGCAACTTCATGACAACAACAGAGACAACTAGCCAATCACAAAAATCTCTGTTGCCACATACAAGGTGTTGGCTACCTGGGTACCGTTTACAAATAAAACAATAATAGTCCACTGATGTAAACAAGCACTGTCTTACTTGTAATTTCCTGGATACCCACAGGGTTGATATCATGTCTTGAATGTAACAAGGTGCCACATGCAATGCAGAAGCACTGAAGATGGCACTTCAATGCATTCATTTAAATGTAATTTGAAAATCGTGTGACCAATATTGTATAAAGTATTTGGAAATCATCAAGCAATTGATTGCTTGACCACAATTCAGTGTCAGATGTGCTGGTTGGTACAGCAACTTCATGACAACAACAGAGACAATCAGCCAATAACAAAATCCCTGCTGTCCACATACAAGGTGTTGGCTGCCTAGGTCCCTTTAACAAGTAAAACAATAGTAGTCCACTAATGGAAACAAGCACTGCTCTACTTGTAATTCCCTGGGTACCCACAGGGTTGATATATTATCAGTACTTTCCTTCAAAGAGGAAAAAATTAAATTAAATAAAAAATGTAGAATATCTTAGGAAAAATATTATGAAAAGTAACAAGTAAATGTAATTTGAAAGTCTTGTGAACAATATTGTGTCAAGTATTTGTATTTCATCAAGCAACCGATTGCTTTATTGCAATTGTCAGATGAGGTGGTCAGTGCAGAAACTTCATGACAACAGAGATAATAAGCCAGTCACAAAAATACACCCTATTCACATACAAGTTATTGGCTGGTCAGGTCCTTTTGGCAGGTAAAACAATAGTATTTCACTAATGTAAACGAGCAACTTTCCACTTGTAATCGCTGGAACATCCAGGGTATATATATTATCAGTAGAATTCAGATTCGTAAAAATGAATAAATAAATAAAAAAAATTTAGAAACTTTTATTATTAAAAATACAAAAGATAACAAATCTTATTCAAAAATCTTTCTGAAGAAAAAAATTAATAAAATTAAAAAGAATGGAAATAAATAAAAAAAGTAAATAAATGATAAATGAATTAAAATGAATTTAAATATAGAAATTGGGAGAAAAAAATATGAAAAGTACATGCAAATATAATTTGAAAGTATTGTGAAGAATGTTATGTAAAGTATTTGTACTTCATCAAGCAAACGATTGCTTGATCACAATTGAGTGTCAGATGTGCTGGTTGGTACAGCGACTTTATGACAACAACAGAGACAACTAGCCAATCACAAAAATCTCTGATACCCACATACAAGGTGTTGGCTACCTGGGTACCGTTTGCAAATAAAACAATAATAGTCCACTGATGTAAACAAGCACTGTCTTACTTGTAATTTCCTGGTTACCCACAGGGTTGATATCATGTCTTGAATGTAACAAGGTGCCACATGCAATGAAGAAGCACTGAAGATGGCACTTTAATGCATTCATTTAAATGTAATTTGCAAATCTTGTGACCAATATTGTATAAAGTATTTGGAACTCATCAAGCAACTGATTGCTTGACCACAATTCAGTGTCAGATGTGCTGGTTGGTACAGCGACTTCATGACAACAACAGAGACAATCAGCCAATAACAAAATCCCTGCTGTCCACATACAAGGTGTTGGCTGCCTAGGTCCCTTTTACAAGTAAAACAATAGTAGTCCACTAATGGGAACAAGCACTGCTCTACTTGTAATTCCCTGGGTACCCACAGGGTTGATATATTATCAGTATTTTCCTTCAAAGAGGAAAAAATTAAATTAAAGAAAAAATGTAGAATATCTTAGGAAAAATATTATGAAAAAGTAACAAGTAAATGTAATTTGAAAGTCTTGTCAACAATGTTGTGTCAAGTATTTGTATTTCATCAAGCAACCGATTGCTTTATTGCAATTGTCAGATGAGGTGGTCAGTGCAGAAACTTCATGACAACAGAGATAATAAGCCAGTCACAAAAATACACCCTATTCACATACAAGTTATTGGCTGGTCAGGTCCTTTTGCCAGGTAAAACAATAGTATTTCACTAATGTAAACGAGCAACTTTCTACTTGTAATCGCAGGAACATCCAGGGTATATATATTATCAGTAGAATTCAGATTCGTAAAAATGAATAAATAAATAAAAAAATTTAGAAACTTTTATTATTAAAAATACAAAAGATAACAAATCTTATTCAAAAATCTTTCTGAATAAAAAAATTAACAAAATTAAAAAGAAGGGAAATAAATAAAAAAAGTAAATAAATGATAAATGAATTAAAATGAATTTAAATATGGAAATTGGGAGAAAAAAATATGAAAAGTACATGTAAATATAATTTAAAAGTATTGTGAAGAATGTTATGTAAAGTATTTGTACTTCATCAAGCAAACGATTGCTTGATCGCAATTGAGTGTCAGATGTGCTGGTTGGTACAGCGACTTCATGACAACAACAGAGACAACCAGCCAATCACAAAAATCTCTGCTTCCCACATACAAGGTGTTGGCTGCCTGGGTACCTTTTACAAATAAAACAATAGTAGTCCACAGATGTAAACAAGCACTGTCTTACTTGTAATTCCCTGGATACCCGCAGGGTTGATATCATGTCTTGAATGTAACAAGGTGCCACATGCAATGCAGAAGCATTGAAGATGGCACTTTAATGCATTCATTTAAATGTAATTTGAAATTCTTGTGACCAATATTGTATAAAGTATTAGGAAATCATCAAGCAATTGATTGCTTGACAACAATTCAGTGTCAGATGTGCTGATTGGTACAGCGACTTCATGACAACAACAGAGGCAATCAGCCAATAACAAAATCCCTGCTGTCCACATACAAGGTGTTGGCTGCCTAGGTCCCTTTTACAAGTAAAACAATAGTAGTCCCCTAATGGAAACAAGCACTGCTCTACTTGTAATTCCCTGGGTACCCACAGGGTTGATATATTATCAGTACTTTCCTTCAAAGAGGAAAAAATTAAATTAAATAAAAAATGTAGAATATCTTAGGAAAAATATTATGAAAAAGTAACAAGTAAGTGTAATTTGAAAGTCTTGTGAACAATGTTGTGTCAAGTATTTGTATTTCATCAAGCAACCGATTGCTTTACTGCAATTGTCAGATGAGGTGGTCAGTGCAGAAACTTCGTGACAACAGAGATAATAAGCCAGCCACAAAAATACACCCTATTCACATACAAGTTATTGGCTGGTGAGGTCCTTTTGGCAGGTAAAACAATAGTATTTCACTAATGTAAACGAGCAACTTTCTACTTCTAATCGCAGGAACATCCAGGGTATATATATTATCAGTAGAATTCAGCTTCGTGCAAATGAATAAATAAATAAAAAAATTTAGAAACTTTTATTATTAAAAATACAAAAGATAACAAATCTTATTCAAAAATCTTTCTGAATAAAAAAATTAATAAAATTAAAAAGAATGGAAATAAATAAAAAAAGTAAATAAATGATAAATGAATTAAAATGAATTTAAATATAGAAATTGGGAGAAAAAAATATGAAAAGTACATGTAAATATAATTTAAAAGTATTGTGAAGAATGTTATGTAAAGTATTTGTACTTCATCAAGCAAACAATTGCTTGATCGCAATTGAGAGTCAGATGTGCTGGTTGGTACAGCAACTTCATGACAACAACAGAGACAACTAGCCAATCACAAAAATCTCTGTTGCCCACATACAAGGTGTTGGCTACCTGGGTACCGTTTACAAATAAAACAATAATAGTCCACTAATGTAAACAAGCACTGTCTTACTTGTAATTTCCTGGATACCCACAGGGTTGATATCATGTCTTGAATGTAACAAGGTGCCACATGCAATGCAGAAGCACTGAAGATGGCACTTCAATGCATTCATTTAAATGTAATTTGAAAATCGTGTGACCAATATTGTATAAAGTATTTGGAAATCATCAAGCAATTGATTGCTTGACCACAATTCAGTGTCAGATGTGCTGGTTGGTACAGCGACTTCATGACAACAACAGAGACAATCAGCCAATAACAAAATCCCTGCTGTCCACATACAAGGTGTTGGCTGCCTAGGTCCCTTTTACAAGTAAAACAATAGTAGTCCACTAATGGAAACAAGCACTGCTCTACTTGTAATTCCCTGGGTACCCACAGGGTTGATATATTATCAGTACTTTCCTTCAAAGAGGAAAAAATTAAATTAAAGAAAAAATGTAGAATATCTTAAGAAAAATATTATGAAAAAGTAACAAGTAAATGTAATTTGAAAGTCTTGTCAACAATGTTATGTCAAGTATTTGTATTTCATCAAGCAACCGATTGCTTTATTGCAATTGTCAGATGAGGTGGTCAGTGCAGAAACTTCATGACAACAGAGATAATAAGCCAGTCACAAAAATACACCCTATTCACATACAAGTTATTGGCTGGTCAGGTCCTTTTGGCAGGTAAGACAATAGTATTTCACTAATGTAAATGAAATGAGCACCTTTCTACTTGTAATTCCCAGGAACATCCAGGGTCTATATATTAACAGCAGAATTCAGCTCCGTACAAATGAATAAATAAATAAAAAAATTTAGAAATTTTATTATTAAAAATACGAAAGATAACAAATCTTATTCAAAAATCCTTCTGAATAAAGAAATTAATAAAATTAGAAAGAATGTAAATAAATAAAAAAAGTAAATAAATGATAAAATAAATTAAAATGAATTTAAATATAGAAATTGAGAGAAAAAATATGAAAAGTACATGTAAATATAATTTGAAGGTATTGTGAAGAATGTTAAGTAAAATATTTGTACTTCATCAAGCAAACGACTGCTTGATCGCAATTGAGTGTCAGATGTGCTGGTTGGTACAGCAACTTCATGACAACAACAGAGACAACCAGCCAATCACAAAAATCTCTGCTGCCCACATACAAGGTGTTGGCTGCCTGGGTACCTTTTACAAATAAAACAATAGTAGTCCACAGATGTAAACAAGCAATGTCTTACTTGTAATTCCCTGGATACCCGCAGGGTTGATATCATGTCTTGCATGTAACAAGGTGCCACATGCAATGCAGAAGCACTGAAGATGGCACTTTAATGCATTCATTTAAATGTAATTTGAAAATCTTGTGACCAATATTGTATAAAGTATTTGGAAATCATCAAGCAATTGATTGCTTGACCACAATTCAGTGTCAGATGTGCTGCTTGGTTGGTTCAGCGACTTCATGAAAACAACAGAGACAATCAGCCAATAACAAAATCCCTGTTGTCCACATACAAGGTGTTGGCTGCCTAGGTCCCTTTTACAAGTAAAACAATAGTAGTCCACTAATGGAAACAAGCACTGCTCTACTTGTAATTCCCTGGGTACCCACAGGGTTGATATATTATCAGTACTTTCCTTCAAAGAGGAAAAAATTACATCAAATAAAAAATGTAGAATATCTTAGGAAAAATATTATGAAAAAGTAACAAGTAAATGTAATTTGAAAGTCTTGTGAACAATGTTGTGTCAAGTATTTGTATTTCATCAAGCAACCGATTGCTTTATTGCAATTGTCAGATGAGGTGGTCAGTGCAGAAACTTTGTGACAACAGAGATAATAAGCCAGCCACAAAAATACACCCTATTTCACATACAAGTTATTGGCTGGTCAGGTCCTTTTGGCAGGTAAAACAATAGTATTTCACTAATGTAAATGAGCAACTTTCTACTTGTAATCGCAGGAACATCCAGGGTATACATATTATCAGTAGAATTCAGCTTCGTGCAAATGAATAAATAAATAAAAAAATTTAGAAACTTTTATTTTTAAAAATACAAAAGATAACAAATCTTATTCAAAAATCTTTCTGAATAAAAAAATTAATAAAATTAAAAAGAATGGAAATAAATAAAAAAAGGAAATAAATGATAAATGAATTAAAATGAATTTAAATATAGAAATTTGGGAGAAAAAAATATGAAAAGTACATGTAAATATAATTTATAAGTATTGTGAAGAATGTTATGTAAAGTATTTGTACTTCATCAAGCAAACAATTGCTTGATCGCAATTGAGTGTCAGATGTGCTGGTTGGTACAGCAACTTCATGACAACAACAGAGACAACTAGCCAATCACAAAAATCTCTGTTGCCCACATACAAGGTGTTGGCTACCTGGGTACCGTTTACAAATAAAACAATAATAGTCCACTAATGTAAACAAGCACTGTCTTACTTGTAATTTCCTGGATACCCACCGGGTTGATATCATGTCTTGAATGTGACAAGGTGCCACATGCAATGCAGAAGCACTAAGATGGCACTTCAATGCATTCATTTAAATGTAATTTGAAAATCGTGTGATCAATATTGTATAAAGAATTTGGAAATCATCAAGCAATTGATTGCTTGACCACAATTCAGTGTCAGATGTGCTGGTTGGTACAGCGACTTCATGACAACAACAGAGACAATCAGCCAATAACAAAATCCCTGCTGTCCACATACAAGGTGTTGGCTGCCTAGGTCCCTTTTACAAGTAAAACAATAGTAGTCCACTAATGGAAACAAGCACTGCTCTACTTGTAATTCCCTGGGTACCCACAGGGTTGATATATTATCAGTACTTTCCTTCAAAGAGGAAAAAATTAAATTAAAGAAAAAATGTAGAATATCTTAAGAAAAATATTATGAAAAAGTAACAAGTAAATGTAATTTGAAAGTCTTGTCAACAATGTTATGTCAAGTATTTGTATTTCATCAAGCAACCGATTGCTTTATTGCAATTGTCAGATGAGGTGGTCAGTGCAGAAACTTCATGACAACAGAGATAATAAGCCAGTCACAAAAATACACCCTATTCACATACAAGTTATTGGCTGGTCAGGTCCTTTTGGCAGGTAAGACAATAGTATTTCACTAATGTAAATGAGCACCTTTCTACTTGTAATTCCCAGGAACATCCAGGGTCTATATATTAACAGCAGAATTCAGCTCCGTACAAATGAATAAATAAATAAAAAAATTTAGAAATTTTATTATTAAAAATACGAAAGATAACAAATCTTATTCAAAAATCCTTCTGAATAAAGAAATTAATAAAATTAGAAAGAATGTAAATAAATAAAAAAAGTAAATAAATGATAAAATAAATTAAAATGAATTTAAATATACAAATTGAAAGAAAAAATATGAAAAGTACATGTAAATATAATTTGAAGGTATTGTGAAGAATGTTATGTAAAATATTTGTACTTCATCAAGCAAATGACTGCTTGATCGCAATTGAGTGTCAGATGTGCTGGTTGGTACAGCAACTTCATGACAGCAACAGAGACAACCAGCCAATCACAAAAATCTCTGCTGCCCACATACAAGGTGTTGGCTCCCTGGGTACCTTTTACAAATAAAACAATAGTAGTCCACAGATGTAAACAAGCACTGTCTTACTTGTAATTCCCTGGATACCCGCAGGGTTGATATCATGTATTGAATGTAACAAGGTGCCACATGCAATGCAGAAGCACTGAAGATGGCACTTTAATGCATTCATTTAAATGTAATTTGAAAATCTTGTGACCAATATTGTATAAAGTATTTGGAAATCATCAAGCAATTGATTGCTTGACCACAATTCAGTGTCAGATGTGCTGGTTGGTTGGTTCAGCGACTTCATGAAAACAACAGAGACAATCAGCCAATAACAAAATCCCTGTTGTCCACATACAAGGTGTTGGCTGCCTAGGTCCCTTTTACAAGTAAAACAATAGTAGTCCACTAATGGAAACAAGCACTGCTCTACTTGTAATTCCCTGGGTACCCACAGGGTTGATATATTATCAGTACTTTCCTTCAACGAGGAAAAAATTAAATAAAAGAAAAAATGTAGAATATCTTAGGAAAAATATTATGAAAAAGTAACAAGTAAATGTAATTTGAAAGTCTTGTCAACAATGTTATGTCAAGTATTTGTATTTCATCAAGCAACCGATTGCTTTATTGCAATTGTCAGATGAGGTGGTCAGTGCAGAAACTTCATGACAACAGAGATAATAAGCCAGTCACAAAAATACACCCTATTCACATACAAGTTATTGGCTGGTCAGGTCCTTTTGGCAGGTAAGACAATAGTATTTCACTAATGTAAATGAGCACCTTTCTACTTGTAATTCCCAGGAACATCCAGGGTATATATATTAACAGCAGAATTCAGCTCCGTACAAATGAATAAATAAATAAAAAAATTTAGAAATTTTATTACTAAAAATACGAAAGATAACAAATCTTATTCAAAAATGTTTCTGAATACAAAAATTAACAAAATTAAAAAGAATGGAAATAAATAAAAAAAGTAAATAAATGATAAATGAATTAAAATGAATTTAAATATGGAAATTGGGAGAAAAAAATATGAAAAGTACATGTAAATATAATTTAAAAGTATTGTGAAGAATGTTATGTAAAGTATTTGTACTTCATCAAGCAAACGATTGCTTGATCGCAATTGATTGTCAGATGTGCTGGTTGGTACAGCGACTTCATGACAACAACAGAGACAACCAGCCAATCACAAAAATCTCTGCTGCCCACATACAAGGTTTTGGCTGCCTGGGTACCTTTTACAAATAAAACAATAGTACTCCACAGATGTAAACAAGCACTGTCTTACTTGTAATTCCCTGGATACCCGCAGGGTTGATATCATGTCTTGAATGTAACAAGGTACCACAGGCAATGCAGAAGCATTGAAGATGGCACTTTAATGCATTCATTTAAATGTAATTTGAAATTCTTGTGACCAATATTGTATAAAGTATTTGGAAATCATCAAGCAATTGATTGCTTGACAACAATTCAGTGTCAGATGTGCTGATTGGTACAGCGACTTCATGACAACAACAGAGACAATCAGCCAATAACAAAATCCCTGCTGTCCACATACAAGGTGTTGGCTGCCTAGGTCCCTTTTACAAGTAAAACAATAGTAGTCCACTAATGGAAACAAGCACTGCTCTACTTGTAATTCCCTGGGTACCCACAGGGTTGATATATTATCAGTACTTTCCTTCAAAGAGGAAAAAAATAAATTAAACAAAAAATGTAGAATATCTTAGGAAAAACATTATGAAAAAGTAACAAGTAAATGTAATTTGAAAGTCTTGTGAACAATGTTGTGTCAAGTATTTGTATTTCATCAAGCAACCGATTGCTTTATTGCAATTGTCAGATGAGGTGGTCAGTGCAGAAACTTTGTGACAACAGAGATAATAAGCCAGCCACAAAAATACACCCTATTCACATACAAGTTATTGGCTGGTCAGGTCCTTTTGGCAGGTAAAACAATAGTATTTCACTAATGTAAATGAGCAACTTTCTACTTGTAATCGCAGGAACATCCAGGGTATATATATTATGAGTAGAATTCAGCTTCGTGCAAATGAATAAATAAATAAAAAAATTTAGAAACTTTTATTATTAAAAATACAAAAGATAACAAATCTTATTCAGAAATCTTTGTGAATAAAAAAATTAATAAAATTAAAAAGAATGGAAATAAATAAAAAAAGTAAATAAATGATAAATGAATTAAAATGAATTTAAATATAGAAATTTGGGAGAAAAAAATATGAAAAGTACATGTAAATATAATTTATAAGTATTGTGAAGAATGTTATGTAAAGTATTTGTACTTCATCAAGCAAACAATTGCTTGATCGCAATTGAGTGTCAGATGTGCTGGTTGGTACAGCGACTTCATGACAACAACAGAGACAACTAGCCAATCACAAAAATCTCTGCTGCCCACATACAAGGTGTTGGCTACCTGGGTACCGTTTGCAAATAAAACAATAATAGTCCACTGATGTAAACAAGCACTGTCTTACTTGTAATTTCCTGGATACCCACAGGGTTGATATCATGTCTTGAGTGTAACAAGGTGCCACATGCAATGCAGAAGCGCTGAAGATGGCACTTCAATGCATTCATTTAAATGTAATTTGAAAATCGTGTGACCAATATTGTATAAAGTATTTGGAAATCATCAAGCAATTGATTGCTTGACCACAATTCAGTGTCAGATGTGCTGGTTGGTTGGTTCAGCGACTTCATGACAACAACAGAGACAATCAGCCAATAACAAAATCCCTGCTGTCCACATACAAGGTGTTGGCTGCCTAGGTCCCTTTTACAAGTAAAACAATAGCAGTCCACTAATGGAAATAAGCACTGCTCTACTTGTAATTCCCTGGGTACCCACAGGGTTGATATATTATCAGTACTTTCCTTCAAAGAGGAAAAAATTAAATAAAAAATGTAGAATATCTTAGGAAAAATATTATGAAAAAGTAACAAGTAAATGTAATTTGAAAGTCTTGTCAACAATGTTGTGTCAAGTATTTGTATTTCATCAAGCAACCGATTGCTTTATTGCAATTGTCAGATGAGGTGGTCAGTGCAGAAACTTCATGACAACAGAGATAATAAGCCAGTCACAAAAATACACCCAATTCACATACAAGTTATTGGCTGGTCAGGTCCTTTTGGCAGGTAAGACAATAGTATTTCACTAATGTAAATGAGCACCTTTCTACTTGTAATTACCAGGAACATCCAGGGTATATATATTAACAGCAGAATTCAGCTCCGTACAAATAAATAAACAAATAAAAAAATTTAGAAATTTTATTATTAAAAATACGAAAGATAACAAATCTTATTCAAAAATCCTTCTGAATAAAGAAATTAATAAAATTAGAAAGAATGGAAATAAATAAAAAAAGTAAATAAATGATAAATAAATTAAAATGAATTTAAATATAGAAATTGAGAGAAAAAAATATGAAAAGTACATGTAAATATAATTTGAAGGTATTGTGAAGAATGTTATGTAAAATATTTGTACTTCATCAATCAAACGACTGCTTGATCGCAATTGAGTGCCAGATGTGCTGGTTGGTACAGCGACTTCATGACAACAACAGAGACAACTAGCCAATCACAAAAATCTCTGCTGCCCACATACAAGGTGTTGGCTACCTGGGTACCGTTTGCAAATAAAACAATAATAGTCCACTGATGTAAACAAGCACTGTCTTACTTGTAATTTCCTGGATACCCACAGGGTTGATATCATGTCTTGAATGTAACAAGGTGCCACATGCAATGCAGAAGCACTGAAGATGGCATGTTAATGCATTCATTTAAATGTAATTTGAAATTCTTGTGACCAATATTGTATAAAGTATTTGGAAATCATCAAGCAATTGATTGCTTGACCACAATTCAGTGTCAGATGTGCTGGTTGGTACAGCGACTTCATTACAACAACAGAGACAATCAACCCATAACAAAATCCCTGCTGTCCACATACAAGGAGTTGGCTGCCTAGGTCCATTTTACAAGTAAAACAATAGTAGTCCACTAATGGAAACAAGCACTGCTCTACTTGTAATTCCCTAGGTACCCACAGGGTTGATATATTATCAGTACTTTCCTTCAAAGAGGAAAAAATTAAATTAAAGAAAAAATGTAGAATATCTTAGGAAAAATATTATGAAAAAGTAACAAGTAAATGTAATTTGAAAGTCTTGTCAACAATGTTATGTCAAGTATTTGTATTTCATCAAGCAACCGATTGCTTTATTGCAATTGTCAGATGAGGTGGTCAGTGCAGAAACTTCATGACAACAGAGATAATAAGCCAGTCACAAAAATACACCCTATTCACGTACAAGTTATTGGCTGGTCAGGTCCTTTTGGCAGGTAAAACAATAGTATTTCACTAATGTAAACGAGCACCTTTCTACTTGTAATTCCCAGGAACATCCAGGGTATATACAGTACGTGGAGAGTGTATTATCACTAAATCACCCGCAGAGTGGAGATTCCACCCGTGCAATAATTGCAAATTTGCTGCAAAGCATAACCAGCACCAGCAAAGTTTCAGTCAATGGACCTCCGGGTTAAACCCGGAGGTCCATTGGATGAAACATTGCTTGTGTTTTTTGCCGATATATACAAAATATGAAATTTATAGCTCGTGTGAAAACTCCACTCTGCAGGTGATTTAGTTATAATCCACTCTCCACGTACTGTATATTAACAGCAGAATTCAGCTTCGTAGAAATGAATAAATAAATAAAAAAAATTAGAAACTTTTATTATTAAAAATACAAAAGATAACAAATCTTATTAAAAAATCATTCTGAATAAAGAAATTAATAAAATTAGAAAGAATGGAAATAAAAAAAAAAGTAAATAAATGATAAATGAATTAAAATGAATTTAAATATAGAAATTGGGAGAAAAAAATATGAAAAATACATGTAAATATAATTTGAAAGTATTGTGAAGAATGTTATGTAAAGTATTTGTACTTCATCAAACAAACGACTGCTTGATCGCAATTGAGTGTCAGATGTGCTGGTTGGTACAGCAACTTCATGACAACAACAGAGACAACCAGCCAATCACAAAAATCTCTGCTGCACACATACAAGGTGTTGGCTGCCTGGGTACCTTTTTCAAATAAAACAATAGTAGTCCACAGATGTAAACAAGCACTGTCTTACTTGTAATTCCCTGGATACCCGCAGGGTTGATATCATGTCTTGAATGTAACAAGGTGCCACATGCAATGCAGAAGCATTGAAGATGGCACTTTAATGCATTCATTTAAATGTAATTTGAAATTCTTGTGACCAATATTGTATAAAGTATTTGGAAATCATCAAGCAATTGATTGCTTGACCACAATTCAGTGTCAGATGTGCTGATTGTTACAGCGACTTCATGACAACAACAGAGACAATCAGCCAATAACAAAATAACAAAATCCCTGCCGTCCACATACAAGGAGTTGGCTGCCTAGGTCCCTTTTACAAGTAAAACAATAGTAGTCCACTAATGGAAACAAGCACTGCTCTAATGGTTATTCCCTGGGTACCCACAGGGTTGATACATTATCAGTACTTTCCTTCAAAGAGGAAAAAATTAAATTAAATAAAAAATGTAGAATATCTTAGGAAAAATATTATGAATAAGTAACAGGTAAATGTAATTTGAAAGTCTTGTCAACAATGTTATGTCAAGTATTTGTATTTCATCAAGCAACCGATTGCTTTATTGCAATTGTCAGATGAGGTGGTCAGTGCAGAAACTTCATGACAACAGAGATAAGCCAGTCACAAAAATACACCCTATTCACATACAAGTTATTGGCTGGTCAGGTCCTTTTGGCAGGTAAAACAATAGTATTTCACTAATGTAAATGAGCACCTTTCTACTTGTAATTCCCAGGAACATGCAGGGTATATATATTATCAGCAGAATTCAGCTTCGTGCAAATTAATAAATAAATATAAAAATTTAGAAACTGTTATTATTAAAAATACGAAAGATAACAAATCTTATTCAAAAATCTTTCTGAATAAAAAAATTAATAAAATTAAAAAGAATGTAAATAAATTAAAAAAAGTAAATAAATGATAAATGAATTAAAATGAATTTAAATACAGAAATTGGGAGAAAAAAAAATGAAAAGTACATGTAAATATAATTTGAAAGTATTGTGAAGAATGTTATGTAACTTATTTGTACTTCATCAAGCAAACGATTGCTTGATCGCAATTGAGTGTCAGATGTGCTGGTTGGTTCAGCGACTTCATGACAACAACAGAGACAACTAGCCAATCACAAAAAGCTCTGCTGCCCACATACATGGTGTTGGCTGCCTGGGTACCGTTTACAAATAAAACAATAGTAGTCCACTGATGTAAATAAGCACTGTCTTACTTGTAATTTTCTGGATACCCACAGGGTTGATATCATGTCTTGAATGTAACAAGGTGCCACATGCAATGCAGAAGCATTGAAGATGGCACTTTAATGCATTCATTTAAATGTAATTTGAAATTCTTGTGACCAATATTGTATAAAGTATTTGGAAATCATCAAGCAATTGATTGCTTGACCACAATTCAGTGTCAGATGTGCTGGTTGGTACAGCGACTTCATGACAACAACAGAGACAATCAGCCAATAACAAAATCCCTGCTGTCCACATACAAGGTGTTGGCTGCCTAGGTCCCTTTTACAAGTAAAACAATAGTAGTCCACTAATGGAAACAAGCACTGCTCTACTTGTAATTCCCTGGGTACCCACAGGGTTGATATATTATCAGTACTTTCCTTCAAAGAGGAAAAAATTAAATTATAGAAAAAATGTAGAATATCTTAAGAAAAATATTATGAAAAAGTAACAAGTAAATGTAATTTGAAAGTCTTGTCAACAATGTTATGTCAAGTATTTGTATTTCATCAAGCGACCGATTGCTTTATTGCAATTGTCAGATGAGGTGGTCAGTGCAGAAACTTGATGACAACAGAGATAATAAGCCAGTCACAAAAATACACCCTATTCACATACAAGTTATTGGCTGGTCAGGTCCTTTTGGCAGGTAAGACAATAGTATTTCACTAATGTAAATGAGCACCTTTCTACTTGTAATTCCCAGGAACATCCAGGGTCTATATATTAACAGCAGAATTCAGCTCCGTACAAATGAATAAATAAATAAACAAATTTAGAAATTTTATTATTAAAAATACGAAAGATAACAAATCTTATTCAAAAATCCTTCTGAATAAAGAAATTAATAAAATTAGAAAGAATGGAAATAAATAAAAAAAGTAAATAAATGATAAAATAAATTAAAATGAATTTAAATATAGAAATTGAGAGAAAAAATATGAAAAGTACATGTAAATATAATTTGAAGGTATTGTGAAGAATGTTATGTAAAATATTTGTACTTCATCAAGCAAACGACTGCTTGATCGCAATTGAGTGTCAGATGTGCTGGTTGGTACAGCAACTTCATGACAACAACAGAGACAACCAGCCAATCACAAAAATCTCTGCTGCCCACATACAAGGTGTTGGCTGCCTGGGTACCTTTTACAAATAAAACAATAGTAGTCCACAGATGTAAACAAGCACAGTCTTACTTGTAATTCCCTGGATACCCGCAGGGTTGATATCATGTCTTGAATGTAACAAGGTGCCACATGCAATGCAGAAGCACTGAAGATGGCACTTTAATGCATTCATTTAAATGTAATTTGAAAATCTTGTGACCAATATTGTATAAAGTATTTGGAAATCATCAAGCAATTGATTGCTTGACCACAATTCAGTGTCAGATGTGCTGGTTGGTTGGTTCAGCGACTTCATGAAAACAACAGAGACAATCAGCCAATAACAAAATCCCTGTTGTCCACATACAAGGTGTTGGCTGCCCAGGTCCCTTTTACAAGTAAAACAATAGTAGTCCACTAATGGAAAGAAGCATTCCTCTACTTGTAATTCCCTGGGTACCCACAGGGTTGATATATTATCAGTACTTTCCTTCAAAGAGGAAAAAATTAAATTAAATAAAAAATGTAGAATATCTTAGGAAAAATATTATGAAAAAGTAACAAGTAAATGTAATTTGAAAGTCTTGTGAACAATGTTGTGTCAAGTATTTGTATTTCATCAAGCAACCGATTGCTTTATTGCAATTGTCAGATGAGGTGGTCAGTGCAGAAACTTTGTGACAACAGAGATAATAAGCCAGCCACAAAAATACACCCTATTTCACATACAAGTTATTGGCTGGTCAGGTCCTTTTGGCAGGTAAAACAATAGTATTTCACTAATGTAAATGAGCAACTTTCTACTTGTAATCGCAGGAACATCCAGGGTATATATATTATCAGTAGAATTCAGCTTCGTGCAAATGAATAAATAAATAAAAAAAATTTAGAAACTTTTATTATTAAAAATACAAAAGATAACAAATCTTATTCAAAAATCTTTCTGAATAAAAAAATTAATAAAATTAAAAAGAATGGAAATAAATAAAAAAAGTAAATAAATGATAAATGAATTAAAATGAATTTAAATATAGAAATTTGGGAGAAAAAAATATGAAAAGTACATGTAAATATAATTTATAAGTATTGTGAAGAATGTTATGTAAAGTATTTGTACTTCATCAAGCAAACAATTGCTTGATCGCAATTGAGTGTCAGATGTGCTGGTTGGTACAGCAACTTCATGACAACAACAGTGACAACTAGCCAATCACAAAAATCTCTGTTGCCCACATACAAGGTGTTGGCTACCTGGGTACCGTTTACAAATAAAACAATAATAGTCCACTAATGTAAACAAGCACTGTCTTACTTGTAATTCCCTGGATACCCACAGGGTTGATATCATTTCTTGAATGTAACAAGGTGCCACATGCAATGCAGAAGCACTGAAGAAGGCACTTCAATGCATTCATTTAAATGTAATTTGAAAATCGTGTGACCAATATTGTATAAAGTATTTGGAAATCATCAAGCAATTGATTGCTTGACCACAATTCAGTGTCAGATGTGCTGGTTGGTACAGCAACTTCATGACAACAACAGAGACAATCAGCCAATAACAAAATCCCTGCTGTCCACATACAAGGTGTTGGCTGCCTAGGTCCCTTTTACAAGTAAAACAATAGTAGTCCACTAATGGAAACAAGCACTGCTCTACTTGTAATTCCCTGGGTACCCACAGGGTTGATATATTATCAGTACTTTCCTTCAAAGAGGAAAAAATTAAATTAAAGAAAAAATGTAGAATATCTTAAGAAAAATATTATGAAAAAGTAACAAGTAAATGTAATTTGAAAGTCTTGTCAACAATGTTATGTCAAGTATTTGTATTTCATCAAGCAACCGATTGCTTTATTGCAATTGTCAGATGAGGTGGTCAGTGCAGAAACTTCATGACAACAGAGATAATAAGCCAGTCACAAAAATACACCCTATTCACATACAAGTTATTGGCTGGTCAGGTCCTTTTGGCAGGTAAGACAATAGTATTTCACTAATGTAAATGAGCACCTTTCTACTTGTAATTCCCAGGAACATCCAGGGTCTACATATTAACAGCAGAATTCAGTTCCGTACAAATGAATAAATAAATAAAAAAATTTAGAAATTTTATTATTAAAAATACGAAAGATAACAAATCTTATTCAAAAATCCTTCTGAATAAAGAAATTAATAAAATTAGAAAGAATGTAAATAAATAAAAAAAGTAAATAAATGATAAAATAAATTAAAATGAATTTAAATATAGAAATTGAAAGAAAAAATATGAAAAGTACATGTAAATATAATTTGAAGGTATTGTGAAGAATGTTATGTAAAATATTTGTACTTCATCAAGGAAATGACTGCTTGATCGCAATTGAGTGTCAGATGTGCTGGTTGGTACAGCGACTTCATGACAACAACAGAGACAACCAGCCAATCACAAAAATCTCTGCTGCCCACATACAAGGTGTTGGCTGCCTGGGTACCTTTTACAAATAAAACAATAGTAGTCCACAGATGTAAACAAGCACTGTCTTACTTGTAATTCCCTGGATACCCGCAGGGTTGATATCATGTCTTGAATGTAACAAGGTGCCACATGCAATGCAGAAGCATTGAAGATGGCACTTTAATGCATTCATTTAAATGTAATTTGAAATTCTTGTGACCAATATTGTATAAAGTATTTGGAAATCATCAAGCAATTGATTGCTTGACAACAATTCAGTGTCAGATGTGCTGATTGGTACAGCGACTTCATGACAACAACAGAGACAATCAGCCAATAACAAAATCCCTGCTGTGCACATACAAGGTGTTGGCTGCCTAGGTCCCTTTTACAAGTAAAACAATAGTAGTCCACTAATGGAAACAAGCACTGCTCTACTTGTAATTCCCTGGGTACCCACAGGGTTGATATATTATCAGTACATTCCTTCAAAGAGGAAAAAATTAAATTAAATAAAAAATGTAGAATATCTTAGGAAAAATATTATGAAAAAGTAACAAGTAAATGTAATTTGAAAGTCTTGTGAACAATGTTGTGTCAAGTATTTGTATTTCATCAAGCAACCGATTGCTTTATTGCAATTGTCAGATGAGGTGGTCAGTGCAGAAACTTCGTGACAACAGAGATAATAAGCCAGCCACAAAAATACACCCTACTCACATTCAAGTTATTGGCTGGTCAGGTCCTTTTGGCATGTAAAACAATAGTATTTCACTAATGTAAACGAGCAACTTTCTACTTGTAATCGCAGGAACATCCAGGGTATATATATTATCAGTAGAATTCAGCTTCAGGCAAATGAATAAATAAAATAAAAAAATTTAGAAACTTTTATTATTAAAAATACAAAAGATAACAAATCTTATTCAAAAATCTTTCTGAATAAAAAAATTAATAAAATTAAAAAGAATGGAAATAAATAAAAAAAAGTAAATAAATGATAAATGAATTAAAATGAATTTAAATATAGAAATTGGGAGAAAAAAATATGAAAAGTACATGTAAATATAATTTAAAAGTATTGTGAAGAATGTTATGTAAAGTATTTGTACTTCATCAAGCAAACGATTGCTTGATCACAATTGAGTGTCAGATGTGCTGGTTGGTACAGCGACTTCATGACAACAACAGAGACAACTAGCCAATCACACAAATCTCTGCTGCCCACATACAAGGTGTTGGCTGACTGGCTACCGTTTACAAGTAAAACAATAGTAGTCCACTGATGTAAACAAGCACTGTCTTACTTGTAATTTTCTGGATACCCACAGGGTTGATATCATGTCTTGAATGTACCAAGGTGCCACATGCAATGCAGAAGCATTGAAGATGGCACTTTAATGCATTCATTTAAATGTAATGTGAAAATCTTGTGACCAATATTGTATAAAGTATTTGGAAATCATCAAGCAATTGATTGCTTGACCACAATTCAGTGTCAGATGTGCTGGTTGGTACCGCGACTTCATGACAACAACAGAGACAATCAGCCAAAACAAAATCCCTGCTGTCCACATACAAGGTGTTGGCTGCCTAGGTCCCTTTTACAAGTAAAACAATAGTAGTCCACTAATGGAAACAAGCACTGCTCTACTTGTAATTCCCTGGGTACCCACAGGGTTGATATATTATCAGTACTTTCCTTCAAAGAGGTAAAAATTAAATTAAAGAAAAAATGTAGAATATATTAGGAAAAATATTATGAAAAAGTAACAAGTAAATGTAATTTGAAAGCCTTGTCAACTTGTCAACAATGTTATGTCAAGTATTTGTATTTCATCAAGCAACCGATTGCTTTATTGCAATTGTCAGATGAGGTGGTCAGTGCAGAAACTTCATGACAACAGAGATAATAAGCCAGTCACAAAAATACACCCTATTCACATACAAGTTATTGGATGGTCAGATCCTTTTGGCAGGTAAAATAGTATTTCACTAATGTAAACGGGCACCTTTCTACTTGTAATTCCCAGAAACATCCGGGATACATATATTAACAGCAGAATTCAGCTTCGTACAAATGAATAAATTAATAAAAAATTTTAGAAATTTTATTATTAAAAATACGAAAGATAACAAATCTTATTCAAAAATCCTTCTGAATAAAGAAATTAATAAAATTAGAAAGAATGTAAATAAATAAAAAAAAGTAAATGAGAGAATAAATTAAAATGAATTGAAATATAGAAATTGAGAGAAAAGATATTAAAAGTACATGTAAATATAATTTGAAAGTATTGTGAAGAATGTTATGTAAAGTATTTGTACTTCATCAAGCAAATGACTGCTTGATCGCAATTGAGTGTCAGATGTGCTGGTTGGTACAGCAACTTCATGACAACAACAGAGACAACCAGCCAATCACAAAAATCTCTGCTGCCCACATACAAGGTGTTGGCTGCCTGGGTACCTTTTACAAATAAAACAATAGTAGTCCACAGATGTAAACAAGCACTGTCTTACTTGTAATTCCCTGGATACCCGCAGGGTTGATATCATGTCTTGAATGTAACAAGATGCCACATGCAATGCAGAAGCATTGAAGATGGCACTTTAATGCATTCATTTAAATGTAATTTGAAATTCTTGTGACCAATATTGTATAAAGTATTTGGAAATCATCAAGCAATTGATTGCTTGACCACAATTCAGTGTCAGATGTGCTGGTTGGTACAGCGACTTCATGACAACAACAGAGACAATCAGCCAATAATAAAATCCCTGCTGTCCACATACAAGGTGTTGGCTGCCTAGGTCCATTTTACAAGTAAAACAATAATAGTCCACTAATGGAAACAAGCACTGCTCTACTTGTAATTCCCTGGGTACCCACAGGGTTGATATATTATCAGTACTTTCCTTCAAAGAGGAAAAAATTAAATTAAAGAAAAAATGCAGAATATCTTAGGAAAAATATTATGAAAAAGTAACAAGTAAATGTAATTTGAAAGTCTTGTCAACAATGTTATGTCAAGTATTTGTATTTCATAAAGCAACCGATTGCTTTATTGCAATTGTCAGATGAGGTGGTCAGTGCAGAAACTTCATGACAACAGAGATAATAAGCCAGTCACAAAAATACACCCTATTCACATACAAGTTATTGGCTGGTCAGGTCCTTTTCGCAAGTAAAACAATAGTATTTCACTATTGTAAACGAGCACCTTCCTACTTCTAATTCCCAGGAACATCCAGGGTATATATATTAACAGCAGAATTCAGCTCCGTACAAATGAATAAATAAATGAAAAAATTTAGAAATTTTATTATTAAAAATACGAAAGACAACAAATCTTATTCAAAAATCCTTCTGAATAAAGAAATTAATAAAATTAGAAAGAATGTAAATAAATAAAAAAAAAGTAAATAAATGATAAAATAAATTAAAATGAATTTAAATATAGAAATTGAGAGAAAAAAATATGAAAAGTACATGTAAATATAATTTGAAAGTATTGTGAAGAATGTTATGTAAAATATTTCTACTTCATCAAGCAAACGACTGCTTGATCGCAATTGAGTGTCAGATGTGCTGGTTGGTACAGGAACTTCATGACAACAACAGAGACAACCAGCCAATCACAAAAATCTCTGCTGCCCACATACAAGGTGTTGGCTGCCTGGGTACCTTTTACAAATAAAACAATAGTAGTCCACAGATGTAAACAAGCACTGTCTTACTTGTAATTTCCTGGATACCCACAGGGTTGATATCATGTCTTGAATGTAACAAGGTGCCACATGCAATGCAGAAGCACTGAAGATGGCACTTTAATGCATTCATTTAAATGTAATTTGAAAATCTTGTGACCAATATTGTATAAAGTATTTGGAACTCATCAAGCAATTGATTGCTTGACCACAATTCAATGTCAGATGTGCTGGTTGGTACAGCGACTTCATGACAACAACAGAGACAATCAGCCAATAACAAAATCCCTGCTGTCCACATACAAGGTGTTGGCTGCCTAGGTCCCTTTTACAAGTAAAACAATAGTAGTCCACTAATGGAAACAAGCACTGCTCTACTTGTAATTCCCTGGGTACCCACAGGGTTGATATATTATCAGTACTTTCCTTCAAAGAGGAAAAAATTAAATTAAAGAAAAAATGTAGAATATCTTAGGAAAAATATTATGAAAAGTAACAAGTAAATGTAATTTGAAAGTCTTGTGAACAATGTTGTGTCAAGTATTTGTATTTCATCAAGCAACCGATTGCTTTATTGCAATTGTCAGATGAGGTGGTCAGTGCAGAAACTTCATGAAAACAGAGATAATAAGCCAGTCACAAAAATACACCCTATTCACATACAATTTATTGGCTGGTCAGGTCCTTTTGGCAGGTAAAATAATAGTATTTCACTAATGTAAACGAGCAACTTTCTACTTGTAATCGCAGGAACATCCAGGGTATATATATTATCAGTAGAATTCAGATTCGTAAAAATGAATAAATAAATAAACAAAATTTAGAAACTTTTATTATTAAAAATACAAAAGATAACAAATCTTATTCAAAAATCTTTCTGAATAAAAAAATTAATAAAATTAAAAAGAATGGAAATAAATCAAAAAAGTAAATAAATGATAAATGAATTAAAATGAATTTAAATATGGAAATTGGGAGAAAAAAATATGAAAAGTACATGTAAATATAATTTAAAAGTATTGTGAAGAATGTTATGTAAAGTATTTGTACTTCATCAAGCAAACGATTGCTTGATCGCAATTGAGTGTCAGGTGTGCTGGTTGGTACAGCGACTTCATGACAACAACAGAGACAACCAGCCAATCACAAAAATCTCTGCTGCCCACATACAAGGTGTTGGCTGCCTGGGTACCTTTTACAAATAAAACAATAGTAGTCCACAGATGTAAACAAGCACTGTCTTACGTGTAATTCCCTGGATACCCGCAGGGTTGATATCATGTCTTGAATGTAACAAGGTGCCACATGCAATGCAGAAGCATTGAAGATGGCACTTTAATGCATTTATTTAAATGTAATTTGAAATTCTTGTGACCAATATTGTATAAAGTATTTGGAAATCATCAAGCAATTGATTGCTTGACAACAATTCAGTGTCAGATGTGCTGATTGGTACAGCGACTTCATGACAACAACAGAGACAATCAGCCAATAACAAAATCCCTGCTGTCCACATACAAGGTGTTGGCTGCCTAGGTCCCTTTTACAAGTAAAACAATAGTAGTCCACTAATGGAAACAAGCACTGCTCTACTTGTAATTCCCTGGGTACCCACAGGGTTGATATATTATCAGTACTTTCCTTCAAAGAGGAAAAAATTAAATTAAATAAAAAATGTAGAATATCTTAGGAAAAATATTATGAAAAAGTAACAAGTAAATGTAATTTGAAAGTCTTGTGAACAATGTTGTGTCAAGTATTTGTATTTCATCAAGCAACCGATTGCTTTATTGCAATTGTCAGATGAGGTGGTCAGTGCAGAAACTTCGTGACAACAGAGATAATAAGCCAGCCACAAAAATACACCCTACTCACATACAAGTTATTGGCTGGTCAGGTCCTTTTGGCATGTAAAACAATAGTATTTCACTAATGTAAACGAGCAACTTTCTACTTGTAATCGCAGGAACATCCAGGGTATATATATTATCAGTAGAATTCAGCTTCAGGCAAATGAATAAATAAAATAAAAAAATTTAGACACTTTTATTATTAAAAATACAAAAGATAACAAATCTTATTCAAAAATCTTTCTGAATAAAAAAATTAATAAAATTAAAAAGAATGGAAATAAATAAAAAAAAGTAAATAAATGATAAATGAATTAAAATGAATTTAAATATAGAAATTGGGAGAAAAAAATATGAAAAGTACATGTAAATATAATTTATAACTATTGTGAAGAATGTTATGTAAAGTATTTGTACTTCATCAAGCAAACAATTGCTTGATCGCAATTGAGAGTCAGATGTGCTGGTTGGTACAGCAACTTCATGACAACAACAGAGACAACTAGCCAATCACAAAAATCTCTGTTGCCCACATACAAGGTGTTGGCTACCTGGGTACCGTTTACAAATAAAACAATAATAGTCCACTAATGTAAACAAGCACTGTCTTACTTGTAATTTCCTGGATACCCACCGGGTTGATATCATGTCTTGAATGTGACAAGGTGCCACATGCAATGCAGAAGCACTGAAGATGGCACTTCAATGCATTCATTTAAATGTAATTTGAAAATCGTGTGACCAATATTGTATAAAGAATTTGGAAATCATCAAGCAATTGATTGCTTGACCACAATTCAGTGTCAGATGTGCTGGTTGGTACAGCGACTTCATGACAACAACAGAGACAATCAGCCAATAACAAAATCCCTGCTGTCCACATACAAGGTGTTGGCTGCCTAGGTCCCTTTTACAAGTAAAACAATAGTAGTCCACTAATGCAAACAAGCACTGCTCTACTTGTAATTCCCTGGGTACCCACAGGGTTGATATATTATCAGTACTTTCCTTCAAAGAGGAAAAAATTAAATTAAAGAAAAAATGTAGAATATCTTAAGAAAAATATTATGAAAAAGTAACAAGTAAATGTAATTTGAAAGTCTTGTCAACAATGTTATGTCAAGTATTTGTATTTCATCAAGCAACCGATTGCTTTATTGCAATTGTCAGATGAGGTGGTCAGTGCAGAAACTTCATGACAACAGAGATAATAAGCCAGTCACAAAAATACACCCTATTCACATACAAGTTATTGGCTGGTCAGGTCCATTTGGCAGGTAAGACAATAGTATTTCACTAATGTAAATGAGCACCTTTCTACTTGTAATTCCCAGGAACATCCAGGGTCTATATATTAACAGCAGAATTCAGCTCCGTACAAATAATTAAATAAATAAAAAAATTTAGAAATTTTATTATTAAAAATACGAAAGATAACAAATCTTATTCAAAAATCCTTCTGAATAAAGAAATTAATAAAATTAGAAAGAATGTAAATAAATAAAAAAAGTAAATAAATGATAAAATAAATTAAAATGAATTTAAATATAGAAATTGAAAGAAAAAATATGAAAAGTACATGTAAATATAATTTGAAGGTATTGTGAAGAATGTTATGTAAAATATTTGTACTTCATCAAGCAAATGACTGCTTGATCGCAATTGAGTGTCAGATGTGCTGGTTGGTACAGCAACTTCATGACAACAACAGAGACAACCAGCCAATCACAAAAATCTCTGCTGCCCACATACAAGGTGTTGGCTGCCTGGGTACCTTTTACAAATAAAACAATAGTAGTCCACAGATGTAAACAAGCACTGTCTTACTTGTAATTCCCTGGATACCCGCAGGGTTGATATCATGTCTTGAATGTAACAAGGTGACACATGCAATGCAGAAGCACTGAAGATGGCACTTTAATGCATTCATTTAAATGTAATTTGAAAATCTTGTGACCAATATTGTATAAAGTATTTGGAAATCATCAAGCAATTGATTGCTTGACCACAATTCAGTGTCAGATGTGCTGGTTGGTTGGTTCAGCGACTTCATGAAAACAACAGAGACAATCAGCCAATAACAAAATCCCTGTTGTCCACATACAAGGTGTTGGCTGCCTAGGTCCCTTTTACAAGTAAAACAATAGTAGTCCACTAATGGAAACAAGCACTGCTCTACTTGTAATTCCCTGGGTACCCACAGGGTTGATATATTATCAGTACTTTCCTTCAAAGAGGAAAAAATTACATCAAATAAAAAATGTAGAATATCTTAGGAAAAATATTATGAAAAAGTAACAAGTAAATGTAATTTGAAAGTCTTGTGAACAATGTTGTGTCAAGTATTTGTATTTCATCAAGCAACCGATTCCTTTATTGCAATTGTCAGATGAGGTGGTCAGTGCAGAAACTTTGTGACAACAGAGATAATAAGCCAGCCACAAAAATACACCCTATTCACATACAAGTTATTGGCTGGTCAGGTCCTTTTGGCAGGTAAAACAATAGTATTTCACTAATGTAAACGAGCAACTTTCTACTTGTAATCGCAGGAACATCCAGGGTATATATATTATGAGTAGAATTCAGCTTCGTGCAAATGAATAAATAAATAAAAAAAATTAGAAACTTTTATTATTAAAAATACAAAAGATAACAAATCTTATTCAAAAATCTTTCTGAATAAAAAAATTAATAAAATTAAAAAGAATGGAAATAAATAAAAAAAGTAAATAAATGATAAATGAATTAAAATGAATTTAAATATAGAAATTTGGGAGAAAAAAATATGAAAAGTACATGTAAATATAATTTATAAGTATTGTGAAGAATGTTATGTAAAGCATTTGTACTTCATCAAGCAAACAATTGCTTGATCGCAATTGAGTGTCAGATGTGCTGGTTGGTACAGCGACTTCATGACAACAACAGAGACAACTAGCCAATCACAAAAATCTCTGCTGCCCACATACAAGGTGTTGGCTACCTGGGTACCGTTTACAAATAAAACAATAATAGTCCACTGATGTAAACAAGCACTGTCTTACTTGTAATTTCCTGGATACCCACAGGGTTGATATCATGTCTTGAATGTAACAAGGTGCCACATGCAATGCAGAAGCACTGAAGATGACACTTCAATGCATTCATTTAAATGTAATTTGAAAATCGTGTGACCAATATTGTATAAAGTATTTGGAAATCATCAAGCAATTGATCGCTTGACCACAATTCAGTGTCAGATGTGCTGGTTGGTACAGCGACTTCATGACAACAACAGAGACAATCAGCCAATAACAAAATCCCTGCTGTCCACATACAAGGTGTTGGCTGCCTAGGTCCCTTTTACAAGTAAAACAATAGTAGTCCACTAATGGAAACAAGCACTGCTCTACTTGTAATTCCCTGGGTACCCACAGGGTTGATATATTATCAGTACTTTCCTTCAACGAGGAAAAAATTAAATAAAAGAAAAAATGTAGAATATCTTAGGAAAAATATTATGAAAAAGTAACAAGTAAATGTAATTTGAAAGTCTTGTCAACAATGTTATGTCAAGTATTTGTATTTCATCAAGCAACCGATTGCTTTATTGCAATTGTCAGATGAGGTGGTCAGTGCAGAAACTTCATGACAACAGAGATAATAAGCCAGTCACAAAAATACACCCTATTCACATACAAGTTATTGGCTGGTCAGGTCCTTTTGGCAGGTAAGACAATAGTATTTCACTAATGTAAATGAGCACCTTTCTACTTGTAATTCCCAGGAACATCCAGGGTATATATATTAACAGCAGAATTCAGCTCCGTACAAATGAATAAATAAATAAAAAAATTTAGAAATTTTATTACTAAAAATATGAAAGATAACAAATCTTATTCAAAAATGTTTCTGAATACAAAAATTAACAAAATTAAAAAGAATGGAAATAAATAAAAAAAGTAAAGAAATGATAAATGAATTAAAATGAATTTAAATATGGAAATTGGGAGAAAAAAATATGAAAAGTACATGTAAATATAATTTAAAAGTATTGTGAAGAATGTTATGTAAAGTATTTGTACTTCATCAAGCAAACGATTGCTTGATCGCAATTGATTGTCAGATGTGCTGGTTGGTACAGCGACTTCATGACAACAACAGAGACAACCAGCCAATCACAAAAATCTCTGCTGCCCACATACAAGGTTTTGGCTGCCTGGGTACCTTTTACAAATAAAACAATAGTACTCCACAGATGTAAACAAGCACTGTCTTACTTGTAATTCCCTGGATACCCGCAGGGTTGATATCATGTCTTGAATGTAACAAGGTGCCACAGGCAATGCAGAAGCATCGAAGATGGCACTTTAATGCATTCATTTAAATGTAATTTGAAATTCTTGTGACCAATATTGTATAAAGTATTTGGAAATCATCAAGCAATTGATTGCTTGACAACAATTCAGTGTCAGATGTGCTGATTGGTACAGCGACTTCATGACAACAACAGAGACAATCAGCCAATAACAAAATCCCTGCTGTCCACATACAAGGTGTTGGCTGCCTAGGGCCCTTTTACAAGTAAAACAATAGTAGTCCACTAATGGAAACAAGCAGTGCTCTACTTGTAATTCCCTGGGTACCCACAGGGTTGATATATTATCAGTACTTTCCTTCAAAGAGGAAAAAAGTAAATTAAATAAAAAATGTAGAATATCTTAGGAAAAATATTCTGAAAAAGTAACAAGTAAATGTAATTTGAAAGTCTTGTGAACAATGTTGTGTCAAGTATTTGTATTTCATCAAGCAACCGATTGCTTTATTGCAATTGTCAGATGAGGTGGTCAGTGCAGAAACTTTGTGACAACAGAGATAATAAGCCAGCCACAAAAATACACCCTATTCACATACAAGTTATTGGCTGGTCAGGTCCTTTTGGCAGGTAAAACAATAGTATTTCACTAATGTAAATGAGCAACTTTCTACTTGTAATCGCAGGAACATCCAGGGTATATATATTATGAGTAGAATTCAGCTTCGTGCAAATGAATAAATAAATAAAAAAATTTAGAAACTTTTATTATTAAAAATACAAAAGATAACAAATCTTATTCAAAAATCTTTCTGAATAAAAAAATTAATAAAATTAAAAAGAATGGAAATAAATAAAAAAAGTAAATAAATGATAAATGAATTAAAATGAATTTAAATATAGAAATTTGGGAGAAAAAAATATGAAAAGTACATGTAAATATAATTTATAAGTATTGTGAAGAATGTTATGTAAAGTATTTGTACTTCATCAAGCAAACAATTGCTTGATCGCAATTGAGTGTCAGATGTGCTGGTTGGTACAGCGACTTCATGACAACAACAGAGACAACTAGCCAATCACAAAAATCTCTGCTGCCCACATACAAGGTGTTGGCTACCTGGGTACCGTTTGCAAATAAAACAATAATAGTCCACTGATGTAAACAAGCACTGTCTTACTTGTAATTTCCTGGATACCCACAGGGTTGATATCATGTCTTGAGTGTAACAAGGTGCCACATGCAATGCAGAAGCGCTGAAGATGGCACTTCAATGCATTCATTTAAATGTAATTTGAAAATCGTGTGACCAATATTGTATAAAGTATTTGGAAATCATCAAGCAATTGATTGCTTGACCACAATTCAGTGTCAGATGTGCTGGTTGGTTGGTTCAGCGACTTCATGACAACAACAGAGACAATCAGCCAATAACAAAATCCCTGCTGTCCACATACAAGGTGTTGGCTGCCTAGGTCCCTTTTACAAGTAAAACAATAGTAGTCCACTAATGGAAACAAGCACTGCTCTACTTGTAATTCCCTGGGTACCCACAGGGTTGATATATTATCAGTACTTTCCTTCAAAGAGGAAAAAATTAAATAAAAAATGTAGAATATCTTAGGAAAAATATTATGAAAAAGTAACAAGTAAATGTAATTTGAAAGTCTTGTGAACAATGTTGTGTCAAGTATTTGTATTTCATCAAGCAACCGATTGCTTTATTGCAATTGTCAGATGAGGTGGTCAGTGCAGAAACTTCATGACAACAGAGATAATAAGCCAGTCACAAAAATACACCCAATTCACATACAAGTTATTGGCTGGTCAGGTCCTTTTGGCAGGTAAGACAATAGTATTTCACTAATGTAAATGAGCACCTTTCTACTTGTAATTCCCAGGAACATCCAGGGTATATATATTAACAGCAGAATTCAGCTCCGTACAAATAAATAAATAAATAAAAAAATTTAGAAATTTTATTATTAAAAATACGAAAGATAACAAATCTTATTCAAAAATCCTTCTGAATAAAGAAATTAATAAAATTAGAAAGAATGGAAATAAATAAAAAGAGTAAATAAATGATAAATAAATTAAAATGAATTTAAATATAGAAATTGAGAGAAAAAAATATGAAAAGTACATGTAAATATAATTTGAAGGTATTGTGAAGAATGTTATGTAAAATATTTGTACTTCATCAAGCAAACGACTACTTGATCGCAATTGAGTGTCAGATGTGCTGGTTGGTACAGCGACTTCATGACAACAACAGAGACAACTAGCCAATCACAAAAATCTCTGCTGCCCACATACAAGGTGTTGGCTACCTGGGTACCGTTTGCAAATAAAACAATAATAGTCCACTGATGTAAACAAGCACTGTCTTACTTGTAATTTCCTGGATACCCACAGGGTTGATATCATGTCTTGAATGTAACAAGGTGCCACATGCAATGCAGAAGCACTGAAGATGGCATGTTAATGCATTCATTTAAATGTAATTTGAAATTCTTGTGACCAATATTGTATAAAGTATTTGGAAATCATCAAGCAATTGATTGCTTGACCACAATTCAGTGTCAGATGTGCTGGTTGGTACAGCGACTTCATTACAACAACAGAGACAATCAACCCATAACAAAATCCCTGCTGTCCACATACAAGGAGTTGGCTGCCTAGGTCCATTTTACAAGTAAAACAATAGTAGTCCACTAATGGAAACAAGCACTGCTCTACTTGTAATTCCCTGGGTACCCACAGGGTTGATATATTATCAGTACTTTCCTTCAAAGAGGAAAAAATTAAATTAAAGAAAAAATGTAGAATATCTTAGGAAAAATATTATGAAAAAGTAACAAGTAAATGTAATTTGAAAGTCTTGTCAACAATGTTATGTCAAGTATTTGTATTTCATCAAGCAACCGATTGCTTTATTGCAATTGTCAGATGAGGTGGTCAGTGCAGAAACTTCATGACAACAGAGATAATAAGCCAGTCACAAAAATACACCCTATTCACGTACAAGTTATTGGCTGGTCAGGTCCTTTTGGCAGGTAAAACAATAGTATTTCACTAATGTAAACGAGCACCTTTCTACTTGTAATTCCCAGGAACATCCAGGGTATATACAGTACGTGGAGAGTGTATTATCACTAAATCACCCGCAGAGTGGAGATTCCACCCGAGCAATAATTGCAAATTTGCTGCAAAGCATAACCAGCACCAGCAAAGTTTCAGTCAATGGACCTCCGGGTTAAACCCGGAGGTCCATTGGATGAAACATTGCTTGTGTTTTTTGCCGATATATACAAAATATGAAATTTATAGCTCGTGTGAAAACTCCACTCTGCAGGTGATTTAGTTATAATCCACTCTCCACGTACTGTATATTAACAGCAGAATTCAGCTTCGTAGAAATGAATAAATAAATAAAAAAAATTAGAAACTTTTATTATTAAAAATACAAAAGATAACAAATCTTATTAAAAAATCATTCTGAATAAAGAAATTAATAAAATTAGAAAGAATGGAAATAAAAAAAAAAGTAAATAAATGATAAATGAATTAAAATGAATTTAAATATAGAAATTGGGAGAAAAAAATATGAAAAATACATGTAAATATAATTTGAAAGTATTGTGAAGAATGTTATGTAAAGTATTTGTACTTCATCAAACAAACGACTGCTTGATCGCAATTGAGTGTCAGATGTGCTGGTTGGTACAGCAACTTCATGACAACAACAGAGACAACCAGCCAATCACAAAAATCTCTGCTGCACACATACAAGGTGTTGGCTGCCTGGGTACCTTTTTCAAATAAAACAATAGTAGTCCACAGATGTAAACAAGCACTGTCTTACTTGTAATTCCCTGGATACCCGCAGGGTTGATATCATGTCTTGAATGTAACAAGGTGCCACATGCAATGCAGAAGCATTGAAGATGGCACTTTAATGCATTCATTTAAATGTAATTTGAAATTCTTGTGACCAATATTGTATAAAGTATTTGGAAATCATCAAGCAATTGATTGCTTGACCACAATTCAGTGTCAGATGTGCTGATTGTTACAGCGACTTCATGACAACAACAGAGACAATCAGCCAATAACAAAATAACAAAATCCCTGCTGTCCACATACAAGGAGTTGGCTGCCTAGGTCCCTTTTACAAGTAAAACAATAGTAGTCCACTAATGGAAACAAGCACTGCTCTAATGGTTATTCCCTGGGTACCCACAGGGTTGATACATTATCAGTACTTTCCTTCAAAGAGGAAAAAATTAAATTAAATAAAAAATGTAGAATATCTTAGGAAAAATATTATGAAAAAGTAACAGGTAAATGTAATTTGAAAGTCTTGTCAACAATGTTATGTCAAGTATTCGTATTTCATCAAGCAACCGATTGCTTTATTGCAATTGTCAGATGAGGTGGTCAGTGCAGAAACTTCATGACAACAGAGATAAGCCAGTCACAAAAATACACCCTATTCACATACAAGTTATTGGCTGGTCAGGTCCTTTTGGCAGGTAAAACAATAGTATTTCACTAATGTAAATGAGCACCTTTCTACTTGTAATTCCCAGGAACATGCAGGGTATATATATTATCAGCAGAATTCAGCTTCGTGCAAATTAATAAATAAATATAAAAATTTAGAAACTGTTATTATTAAAAATACGAAAGATAACAAATCTTATTCAAAAATCTTTCTGAATAAAAAAATTAATAAAATTAAAAAGAATGTAAATAAATTAAAAAAAGTAAATAAATGATAAATGAATTAAAATGAATTTAAATACAGAAATTGGGAGAAAAAAAAATGAAAAGTACATGTAAATATAATTTGAAAGTATTGTGAAGAATGTTATGTAACTTATTTGTACTTCATCAAGCAAACGATTGCTTGATCGCAATTGAGTGTCAGATGTGCTGGTTGGTACAGCGACTTCATGACAACAACAGAGACAACTAGCCAATCACAAAAAGCTCTGCTGCCCACATACATGGTGTTGGCTGCCTGGGTACCGTTTACAAATAAAACAATAGTAGTCCACTGATGTAAATAAGCACTGTCTTACTTGTAATTTTCTGGATACCCACAGGGTTGATATCATGTCTTGAATGTAACAAGGTGCCACATGCAATGCAGAAGCATTGAAGATGGCACTTTAATGCATTCATTTAAATGTAATTTGAAATTCTTGTGACCAATATTGTATAAAGTATTTGGAAATCATCAAGCAATTGATTGCTTGACCACAATTCAGTGTTAGATGTGCTGGTTGGTACAGCGACTTCATGACAACAACAGAGACAATCAGCCAATAATAAAATCCCTGCTGTCCACATACAAGGTGTTGGCTGCCTAGGTCCCTTTTACAAGTAAAACAATAGTAGTCCACTAATGGAAACAAGCACTGCTCTACTTGTAATTCCCTGGGTTCCCACAGGGTTGATATATTATCAGTACTTTCCTTCAAAGAGGAAAAAATTAAATTAAAGAAAAAATGTAGAATATCTTAGGAAAAATATTATGAAAAAGTAACAAGTAAATGTAATTTGAACGTCTTGTCAACAATGTTATGTCAAGTATTTGTATTTCATCAAGCGACCGATTGCTTTATTGCAATTGTCAGATGAGGTGGTCAGTGCAGAAACTTCATGACAACAGAGATAATAAGCCAGTCACAAAAATAGACCCTACCCACATAAGGTTGTTGGAGTCATGTTTGCAGGTAAAACAATAGTTGTTCACTAATGTAAACAAGCACTGTTCTACTTGTAATTCCCAGGAACACACAGGGTAAATATATTATTATAATTCATCAACATAGAAATTATTAAATAAATAGACAGACAGATGGACGGGGCAGCGATTATATGCTTTTTTTAAAAATCTTTTCGGGGAGCATAATAGACAAGAGGGTGGGGGAGGGCATGCCCAGTGGCATGCCCCCATGGTGGATACCGCCAAACAATGACAAGAGAAGAAATAAACCATGACACTGTGAAAGCCTCTCCCATAAACAATCTTCATTCTGAATTTCATTGAGATCCGATAACCCAAACCAGAGATACAAGGCGAACAGATAAAAAATTGGCTATTTTACGAGTCAAACTGCAAAATTATTGTCTTGGTTTCACAGCAAGAAATTAACTTATCCTCCCCCCCCCACCCCCCCTTTCGAGGTAATTGTGAAGACCAGAAACACCTGTTAGCAAAGTAAAGTGACGATCGAACCATCCACAAAAGAGATAAAAAATGAAGACAATGACTCATGTGGGAAGGTGATTTGCATGCATTTTCTTTGTTTTACTGCATGGAAATGGGTCATTTGATAGCATATCCCATAAACAATCTTCATCCAAATTTCACTGAAATCAGATAACCCAAATCTAAGATATGAGGCAAACAAGACCCAAAATTGGCTATTTTACGAGGCAAACTGCGAATTTTCAAAGTTAACCCTTTACCTAACGTATCGACCAAAACCGGCCAGCGCTATTCTCAAAAATCGCCAATTAATTTTCATTATTTTTTTCATTTTTTGTCTCAAAAACATAGGTTATGACCCCTTGTTGGAACGAGCTCGTCGAGCTCGTTCCAACGAGGGGTCATAACCTATGTTTTTGAGACAAAAAATGAAAAAAATTGAGTTATTCAAGAATTATTTTTGCAAGTGTCATCTGCTTTTCAGGTTAGGTAGAGGGTTAAAAAGAGGGATGAGCCTAAAAAGTGAAAAGTAAGAAATATAATTAGAGACTGATTTGAAAGCCTATCCGAAAACAATCTTCATTCCAAATTTTATTGAGATCCAATAACCCAAACCTGAGATACGAGGCGAAAAGACAAACATGAGGCCCCAAGTGGCCTTAATTGCTCATCTGCCAAAGTGCTTCAAAGAAGTATTTGGGGTCACATTCAGTTAGATGTGGTTCATCAACACTACAAACGAATGAAGCTATGAAAGGCAAATTTGACAGAAAAACACTAAGGAATGGATCTGAAGAAACCTGAACCTAACATGCACCCCCCCCCCCCCCCACACCCATAGACAGCCAAATATTAAGCCTGGGACTCAAATTGAACAAACTTGCCAACATTCAGTTAGATGTGGTTCATCAACACTACAAATGAATGAAGATATAAAAGGCAAATTTGACGGAAAAACACTAAGGAATGGATCTGAAGAAACCTGAACCTAACATGCACCCCCTCCCCCCCCCCCTCATGCCACCCATAGAAAGCCCAAATATTAAGCCTGGGACTCAAATTGAACAAACTTGAATCTCAGCCCCCCCCCCCCTCCCTCCCCTATGAATATTGCACTAATCTGAACATTTGGGCTCCCATAGAGAGCCCAAATATGGACCCAGGGATTTGATTTCAACAAACATGTGATGAATCTTCCAAAGATGTTATATGTGAAATATGAAAGCCTTTGGAGCAGTGGTAAGGGAGAAGAAGATCCTTTAATGTTTTTCCCATTACTCACAGTGTTAAAAAATGCTGAATGAGCATTTTTTCAAAGTCCTGGGAAAGCACCCTATGATAAAATCGCTGGCAGTTTTTTTTGGACCATCCCTTTCTGCTGTTCCTAAAGAAGCTTCACACAAAATAAAATTTCTCAATGCCGTGTAGCTTTGGAGATATGGCTGTTTTAAATTTTAACTATTTTTAGTTCCTGTGGTTCCCATGGGGACAACAGGAAAAATTGTTTTAGCATAAATTAACTACTCATGACCCAATAAGCCAGCATATGAAATTTGGTTAAAATCCACCTCTCGGTTTGGAAAATAGAAGTTTTGGGCGGGCGAAATTTCTTGCCCCTCCCATAACAACGGCAAATATAGCCCCTCAAACTTTTCTTGATCTTGAACAAATCTGAGTCTACACCTCAAAAGGATGCTGCACACCAAATATCAATTCTCTGCTTATGCTGGTTCATGAAAAGAAGAAAATTTGAAGATTTAGACTCACTTATTGGGCGTGGCCCTACCGAGGGGCGGGTCACCTTGATTTGAACAGATTTGCATTGACATATGATAGGGAAAATGCACACCAGATTTGATTCAATTTGGTCAAGTAGTTTGTTAGAAGTCGATAATGTAAAGTTAATGCCAGACGACGGATAGAAAGTGATTAGTAAAGCTCCCCTTGAGCTTCGTTCAGGTGAGTTAAAAATAGGCTATTTTTGTACATTCAAAGGGCCATAAATCACAAATAAAATATTCGAACAGCAAAACGGCTGATACTTCTTAAAGATCTCATGATCGTGAACATCTATATGAAATTTCATCAAAATCTGAGCAGGAATGTTCAAGTTTTTATAAAGCCAACAGACATCTGAGTGTGGACGGATGGACGTACGGATAGATGCACAGACTCATGGACAGGTAGAATCCAGTTTACTCCACTTTTTGAAAAAAAAAAGTGTGAGGGTATAAAAATTTAAGATGGCCGACAGGGCAGCCACGTTTTCCATAATGATGATTACTGATAAGAACCTTCTTATAGTCATAAATAATGCACAGGAAAAAAATTGGTTATTCCTTTTTTTTTTAACCCTTTGAAACCTTGGCATGGTATCGCCTTTGTGTACCCTTACATTGAGATGGGTCAGTTCAATATCAATATACAGGAAAGTATAGAATAATAACTGCAGTTATTATTATATCATCAATGCCCCGTGTATGGACCTCTTATAATAAAACAAAAATGGGATGAAATTATGCCTTGAACCAAAAAGTCGGTCTTCCGAGTTCGAAGGGTGAAGTTATTGCTCCCACAGCAAAAATAATAAAAAATCCAAACTGGATGTTGTTGCAGCCATGCTGGATAGGCCAGAATGCTGATTATCGAAAATAACCTTCTAGTGATGTCCAATGAAAAATAAAAAAAAAAAGATGGATCGGTCATTCCTTTTTCAAGTCATCGTGCAGACAAGCAAACCTCACCAAAAAATTAAAATTTTATTGGAAATTTCTTTCTTATTATACCTACCACAACAGGCTTGCATTACAGTGGAAGTCCCTAACTCGGAAAATATACTCTCTATTTTGATCTTTCCCAAGCGATTTGGGAAAGAAAAGTGTTGCAAAAGCACCAAGAAAAAATAAGCAAAAACTGGGTTGAGTGCCATCAGGGCACACCCAGTAGGGGACACTCTTCTAGAACAGATCCACGGCTTCCCTTCCAGTACCCGTGCACAGACATGTAACCAATGACTCATTCTTTGAATCCGCCAAGACTGGAGTTATGTGATCAGCCATCAGTTGAGGCAAAAGCCATCAGAAAGGCTGTTTTGTATGTGAGAAAATGCATATCCACCTGGGATAAAGGTTCGAACACCGCCCCCCCCCCCCCAACACCCAAATGCTCCCCCTGCCCCCACACACACAAAATGTTGGGGTAAGCTGCAAAATCCTAGGCCGTTTCAAAGAAAAGTGCCAAATAAGCTTGGAAAGGAATGGATTAGTGCCGATATAAGGCTTTCACACACACAACAAGAGCACCGCCTAGCGGGACATTATACGCCTGTTTTGTATTTTTGAAGGGTTGGGGTAAGGATGGGGGTGAGGGTGAAAATTGTTTGGACCAACCCCATATTCGAACTTGACCTGTATTTTGTTGTGATTAAAACAACATACCAAGTTTGGAACCAATCGGAAAACAAATAATAAAAGTTATCATCCAGAAACCAAATATTTGATGTATTCTATGTCAAACAAGGGCCATAATTCAGGGGAACTTCGAGGTTCGAACTGACCCTATATTCGAACTTAACCTGTCTTTTGTTTTGATCAAACCACATACCAAGTTTAAGAGTCAATCAAAAAAAAAATACTAAAGTTATCATCTGGAAACCAAATGTTGACGAACGGACAGACTGATGGATGGACAAATGGATGGACAAATGGACAGACAGACTGATTCCATAATTCAATGGTTTTTCAACAGGCGTATAAAAAATCAGTCAGGCCATGCTAAAGTTATAATCCGGAAAACACAAAATGCACAAATTCAAGAGGAATAACTCTGGAAAGGTACATGCAATTTTGGCCGAAAGGGAACTTGAGCTGTGCTTTGTGGTCATAAACAAAATCTGAGAATTTGAAACAAATTAGTCAAGGCAAACTAAAGTTATCACCCGGAAACCACATAATTCACAAATCTGCAATCATTCAAGGGGAATAACTATGGAACGGTACATGCGAATATGGCCAAAGGTGAACTTGAGCTGTGCTTTGTGGTCAAAAACAAAATCTGAGAATTTGAAAAAAATCGGTCAAGGCAAACTAAAGTTATCATCCAGAAACCACAATATTCACTTATTTGCAATCATTCAAGGGGAATAACTCTGGAAAGGTATCTGCGATTGTGGTCAAAAGTGAACTTTAGCTGTATTTTGTGGTCAAAAACAAAAAACTGAAAATCTGAAATAAATCGTCAAGTCAAGACAAACTAAAGTTATCGTCCGGAAACGAGAAGTTGAGCTAAATTCCCATAAATAAAGAGCCATAACTCTACTGCAAATGGGCCGCTAGAAACGGAAATCGAACCCATCCTGTATTTTGTCATACTGAATCCACATGCCAAATTTAACTCAGTTCAAACCATTACAACTAAGTTATCGTCCGGAAACGAAATGTGTCCATGGACAAACAGACAGACGGGTGGAGAGACCATTCACATAATACGTCCCATTTTTCAAACGGGCGTATAAAAACAACATCTGAAAAATTTGGTGTCAAGGCATTCGGATTTAAATGACTGGAAACCAATTTTTTTTTAAAAATTGTGTTTTCAAAGGGTCATAACTCTGCAGCGGAGGGACTAAGAAACACCAATATCGAACTTGACCTGTATTTTATTGTTACAAACAACATCTGAAAGTTTGAGGTCGATCCGTCAAGGCGTTCGACTTTAAAAATGAAGGGAAACCAATTTGTTTCGAAAGATTGTTTTCAAAGGGCCATAACTCTGCAGCAGATGGACTGAGAAACACCAATATCGAACTTGACATTTATTTCCTTGCTAAAAACAACATCTGAAAAATTTAGTGTCAATCTGTCAAGGCGTTCAGCTTTAAATGAACGGAAACCAATTTTTTTTAGAAAAATTGTGTTTTCAAAGGGCCATATCTCTGCAGCGGATGGACTGAGAAACACCAATATCAAACTTGACCTGTATTTTACTGCTAAAAACAACTTCTGAAAGTTTGATGTCGATCCGTCAAGACGTTCAACTTTAAATGAATGGAAACCAAATTGTTTACGGACAGACAGACTGTTAACATAATACGTCCGTTTTTATAACGGGCGTATAAAAAGGACTCCGAAAGCATGGACCTACACCCTTTGATGGTAATGGGTTGGAGAATCAAACAGATATACCAGAAACTCTGCAATCTTTATTATTGAAGGATCGGTATGATCAACAGAGTGATCAGCACACCATTAACAGAAGACCTTCCACTCAGCTGCGTAGGCTAAACCAGTGGAGAGCCACTTTGAAGAAGAAATGCACTCCACTGCTGATCTCGAAAAACTTCAAACAGAAGAGACAGGACCTGACAAAAGATAAGGTTAAAGGCACAATGAAGTCGGGTCGACGTGAAACGTACAGAGAGACGTGCCACAACCGACGCCAACAGTGAGCAGAACTAATTGATCCACACCCACTGAGGCAACAGGGTAGCAATCAGAATGATTTGACAACTGCAGGTTCGTATCTTGGCTGGAACCTGAGGCAGAATTGGAACCGATGGGAAGGCATAGCCGACTAGACCATTCCAATCGAGTGACAGAGCATCCACGGCGAAAGCCTGAGGATCTGGACACGGAGACACGAAAGTGTCCATCTGATGGTTGAAATGGGTCACAAAAAGATTGATGTGGGGATGACAACAGAGATCGCAAAGCATCCACTCGGTGGGTATGACCCTGCCCCATTGGGACAGGGAGTCAGCTAGGACGTTCAGACAACCAGGAATGTGACTAACCACCACCCCAGCAGTGACATCCTGAGCTAGCAGTAGAAGATCCCAAGGCAATTGTACATGGGAACCAAGTGTGTGCTGCCCTGGTTCCGAATGTAAGCAACCACTGTCGAATTGATGGACAACAGAAGGACCTGACGATTCAAAAGGTGGGGGAACCATTACCCCATAGGAAGCCCAAATATGAGCCCAGGGACTTGGCTTTTACAAACTTATATCTCACCTACCTAAGGATACCAAATATCAAAAGATTCTGACTGGTGGATGTGAAGAAGATGATTTTTGAAGAATGCTCCTCATATTGAATTAAGTTATAATTCGAGCTCCCACAGTGAATCCAAATATGAACCCGGAGACTTTGCTAGAACAAACTTGAATTCCCCCCCCCCCCCCGCCTCCCCACCCCCCTCCCAAGGATGTTGCATTCCAAATATCAAAACATTCCGACTGCTGAGTCTGAAGAAGATTTTTAAAGAAAATTCCTCATTTTGAACTAAGTTATAATTCGGGCTCCTACAGTGAACCCAAATATGAACCCAGGGAGTTGAACAAACCTGAATCTCACCTCCATAAGCATTCTGCATACCAAATATCAAAAGATTCTGATTGGTGGATCTGACAAAGAAGAGTTTTAAAGCACATTCCACATACTGCACTAATTTAAACATTTGGGCTCCCATAGAGAGCCCAAATATGGACCCAGGGATTTGATTTCAGAAAATATGTGAAACAATCTACCAAAGATGTTATATGTGAAATTGAAAGCTTTTGGAGTAGTGGTTTGGGAGAAGAAGAGTCTTAACTGTTTTTCCCATTACCCACAGTGTTAAAAATGCTGACTCAGCACTTTTTCAAAACTCCTGGAAAAGTACCCCACAATAAAAGCGATGGTACTTTTTTTGGACCATTCCTTTTTGTTGATCCTAAGAAAGCTTCACACCAAATAAGAATTCTCAGTGCTGTGTAATTTTGGATATATGGGCATTTTAAATTTTTTCTATTTTTAGCTCCTGTGGTTCCCATGGGGCGTGAAAAATTTTTGGGGCATAAATTAAGTACTTATGACCCAATAAGCTCTCATATCAAATTTGGTTCAAAACAGCCTCTCGGTTTGGAAAATAAAAATTCTGAGCGGGGCAAAAATTTTTGCCCCTACCATATCAACGGCAAATGTAAACCCTCGACTTCTCTTGAACAAGTCTACACCTCAAAAGGAAGCTGCGCACCGAATATTATTTATTTATTGGTGTTTAAGGTCACACAGTTTTGCACAATGGCTAATCATGACCACAACATGAGTATCAACTCAAAGACCAGGGGTGAGCGTTAATAAGCCATGTTGCCCATTTTAGAGAGGGTTTGCACCTCCCAAGCATTGGTGACTGGGTCCAATTTACCAGTAAAACAGAGTCTGTTTACCGCAGTGAACAGGCACTGCTTCACTTCCTGGGGTTCCCGCGGGGAAGCTGCGCACCGAAATATCAAGTCTCTGCTACTACTGGTTCACAAGAAGATTTTTTAAAGATTTAAGCACACTTTTTGGGTGTGGCCCTACGAGGGGTGGGGCAACTTGATTTGAACAAAATCAAAATGTGATGTCATAAACAATTATCTCAAATTTCACTTATTTATTTATTTATTGGTGTTTATGGTCACATATTTTTGCACAATGGCTAATGATACCCACAACAGGAGTATTAACTCAAGACCAGGGGTGAGCGTTAATAAGCCATGTTGCCCATTTTAGAGAGGGTTTGCTCCTCCCAAGCATTGGTGACTGGGTCCTATTTTACCGGTAAAACAGAGCCTGTTTACATCAGTGAACAGGCACTGCTTCACTTCCTGAGGTTCCCGTGGGGACAAATTTCACTTAAATTGGTTCAGCAAGCAAACACAAACACCATGTTCACGGACGATGGACGGTGAGTGATCATTATAGCTCACCCTGACTTTCAGTCAGGTGGGCTAATAACAGAGCAAAGTGTCCTTTGGTTTTGTGGTCTGTGTTTTATTTCTATTTTCTTCAACAAACGTTTGTCTGCTGATATTTCCGAAACATGATGCTATGTTGTTTGTTCATGGAAAAACGTGTAACAAGCTATTAATTGAAAATAGAATGTTTTTGGAGTTCACAAAAAAATATTTTTTCCGCAATCCAGTATAAGTATTTCCATTAGTCCATTGAATCCAGCACCTTATGTAACAACATGTAGCCAACAAACCACGTCCATTTTACAACCTTTGTCAGTGTATATCTTCATGTTGTGTGTGATATGGCAGTTGCCAATTTTTTATAACCAGAAAGTGTGACTAACCCTGTGCAGTGCACAGGGTTAGCCACGCTTTCTGGTTTTCAAAAATTTTCATTTTTAACCGAGTAACTAACTTGTGCACTGTACAGTCTTAGTGTAAATCTCATCTAAATCAACGGGGTGGCGTTGCAGTAACTGGTTCTCGTCAGATCACCGAAGTTAATCAACTTCGAGCCCAGTTAATCCTCGCATGGGTGACCGTCTGAGCGATCGACTCGGACTCCCGCATTGTGTCCTTGGGCAAGGCACTTCACCCCAATTGTCCACATGGGGGCACGATGACGCCGTGTACTAAGGCGTACTGCACGTCAATGGTGCGCATGTCTTCAATCAATCTAACCCTGCCTGTGCTGCTGTGCAGAGTTACGATGTTGGGAGCTGCCATTGTGCATAAGTATGTGACCTTAAACACCAATAAATAAATAAAAAATAAATCTAAATCAACCCTTTACTCAACGTAATGGCCAAAACCATAAGGTACTATCCAAACTCAGATTAAGGCCCCTCATTGTTTTTTTCAGAGAATTCCAAATATGAAAATATTCTATTTTAATTAATAGCTTGTTGTGCGATGATTAACTGGTTGAGGGCTAGATTATTTTTGGTGGTCTGAATTTGATGATCAAGATTTGTTTTATTATGACTTATTTGAGAGTGCCAACCGATACACTCCAATAATTTGTAATAAAACAAATTTATATATACTAAATATATATATATTTGCGTTTGACTGAATATGAAACACGGGCAAGGAATATGCTGGTTTTGATCTCATACCCCATTTTTTGAAAGCCCTGATAGTGGCTTCTAGTACTCAACCAGCTACATAGTTTGGGTGCTTATTCAATATTCTAATAAGATTGTCACGTGAGATAGATATCTTTCTTATATGGCCTTCTCACATGAGACATGCATATGTTGCATAGGAAGTGAGGGGGGGGGGGGGATCTCTATCCACCACGATTGTTATCACCTCCCACAATCCAATTCACTGTCAGGGGTAAAATGATAATCAGCAAGTGTAAGGGACATTTTAAAAAGGTAGATACGATGGAAAAAAAAATAGAATCTTTGGCATTGTTAAAGTGCTGCACATGAATCTGCCACAATATAAAATTCAGCATCTTGACAGTAGAGCTGTGCAGTATTGAAATTTCAGGTTCGGTATCGGTATTTTTCGGGTAAATACCTCAGTTTCGGTACGGTATTCGGTATATGCTGAGAACATGGAAAATAGATGCAAACTGACCCAATTTCCCAACATTCAACCATATAGTAACCATATAGTAACTTAACAGGTTCAGTGCCGACATCTCATGAACTTGACAAGTTACTGTGATAACTGATTAGTCTAGCAAGTTATTTAATGAATCACTCGATTCATTTTGAATCATCACACTGCATCGAATGATTCATTAAATAACTTGCCAAGCTAATCAGTTGGCCTCTCTGTCCTCCGTACATGTATCATGTCCCTCCCCCATGGACTCGGGTAGAAGAAACTTATATGTTCTTCAACTTCAGGGCTTTTCAGTAGGTTTTCACTGGTAGTAACACTGGTAGTAATACTCTTGGTCAGGCCCTGCACCCCCTCCCCCCTCCCCCGCCTATCTTTCAAAGTTGCAACAAGATTAATGTCCACTGTCCAGTGAATTCAGTGTTCAATATCCACACAAATATGTAAGTAAATTGAAGTAATTCAACTGGAATTAGTCTCTCTATGATATTCACAGTTGTGAAAACATTGTGCAATCACTGCCAATCATGCAATGTGTCAATGACATGGTGTCATCCACCTTTCATTGTTCAGGTTCATAAACATATAAAATAACATGTTTTATGGCATTCACCTAGTTGCAACTGGAGATGGTCTGTCGCCTGCTGTACCCCCCACCGTGGCATACCGCCTAGTGCGAGTGACTGAAAAGGAGCATTCAATTTTTCTAAGTAAAAACAAAATCCAATAAGGCCACCAGTCGGCCATTTTGAAAATGAGTGGGAAGGAAATTATGTCACGCACTTCTCCTGATCATGTTGATAATTTTTGTGAAGTTAAAACCATGGAAGTAGTTCACTCAAAAACATCCAATATGGCCACCAGTCGGTCATCTAGAACCTGATCAGGAAAAAATTATGTCACGCACTGCTCCTCATCATGTTGATCATTTTTGTGAAGTTTAATGAAAATGCGGCTAAAACTGTGGAAGTAGTTTGCTCTACAAATTTACAAGTGCAACGGACCGACAACGACAACAGACCGACCGACGGACAAGTTGACTCCTATATACTCCCACCCCCTAAAACTTCGTTTTGTGGGGGTATAATTATAGGGGATTTTGAGTGGAATCACTCTATCAGTGTTCACTAACTTCACATCTGGTTCTTGGCCTCATACACATTTCTGAAAATTCCAGAGAAATGCCGATTTTCCATGACAAATTTGGGTAAATTTTCATTTTCCATGAGAAAAACGTGCAAATCGATTTACTAATAAAAGCAAAGCAAATCATTTTCTAAACATTTGCAGCGCCTCGACCGACCAAATGAACTTCGAAAATGCTAACTCTGATGTCACCTGTTGGCTTCCGTACATTGTTTTTTAAACTGTCTCAATATTAAGGTCAATCACTTCTTTCCCATGTGCCCTGGTGTGCAGTATAAATTATTTATTCGAAAGAATATAAAGCGGATGATCGGGTGTTAAAGTTTGGGGGGCTTGTATTTTAATAAAATGATCAGTTGTTAAAAGTATCTGCCACTTAAAATAGTAATGCTGAATTGACAGAAATTTATAAAAAAATCGCCGAGACGTGATAACCACTGCCAGTTTTAAAGTTTGTAAATTGTATGTCATGTTGTCAACGTATTGAATTTTCAAAAACAGTGGATTATTTCCAACCAAATGTCAACCACCCACCCAACCTCATATGCCCCCTGTGAATAAATTGCATAGTAATTTCCAGAAAATATACTGAATCAGCCAAAATGTTGGAAACACTGGAACCGGGCCGTATTTCTTCAGAACTTTGATGAGCTGACTTTCTGTAAATTTTGCAGAAAAATATAAATACCGAAATAAGCGGAATTTTGATTTGGTTTTGGTATGGTTTTCGGTATCAATTTAATACCGAAACGGTACCGAAAATTCGGTATACGGCACAGCACTACTTGACAGTGAAGAAAGCTATACAATATTCTTCAAACTGGAATTTTAAAGTGCATACATTGTGGAGGGCACCTCAAGTTAAGTGTGGCTGTGCATATGACAAGTTTGTTAATGCGGGTAACACAGTGGCACGTGTGTGCTTTAAAGATGGTAAAAGCAGCATTTTTTTTTTTTTTTGTATATACGAAAACAAAGAGAACATTTTTTTTTAAATCTAAAAATTAATGAGATATAAAACAAAATGGATAAATTTTAGATGGGAGAGGTGTCTTGCTAAAATTATGCCATCTCAACTCCTAAATGAGGCTATCAGTGTCAATGTAGAAGTGTTTGGCTTTCAAACAGTATTTTTCCTTCATGTAGTCAAAGTGGAAATGATAATCGTTTTGCTGACATCAAAAATGAACATTCCCAATTAGACAGGTTTGTCAAAAAGTATTTTCATTTTTTTCATCTGTTTAGTCATATCACAAAATATGATACAGGGTTTGTAATTGGGTTTTGCAAAGGGTTTCTTCGTGGATTAGCAAGAAGTCATCAGTTTAATGCTGGATCTCTCTCTGAAATTTCCCATGGTCTTGACAAAATGTTTGTTGTCCACGAGTTTGAAAAAATCCTGTTCGAACGCATTCGTGGCCTTCACCCTCAAAAGCAAGTTGTGATCGATGAAAGGCTTCAACCAAGCACTCTCGTCATATTTAACCCTTTACCTAACGTAACGGCCAAAACCGGCCAGCGCTATTCTAAAAAATCGCCAATTAATTTTCATTATTTTTTCATTTTTTGTCTCAAAAACATAGGTTATGAACCCTTGTTGGAACGAGCTCGTCAAGCTCGTTCCAACGAGGGGTCATAACCTATGTTTTTGAGACAAAAAATGAAAAAAATTAGTTATTGAAGAATTTTTTTTGCAAGTGTCGTCTGCTTTTCATGTTAGGTAATGGGTTTACACCACAATGAAGGATCTTGATGTTCATGCTCATGTCTGGATGGAGTTTCAAGTTACTGTGGTAGAGCATATATATTTTCTCTTGGATATTTCAAGACCATTTCTAGGATGCACGTATGATATTCACAATGTCAGCGTGTGCTTCATCTCACACTTAACCCCTTCCCCTCTCCTCCCTGGTGGGCTACAGTTGACTCATCGCCCAATCATATAAATTCTTAGCATCCAAATAGGCAATGTATTTCTTGGATTTGCTGGAAACCAAACTTCTCCATGTAGAGATTACTGGTGTTTCCAAGGGATGTAAAAACTTTGGCAAACCTGCCACTAAAGGTCTCTTTTCAAACAGCATCAACAAGCCCAGATAACTGTGAAGTGCCAGCTCTACTGGCGTGAATTTTAGGCTGGCATCCCAGGTAAATTCTGGAACTGTTTACTACCAGGTTGGATCAAGCTGATAACTTTTCCAACAGCGGGCTCTGAAATTTTCAGATGTCGGACAAGAGAACTTAGAGAAGCATGTGCATCTTGATATAGAATGTAAGTCTTTTGGTCATTTCATGCTGAACTCTTCCACACGTTTTTAGCATGCCTGTAACATTCATCTAATTTATTAGCTTTGTTCAGCTTGAAATTAAAATTCCTCTTTGGAAGTCTGCATGCGGTTACATTTTTCTAGGCAGTCCGTGTAGTCATAAAGAGACACACTTTTTCTGAGTAGTTGATCTGGTCATGCCCACTTGTCTGTCTTTACAGACCATAGTTCATGAACTTCCAACTATTTATGAACCTGAGTTCTCTTGCAACTATATTTTCTTCTCCATTTTCATTTGTGTATGTATCGTAGACTGTCAGACCTTGTTTATTGAAGGAAATGTAATTCTCATCGGTTTGAGCTATACAGGAAAATTGCCTCTGAAATTCTTGATGAACATGTGGGTGTTCAAACTGGACAGATTAGAAAAAATTTTGTATCTTGGTTGAGGAGGTTGCCTCATTGTGCGTGGCCCTCTATAAATTCCTGTGTAGTGACACTGATCATCGTCGGAAAAAGGACACTTGCATATGTGACATTTTGTGGCAGGTGTGTGACTCTTCACCTCGCTTTCCAAAGATAATCTTTTGGAGAATTTTAGATTAGATCTTCGATATATCTCTTTGATAGCACTTGGTTTGATTTGTATAGAACACCAGATCCATGTCTATCAAGCCTCAAAATAAGCAGACTGTCATCTGCAGAATTAGGTCCCCAGAGGGTAAATTTGGAGATGCTACCTTGCACAGCAGGGTAGCATCACTAAATATACCCTCTGTGAAATTCAATCTAAATCCATGTGCCCAGCCTAAAGAAAAAGAGAAATCTTCCAAGTTGGAGAGGGATGACCTGGTTAAAATTGTAGCAGACTGAAACTTAGGAAATATGTGAATGTTCACATATTAGTGGTCATGTTTGAGAAGTTTCATTAAAATTGGTTCATCAATATAGAAGTTGCACATGCAAAAATATCATAAGGCAATCAATATTAAATCTTCTGAGTTGAAGGGGAGATAACCTGGTTAAAATCGATGCAGATTGAATATGCACTTGTTCAATGGATAGCAGTCGTGTTTGAGAAATTGTGTCGAAATCGGTTCATTAATGAAGGAGTTGCACACGTATGAATTCTAGTCAAATGTACATAGACAGAGATACAGTGGACCCCTGTTAATTGAATAGCCATTTGCCAATGCAAATTATTCAATTAACAGGGGTATTCAATTTAATTTTTTTTTTCTTTTTTTTTTATTAGACTTTAACGACACATTAATAGCCAGGGTCATATCATGTAGGTGACAGTTTTACAGGTGGAGGAAGCCAGAGTACCCGGAGAGAACCACCGAGCAACGACGAGCAGCTGTCAGCTCTCCAACATCGTAACTCTGAACTCTGCATGGCGGCACAGGCAGGGTTAGATTGGTTGAAGACATGCGCACCATCAACTTAGTTCACAGCGTCATCGTGCCCCCATGTAGTGCCTTGCCCAAGGACACAACGCAGGAGGACGAAGCAGTCGCTGAAATGGTCACCCTTCCAACTACTAACTGCACTCGACGATGCTTAACTTCGGTGATCTGATGAGAACCGGTTACCGCAACGCCACCGCGCCCACAGGGGTATTCAATTAACAAGGATTGTGTCACTTTCCTGTATTCTGGAGATAAACTTAGCATTTATTCTGTTATATCTTGTTTGACAGAGTTCCATGAGCTCTGTCAAACAGGATATAATAGATTAAATGCCAGTATTGCATGTACTGAGGCCAAATAGGTCTATAAACAAAGGAAAACTGGGTGGGGAGAGTCAAGGTAATTTCACGACAAGTTGCAAGATTTTTTATTCAATTAACAGGAGTTTACTCTATAACCTATATGCAATTAACAGGTCAAATTTGTACTGGAGGGATGGTAAATGGTTTTGTGTTTTCTGTTAAGAGATATCCAATTAAGTGGGCTCCACTGTATATATATGTAAAGAGATGTATGGGATGACGTATAGATATATATGGTGTTCACAATATAGCCCCCAGTTCTTTGAGGTGGGTCTATAATAATCTGTATATAAAGTACAGTGATTTCAAAAGCTGACTCTCTCGATCAGATTACGTACGGGTCATGATCGACACATCTACAACAGTAGACTGAAATTTCATAAATAAAATATTGTGATATAAAGAATCAATCGAGAATAAACTGACCATTGGCTTTGAAATTACAATCCAGAACATACTGAAATCAGAAAAATTGAAATTATCTGAGTTGAAAAAAGCCCATAACTCAAGAAAAATAACGGGACAGGCCCCATTACTTGTGGATATTCTTTTACAAAGCGGGTCCATGAGCATATCGAGTATAAATCAAATCCAACATGCAGTGAATGCAATACGTAAGTCAATAAAAAAATCTCTAAGTCGAGGGAAAAAGGGTCATAACTCTGGGACAAATTATTGGATGGAACCTGTTCCTTGTGCATATCCGTTCTCCCTCAGCATACCAAAGTAGATCCAAATTCAACTGATGGCTTTCAATTACAATACAAAATGTATGTATGGACAGATGGATGGACAGATGGAGGGAGGGCTTCATTGGATACCCTGAATCCTCCTTCAGAGGTTGGGGGCATAACAAATAAGATTTTGAGATTAACCCTTTGAATCCTAGGGGCCATTTTTCTGGTCAGGAACAAGATATGTCTATAACTGCAGATTTGATTCTTGAGTCCTCATATTTTTACTGGGCTGGCGAGTAGAGGGAAAAGTCTAATATCCACCCACACAATGGCCAAATAACAAATCATCATACAGTTTTGGGATCAACCAACTTCATTTCAATGAAATTACATTTCTCAAACTTCTTAACAACAAAACATTGTGACACACTCTTCTGTTTCCTTGGCATTTGTGATTTGTTGGATCATAGTATATAAAGGTTCAAGAGTTAGGTTAATGGTTTGTACTATTCAATGCTAAAAAATACCCGATAGCAATGTAAGTTCAGACTTCTACAATCCCGATTTCAAAGGAAAACTACATATAGTGGTTGTGAATTGTCAACAATGAGGCCATTTTTGAAGCGTCATTAACTGGTGGAGTGCTGGAAGCCCATATTTGGGCTTTATTCAGAAGCACAGGTACCACAACTTGAAGGCTCATATTCAGTGCATGTGCTTTGTATTATCTTTGAAGTAACATTATTTAGTCTGTAAGGGATTGTGTTGTTACAATTTATGGGAGAGTGCCAGCTGGCACTCTCCCATAAATTGTAACAAGGCAACGACATGTGTATAAGATTTGATGGCCAAAAATATTTCAGCACTCTACCAGTTAACAAAATGTTCATGACATTTTGGGTCCACATGTAAGCAAATTGTGATACATATCATCAGAGAATGAATTGCGATACATTCATTTCACGATTAATTGTTGCAGCCCTATTACCCTGATGTGAGCAATTGGGATAAAGTGTCTTGCCCAAGAACACAGCACAGATGATACAAATAGGATCAATCTGCTGACCTTTCAGTTTTAAATGCGAGGCTATGACCAATGAGTCACCAAGATCCCATAATAATCTCATATTGACCAAACTAAACGTAGAATGAACAGGTCCATAGGAGAATAAGGCTGCATCCACCATTGTGTGCAAGAGCAATGTGAAGATAACAATGATCAACAGCCACAGTTGTCATTCTCAACTGGAGCCAATACTATACTACTCAAAGTTTGCTAAGCACCAAATATATCCAACTACCTGTTTTACGTTTTAGTTGAAATATTGTAATGAAAAGTGTATATATTTTTTATTTAATTATATCTTTAATGTTTTAAGTACAGAAATTAAGATTTTATTTGTGTTTGACATTATCTTTTAGCTTCTGATTACGATAACCATGGAAATGGATATTATTGGTAAAAGATGAAATTTTTCAATTTGTCAAATTTTTGTCACTCCAAATAAGCATACCAGGTTTCAAATCAACACGATCATAAATGTGACCTGTGTGGTGTGCAAAAGACAATATATTGATGCACAACACAACTTCACTGAGTTCAAAGGTTGTTGCTAACAGTAATGTTTTTTGACAGAAACAGAATAAAATCGATAGCTCTCATCTAGAGGTCACCCCAAGCAAGTATACCAAGTTTCAAAGTGATCTGATCATAAATGTGTCCTGTTGGGCATGCCAAAGGAATATATTGAAACATGACTAAACTAAGTTCAAAGGTCATTACCAACGGCAACATTTTTTAATGGAAATGGAAGAAAATCGATAGCTCCCATCTATAGGTCACCCCCAAACAAGCATACCAGGTTTCAAAGCAATCCAATTATAAATGTTCCCTGCAGGGTGTATCAAAGGGAAATATTGATGCATAACTGCACTTAGTTTATCAAAGGTCATTGCAACGGTAACGCTTATGATGGAAATGGAAGAAAATTTATGAAGAAAATGGAAGAAAATTGATAGCTCCCATCAAGAGGTCACTCCAAACAACCAAACCAAGTTTCAAAGCGATCCAATCATAAATGTGCCATGTAGGGCATGCTAAATGAGTATACTGATATTGGCAAGGTTTTTTGATGGAAATGGAAAAAAATCAATAGCTTCTATCTGGAGGTCAACACAAACAATCATACCAGGTTTAAAAGCGACCAATCATAATTGTACCCAGTCAGTTGTGCCAAAGGGAAATAGTGATGCCTAACTAAACTAAGTTCAAAGGTCATTGCCAACGGCAACATTTTTTTGACAGAAATGAAAGAAAATCAATAGCCCCCAGCTAGATGTCACCTCAAACAAACATACCAAGTTTCAAAGCAATTCAATCACAAATGTGCCCTGCACGGCATGCCAAATGAATATATTGATATTGGCAACGTTTATTGATGGAAATGGAAAAAAATCAGTAGTTCCCATCTAGAGGTCACCCCAAACAAATACCAGGTTCAAAAGCAATATAATCATAAATGAGCCATGTCAGTTGTGCCAAAGGGAAATACTGATGCCTGACTAAACTAAGTTCAAAGGTCATTGCCAACTGCAACGTTTTTTGACAGAAATGGAAGAAAATCGATAGCTCCCATCTAGAGGGCACCCCAAACAAAGTTTCAAAGCCATCTAATCATAAATGCAACCTGTGTCGTGCGCCAAAGGAAATTGTGTATGTACGCCGATGAATGCCAAATGATGGCAAAAGCTCAACTTTACTTCGTCAAGGTGAGCTAAAAATGAAATAAAAACCCCTCACCCACATGCAATTTTACAAAAAATGGCCTGAGAAACAGAAGATCTACTTTGTGGGGCCAATGGTTATCCTTTTAATAGCCAAAAAATTTATTACTCTGCAAGACATAAATATTGTAAAATTAAAATTACCTCTCGATATCCAACAGCAAAAGGTGTAATTTAGAAATTCCATGTGCACAATGAAGAAAACTATACAAGATGGTTGTGTTGAAAATAACGACTAGAAACATAAATTTTCAAGTTTCTACAAAATTACCGTGCCATAATATGTGTCAACTAGACAGTCACCATGTCACCTTTATTTGGCAAACCAATGAACTCTAAATTGCCTGTATTAGCCACACCAAAGCCACAATTGGACACTCTTCTTAGACAAAAAGATCACTATTCAAAAACTTTGATGAAGCAAAGAGTAGACATTGTAAAACATCATAAATTCAACCTCGGTGATCATGTTTTAAGTTTAACAGGACAGTCAATAAACTTACTTCACCTTATGAAACGGAGCCATGTGTGATTGTAAACATTAACAAAAAGGGGGATGTCCATCCCCATCGGCTCAACAATCCATGACATGCAATAAACCTAGGCTTATTACAAAATCAAGCATATCAGGTTCGTCACCCAAAGTAGTCTGCATCCCATCCAACTTTCAAAATATACAAATCTTTTTTATTCAGTTAATGGGTTAATGTATATTTTTACCAGGGTGAATAACCTCCATAGTTCATCACCATGAAATCATTCAACAGGATGCTTGTATTTCTCAACCTGAACCACGCCAGAAAATAAACAGACTGTCATCTGAAAAATGAGGTTTCCAGAGGGTGAATTTAGTGATGCTACCCTGCACAGCAGGGTAGCATCACTAAATTTATCCTCTGTGAACCTCAATCTGGTGGTAGCCACCAAACCTGTATATGTATAGCAAAACTGCTCAGAAATTTTCTAAGTCCACACTTACAAAAAGTGTCAAACATTGCATTGCATTAACAAACTGAAAAATCTGCAAAAAATCTGATCAAGGGGTTAATGTCGACTTTAATTTATGCATTTAACACATGTATAAAATATAAATGTCACAGTATACCAGTGGTAGCCTCCACTCATGTACATGTATAGCAAAACAGCTTAGAAATTTTTTAAGTCCACATTTACAAAAAAGTCAAACATCGCATTAAAAAACTCCAAAATCTGCAAAAAATGTCTTTTAATGGGTTAATGTCGACTTTAATTTGTGCATTGAACACATATATGAAATATAAAAGCCACAGCATACAAGTGGTAGCTTCCACTCATGTACATGTATAACAAAACAGGTCAGAAATCTTCTAAGTTTATACTTACAAAAAAGTCTAAAATCTCCAAAATCTGCAAAAATTGTCTGGTCAAGGGCTCATTTCTTATACTGATGCATGTAACACATATATGAAATATAAAAGCCACAGCATACCAGTGGTATCCCCCCTCCACTCATGAATATTTATAGCATAACAGGTCAGCCCATACTTACAAAAATGTCTAACATTGCAAAAACACACTAAAAATCAAGAAAATATCACTGGATACTGCTGGATAAGGGTCTGTAGGTAATTGTAATGTTGCAAGTAAACCATAGAAACAGTATGAGGTGCATAGTAACAGGTGGGAAAATCAAAGTGGACTCTTTCAATAACTACAACACAAGTGTTGATGCTGGCGCAGACGTGTCTCGGGCTATGTCATAAGCTCCTACAACTTTGTTTGTGAGCTAAAAACACAGCGATTACTGCCAAGAACAGACACAGAAACATAACACACAATTCCTCAGGCTTCAAATCATTTACTTTCCAAGGTGACGCAAAAACTATTTCAAAAGATATTTATATCATTTATCCAAATCACCCACAAGATGCTGCCAACTCAAACCAACAAATTTCACACTAGAGACATTCCATTTGAGCATGGCAGAGTCCATGTTACCTTTCTGATTATATCTGATTTTAACCCTTTGAGACTTTTAATGATCCTGACATTTTAACAACACTGGGAATTCAGTTTCTAAACGTTTTTCAAAATGCCACGTCAAATGTCGGAAAGTACAAATAACAAGATATTTTTCACATTAGTGATTATCTGGTTGATAATCACAGGCACTCTCCAATAATTTGTAATAAAACAAATTTATATAAACAAAATATGATTTGTGATTGACTGAATATGAAATATAAGCAAGGAAAGTGTTGGCTTTTGCTCTGGTATCCTCATTTTTTGAAAGCCCTGATACAGTGGAGCCCACTTAATTGGATATATCTTAATTGTATATCCCTGTTAAATGAATATAATTTTCAAACACAAAATTTATTTATTTATTTATTTATTGGTGTTTAAGGTCACATACTTATGCACAATGGCTAATCGTGACCGTGACAGTTTTACGGGTGGAGGAAGCCGGAGAACCCGGAGAGAACCACCGAGCAACGACGAGCAGCTGTCAGCTCTCCAACATCGTAACTCTGAACTCTGCACCGCAGCACAGGCAGGGTTAGATTGGTTGAAGACATGCGCACCATCGACATGCAGTACGCCTCAGTACACAGCGTCATTGTGCCCCCATGTAGGCAATCGGGGTGAAGTGTCTTGCCCAAGGACACAACGCGGTTGCCGCAGGTGGGATTCGAACCGAGGAGCTCTCGGCTTGCAGCCTGCACCTCTACCAACTGAGCCACCGCGCCCCCTCAAACACAAAACCATTTACCATACTTTCAGTACAATTTTGATCTGTTAATTGCATATGGGTTGTAGAGTAAACTCCTGTTTATTGTATATAAATTTTTTTAATATGTCGAAAAAATTACTGTGACACGCACCGAATTCCCCTTATTTATCAACCTTTTTGACCTCACTACATCCAATACAGGCATTTATTCTATTATATCTTGTTTGACAGAGCTCTGTGAGCTCTGTCAAACAAGATGTAATAGAATAAACGCTCAGTTTACCTCCAGAACACAGGAAACTGACCAAATCCCTGGTAATTGTATACTCCTGTTAATTGAATAATTTTCACTGGCAAAATGGATATTCAATTAAGAGGATTCTACTGTAGTGGCTTCTAGCAATCAACCAGTTAAGAAGCCTTGCATCAGGGCAATATTAGTATTTTAAGCTGTGATAATATTTGGCTCAACGGTTGTCACTGACAGACATGTTAAGCCTCACTATTTCAGAGGGAGACTCACTATTTTCCACCATAAATATTTGTTAAAACGAGGCTAAAATTGGAATTTTTAACAGAATTTCACTATTAACTGGTAGAGTACCAGAAGCCACTATCAGGGCTTTAATATGAAGAGCAGGTACCCCAGCCTAAAGGGGTCATATTCTGTGGATGTGCTTCATATTATCTTAGAAGTGAAATTACTTAACTGGTAGAGTGCTGGAAGCCCATATTTGGGCTTTATTCAGGGGTGATGGTACTGCAACTTGAAGGCTTCATACTCAGTGGATGTGCTTCATATTATCTTTGAAGTGATATTATTTAGTCTGTAAGGACTTGTCTTGTTACAATTTATGGGAGCTTGCCTACAGGCACTCTCCCTTAAATTGTAACAAGGCAAAGATATGTGAACAAATTTTGATAGCCAAAAATAATTTAGCACTCTACCAGTTAATCAATATGGGTTTGCCTTGTTAGAATTTATTGTAAGGCAGACACATGAACAAATTTTGACGACCAAAAATAACTTAGCACTCTACCAGTTAATGTCAATAAATTTTACACTTTGAGCCATTTAAAAACTGAAATCTCACTATTTTTGCTCAGAAATCTCACTATTTTGCAATTCATCAGCTTAACATGTCTGGTCACTGAGCACTATTAGGGAGAAAATAGGAATTTGAGGTTAAAAATATTGAAAAATAATAATAAAACCAATGACCACAAATTATCAACGTGCCGTTTGATTTCATACGTCATAAGATGTACAAAAGTATCAAAAGGTTAACCCTTTACCCAAAGTAATGGCCCAAACTGGTCAGCGCTATTCACTAAAACCGCTAATTAATTTTCATTATTTTTTCATTTTTTGTCTCAAAAACATAGGTTATGACCCCTCTTTGGAATGAGCTTGTTGAGCTCGTTCCAATGGGGGGGGGGGGGGGTCATAATCTATGCTTTTGAGACAAAAAATTAGTTATTCAAGAATTGTTTTTGCAAGTGTCGTCTTATTTTCATGTTAGGTAAAGGGTTAATACTAGTAATGAGTTCTTTTTTGTGAGAAAGGCAGAAAGGTAAAGTTCTCTCCCCAACGGTGAGACAAACGCCAGCAGCCCCTTTCTCCACAAAATATATTTTTTATGTACCATTTTATTTGATTTATTGGTGTTTAACCCTTTACCCAACGCAGACGATATCAAAATTTATTATTTTAAATATAATTTTTTCAAATTTTTAAAAAAATTCCAACAAAACCATATCATGTGACCTCTCGATAGAACGACCTCAATGAGCTCGTTCCAACGAGGGGTCACATGATATGGTTTTGTTGAAATTTTTTGAAAAATAATATTTTTTGAAATGCTGAATTAACATATTACGCGGGAGGATGCGGGTGATTCGTTGGGTAATGGGTTAAGATCATATATTTCTGCACAATGCTTAATCGTATCTGCAACATGGAGATAAAGTCAAATTTAGTCAATCGTTTATACCCATGTTGCCCATTTTAGAGGACGTCCACCCCAAGCAATGTTTACTTCCCGGGATTTCCCACAGGGATATTTGACTTTTATTTGTTTGGTTCGAAAATAGTTTCCAATATGTAACATTCCAGATTTGATAGTTAGCTTTTAAATGATTCGGAAACTTAACCAACTTGAAGATTAAGCATTAGTAGTAAACTTTATTTGACATTACAATAACTTTAGGAGGGAGCACAGTGGCTCAGTGGTAGATTATTGGACTTCTATGCTAGAGGTTCCGAGTTCAATCACCGTCCGGGACGACCCACTTTGTGTCCTTGGGCAAGTCACTTTATCCCGGTTGCCTACATGGGGGCACAATGATGCTGTGTACTAAGGCGTACCACACGTCGATGGTCACATGTCTTCAATTGCTGTAACCCTTCTTGAGCTGAGCTTGAACAGAGTTATAATGTTGAGGAGCTGACAGCTGCTTGTCAATGCTCGGCAGTTCTCTCCGGGTACTCCGGCTTCCTCCACCCGTAAAACAGTCACAGGCACGATTAGCCATTGTGCATCAGTATCTGACCTTAAACACCAATAAATAAATACAATAACTTTAGTAGCATGTCATGTGCTTTTCGTTCTTGATCACCCAGATCTCATGTGACATCATAGTCACGTGACTCAGCAATGCCATGTCATGGTCACACTGCGTGAGCGGTCATGTTGTGGCATCATTACTATAGTAATACGTGGTCTTAGAGCACATGTGCAGCAAAGGTTGTTAGGGTGATACATGTTGCCGTTGTTCATTTTTGTATACTGGAGACCAGCATCCTGGTTTCTTTGGTAGCATTTTGTGTTCTTTCCTCGCCAATGGGTTTTCATAGGAGGGGAGGAGTGAATGCATATGGTGAAAAAAATTTTCAGGGGTAAATCAAGTACAGAACACATAATAATACTGCATACCAGATTCAACCAGACAACTGGATTAAACAAAGTTTTTTAATACTGGCCAAATTGTAAATTTTACCTGTTCTGGACCAAGATCAACTATTACAGGAGAAGCTTTCTTTGAACAAATTTTAATTAGGGCTGTTAACATTACCATTAATCAATCGGTCACGTCAAAATCGATTAGTATTTTTCGTTGTCGAACAAATCGGTAAATTTTACCCCGTTTTAGACGTTTCATAATTAAAAGAAAAAATTGATGAAAAAACTAGTGTTTCTAAAAGTAAAAGGTCACGAACGTCAACGTTAAACCTCAAGAAGCCGTTAGAAGCATTTGTCTTTTAGGTACATTCAAAGCTTTGATGTTCTGAACTTTTGAACCATCAGTGTTATAATCAAGACTGGTTGGCAGTTGCAAACTTTCGAAGTTCTCAACTGCTGACTGGTCTTGTTCATTACACTGGCGGTTCAAAAGTTCAGAACAGCAAAGTTTTGAATATACCTAAAAGAGCATCGTCTTCATTGTTTACTTGAGGTAGGTCAACTGACTTGAACTTCATTTTTAACGACTTCAAAGCGACGCTTAATTGATTCCTAAATTAAAAAATAGTGACAGACCTAATTTTAATCTACATCATTAAGGCTATTAAAAAAAATATGAGTTCTCAAGCATCTCCCTCATAACTCCTTTTTTATGACCTAGAAAACTCTTCACTATTTTGCACTTGTAGGATAAACGTTTGACCAACTATATCTTGTTTGGCAGAGCTCACGGAGCTCTGTCAAACAAGATGTAGTTGGTAAAAGTTGTAAGCGCACTATGGGAAATTTTCACTGCTGAAAACAGGTCTTTCCATCTGATAGTGTTATTAAAATCTCAATTCCAACTATTATCAGGACTGTTTGTGGACTAACAAAAATTCAAAAAAATAAAAACCTCCGTTCCTTATCGGGTAATTGAGAGAAAATTGTTGGAGAAACAAGGAATTTTTTTAACAGACCTAAATTGATCTTCTTTGAATTGGCTACTTTACAGTCTTGTGAAATGGTCACAGCATACGCGTTCCAACTGTCATTTTTTACCACACTCGATCGATTTTGGCGAGGGGTAAATATTGAACTCAAAGGCTTTGGGTTCTCATTCAATATTATCCCTGTGCCAAAATCGATCTCATGTGGAAAATAAACAGTTGCACCATGAGCGCATGATACGCCCGTTATTAATTACAAGAGGGAACCACACAATATGAGTATACATGTGTACTTGTCAGGTTACATATACTTGCCACCAAAAAATCATGAAAATTGCAACATGTGGAAAATTGCCTATATTTTGATGAATAAAGTCCCATAACTCTGGAATGACAAATCGGACAGCGACACAAATCGAACGGGAGATTCCTTCTATCAACATATACTTGCAACCAAAAAATCATGAAAATTGCTCTAAGCATTTTCAAGTTATTGTTCGACATGTGAAAAATAAAGTCCCATAACTCTGGAATGACTAATCGAACGGCGACACCAACCGAAAGGGAGCTTCCTTCTATCAACATAAACCACCTACCAAAAAATCGTGAAAATCTCTCGAAGCGTTCTCGAGTTATCGTACGACGTGTAAAAAATCAACAATTTTCTAAGTAATAAAGTCTCATAACTCTGGAATGACGAATCGAACGGCGACACTAAACGAAAGGGAGCTTCCCTACATCGATATACACCACCTACCCAAAAATCACGAAAATCTCGCAAAGCGTTCTTGAGTTATCGTACGACATATGACCAGACGGACGGACAGCGGTATACCATAATACGACCCGTTTTTTTCAAAAACGAGCGAATAAAAATGACAGTTCGAAAGCGTATGCCATTCTGTCTATATACAGATTGGATTCCATATTATCTGTGATAATACATGGACATCAACTACATCAAGAACAGAGTCCTATCTTACCATGGTAAACAAGCACTGCTTCACTTCCTAGGATTCCCACAGAATAATTACATCTTGTAATAATCTTTATATTTTTGCTACTACATGTATTTCACCAAAACGCTTCAGAATATTATCCTAAGATTCTTAATGTTGCTTGTACTTACTTCTGTGCAGATGCTAAACCAATGACCATCCAAATCGTAAGGCATGTCAACAGCTGAATGAGAGGAAAATGGGGCAATCTCCCCATTTCGCCCCAAGCAATGTGTTGGCTTCTTCAGAAAATCGACTTCTTTCCAGACTAACAACTCAAGAAGACTGAAAGAATCTTTGTGACCATCGAGAACGATGTGTCAATGAATAATAAAACAAACTATTGCTCCCAGCATCTTATACAAGAGGCAGCTGCATTGTGCTTAACCCATTTAGTTTCTAAAGTGTTGTTCACGTCACTTAACGCATCCTTCCCCTTAAGCAGTTTACAGATACCAAAATAGTACAGAACAAAATACAAGCTGTATGAACACAGCTATGGTATTATCATTTATGTTGGACTTTCTCAGGTTTGTGACCACTACAAAAAAAAAAACGTGAATATGACTCCACAATATCTGTCCATCAACAGAGAGAAATATTTTTTTTAAATTGGTAGCCGAGAAATTCTTCAGGGGTTAATTCATATCCGAAGCCAATTCAATAGCAATGTCATCAACTCCAATAAGCTTATATGTTGGATGTATCAGTATGTCAACTGAAAGCTTCTTACAGCACACATGTTGCGAAATGTGTTGTTGAGAACATAAATTTCATTCAAAATATAATAGAACTGTCATTTTTTTTAACTGGTTGAATGATAAATTATTATTCAAATATGATTTGCAACTTCTTTCTTTTTTTAACTGGATTTAATAACACTTTTGACAGCCAGGGTCACCTCGTGTCAGACAGTTTTATGGGTGGAGGTAGCCAGAGTATGCGAAGAGAACCATCGAGCAAAGGCGAGCAGCTGTTTGCACATGCAGGGTGAGCATTGGCTGAAAAGAAGCGCACCATCAACGAGCGGTATGCCTTAGTATGCAGCACCACCATGCCCCAGATGGGCTGTCAGGATTAAGAGCCTTGCCCAAGGACACAATGCAGTTACCCCCGGCAGAGATCAAACCATTGTTTGAAGTCCAATCACGTAAATAATGAGCTGCAGTGTTCCCTGTAACATGAGTATATTTTTTACCAAAGATACCATGCTACCAGCAATGGGAGCCATTGTTTATAGAGAGTTTGTTGATAAATAAATGCTTTGTTATAATTTATTGGAGAGTGCCTGCTGGCACTCTCCAATAAATTGTAACAAAGCAGTTTTGTGTAAACAATTTTTTTCTACTGCTGAGAAAACAAGGTAATGCATATAGTTCAAAGCCACGAAAGTGGCTCTAAGCACTTTTCTGGTGAGCCATGAGGGTGGCTTCTATTCTCAGTCTCTTGACCGAGGCAATTCTTTTTAACTTTAACTCTTATACAGATCACAACAATTGTCACATGTTTTATGATGTTCTACATGTTCTGGCATGCGCAGATAAACACTATCATTTGATTTGTTGTTGGAAGAACTCAGAAAGCTCGGTCAACCAATTAATCAGATTGTATAGTTACATTAGCATTATATTATTATTATTTATTGGTGTTTAAGGTTACATATTTCTGCACAATGGCTAATCATGACCACGACAATTTTACGGATGGAGGAAGCTGGAGTACCCAGAGAGAACCACTGAGCAATGGCGAGCAACTGCTTCCCAACATACCAACTCCACACAAAAAGGGTTATCTTGGGTCAAGACAAGTGCACCATCAACGTGCAGTACACCTTAGTACACAATGCCACCGTGTCCCAGGTGGGCAATGGGGGTGAAGTGTCTTGTCCAAGGACACAACATGGTTGCTGCAGCTGGGATTCGAACCAAGGACCTCTCCGCTTGTAGCCTGCACATCTATCTACTCAGCCACCATGTCCCCGTACGTCAGCATTAGATATTTTTTTCAACTCTCACCTACAAGTATATGTATGGGTTCTCAGTGGTGGGTGGGTAGGAGGGCAGAGGAGAGGAGGGGCTGACCATCGTTCCATCTGGTGGGAGAAAATTTAGGAAATTGGTGCCAAAAAAAGCAAAATCCTCACGCTAGAAGTTTAATGAGAAGTGCATATTACTGAACAGAATACCACATATTTTCCTTTTCGATAACTGGCGTATGTTTGCATCAGTTGCCTAAATATTTACTAACAACTGGGCAGTTATTGGTGCATGGTGTGATAATTGAATACGCAAAACAATTCATAATTATTTATTCATGGGCAGATACATTCCTTACATAGAATAACGATTATAAAAAGACTAACAGTGACTGCACAGCCACGGATGCCCCCGAACTATGATGTCCCTGATCTGTGACCTCGACCTCCATCGAACCCCCAAAAAATTTGTGTGCGACATATCGTCTCCCCAAAAGCAACATGTATGCCAAGTTTCAACAAAATCCAACAAAGCATCTCAAAAGTTATGCAGCGGACATGAAAATCTTTGTGATAGATGGACAGACAGATGGATGGACAGACAGACGGATATGACAAACACTATATGCCTCCGAAACTTTTTTGCATAAAAACCCCCCATTGTGTCATTGGACCTTCTTTCCCAATTGGCCTCTCCCTTGGGGCAGGATCCTGTGACTTTCGGCCACTCGGGGGCCATAGGATGAGCCATACTGTCCTCATATATAACAAAACGACCCATGGGGCCTGAGGCATTCACCTGACAATAGTTGTTTCAAAAAGGATTTAATTGGCATCTATAGCTGGTTAACACTACAGAGGAATGAAGTTATTTAATTATTTATAACTCTGCTGTCAATGCCAGATGATTTTTTTCTAGTACTGGGATGCTACCGCAGAAATAATGCCCCGATTTCCAGTAATGCAAAACTTGGAGTACAAATATCAACCTAGGAACTTAACAACCTTGAGTCTGAGCCCTTCCATTCCACCACCAGGATGTTGTGTACCAAATGTGAAAGCAGTTTGACTGGGGGATCTGAAGGAGAATATTTTTAAAGAAATGTCCTTATATTGCACCAAGTTGAAATTCAGGCTACCTTAGGGGGTCCAAACATTAACCCAGGGACCCAATTTGAACAAACTTGAATCTCACGCCCCCTCAACCCCCCCCCCCCCCCCCCCTCCCCAGAGATGTTGTATACCAAATACAAAAGCATTCCGGCTGGTGGATCATGGAGCAGATGATTTTTAAAGAAATTTCCTCATATTGCAATGTTAAAATATTAACCCAGGGACTCATCAACCCCCCCCCCCCCCCCCCCCCCCCCCCCCCCCCCTCCTAGAGATGTTGTAAAATATCAAAACATTCCAAGAAATGGTTCTGGAGAAGACTTTTAAAGAAATTCCTTCATATTGTACCAAGTTAAAATTTAGTCTCACACAGGAAGCCCAAATATTAACCCAAAGAAAACAAATTAGAATGTGACGAACCACCTTGAGCTGATAGACTGCACAATTTTGAAGAAAGAAATCACACATATTATTTGGAAATTGGGACTTTAGTTTTCTTATTCCACAATTCCGTGCATTAAAATGGATTCAACAGGATCGAATGTGCTATTTCTTGCAGACTTACCAGATGTGAACATCATCAATCAATCTAAATGTGTGCTGGACAACTTGAACTTGGACTACAAAGACAGTAGACCGAGGAAACCCACTGGGAAGTCAAAGGATGCCCATGTGGAAGCAATTGACCTTGGTCTATACAAACCAGCGGCCAAAATGGTTTCCTTTAGAATACGAAATTCCCCCAACAGGGTTCTTTCTTGGATCAGAGGCTTGTATACGAGATATGCTTTACAATTGAGAGCCACCTCAAATTATAATTGCACTTGGAGTGATGAGCTAAATAAGAAAACTGACAATACATCGGATGGACTAATGTTTCATGTTTCACGGCCTTCATCGTTCCCTTGTGAGGACAAGATACTTTTTACCATCCACACTTATCCATCCACACAAGTCATTAAAGTCCAAGGTAACTTATATCTTGACTGGTGTAACGAAGAATTCCCTGTGCTTCGAAACATTGTTAACTTTATTCATGACGCCAATGGAGAATCGCCCGAGGAAACTTTTCTCAAAGAATATGTCGCCATTAATACGACTGATATGTGTCAATCCCAAGGTGTTAGTACAGTTACATCACCCGAACTCGAAAAGCAACTGGCATCATCCCCTCACAGCACTCAAATTCCTAACTGCTCTATACGCATGGACTCAATTGACACTTGAACGAACATAACAGAGAGCGTTTTAAAGGACCTCAAAGATATGGTCCACCACAATAAGACTCTTCTATTACAGCAACATCACTGTTTCTACAAAATTACTGAACATTTCTCACAACAGAAGCAGAGTCCTAAAATTAATATCGAGGACCAAGAAACCATAAACAGACTGAAATCTCGGATTATCGCCGACAAAGCTAGTTCCGATGAACGTCTGCGCCAACTGGAACTTGATTATGAGTTCAAAATATAAAACATTCGACACGAACACAACAAACAATTTACAGCCCTCCAGGGCATATGTAGGGAAAAAGACATTTTAATTAACTGGTAGAGTGCTAAATTATTTTTGGTCATCAGAATTCATACATACCCGGTATATATTTGTCTTGTTACAAGTTATGGAAGAGTGCCAAAAGGCACTCTTCCTTAACTTGTAACAAGGCAAATCCTAACAGACTAAATAATTTCACTTCAAAGGTGACATGAAAAACAACCACAGAATACGAAACCTTTAAGTTGTGGTACTGGCCCTTCAGAATAGAGCCCAAATATGGGCTTCCAGCACTCTACCAGTTAACAACCTGCGATTAAAGTGTGCACAGCATACTGAAGAGTCCCAGATTACTCTTCCCTCTCCACATGTGTGCACTACACATCCAGTGAGTGACAGCAGGGAATGTCGTGTCGATAATAGTCAGGTTCTATTAGAGTCTCACAAGTCTTTCTGTGATACATCTCCTACTAACAATAATGTGTCCCCACAAAAATCTGACAACAATTCCACAGATGTACTACTACTGCATGACTCAATTTGTAAGCATGTTGACATCCAGCAGCTTATGCGGTGTTTCCAAGTCCAATCAGCAAGGTCAGAATAAACATACACAACCAACGCATTGTGCAAAAGGGAAGACAATGTGAACGGCGGGGGTGTACTTATAATTCATGTTGGAATTAATGGCCTCAAAAAGGAACTATTCAAGGACACGGATAATATTGTTGATGATTATATGGAGAGCATTCATTCGGCTTCAGAAAAGTTTGCGAGAGTAGTTGTGTCTTCGGTCATGCCAAGTGCAGACGAGGAGGATGGAGACCTTAACCTCTGTTCAAAAATATTTCACTCAAGGATAGCTATGGCTATTTCAAGGAACTCTCGGAACATCACTGTTTGCGATAACAGTAACCTTGCTAATGGGGTAAAATCCACAGCAGATTCTTCGGAGCTGACCAACGCTATTTGTCTTCTGAAGGTACTTCAAAACTGGCATTGAACTTGATCGTCTCTCTGCACTTTTTCACACATTCGAATAGGCGTATGTCATTTGCTAGGGCCCACGTGCCAAGGAACCAACGTATCACATCAGCCACCTCACAAGAAAATTCCAGATGCCATGATGATCAGCGTCGCCTGGGGCGACACACTTTTCATAATACACAATGCCAATCTTTCGCATCAGTGTCGCCCGTGAAAGATTTCACGGATTACCAGATTATACAGGCATTGCAGCAGATTGTGCATCAAGGAGAAATTTAAACAGGGTAATCATAATTACATTATTGTGTGCGTGTGGGGGGGGGGGGGGGGGGGGGGGGGAGGGGGGGGGTTACTTCCATTTTTATCTGCATAAATTTGCATGATGATGGTCTAAAAACCACCTTCCGGCCAGCTTATGGAAATAAATCTATCTTGTTCAACCCAAATATACATAAAAATACAATAAAAACCCTATGTAAATATAAATTCATACAGGTGTAAATTCATACAGGTGTATATAAAGAGAATGTTTCTGTTAACTCTCCTTACTTTGGACGGCAGATTGTACGACAAAGAGAAATCTAAACAGGTTAACCATTACATTATGGTGTGTGGGAGGTGGGGGTGAAATTTTTCTTTTTTTTTTTTTTTTTTTTTTTTTTTATTTTCAAAATTTGCATGAAGATGGTCTAAAAGACCACCTTCATGCAGGCTTATGGAAATAAATTTACCTTGTACAGCTCAAATACTGACAAAAAATACAATAAATACAACAAAAACTCCTTCTATAAACCTGTTTGGGTATATATAAAGAGAATATTTCTGTGAATTCTCATGAATTTGCTCTTGAAGAAGAAATTCATGCAAGCTGACAGACGTATTTCACAGGCCAACAACAGACCATTTAGAGTCTCCACCGCTTAAATGCAAATAAGGAAAACTATTGTGGATGAATCGCACGAATGAAATTAACATTCAGCAACAAAAAGTATATCTACAGTCCGCATAAATCTCTTTATTATGCCCCACGTTTGTAACATCAGCCGTGATTGGTTAATATGACCCCTTCTAAAAGTCATAGTACTGGAGTTTTGGGGCAAAACACGGGTACTATCGGAACGTTTTTCCCTGGAGACAAGAGAACGAAGAAAATGGAAGCGCCACTTCCATTGATCAGCGTTGAATTTCTCAACACCAAACGCTGGCTCCGTGTCCGTTTAGCTTTTTCAACACCGGTAGACACAAACTTACCAACAAATATATCACCTTCAGTGGGTGTGTTTTCAATTTTAACTGCAAACAATGCATTCAAAAGAATCAGAAATATTAAAAAACTCACTCACGTGTTGTTCACCACTTCAGTGAATCCTGAATATGAGTCTCAGTTATGACTTGTGTTTCACTCCGCTTAATTCTATCAACGGTTGTCCGAGAAACATGAATTTATATTCCATTAATTTAAATCACTTTTCACACAAGCATTAACAATGAATTATAACACGAACAGCATGATGCAGTCATTAACATTGGCATTTGTTGATAAAGAAACTCCCAAAGCGACGGCACTTGTGACAAGTCATTTTCGAAGAGACATCATTCGTTCGAAATGACGTCATGTTTTTGGATTCGACTACATTGTTGTTACAAGGTCGATGGCTTGTTGCAGTTAACGCTTAACAATGAAAGTCATATTTTGTTCAGCATAATAAAACGATTAGAACGTTTCTTTTCATGTTCTATCGGTTGATAGTACCTGAGTTTGTGTGATTTCTGAAATAAAACCTGAAGCGGCGAAGCTGCTGAAGGTTTTATTTCAGAAATCACACAAACTCAGGTACTATCGACCGATAGAACATGAAAAGGAACATTCTAATATTATAATATACAAACTCAGTGCGTGGGTTAACCTGTCACTGTTATTGCCATAAGAAATTTTGGTTCCACCTAATTTTACATCATCTATAATTCTATTAGCAGTGTCGTTATTAACTCTTTATTTACAATACTAATTTATTACCTCTATCATATCATGCTTTTGTTTATTTACCAATGAGCTTGAACCTCGAGTGTAACTTTGTGGTCCACAGGCTCACTTTACATGTGAACTTGGTACAAATGTATAAATTATCTGTTACATATTACAATGTCAACGGTCTGTTTATTAGAGACGGCAGAGAACGTGTCAACAAATTAAAGGAGCAATCGTTCATAAGACAACTCAAGAGTGATATAATAGGCATGGCAGAAACACACTGTGATGACTCAGTGGCATCTTGTATCAACTTAGCTGGTTATAAATCAACAGCTGTGTGCCATCCTCGTACATCAAAGAGAGCACATGGTGGGTTGGCTGCAATGATAAGAAAAGAAATCACTCCTGGTATCCAGTTCAGCCCCCTAGACAACCCAGAGGTCATTTCTTTCAAATTATGTAAGAAATTATTTAAAACTGAGAAGGACCTGTTTATATAGCCGCTTATATTCCATCTGCAAACTCTTCATTTTCTGTTAATGACTCTCGGTCTTGTGTAAACAGTCTGTTTGATAACATTGAAACTGTTGTAACAAATTGCCAAAAATCAGGCAATGTGATAGTTCTCGGCAATCTTAACAGTCATATCCACCCAAGAAGGCTTGATTACATTCCCAATGATGACGATAGGTACACTACACACCCGAGTTCCTAAGATGTGGACTCTATGTTCTTAAAATGACTATCGAAAGACCAATCTAAGATGAACTGTCATGGCCAGAAAATTATCGATACTTGCATCGCTACTGATATGTGAATAGTGAATGGACGCACAGTGGGGGACACAGGAGGACATCTAACTTGCCGTAAGTACAATGGCTCCTTTACGGTCGACTGGTACCTCACTTATAATCTTATTCGGATCAATGCCCTATTACAGTTCAACTCACTACTGGTTACAACTATCAATGTCAGTCTGAAGTTTATGACAAACTTTTACCTCTCACTGCTTCATTTAAATGGAGCAAGTCCATGGAGGCCAGGTTTAACCCTTAAGCCCCCATATAGCCCCAAACCGCCACTTTTATATTGCACTGAAGCAGGTGCTCCCTTGTGTTATCTTTTTTATTACTCTTGTATGAAGACTGAATTTTCCCTGGCAGTGGTTCTACATCACTGCTGGCTGCCTGTATAGGCAGCCAGCAGTGATGTAGAACCACTGACAAGTCATCAATAACAATGTAAGCAGAAAAAGGCCATAAATACTTTAAAATTAATCTGAGGACTTAAGGGTTAAGAGAGCCTTCCGGTCACCACCCATAACCAACAAAATACAATATTATGTCCAGTCAGCTGCTGTTAATACGAGCCCCTCTGTGTTAGCAGAACATCTCACAGATGTATTCCAAGGCACTACGCCTATGTGGCTTGCGTACTAATCCTACAAAAAGTAAACGAACTAAACGCATTACCAAATGAAAGTGTCAATGACACTGTAGCTCAACTTGGCAAGACATGTACATGTATAGTATGTGACACAGCAATGACAAACATCTAGGTAATGACCTGATAACAAAGGTACATATAAAGTATTGTAACAGCCTGTACATAAATACTGACCGTAGCCTGTAACAAATGTACAGGTAAAGTATTGTAAAGGTGGGTGACAGTCAGATGCTAAACTAGAAAAAAAATGTACACATTATTAAAATGTCCAGTGTATAGGGACAGTCTCGTAAAGCATCTCATCAATATTGCTCTTCGTCAAGCCTCTTGGCCTTCTTCAAGGACCGTTGATAAATTTGCAAACTACATCTCCGCACTCTACTAAACAACAATGAACAACGGTCCTTGAAGAAGGCCAAGAGGCCGAAAGCTTTACGAAGATCAATATTGATGAGATGAGCAACCACTGAGCAACGGCAAGCAGGTGCCAGCTCCCCAACATCGTAACTCAGGAATGCAGCACAGGCCGGGTTAGATTGGCTGAAGGCATGCACACCATCACCATGCAGTACGCCTTAATCCAAGGCGTCATCGTGCCCCCATGTGGACAATTTGGCTTAAGTGCCTTGCCCAAGGACACAACGTGGCAGTCCGAATCGATCACTCAGAGAGTCACCTATCCAAGGACTAACTGGGCTTGATGTTGCTTAACTTCGGTGATCTGACGAGAACCGGTTGACACTGCACCCCTATTGAAGATGTGTCAACCATTTTCATCTGTTCAGGAATGCCTGCTGAGATCACAAAAATATTTTCACATTCAGATCGCAATTTAATTATGACACACTTACAATTATGGCTCAAAATTTTATTTATAGAATACTACAAAATCAGATAGCATCAAAGTGAAAACAAACAAGAATAGCATCTCAGGTTCAATATTCTTTTCAACAGGTGAAATTCCAGTTTTGTGGGGAGGAAAGCAGACAAATAAATTTGACCAGACTGCGACAGGTTCATGATCCAGCCAAATTTCCAGTCCATTTTGGTTATCACTAGGGTTTAATATATTCCCAGGAACGAGCAATGGGAATGAAATTACTCTCAGAACTGGGAACCAGGAAATTTCCCAGGTAATATCATGCAAATTTATGAGCATAACATGATGCATTTACTTTAATAATAATGAGCATATTTCATTGGCAATCTCCCATCTCCAAACGGAAAAGTTCTTTTCCTAAGATAAGTATTTTCAGAATCACTTGCATTATCACCTCTAACTTCTCCAACATCAACACGCTCTTCACTGCCGTCACCAGTCTCCTCTGCTTCAAGCAGATGAGACTGGTGACGGCTGTGAAGAGGATGTTGATGTTGGAGGAGGTAGTGAATAGTGATACTAGTAATTCTGAAAATGAGGACGAGTTTGAACTTTGAAGCGGGTGAAGAAGATCTTGCTGTTGAAAGGGAGGGAGGTGGGAACTTGTTGAGAGTTACAGTGATTTGTAGAAAATGGTTCATCAACAATCAGGACTGTAAAAATTTCAGGTCTGGAAGGGCTGACGGAAAACTACAAAGTTTCAATTCAGAAAACTTCAGTTCAATACACAAACAGTGTCACGCTTCATTCCTGGTTCTGTGCTGTAGATTTCCCAGATATCGCGACCCGCTTTGGGAACTGGGAACCCAGGAATTCCCATTTCCAGGATTAAACCCAAGTTCAAACAGTACTGAACATAGCCAGTCAAGACTTGACAAGAAACCTCTGTAACAGTACTTTGAATGTAACTTTCTTTTTTCAGCCAACGGGACCAAAATTCGAGAGCACCTGTTGTAAAAAAAAAAAAAGCAGAATTGATGAGAGTTTGAATTAGTCCCTGAGAGTAAAAACAACTATGTCACCTGGGATTTTCATTCATTCTGATTCATTCATTCTGAAAAAAATAAAATTTCAATTTTGGATTACAATATATTTTGACATGTCATTGATACAATCGCTTTTTTATGTTTTCTTCGTCTCTTTTTCTCACTCTCCTTCTTGTTTATAGTTTTCAGCTTTTTCTTTGGCTTGCATGAGAGTGGATTGGGACCTTTTATCCTTTTTCTCTTCCTCACATGTTTCACTTCCTGTTCACCAAATGCTTCATTTTTCAATTTTTGTAAGGTGGACTGCTGATGATCTGACGGTTTCTTCCTTACTTCTGTTTTTTCCTTTGCATCTTTTTTTGAAAGTTTTGATGGTGTGTCAAGAACAATAGTATTATTAATTAAAAACAAACTGGGAACACCTGGTATCTTGTTCAAAAAGTCTCTTAACTTCAAATCCTGAAAAAAGAGAAAAATTCATTAGTAGCTGTCTACATGCTGAAAATCACCAGTGAAGCATTGTAAGAAGTAGCAGAAATGACTGTAGTTGTATTAACTCTTTGCCTGCTGCTGGCAGATCTTTCTGCCCAGGATAGGATTTATTTTATAATTTGGGCACATTTTACCCTTAAGGGCCTGATTCCGACTTTGATAACTTTTTAATGCAAAGGAACAGGTGCCCCAACATGCACTGTTTGAGTAAACTCAAAACTTGTTTTCTAAGTACCTTATCAGTTGTTTCTAGACAAGTCTTGGCTGCCTCTGTAGGCAGCCAACACTTGACTAAAAATAACTGCAAAGTCACAGGAGATAGACTATCAACTTAAAGCAAAAATGTATAAAAAGCTCAAGATCCTAGAGGGTTAACTCTTTGCATGATGCTGGCGGATACTCCTGCCCAGCACAGTGATTTTCTTGTCACTGAAATAGGTATAATTTGGGCACATGTAATCTTATTTTCAACCTGTAAATTGAAAGGAAGTTTTCACCAATGAATTTTTGTGTTGCCTTTAGATTATTTTTTCAGCAAATCTAGTCATGGCTGCTGTAAAGCAGCCATGACTAGATCTGGTGAAAAATATCTTGAAAATACTCAGCAGGTAAAGAGTTAAAAAAATTATATCCCTATAAATGAAAAAGATTTTTTCACCAATGATTCCTTGTGTTTAATTTAGATGAATTTTTCATCAAATCTAGTCATGGCTGCCATGACTAGATTTGATGAAAAATATCTTGAATTTTTATTTTTTTTTTTCACAAGGGTTTAACGACATATTAACAGCCTGGGTCATATGTCGGTGACAGTTTTATGGGTGGAGGAAGCCAGAGTATCCAGAGAGAACCACCAAGCAGCTGTCAGCTCACCAACATCATAACTCTGAACCCTGCACTGCGGCACAGGCAGGGTTAGAATGGTTGAAGACATGCGCACCTTCGACGTGCAGTTCGCCTTAGTACACAGCGTCATCGTGCCCCCATGTAGGCAATCGGGGTTAAGTGCATTGCCCAAGGACACAACGCGGAACGTGAATCAGTTGCTGAAATGGTCACCCATCCAACTACTAACCGCACTCGACGTTGCTTAACTTCAGTGACCGCAATGCCACCGCAGCCCCATCTTGAAAATACTCTCTCCTTAAGAGTTAAAAGTACTTCTTATTCTGGATTTTCTCAGACAACTGAGGTACAGTATAGTCGCCACCGTGGATTGGTCGTACTCCACACATGGGCCATAATGTCCACGTATGCGTTTACCAAGTAATAAAAAATCACCAGCAGCAAAATTATAATTAATGAAGCACCGGGTTGATAATTTTGATAATTATTCCTGTAATTAGTGTTTGTAGTTTACTGTTGTTGCATCTTGTGGAAATACTGTCCAGCCTGTGGAAAGTGACCAATCCACGGAAACTGTACTGTATAACATGGCATCTGTTCAACATCACTCTGTATAATTCAACTCTATTTCTCTCGTTTCACTAGTTACCTGCCTGTAAAACAGATCTTTTATATAATTAGACCTCCTCGCTCTCTGCTAATGATATTCCCACTTCCTCAAAGTTATGGCGTTCAAAGTTCACGAAGAGTCATTATGCACCCATCCCGAGTCTATTCACTGGTATCACCCTAACACTTGGGCACCTGAAAGTTCCAAGGAAATGAAAGTGTCAATGACACTGTACTTAACTTGTTTAAGACATGTACATGTATAGCATGTGACACAGCAATGACAAACATCTAGGTAATGACCTGATAACAAAGGTACATGTAAAGTATTGTAACGGTCTGTACATAAATGCTGACCATAGCCTGTAACAAATATATAGGTAAAGTATAGTAAAGGTGGGGTGACAGTTAGATGCTAAACTAGAAAAGAAATCTATGAGTCCCAGAGTGTGTTTGACTGAACCCAAAAATATTTGTTCTCATAGCAGTGATAACAAAGGCACTCAAAAACACTTGTTCCTGTCACAAGGTGATAACAAAAGTACCCCAAGAAGTTTCGTGAAGATCGGTTCATAAATACAAACTCTAGCCCAAGCCATATTGACATGTGCACTTACTTTGTTTAAGTAGCACTGAACAAATCAAAGTTCATCTAATTTGCATAATTTCTGCACGAGAAAAAAACCTGTATTATATGTGATGTATTCCATGTTACTAAACATTCCGACAAAAATTTATTCATATCAGAACTTTCATACAGAAGTTCTGTACAAAAAACTGATTGCACTAATTTTGGTAAAAATGGCTGCTGACGGCCATAATGAATTTTGGACCGCACCCAAAAACACTCGTTCTCGTCCCACAGTGATAACAAAGGTACTAAAGAAGTTTCGTAAAGATCGGTTCATAAATATGGCCTCTAGCCTGAGCAGTATAGAAGCTGTGTACAAAAAACTGATTGGACCTAATTTCGGTACAAAATGGCCACTGGCAGCCATCTTGAATTTAGGACCGCACCCAGAAACACTCGTTCTCGTCCCAAGGTGATACCAAAGGTACCCAAGAATTTTTTTGAAGATCGGTTCATAAATACAGCCTCTTGCCTCAGCCGTAATGACACATGCACTTACTATGTATAAGTAGCACTGAAAAAATCAAAGTTCATCTAATTTGAATAATTTCTGCTCGAGAAAAAAACCTGTATTATAAGTGTTGTATTCCATGTTACTAAACTGTCAAGCAAAAATTTATTCAAATCAGAGCTTTCATCCAGAAGTTCTGTACAAAAAACTGATTGCACTAATTTTGGTACAAAATGGCTGTCGGTAGCCATCTTGAATTTTGGACCGCACCCCAAAACACTCATTCTCGTCCCAAGGTGATAACAAAGGCACCCAAGAAGTTTTGTAAAGATCGGTTCATAAATACAGCCTCTAGCCCGAGCCGTATAGAAGTTGTGTATAAAAAACTGATTGGACCTAATTTCGGTACAAAATGGCCACTGACAGCCATCTCGAATTTTGGACCGCACCCAGAAACACTTGTTCTCGTCCCAAGTTGATAACAAAGGTACCCCAAGAAGTTTCGTGAAGATCGGTTCATAAATACAGACTCAAGCCCGAGCCGTATCGAAATGTGCACTTTCTGTGTAAAAGTAGCACTGAAAAAATCAAAGTTCATCTAATTTGCATAATTTTTACTCGAGAAAAAAACCCTGTATTACATGTGATTGATTCCATGTTATTAAACATTCATACAAAAATTTATTCAATTCAGAACCTTCATACAGAAGTTCTGTACAAAAAACTGATTGCACTAACTAAAGTACAAAATGGCTGCTAGTGACCAACTTGAATTTCAGGCTGCACCCAAAACCACTCGTTCTCATCCCACGGTGACAACAAAGGTACTCAAAAAGTTTCGTAAAGATTGGTTCATAAATACGGCCTCTAGCCTGAGCCGTATTGGCATTTGCACTTACAGTGCTGAAAGTAACACTAAATAAATGAAAGTTTGTCTAATTTGCTTAATTTACGCACGAGAAAAAAAAACTGCATTATACGAAATGTATCCCATGGTACTAAACATTCATACAAAAAATTATTTAAATCAGAGCTTTCATATGGAAGTTCTGCGCAAAAATCTGATTGCACCTAATTTTGTACAAAATGGCTGCCAGTGGACGTCTTGAATTTCGAACCAGACCCCAAAACACTCGTTCTCATCCCATGGTGATAACAAAGGTACCCAAGAAGTTTCATAAAGATCGGTTCATAAATACGGTCTCTAGCCCAAGCCATGTTGACGTCGCGACAGATGGTTGACTGGCCATGACAATATCTCTAATTTGGCTTTGCCAAAGTTGAGCTAAAAACGGTGGCCATTCTGAGATCTGAGAAACGTTTTAATACTTCCGTATTTTTTTTTCTATCAAAGACATGCAGAATGTTGCTCCGTTCCTTGTTTTCTTTTATACATGTGACACCTGCCACTCCAATTCACCAGTGACACGAATTAATGTGCCCGTTAAGGAATTTACACATCCACTTTCCACGATTTTAATAATCTGCCATTTAAAATCCAGAACTAATTTTAGTGGTTTATATATATTTTCACCGTTAAAATTTCCATCCATATTCAGCTGTATTCATAGATTAGTTTCGAAGGACACTTGTCAGTTGAAGTTAAACATTGAGATCAACACTCAAATTCACTCTCCTCACAGTTTTAACTTTTGCAAACTTTATTTGAGGTGAGCGATTTTCCACTCACCTCCATTTTGCTCCCATTTGTCACTGGTATTTTCTGTTGATAAAAACATTTTACCAAAATTAATTGGATATTACATCTATAGTCAAGGCTATCATCTGAAAACCAAAAGTGAATGGACAAAAATACATAAAATTCTATGCCAATAAATGGCAGTAACTCAACCACAGAATATCAAAACTAGAGGCTTGAAAGAGCCTCTAATCGCTCACCTGGAACTACATATCAAAATGTGATTTCCCATAGGCATTCCACGGTAACTATGAGCTGCAACTGTGGCCATGTTAGCAACATTACATCAACGTTACATGAGGATCATTGGTCGAAGGTGTCCCAGTCCTCAATCATGTGAAGTTTCAAAACATCTGACTTTGCAGTTTAAGAGGGGAAGATTTTTGCAAAATCCATCAGTCAGAATCAGAGAATGTCTCTGATGGCCATATTTTCCAACCAATGGGAACAAAAAGAGGAATGTTTGTAGAGGGCCTCCTACAGACCATTCCTGCTAAGTTTGGTTCACGTCAGCTCAGTAGTTCCAGAGAAGATGAAAACATGATTTCCCATAGTTTCTATAGTAACTATAATTCACAACTGTGGCCATGGTTGCAACATGATCACCATTAAATGAGGATCGTTGGTAGAGGGTGTCCCAGTAATCAACTATGCAAAGTTTCAAAACATTTGGCCCTGTGGTTTCAGAGGAGAAGATTTTTCAAAATCCACCAATCGGAATCAAAAAATGCTTCTGGCAGCCATGTTTTTCAATGCACGGTAACAAATATGAGGAACATTTGTAGAAGACCTCCCAAAGACTATCCCTGCCAGGTTTGGTTCACATCGGCTGAGAAGTTCCAGAAAAGAAAAGGAAAATGTGATTTCCCATATGGTTTCTATAGTAACTATAAGCCGCAATTGTGGCCAGGTTTACAACCCAATTAACATTAAATGAGGATCACTGGTAGAGAGGGTCCCAGTCATCAAACATGCAAACTTTCAAAACATTTGGTCCTGTGGTTTCAGAGAAGATTTTTCAAAATCCATCAATCAGAATCAAAGAATGCCTCTGGCGGCCATGTTTTCAAATGCATGGGAACAAAATGAGGATTGTTTGTAGAGGAGATCCCATAGACTATCCCTGCCAGGTTTGTTTTCACGCCGGCTCAGTAGTTTCAAAGAAGATGAAATGTGATTTCCCATAGGGTTTATAAAGTAACTATAAGCCGCAATTGTGGCTATGTTTACAACCCAATCAACATTAAATGAGGATCGTTGGTAGAGGGGGTCCCAGTCATCATTTATATGAAGTTTCAAAACATTTGGCCAGGCAATTGCAGAGGAGATGATTTTTTAAAATCCACCAACCAGAATCAAAGAATGCCTCTGGAAGCCATGTTTTTCATCTGACGGGAACAAAATGAGAATCGTTTGTAGAGGACCTCCCATAGATCATTCCGGCCAAGTTTGGTTCACACCGGCTTAGCGGTTACAGAGAAGATGAAAATGTGAACAGTTTACGGACGTCAGACGACAACGGATGCCAAGTGATGAGAAAAGCTCACATGGCCTATTAGGCCAGGTGAGCTAAAAAGTCAAAATCAAACTTGATCTGTAATTTCTGTTTACAAGACCATGTAACAAAATACACTGGATGTCACATATATAGCCACAGTTATCATCTAGAAACCAAGTGATTAGATGGACAGACAGCTGGATGGAGTATGGATTGAGTGATGAACAATGCAATACAGTAGAATCCTCTTAATTGAATATCCATTTTGCCCGTGAAAATTATTCAGTTAACAGGTGTATACAATTAACAGGGATTTGATCAGTTTCCCTTGTTATGGAGGTAAACTGAGCATTTATTCTATTATATCTTGTTTGACAGCGCTCATAGAGCTCTGTCAAACAAGATATAATAGAATAAATGCCTGCATTGAATGTAGTGAGGCCAAAAAGGTTGATAAATAAGGGGAACTTGGTGCGTGTCTCAGTAATTTTTTCGACATATTACAAAAATTTATATACAATTAACAGGAGTTTACTCTACAATCCATATGCAATTAACAGATCAAATTTGTACTGAAAGTATGGTAAATGGTTTTGTTTTTGAAAATTATATTCAATTAACAGGGATAGACAATTAAGAGATATCCAATTAAGAGGGCTCCACTGTACTATAAAATGTCCTGTTTTTCAAACAGGCGCATAACAGCTTGTCAAATTGCTCCATTTGCCTTCGCCCCAGGCCTTGAACAGCCAATACAAGTTCCTGACAAGGTAGACACATTTGTGATCCCTACCATCTATCTGCGCAGCACAATAATACAACAATAATACACAATACAGCACATAGACACAGGCCGAAATTGTCAATATTTGCCTACAGTTAAAACTAGAAGTCCTGTCATGAAATGCGCACAAATAGCATGTTGATATGCGAGTTAATGTGCACGTTATGATCCAAGTAAAGCTATCAAATTCTGTACATATGGCCTGTGCACAAGCAATGTTTCAGCCAATGGACCTCCGGGTAACCCGGAGGTCCATTGGCAGAAACATTGCATGTGTTTGCTATGAGTAACCAGGAGAACCTGCCGTGCTTTGGGTGCCATTCGATATGGCAATTGCGCGCAATTCCAACGCGCAATTAAGCCTACATAAGCGCACTATTCGTGACAGGACTTCTAGTTTTAACTGTATTTGCTTATTCTTTTTTTTTTGGAGTTGAACGACACTTTCAAGATCCAAGGCCACCTCATGACGACACAGTTTTATGGGTGGATGGAGCTGGAATACCTGGAGAGAACCTGTGAGCAAGTGGCAGACTCCCCAAAGTATCAACTCCACAAAAGCAGGGTTACAGTTAAAACTAAAAGTCCTGTCCTGAAATGCGCACAAATAGCACGTCGATATGTGCGTTAATCTACGCGATATGATCATAGTAAGGCTATCAAATTCTGTAAATATGGCCTGTGCACAAGCAATGTTTCAGCCAATGGACCTCCGGGTAACCCGGAGGTCCATTGGCAGAAACATTGCCCATGTTTGCTATAAGTAACCAGGATGCCAATCAATATGACAATTGCGAGCAATTCATACGCGCAATTAAGCCTAGATAAGCGTGCAGTTCGCAACAGGACTTCTAGTTTTAACTGTAACGTTGGTTGAAGACAAGTGCACTATCGACGGGCAGAACACCTTAGTATGATCGAACACAAGAAGGGTTAGCACTGGTTAAAGGTACACTGACTGGAGGAAAGTGTACCACTTATGTGCAGTGCACCTTAGTACACAGTGCAACTGTGCCCCCCACATAGGGAATCCGGATTAAGTGCCTTGCTCTAGGACAAAACTTATTTACCGCTGGTCAGGATCGAACTCTGGAGCTTTCGGTTTGAAGTCCAGTGCTCAAACTGCTGAGCCAGCATGCTCTCTGGTGGAGCTCACTTGATGTAAACTGTAAGTTTTGAAAAAGAAATACATTGTTGTAAAAAAAAAATAGGCATAATTTTACCTGAGTTCCAATGAAATATTTGTTTTCATTCTGTTCACCGACCATATTTTTCAAACATGGTGCAGCTGGTTTTGGATGAGTATGTTTACAATTGAGAAGCTTGAACTGCTTCAAAATTTTCAGAGGACCATACAACAAAGAACCTGAAAAAGAAATGAACTTTTTAGAAACAACTTTCCAATAGAGCTGAAATGGTTAGCCGATTAATCAATGATCAGCATCTTGATCGATCCAAAAATTAATTGATCGATTAATCATTACTTTTGAACTACTGTATTATATGGGTTAACAAAGGAACAAATTTGCTCCAAAACAGGCAAACATTGTCACACTGGCTCACATCAATTATATGAGACAGAGTAAAGCTGGCAAGTTACTTGCTGACATACTTGTTTACTTGCATAATCATCATACTGCATCAGTAGCTGGAAATGGTCAATCTTAATCCTTTACCCATTGCAGATAGAAGATGATACTTGCAAAATAAATTCATGAATTACAAAAAAAAATTTTATTTTTGTCTCAAAAACATAGCTTATGACCCCTCATTGAACGAGCCCGTTCCAATGAGGGGTCAAAAGCTATGTTTTTGAGACAAAAATTGAAAACATAATAAATTTGAAAGGAGATTTTTGTATATAAGCCTAGTCAGTTTTGTTTGTTACATTGGGTCAAGGGTTCATGCTGTAAATCATCAATGGTATGGCAATTATTCATATATCTATTTCTGTAAATCATCAATGGTATGGCAATTATTCAGATATCTATTTGGACAATTGATTAATCGCTTAACCCTTTACCCAACGCAGACGATTTCAAAATTTATTATTTTAAATATAATTTATTTAATTTTTTCAAACAATTTCAACAAAACCATATCATGTGACCCCCTCTTTGGAACGAGCTCGATGAGCTCGTTCCAAAGAGGGGTCACATGATATGGTTTTGTTGAAATTTTTTGAAAAATAATATTTTTTCAGCTGCTGAATTTGCATATTACGCGGGCGGATGCAGGCGATTCGTTGGGTAAAGGGTTAACCAAGGTTAATCCACGTGATTAATCGATCAAGAAAACACCTTAACCATTTCAGCTCTACTTTCCAAGACACTGGATTATACAGTAACAATTAACAAAAAAAAATTTAAAGACCACTTATATGAGATAGTATGGTATATGTCAGATAAGTGGTCTTAAAATGTTTTGATAGGGAGTGCGATGGCGTCGCGGTAACCGGTTCTCGTCAGATCACAGAAGTTAAGCAACATCGAGCGCGGTTAGTAGTTGGGTGGGTGACCATTTCAGCGACTGATTCGCACTCCCGTGTTGTGTCCTTGGGCAAGGCACTTAATCCCCGATTGCCTACATGGGGGCCTGATGACGCTGTGTACTAAGGCGTACTGCACGTCGATGGTGCGCATGTCTTCAACCAATCTAACCCTGTCTGTGCCATGTCGCAGAGTTCAGAGTTAATGTTGGAGAGCTGACAGCTGCTCGTCGTTGCTCGGTGGTTCTCTCTGGGTACTCCGGCTTCCTCCACCCGTAAAACTGTCACGATCATGATTAGCAGAGCTGGGAGGAGTTAAAATTTTCTTAACGTAGTTAACGCGTTAACGAAATAACGCGTTAATGCGTTAATAAAACGTTAACTGTGGTCTTTTGTACATATAATGAGTAATATCGAGAATTGTTCAACGTAACATGATGTTACATGTTTTAATGAACAAATAAATGACTAGTAACTCATGAACAGCGTTCTTCACGTTCTTTGAAATACTGGAAAAACTCCGGACTCCGGCAAAGTTCGATGAGTGCGTGCTTCAAGCGCTCAAAAGTTCTATACTCTTAAGTTAAGTCGAGTTAAGTGATAGTCGCTCACTCCGAATTCTCATGCATAAATATTATTGTCCGAGCCACGTCTTTAGACAAAGACAACCGTCTTTGCTCGAACACCAGGACATATGCCGAAAACAGCCGCTCCGACGATGCAGACGTAGCAGGAATAGCTAAGTATCTTCTCGCAAGTCCCGCCATTTTTGGAAGGAGTCTTTCGTGGTCTTGCCACCATTTCAAAGGGTCGGCTGTGACAGGAGCAGTCCGGAACTTATCATACTCAGCTACTTCATCGGCAGATGATTCTTGGTCGTTCGATCCAAGCAGTTCTTCAAGAAATGATTTTCTTGCTCGTTTCATGGGTGGAGGTTGAACGTCCTGCGAGGAAGAAGGATTACTGACTTCATCAGTTTCACTGGTAGCCAGTTTGCTGACTTCTTCTCTCACCATTCGCTTCATTGATGCGGCCACATGTGGTTTGACAAATGATAAGTTTTTGAAACGCGCATCCAAGTAAGAGGCAATCATGGGAATACTCATATTGAAGACTCGCGTTATTAACGTGTTAATGTTTTTCTAACTCAGTTAAAATATTTTAACGCGTTAACGCGTTAATACGTTAACTCCTCCCAGCCCTGATGATTAGCCATTCTGCATAAGTATATGACCTTAAACACCAATAAATAAATAAATAGTTTTGATGATACAACCTGAATTCATACAGTAGATAGTTGTTCAGTGAATCTGTGGTACACCAAATAAGATTTTCAACGTGCACCCCTAAGTCTGCAAGTCAAAAATATTGATTGCTCTTTCCCCAAGAAAGCCTGGAAATAAGCCATCTGTAATTTGCAGAATGAGGTCCCCAGAGAGTTAATTTGCTGATGCTGTCCCATACAGCGTGCTAGGATCCTCCAATTTATCTTGTGGGTACATCTACAGTTAAAACTAGAAGTCCTGTCATGAAATACGCGCAAATAGCACGTCGATTTGCGCGTTAATCCATGCGTTATGACCAAGGTAAGGCTATCAAATTCTGTCCATATGGCCTATGCACAAGCAACGTTTCAGCTAATGGACCTCCGGGTAATCCGGATGTCCAGTGGCAGAAACATTGCATGTGTTTGCTATGAGTGACCAGGAGAACCTGCAGTGCTGGGGATGCCAATCGATATGGCAATTGCGCGCAATTCCTATGCGCAGTTATGCCGAGATAAGCGCGCAGTTCGTGACAGGACTTCTAGTTTTAACTGTATGATCTTTCTGTTTAGAATTGAGATCTTAATTCAGATTGAGGTTCACAGACGGTAAATTTAGTGATGCTACCCTGCGGTACAGAGTAGCATCCCCAAAGCGCAGTTATGCCGAGATAAGCGCGCAGTTCGTGACAGGACTTCTAGTTTTAACTGTATGATCTTTCTGTTTAGAATTGAGATCTTGATTCAGATTGAGGTTCACAGACGGTAAATTTAGTGATGCTACCCTGCGGTACAGAGTAGCATCCCCAAATTCAGCACTGGGGACCTCATTCTGCAGATGACAGTCTGCTTATTTTCAGACTTGTCCCCAAGTAGCGAATATTGACTCTTCCAATTGATAACACTGAACTGGCACGCAGAAGATATCATCAGGGCACAAAGAGTTAAAATTATAATTAGTGTACTCCACTTATATTAACAAGAGCAACAGGAAACATGGCATATGCCCCCTCCTGTCCATGTTTCTTTCCATGACAAAATCCAGTATGCCTGGAAATTCCACTTTGTTGGTGTTTCTGTACCAAAGCATTCACCATGTACCGTGGATGGATTTCAGACAGGTTGCACAATATCCACAATCAAACGTACAGTCGTTCACAGTATCGGAGAATGTTGAATTCATGTGAACATTGGGTCCAGTCACCTGCGGTATGAAACAAAGAGCGGATGTTGCAACTTCTCAAACAGTGTGTCATGATGTGGATGAGAAAGTTGTTCACAATGTTCATGCTTTCACAAAAAATTAAGTTTTTTAATATGTTCTTTTAGATATTTTTTATGAATAAATAGTTGTTACACAGTTTTGATTGTTCTCAGTCATTTGGAAATGCTTCCCCTCGACATATTAACCTATCAAATATACCGCATCAGAACATCAATTCACCCCAAAACAGGGACCGATCAGGACTATTTAAAATACGCTCTAGCCTCAAAGCCTATTTTTTCAATTCATGCGCCAGCTTTCAATTTACGGAGTCACACTGCTGTTTGTAACACACACTGCAAGTATGTAATAGCTCTCATCATTTTCATTTAGTACACTATAGCAAACATTAATCTTCACTGTGGTTTCTGATCAAGTCTTGGCTGCCTATTTAGGCAGCCAAGACTTGATCAGAAACCACAGTGAAGATTAATGCTTGGTAATTAAGACTTGAAGTATTAACTTAAGCACTCTACAACAATGATAAACGATAATCATATATATAATACATGTAAGAGTGTCTCTCTCGATTATCAATCGAAAGAATATCAAAATATGATCTGAGAAGTTACGCGCCAACTGAGAAGCCTATTTCTGAGATTTAAGAGCCAGATCCTGATGTTTCAGAACCAAATACGCACTGGCGCATGCCCAGGTCGGCCCCTGCAAAAAAGCTGCCTGTGGACAGAAAAAGAAAAACTAATTTTCAATTGATTTCTAGCAGGAGCATGTTGACAATTTTCAGTTGCTTTTGCTTTTTTGAACACTCCATTAAACACTGACAACAATTGTTGGAAAGGTTTCATGGATATCTTTCTAAAAAAAAATAAAATAAAATACATGTATATCAAGGGTTCTTTAATAATATTCTTTTGCTATTGTCAGTATTTGAGAGAAATTTGAAAACTCCGTACTGTGAATTATAGGCAAAATATAACTGACAACATGTGAAAAAGTAAGAATGTAGGTCCCAGAAAAAGTGTTGTGAAGGTTAGGCCCACACTTATCAATCGTAAATTGTAAACACAGCATGCCCACCAAACCATGCAGTTTATATGGAAATGCGTGTTAAGGTGGAGGGGGAGAATTTATTTACTATATGTTCCCTCCCCCTTTACACAAACTCACACAGGCACCTGTTATGGATAAAAATAACTACGCATCGATGTTTTTGATACAATGTTCCTTTATAACTAATAATGTTAACCCTGTTCAACCCTCATTGATCGAAGATGACATTGGCCACCAACAGAACCTGAAAATACTTTTTTTTAACCTTTTACTTAAAAATGAAAGTGTCAATGACACTGTAGCTCAACTTGTCAAGACAAAGACATGTACATGTATAGTATGTGACACAGCAATGACAAACATCTAGGTAATGACCTGATAACAAAGGTACATATAAAGTATTGTAACAGTCTGTACATAAATACTGACCGTTGCCTGTAACAAATGTATAGGTGAAGTATTGTAAAGGTGGGCTACAGTCAGATGCTAAACTGAAAAGAAATCTTTGAGTCCCAGAGTGGGTCTGACTGAACCCCAAAATATTTGTTCTCATAGCACAGTGATAACAAAGGCACCCCAAAACACACTCATTCCTGTCCCAAGGTGAAAACAAAGGTACCCAAGAAGTTTCGTGAAGATCAGTTCACAAATATGAGCTGTGTAGAAGTTGTGACAAAAAACTGATTGGACCTAATTTCGGTACAAAATGGCCACTGGCAGCCATCTTGAATTTTGGACCGCACCCAGAAACACTCGTTCTCGTCCCAAGGTGATAACAAAGGTACCCAAGAAGTTTTGTGAAGATCGGTTCATAAATACAGCCTCTAGCCCGAGCCGTATTGACATGTGCACTTACAGTGTATAAGTAGCACTGAATAAATCAAAGTTCATCTAATTTGCATAATTTCTGCACGAGACAAAAACCCGTACTCTATGTGATGTATTCCATGTTACTAAACATTCATACAAAAATTTATTCAAATCAGAACTTTCATACAGAAGTTCTGTACAAAAGACTGATTGCACTAATTTTGTTACAAAATGGCTGCTGGTGGCCATGTTGAATTTCGGACCACACCCAAAAACACTCATCCCAAGGTGATAACAAAGGTACCCAAGAAGTTTCGTAAAGATCGGTTCATAAATACGGCCTCTAGCCTGAGCCGTATAGAAGTTGTGTACAAAAAACTGATAAGACCTAATTTCGGTTCAAAATGGCCACTGGCAGCCATCTTGAATTTTGGACCGCACCCTGAAACACTTGTTCTCGTCCCAAGGTGATAACAAAGGTACCCAAGACATTTCGTGAAGATCGGTTCATAAATACAGACTCTAGCCCGAGCCGTATTGACATGTGTACTTACTGTGTGTAAGTAGCACTGAAAAAATCAAAGTTCATCTAATTTGCATAATTTCTGTACGAGAAAAAAACCGGTATTATATGTGATGTATCCCATGGTACTAAACATTAACACAAAAAATTATTCAAATCAGCACTTTCATATGGAAGTTCTGTGCCAAAATCTGATTGCACCAAATTTTGTACAAAATGGCTGCCATTGGCCATCTTGAATTTCGGACCGGACCCCAAAACACTCGTTCTCGTCCCACAGTGATAACAAAGGTACCCAAGGAGTTTCGTAAAGATCGGTTCATAAATACGGCCTCTAGCCCGAGCCGTATTGGCATTTGCACTTACAGTGCTGAAATTAACACCAAAAAACATCAAAGTTAGTCTAATTTGCATAGTTTACACACGAGAAAAAAATTCGTATTATATGTGATGTATCCCATGGTACTAAACATTCATACAAAAAATTATTCAAATCAGAGCTTTCATATGCATCATCGGTACAAAATGGTGGCTGGCAGCCATCTTGAATTTTGGACTGCACCCAAAAACACTCGTTCTCGTCCCATGGTCATAACAAAGGTACCCAAGAAGTTTCGTAAAGATCGGTTCATAAATACAGCCTCTAGCCCGAGCCGTATCCAATTGTTGACGGACAGACGGACGACGGGCCATGGCATAAGCTCAAATTTGGCTTCGCCAAAGTTGAGCTAAAAAAGGATTAAGCTAGAGGTGGGGAGGAAAGGTTGTGGTGTCTGAGAAATTGGCAGTTTGCTATCCATGCTCCCCTCTATATAGGGATACACATGCATGAGGACTTGAGGGTTCTGCAGAGGGTGATGGGAGAGTGTGTGTCAAAATTACCATTGAATAATTAATTTCTTGTTCAGCTTTCACCCAAATGCATATTTTTTTTTTTACAGAACACCAACTGTCTCTTGAAATTGAAACTTTCTTTATAAACAGCTGAGCATTCCGAATTCGTTCCTTCATAAGAATGGCTGCGACTGATAGTAGGCTAAAAAATTCTCGAAATGAAAACGACATTACTTCTGCCTTCTCAATGTTTAGAAGTCTTGTATCAACCTGCATGATCTCATCAATGTTCGAAAACGAAAATCACGCAATGCGCGTTTTTAAATACTTCTTGGATTGTCGCGAAATGAATTGAGAAAAGGGGGGAAAACAGATGAATGAACATCTCGTCCTCCGAGTATCTGCATTCTGATAGTTAATTGCCACCTTATGTCAGCAGAGGTTGTGACTTAATTACTGTTGATTGCCTGTTACAAGTACTGAATAACAATCAGCCATCGGGTGTTACAATTCTGCTGAAATCGCCATACACTACTGTGCATTAGACGTGATTCTATGGTGATTTGCTGCACTTACCTTACGCACTATTATTTCAAATTATTCATTTCGTCTGAATGAGGGCATTTCTTCTTTTATTAAAGCCAAGATTGTTGACATCGTTCAGAAAAAAAATCAGCAATATGATGAATTAAAAACGCGAAATGCGCAGGTTCTGCTTCGATGGAGAAACATACTCTATACCGATTAAGCGATGTTTTGGGGTTTATGGTGCTAGCTAGATAAAGGTCAGGGTTTTTGAAAGATCGATAAAAGTTTTGGAGTCGCATGCTTAAAATAGGGTCAGTCGGGTAACCCAAACCAAAACATTTTATTTCTTTGGCCTCACGCTAATCATTCCGTTTGACAGGGACAAAAGTGCACTTACCCAGTACGCTCTTACTTAACCCTCTGCACTCTGATGTGACAAAATACCAATATTTACAACAGCAAATTTTTTCTATAATGCACCTAGGAATTTAACCAATTCAGTCTTGTTTGACAGAGCTCAATGAGCTCTGTCAAACAAAACTGAATTGGTTAAATCACGTAGTGCATTATGGCAAATATTTGTAACTTGAAATTTTGAGAGTGCAGAGGGTTAAAATAGTGCACAATACAGTCACATGACTTCTGGTGTCAACTGTAAAGTTCAATCCAGCCAATTGTTTTATTTATACCCGTGTCCATTTTAGAGGACTTCCACCCCCAGCACAGGTTACTGGGTCTTATTTTACCAAATTACCAGTAAACAAGCACTGCTTCACTTCCTCGGGTTCCCAAAGGGAGATTCATAAGGTAAACGGTTAATTAAATTTAAATGCAAATAAATTCATCTTAACTCCATAATGTCAACATTTCTAAAGCTGATACAAAATATCAATAAATTGGATAATCACCATGTTACTCGATCTGCTCACTGTTTCATAAAATGTGAAACATCAATATAAGTAAAAGAAATGACTATATCTTATTTCAAAGTAATATGTTGATTATCAAGAAAACACAAATTCTTATTAACACGTCTTTACCCAAGACAAAGACAATTTCTGATAAAGAAAACCAGGCTAATGGTGTGGGAGAAAAAATTTATAATTTATTTATTGGCAAGCCAGAAAATAAGCAGACTGTCATCTGCAAGATGAGGTCCCCAGAGGGTGAATTTAGTGATGCTACCCTGCACAGTAGGGTAGCATCCCTAAATTTACCCTCTGTGAACCTCAATCTGAATCAGGGTCTCAAAACTGAACAGAAAGAGGTACCCAGAGGATAAATCGGCCCACTGTATGAGACAGCATCATCAAATTCGCCTCATTCTGCAAATGTCAGACTGCTTATTATCAGGACTGTTTATTGGTGTTTAAGGTCACATATTTCAGCATAATGGCTATCGTGAATGCAACATGGATATAAAGTCAAGCCCTGCCAATCGTTTATAACCATGTTACCCATTTTAGATGGCTTCCACCCCAGGAATTGGTCACCCAGGCCTATTTTATCAGTAAAACAGCTTGTTTACCACAATTTGCATATAGGTTAAAGAGGAAAATACTGTTAATTGAATAAACAAGAGGCCTCTTAGCCGAGATCGCTCAGTCCTGGGTCACTGCTTTTAGTGAATAAATACAAGATAAGAATCCAAGTGTTACTGCTTGTGACCTTGACAATATGATAAAGGATCAAGGTCACCACACACCTTTAATCATGAGTAATAATTGTACAAAGTATGTACAAGAGACCGCTTGGGGCCAGAGGTGCTCACCTGATCAAAGTTGTTTAACCCTTTAACAATGATATTTAAAATAATAAATTTTTATATCGTCTGCATTGGGTAAAGGGTTAACCCTTTACCCAACGCAGACAGTATCAAAATTTATGATTTTAATATTTGTTTTTCGAAAATTTTCAACAAATTTCAACGACACCATATCATGTGGCACCTCATTGGAACGAACTCGACGAGCTTGTTCCAATGAGGGGTCACATGATATGGTGCCTTTGAAATTTTTTGAAATATTTATTTTTTTAAACAACTTAATTTGTAAATTACGCGGACGGATGTGGCCGATTCGTTAGGTAAAGGGTTAAAGAAGGAACAAACTTGAAGGATGTTGTATACAAGCCTGAATATAAGCAAACTGTCATTTGCAAAATAGGGTCCCCAGAGGGTGAATTTGCTGATGCTATTCCAATTTATCCTCTAGGTACATCTTTCTATTTTGGCTTGAGATCTTGATTCAGACTGAGGTTCACAGAGGGTAAATTTTGTGCACAGTAGCATAACCAAATTCACCCTCTGGGGACCCCATTTTGCAGATGACAATCTGTTTATTTTCAGGCTTGGTTGTATATCAAATATCAAAAGATTCTGACTGGTGGATCTGTAGAAGAGGTTTAGATTATTACCAATGTTAAAATTTGTCCCCCCCCCCCTCTCCCCCCAGACCCCCAAAGGGAATACAAATATCAACTCAGGGACTTTATTTGAACAAACTGAATCTGAACCCTCAAAAGATGCTGTATACCAAATATCGAAAGATTCTGAATGTATCTCAAGAAGCAGATTTTTCAAGATTATTCCCCATACTGGACCAAGTCAAAATTCAGACTCTAATGGGGAGTCCAAATATTAACCCAGGGACTTGATTTGAACAAACCTGAATCTGACCCACCAAGAGATGTTGTATACAAAATATGAAAACATTCTGACTAGTGGATCTGAAGAAGATTTTTAAAGAAATTTCCTCATATTGCACGAAGTTAAAATTTGAGTGCCCAAATATTAGCCCAGGGACCCGATTTGAATATACTTGAATCTGACTCCACTAGAGATGTTGTATATCAATTATGAAAGCATTCTGACTGGTGAATCTGAAGAAGATATTTGAAGAAATTCCCTCATATTGCACTAAGTTAAAATTCAGACTACCATAGGGAGCCCAAATATTAACACATGCACTCAATTTGAACAAACTTGAACCTCACCCCACCTAGAGATGTTGTATACCAAATATGAAAACATTCTGACAGGTGGATCTGATGAAGAAGATTTTTAAAGATTATCCCCCATATTGCACTAAGTTGAAATTTGGGCTTCAATAGGAGGCCCAAATATTAACCAAGAGACTTGATTTGAGCAATCTTGAATCTAACCCTCATAACAATGATGTATACCAAACATTAAAAGATTCTGACTGGTGGTTCTGAAGAAGATTTTTACAGATTATTCCCCATATTGCCCTAAGTTAAAAATTCGGGCTCATGTATTGAGCCCAAATATCAACCAAGGGGCATCATTTTAACATCCCATCTTGGCGATGCATGGATGCCCCACCCAGCGACCCTTTCTCAAGATTCAGCGTGAGACACTGTCAGACACACACATAGGCAGGGGGTGGGGGGAGGGGTGGGGGAGGAGTCTGGTGTGGACAAATCCCTTTTTTCAAGAATGTAGAATGCAAATAAGTCCACAAAAGGCCTTCAGAGAGCCCCATTTGATGGCAAATTAAAAATACTCCCCCTCCTCCCCCCCCCCCTCCCCATGGTATGGTCTTGCATTGGGCACACGTGGCCAGTACCAGGTGTATCCCCGGTACACCTTATTCATCAAAGTTGAACCACTTTTGAAAAATCATGGCGATGAGAGAGAGTCAGTCAGTTTTAAAAAAAACTTGTTTTCTGTGTTAAATGGGCGAAGAGTTAGGCTAATGACAAGTGATTATTCTGGAATGATAATTTCAAGTTAACACATCCACAACAATGGTGTGTGGTGGCTCTGTAGGCAGAGGTATAGGTCCTTGGTTCGAATCCTACCTGCGTTGTGTCCTTGGGCAAGACACTTCATCCCCATTGCCCATGAGGGCACAGTGGTGTTGTGTACTAAGGCGTACTTCACATTGATGGTGCACCTGTAATCAACCAACACTAACCCTGCTTGCATGGAGTTAGTATGTTGGGGAGCTGACAGTTGCTCGCCGTTGCTTGGTGGTACTCTGGCTTCCTCCACCCGTAAAACTGTCACGGTCATGATTAGCCATTGAGCATAAGTATGTGAGAGAGAACCACTGAGCAGCTGCCAGCCCGACTAGTGGATCAGATCTGCTGCATATGAAAATTTGTGACGATCGGACAAGAAATACGGAGTGTAGCCTGTGCTAAAGAAAATGTAAACAGTCTCACAGACTTCCACACGCATGATGGCAGTAGATTATCTTGACTTAGTCAAGTTAACCCTTTACCTAACGTAACAGCCAAAACCGGCCAGCGCTATTCTCAAAAATCGCCAATTTTCATTATTTTTTCATTTTTTGTCTCATAAACATAGGTTATGACCCCTCGTTGGAATGAGCTCGTCGAGCTCGTTCCAACGAGGGGTCATAACCTATGTTTTTGAGACAAAAAATAAAAAAATTAGTCATTCAATAATTTTTTTTTGCAAGTGTCGTCTGCTTTTAGTGTTAGGTAAAGGGTTAAGCTAAAAATTCAGTGTTGAAAGCTAGCCAATTAGTTGTAACATCATATGACAAATATTTGAGTACATGAGGTGGGTTTCATCCATGGTCTGGATGATAAGGGAGTCAAGGGGCCCACGGTCGTCTAGCATTGAGTTCCACTGGGGACACACCTGGGACACCGTGAAATTGCTGTGCCTGAGGCTGTGTGGCTGCAGGAATGGTGGGTAAGGTTGGAAAAACTGGAGCTTGTGTCCATGGCCCAACTGTTGCAGGAGGGGTAGGTATTTCGGATGGCGGTACCATTGGGAAACCAGGAAAGGGGGTGGGAAATGAGAAACCAATGCTGGTGGGGTAGCTAGTTGTTACTGATGTTACTGCTGTGGAAGAATGAACCCATCATTTTATCTAACTGCTGACCATCGGGCTTAATATCTTGGGAAGTGAAAGTCATTTTTTCCTCAATCTGTGTGTTAGGGGGTGGTCCCATCAAGGAAGCCTTACCAATAGCATCCAAAACAGTGAAGTTAACTTCTTGCTGTGGCTCACTGGGGATGGTGAGTGTCATAGCATCAAGAGAATGAGCACAAGGAGGGAGTTCATCATTGTCCTCAGGTCCATGTGGACAACAGCTGCAAAGAAACCCCTTGAGACCTTCAATTTGGGAATGTCAGGTTCCTCTTTTCCTACCTTAAAGAAAGAAGTTCATGAGCGACCTGAGAGGATACTCCAGGCAATTCTAATAACTCTGTATTAAAAGGAATGGGGTGGGGAGGATCTGACGAGGCCATCACGTTTTAAAAGAAGTCAAGAAAAATGCACAAGGTGGAATAAAAACTAAGAAATATGGAAAAATAAAAATGGAGAGAAAAAAACGAAAAATGCAGAAAAAAGGGTCAAGGGACTGAAGGGAATGTAAAACTTGTTTCTGGTAAACAAACTTACCCACAATGGTCATCAATGAAGGATGAGAAGACGAGATGTGATACACGAAAAATGGGTATGTAAAATGAGCATGTTGTGAAGTGAACATTTTGATGAATGACAACAATAAAAATTCAATAACACATACAAAATATACAAAGCCGACAGTAAGTATCGACACAGGAACAACTGTTTTCTAGATATTCACTATATAAAATAAACAAGAATGCACTGAATATCACACTGCAATCTTCTTATAATTATATATTATTTATTTATTGGTGTTTAAGGTCATATACTTATGCACTATGGCTAATCATGACCGTGACAGTTTTACGGGTGGAGGAAGCCGGAGTACCCGTAGAGAACTACCAAGCAACGACGAGCAGCTGCCAGCTCCCCAACATCGTAACCCCGCACTGCAGCACAGGTAGGGTTAGATTGTTGAAGACATGCATACCATTGACGTGCAGTACGCCTTAGTACATGGCGTCATCATGCCCCCATGTGGACAATCGGGTTAAGTGCCTTGCCGAAGGACACACCGCTGGAGCCCAAATTGATCGCTCAGGCGGTCACCCATCCAATGATTAACTGGGCTCGATTTTGGTGATCTGATTGAGAACCGGTTACAAACCCCCCACCCCCTTATAATAATCTTCACATATAAATACATCTGTTTTGACTGCCGCATGAAGAGAATAGAATGACCTCAGGTCACGGGAACTTTATATACCCGTTCAGAATGTGGTCAAATTGGTTAGCCAGTTCCAAAGTTGGGCAAACAGGAGTGCGCTGTACTGGGAAGCCAACTTCATCACAGCTAAAAGGAGGCCATTTTCCCCCCAAGTTTCGCCAGGACCTACAATTCCAAATCTTTATTTTTCGGTATTTTCCAGTTTCCAGAGTAGGAAGTAAACCTTGTTGCATTCAAACTCTGATTGTGTTAGTGGCATTTTTTTGACCGGGGACTGGGGGGGGGGGGGGGGGGGTGGGGTAGTGAAGGGAGGAAAGGTGAGTCATGGACAGTGAGTGTGCAGGATCCAACAAGTGATTTGTTTTTCCCTTTTAACCCGTTAAACCTATTTTTCGGGCTAAGGCATATTTCCGTCCCATTTTTGTCTTGTTTTGAGAGGTCTATACACGGGGCATTGAAGATAGAATAATAACTGCAGTCTGCAGCCAGATGACTGCAGACTGCAGTTATTATTTTGCCCTCTCTGTATATTGATATTGGACTGACCCATTTCACTGTAAGTGTACACAAAGGCGATACCATTCCAGGAAACCAGGAATTCAAAGGGTTAAAATGGGTTTTGAAGGATTTCAAGTCTTCATTAAAATCAATTTTACCAAGTTGACCCAGAGATGGTTGGAGGAGAGATGCCCAGTGCCTCATGTTGAGAAGGATGATTAACCCTTTACCTAACATGAAAAGCAGACGACACCTGCAAACAAAATTCTTGAATAACTGAATATTTTCATTTTTGTCTCAAAAATATAGCTTATGGCCCCTCATTGGAACGAGCTCATCGAGCCCGTTCCAATGAGGGGTCAAAGCTATGTTTTTAAGACCAAACATCTAAAAAATAATGAAAATTGAATGGTGATTTTTGTAAATAGCGCTGGCCAGTTTTTGCCGTTACCTTGCGAAAGGGTTAACAACTTCTCATTGGTGAGTGATCTGCTAGACCCTCTGACTATACTATCTCAGGGTAAATTAAAGTCCAGAGAAAATAGTTATTCTCCTTTCCTTCAGAGTGCACCTCTGTGTGGAAGACACCTGTTGTGCTCTTCAAGTTTTTATTTCTCTTATTACCTGTGAATTATGAATCAACATTTTACATTGACACTGAGGAGTGAAGATTTAGAGATTCTCTGATTCTCCTGTAATTTTTTAATATTTCTTCTTCCCCAAAACATTTTGTTTTACAAGAATAAGTAGCTTCCTGGCTGAAGTTTGCTGTAATTAATTTTCTCAGTGATTACCACACAGTCAATGTTTCTATTCACATGGAAAACCAAGTCAACAAGAAATCAACCCATATTCAGCTTTATTAATTGTAATAATAATAATAATAACTCTTTGGCCAGCCGCTGATTTGTCGCGGTCCTCATAAGAGAAGGCCATCATTCCCCCTGCACCCCACCCCCTCTTCCCCTCCTCTCCTCCCAGCATTCAGATATAAACTGCTTAATAGTGTCCCTCACTTCCTCTTTTTCAATTTCTTCAATAAGCATTCCTACCCTCTCCCTCGTGTCCGCCTTCAGCCATCTATCCTTTGTTTCTTCACCCCACTTCTGCATTATTCTTCCAGTAAATTTTATTCTATGAGGTATATACTGTGGGCATTCCAAGAGAAAATGTTCCAGGGTCTCCACTACTCCAGAGTGGCACATTTGGCATCCCTTTTCCCCATCTCTCCCAATTTTTCCCCGAAGCTCCAGTGATCTTGATTGTAAAGTGTGTTTACTTCAGTGGACACAGTGACTGAGAACTACTCATCTGTTTTGTCCAACAAACCACAAGACTTGTTACCTGTTAATTGCACAGCTGTTGGGCATTGTTCACATCAAACTGGATTCAGAAAATGTGTTTACCCTATAAATACTGATTATACATATTACATACAGTTGAAACTAAAAGTCTTGTCACAATTAGTGCAGAAAATGCTTGTTAGTTAACCCTTTACCCAACAAACTGGAAAACATCGCCCACGTAATAATCAAATTCAGCAGCTGAAAATATATTATTTTTCCAAAAAATTTAACAAAACCATATCATGTCATCCCTCTTTGCAATCAGCTTGTCGACCTCGTTACAATGAGGGGTCACATGATATGGTTTTGTTGAAATTTTTGGAAATTTTTTTTTTAAATATTCAGAATATTACGTTTTGATATCATCTGCATTGGGTAAAGGGTTAATACGCTCCTTACTACAGAAGAATAAAAGAGTCGGAAATACACAAGAACATATGCACTGTGCAATGCAAAATATAATGTACTATTTACGAGTTCAGTACCGTAGTGAAATCACAAACTGAACCGATCAAATAGAAAGGAAATTAAAATTTTTTAGTAAATTTTGTTTCTTAACATACCTACCACAATTGTTTACAATTGGCTGTAATGTAAGTGCAAGCCCTACTTCAGAAATAACTCAAGCTTTTTAGAAACTTTTCCAAACAAGCTGGAAAAGTAATAGAGTGCAAAAGCACGAAATTACAGGTACTCTCTCTGCACACCTCTTGCGTTTACCGAGCACATGCGCAACAACCGTGACGTCAATTCCGTACTTCCGCCAACGAGAAGTTTGTGATTTAGCAGGGAGGCATCAATATCAAAGATATCCCCAAGGAGGGTGGGCCTCCGGTAAACAATTGTGGTAGGTATGTTAAGAAACAAAATTTACTAAAAAATTTTTATTTCTTTTCAACCTACACACTTGTTTACAATTGGCTGAATAAACAATAGGAGGAGGTGAATCACATAACCAATACCAACAAGAGCAGCAGAAATAAAAGCAAGGAGGGCAGAGAACAATAGCAAAACCTGTAATGAAGATAGAGAGAAGGCACCTGAAAAGAACAAGGCTGAGCGAAGCACAACCTCGAGAAAAACAATTTAACGAGGGTGCACAACAGCCTGAGCAGCCACAAGAGGGCCTAAAGAATAAAGGTCCTCAGATTGCTGTTTTAGGTGGCGGAGATAAAAGGAGGAGAAGGTAGAAGCATTCCTCCAGTAAGCCGCATTCATAACATCCCGGAGCGAAACAGAATTGGAGAATGCCCAGGATGTAGAAATGGCACGAACCTCATGAGCATTAAACCAGTTCGAAACAAGATCCGAAGCAGACAAGCGGGAATAAGCCAGCTTGATTGCAAGACAGATCCACCTGGAAATAGAATGGGAAGAGATAGACTGCCTCTTAGGAATGAGAGACAGAAAGAATCTCTTTCGAACCCTCCGTATGAACTGAGTGCAATTAACATAAGTTTTGATCGCACGAACAGGACAAAGAAAAGGTCTCTGACCATCGACAGCTGGGAGAGCCCGAATGCAGATGGGAGGAGGTACCAAATCAAGAAGTTGATTCTTAGCCAGAAAAGAGCAATCAGTAGTGAAGGTGACACTGTTAGCCTCATTTCTGAAGAAAGCAGAATCAACAGATAGCGCATGAAGCTCACTGACTCTTCGAGCAGAAGCAAACGCTAGAAGAAAAATCGTCTTATAGGTGAGAAAACGCATATCGGTCTCAGATGAAGGCTCGAATGGCGCCCCCTCCAAACAGTGCAACACCCATGTCAAGTTCCACTTGGGTGTAAGACGCAAAACTTGAGGCCTCTTCAAAGAAAAGTGCCGAATGAGTTTGGAGAGAAAAAGAATACGACCAATGCACCGCTTTCCCACGTAAGAGAAAGTATCAGACAGCAGAGACCGATAGCCCATAATCGTAATAGGCTGGAGGCCCTTGGAGTCAAAAAGATATACCAGAAAATCTGCAATTTGAGCGATTGACGGATCACGGTAATCCACATTGTGATCTGCACACCAGCGGCAGAAAACCTTCCACTTCGCAGCATAAGTCATGCCAGTGGAATGTTGCCGCGATGCAGAAATGCACTCCACTGTTCGTCTCGAAAAACCTCAACGTCGGAGACAGGACCTGATAAAAGACAGGCGTGAAAGGACAGGCTCGCCAGGTTGTTGTGATATTTCCTGGGATGACCCTGGGAAAGAAGATCGCGGCATAGAGGTAGACAAATCGGCCGATCTGCAAACAGAGGCCGCAGCAGATTGATCCACACCCTCTGTGGAGACAGAGGGGTGATCAGAATGATCCCGCAACTGCAAGCACGAATCTTAGCCAATACTTGAGGAAGAATTGGTGCAGGAGGGAAGGCATAGCCGATCCAACCTGCCCAGTCCAGGGACAGAGCGTCTACCGCAAATGCCAGAGGATCTGGACAAGGGGAGACAAAGGTCTCTACCTGATGATTCCAGCGAGTAGCGAAAAGGTCAACCTGAGGATGGCCCCACTGCTCGCAAATCGCCTGAAACACTGGCCGATGTAGCATCCATTCAGTTGGAAGGACACTGTCGCGTCGGGACAGGGAGTCTGCTAGGACGTTGAGATGCCCGGGAATGTGTCGAATGGGCACCCGAGCGTTTACATCCCGCGCCAACAGAAAAAGATCCCGAGACAGCTGATACATGGGAATCGAATGGGTGCCTCCTTGATTCCGTATGTAGGCCACTACTGTCGAATTGTCCGAAAGAAGTAGGACAATATGGTCCGACAGGTGAGGGATCCAAAGCCGAAAACTCAACAGAAGAGCAAGGAGCTCCTTCTGGTTGATATGAAGGCCCACCTGCTCGCTGTCCCACTCGCCGTGCCTGGACAGACCGAGAGGATCCAACGTCGCACCCCAGCCCCAATCGCTGGCATCTGCAATAAGGATGTGATCGGCCAAAGGAAGATCCAACGGAACACCCTGTGTCAGCCAGGGAACATCGGCCCAAGGGTGGAGGTGACAAAGCAGAGACCGAGGAATAGGAAGTTCCAAGTCCAGCAGATCTACATTCGAACGCCAATGATCCAACAAGAAGTGTTGGAGAGGTCGAACAAACAAGCGACTGAGCGGAATGAGATCTGTCACCAAACCGCAAAGGCCCATCATCCGAAGGAAAGTCCTGGCCGAGACTGAGGAAGATTGAAGCAGGTTCCAAGTCAAGGCGGAAAGAATCGTCGCCCGAGCATGGGGGACCGACACTACATTGCGAAGAGTGTCGAAATCCATCCCCAAATGACGAAATCGCTGAGAAGGAAGGAGATCCGACTTCTCGCGATTGACTCTGAAACCCAGCGATGCTAGTAGGCAAAGAAACTGCCTGACATCTAACTAGTGCTGCCACGGTTATCCGGATAACCGGTTAACCTGTGGTTAAAACTTTGACCGGTCAAGAAAATGTTTTAACTGGTTAACCTTACATTCACTATACTCACCGTATATGTCCGTGGATAAGTCGCCCCGTGTATAAGTCGTTTGGGATGCAACAGAAATAGGTAAGTTTTCACGAGTTACCACGTGGTGAATAAGATAAAAGAATAAAGGAAAATTATTATTAAAGATTTAAAAAATACTCACATTTATTTGTTTTTCGTTGTTTGTTTATCACCCCAATGACTTCATCCCTGTCAAAAAAATCCAACGCTCATTTCTGACTGAAACTTCATACATGTAGTTTCAGAATCAGAGCACCATTTGCGCCGTAACCTGCGCAGTTGTCGTAATTAAGTTGGTTTTTCCGGAATGCGAGAACGTTCCGGAAAAACCAATAAAAATACAACAAATGCGCAGGTTACAGCGCAAATTATTTTCAAATTGTTGTCCCACTTCAGCATTATTTGTTGGTGCTATTGAAACTAACTTTACCTGGTGCATGTGTGTGTAATTTATAACCGGACATTACACATCAGTGAATTGGAGTTCATGGAATAAATAAATACGTCTCTCCAGGTATTGCTGGCAAACATTTAATGTGTTATTACTTATTTTTTCGTTGTTATTTTGATGATTTTGTATTCTTTTATGGTTTCATCCATATTGGCCCCACAAACCTGTTGATTTCCGGTACACGCACTGATGTAAACACATGGGCGATTGAACATCAACGACTAAATAGAATACTTCTTTATTATTATTTATGGTCAATGTAAATAACATTGGCATGCCCGATATAATAGTTACAGTTGAAGCAAGAACACACTACAAATATAGGTACCTTAAATGCGGTTAACCACGGTTAACCACGGTCAAACACGCTGGTTAACCGGTCAGAAAAAAGTCTTAACCGCGGCAGCACTACATCTAACTCCACAACAGCAGCATCATGGTGCCGTTGGAGTATGTCGTCCAGGTAGGCTGACGAAGTCACAGCCGACTGAGTATGGTGGAAAGCAAGCACATGTGACATTAGTCGGGTGAAGGCCCAAGGAGCCAGGTTCAAACTGAACGGGAGAGCTCTGAATTGATAGACTCGATCCTGAAACGAGAACCGGAGGTATTTCCGTGACGTCAGATGAATAGGTACATGAAAGTAGGCATCCTTCAGGTCGATACTGGCAGCAAAGTCGCCCTGGTGAACTGAACGTCGAACCGACCGGAAAGTCTCCATACTGAAACGAGGAGCTATTATGTACTTGTTCAGGAGACTCAGATCGATGACAGGACGAAATTGGCCGTTTTTCTTCGGCACCAAGAAAAGTCTCGAGTAAAACCCTGGTGAAAGGGTGTTCCTGATCACCTCGATCGCCCCTTTGGGGAGGAGATTGTCAATCTCCTGCACCAGAAGGTCCCGACGTTGAGAATCGGAAGGGAACCGAGTCGGGAGGGCACCCGAGATAAACTGGGGTGCCGATGGAAGGACAGTTGCAGACCAGATTGTATAACGTCGAGGACCCAGGTGTCTGACGTTATCTCTGTCCAATGGTTGTAAAACAGTGACAGCCTTCCCCCGACTGGAGGCGAATCGAGGTGAGAACCTTCACTTGCGGCCTCGACGAGGCCCCCGAGAGGAGAAACCACCGCCTTGGGAAGTGACAGAGTCCTGAGACTTTCCTGCCTGAGGCTGCCAGCGAGCCTGACCACGTCGACGCTTCTTCTGCACAGAAGGAGCAGAGGCAGACGCAGCAGGACGCTTGGCGGGCCTAGAACGACCACCACCCGCAGCAGCAGGTTGGTTCAGCTGTTGCAGAAAAAGCTGGTCCTTTGAATGACGAAGAACCTCGCCACGGACAGCTTCCACAGAACCATGGAACAACTGAGGTCCAACCAAAGAGGCAGACCTCAGAACAGCACGCTGCTCAGAAGGAAGGGATGGAGAAGAATCCAATACCGCATCCCGGCGTGCCAGCTCCAAATTAGCCATGTTACAGGTGTGAGCATGTGTCAAGTTCATGAGAGCCTGTGACAAAACGCGAAAAGGTGCCTGAGCATCATCAAACTCTCCTGGTGGAAAATATTCAACCAGGGCAGCGACGACATGGTCCGCGAGAGGCCCCCGAGAGGAGAAACCACCGCCTTGGGAAGTGACAGAGTCCTGAGACTTTCCTGCCTGAGGCTGCCAGCGAGCCTGACCACGTCGACGCTTCTTCTGCACAGAAGGAGCAGAGGCAGACGCAGCAGGACGCTTGGCGGGCCTAGAACGACCACCACCCGCAGCAGCAGGTTGGTTCAGCTGTTGCAGCAAAAGCTGGTCCTTTGAATGACGAAGAACCTTGCCACAGACAGCTTCCACGGAACCATGGAACAACTGAGGTCCAACCAAAGAGGCAGACCTCAGAACAGCACGCTGCTCAGAAGGAAGGGATGGAGAAGAATCCAATACCGCATCCCGGCGTGCCAGCTCCAAATTAGCCATGTTACAGGTGTGAGCATGTGTCAAGTTCATGAAAGCCTGTGACAAAACGCGAAAAGGTGCCTGAGCATCATCAAACTCTCCTGGTGGAAAATATTCAACCAGGGCAGCGACGACATGGTCCGCGAGAGATAACATACCCAGCATCTCCCGGGACAGGCCCACCATAGATTCAACTACCGACATCGGGAGAACTGCCGACTTAGGCTTAGTTAACCCGAGGGAAGAAGAATCCTCATCCACAGTAGTCATCCCTTGGTAGACTGGTGGACAAGCGGAATCGTAAACACGAAACCGCGATGGAGACGGAAAGGCATCAGCTCTAGAAAAGAAAGAACCCTTGAGGGCCTTAGAACGCATTTTGGCATCTAAGCCCTGGAAGGACAACCTGAGCCGATTGCAGAGGACGCAAAGCCCCAGAGCTAGAAGGCTCAACAGGGTTACGGTGCTCCACAGAGGACTGCGGCCGCACGGTCACAGATACCTGGTTGGAAGGTTGAATGTCCGGCAATAAGCCAAAGACGAAATCCAAAGCCTGCCCCAAGACTGACAAGGGGGGCCCATCACCTTCAAGAAAGTCGTCATCCTCTGTTGCAGAGGAGACATAGCCCAACTCGGGCTGACCAGCAGAAACCTCCTGTGAATACTGTGCAGTATCCAAGGGGCCAGGCGAGACATCTCGGCGACCGACCAAAGGAAGTTGTGCCTCTGGCACAGGGAAGTCAACTTGAGGGTTGCCAGAAAGCAACCGGGTGAGCGCCAAAACGGCCTGACGCAGGTCACCCTGAGTATCTGTCGCAGCAGCATCGCCCGACGGAGTGTCCTCCCAATAGACCCTTCTGGTAGAAGAACCCAAATCCTCAGAAGAGACCGATGTCAAACGTCGATCGGCAGACAGAATAGGGAGACGGTGAGAAGACACTGGAGGATAGTCCCGATTGTGACGCCCAGGGGCAATCACTGACCTCTGCGGAACAGAAGGTCCTGCCTGCAAATCCTCTAAAGAGACCAACGGCGTACGTCGATCAGTAGCTGGACCTGGGACACGGTGAGAAGACACCGGAGGAGAGTCCCAAGAATGACAAGAACCTGTCATTAGCCTCTGCGCGCCAGAAGGCCCCAACTGCCCAACCTCTGAGACCGATGGCAAGCATCGATCGACATCCAGACTCGGAACACAGTGAGGAATCACCTGAGGAAGGTTCCGAGAGTGACAGCTAACTGGGGCTGTCACTGACCTCTGCTGAACAGCAGGCTTTGGATGCCAACGTCCCAACCCCATCCTGCTAGTCAGCATACTAGCAGGGGAAGGAGGAGGAACAATAAACGATTCGATCGAGGGGCGAGGAATCGCTGCCGAAGCGATCAAACGGCTCAACCGACTAGGAGCAAACCTAGCCAGGTGAGATGGAGCAGACAGCAAACCCGCACAGCTTTGCCGTGAAGCAAGGGGAGGCTGAGAGCTCACAGACACACCAGCAGATACAACCTCGGTCCCCCGAGACTGTAGACCATCCCCAAAGGAGATGGAAGAGCCACCATCATACAGAATAGGATCTGTAGTAACAACTTCCGCAGCAACTGTCGACGGCGTAGGAGGCAAATCGGAGAGGGTCACCGAGTGGACCTCGAAGAAGCTCTCAACGAAAACAGATGCCACAAGAGCAGACATGTTAACTCTCCCGGACGGGAATCAGTTTTGGACCAAAAATCCCGGAAAACAAAAGTCAAATATTTCGTTCCCGTTGTAACTTATGAAAAACGTTCAGAGTCAAATCACATGCATTTCAAACTCTGGTAAAAACCCACAAAGCAGTAAAATATGGATTTAAGTTAAATTTATTTAAGAAAATGGTATTTTATGATATATATTTCAACTGTGTTCATGTTTATTTCTGGGTTTTTTCTTCGGAGATTCGTGATCAATATGCGAGTGTCGAAGTGAAAATAGGTGACTTACTTTCAAAAAATTGAAAACTCCACCTTCATTTAAATGCAGTTTTTGGAAATTAAAATATATGAAAAGGAATTAAATAATATATATTTCATAGAATAGCTTTAATTCTCATCCCTTTTCCAAAATCAAAACGTAAACAACAACTATTTAGCACAGTTTAAAAGTAGGTTAAGGTCGCTTAGGATGCCAAAAAATTATGACTGCATATTTAAACACAATGGACTTATTTTCTAACACTACATTTATTCTGTTGTGCTGACTACAGAACTGTTAACTGTTGGCCATCTGTACCCAGAAAATTTCGAATAGAATTAAAAAAAAATGTTTCAATGATGAAAAGAAAAGTTTTGTGTAGGGCACAAACGTCACACATGCATGAAGTTTGATAAAGATACTTTCTAAGTTCCAATGTTCTTGAAGTAACTGAACATTAGGACATCTTTTCCTGTTAACATTTCCAGACTTGGGTAATTATTAGCTAAGTAGACTTTGATAAGAGCAAACCACAGGTGGAGGTGCTCTGTGGGACAGTGTGGGTGGGTGGTGGTGGTGGTGGTGGGGGGGGGGGGTTCATGAAGAAGAGGATCAGGGGGGGAGGGGGGAGGGCAAATCAACAGTTATTTTATGATTTTTTAATATAGCATAAATGCATTAGCATAGTTGACAACTCGTTCTGGATACAACCTGGTGTTAATAGTATAAAATACAAGTATTTTCTTTTATTTTGTCCCCGCGCGAACTGTTCCCTGTAATCCATCCCATTTCCCTGAAAATCACCCTCAGGTTCCCTGAAAAATTATTCTGGAGGTTAACAGGTCTGCACAAGAGTGACATCAGAAGACGAAGAGACCAGGGTCTCCACATCAGGTATCACTGAACTAGCACCATCAACAGTTGCAGAGGAACTTGCCACAGAAAAAGACAGATCAGCATCCAGTGTGACAGAGTCACCACGTGCACTAACAGAAATGTCTGATACGGCATGGCTACCCTTACCCCGAGAACGAGGGGTTCTAGCTGTGGACAGAACCACCTTGTTAACAGAAGCCCAGAATTTTGAGGACCAAACCCCACAAATACCACATGATTGGGCCTGAGTACAATTGTTGCAAGTGACACATGTGGAATGAGAGTCGTCCACATGTTTCACCTGCAAGCAAGAGGTACAAGGAATAGTCTTAGGCATAATATGAACTAGAAACTGTTTTAGCACACTAAAACATATGTCTCCCCTTCCTTTCTATTTAATGCACTGCAAAGTATATACAGTCGAAACCCGTTAACTCGAAGTCGGTTATCTCGAATAACCCGGATAACTCGAAGTCAGTCATCGGTCCCGAAAAAATCTATGTGCAATTAGTATTAATAAAAACCTGATAAGTCGAATATGGATAACTCGAATAACTGGTATAACTCGAAGTAATTACCTGGGCCCAAATGAGAAAGTCAGTGCAAATTAGACTGGCTTAACTCGAAGTCAGTCGAGGTGTGAAGTTGCTTGCAAATCAGAAACGCCATTGTTTGGGGTTGACTCCTTTTGATGAATAGGCGACAAATCAATTAGCGGAACAATAGCAGTAGTCAAACAACGGATTACCGGTGTTCTTATTTTGACTGTGTGTGATTTGAGTCATAATTAGCCTGCTAAACATTAATCACACATCTTTGTTGTTTTTGTGATCAAAGAAAAAAGACTCTGTGTGAGTTGATTTCGTTGATTAATTTTCAAAAAAAACATTCTTGATTGAGTTGTGTCCAAGCTGACGATAATGTTTAAAAGCTGTGAGGGTTTTTCCTTCAGCATTCAGTTTGAAAAATGGAAACTCTGGCAACGTCAATATTACGAGAGGAGCAATATGCATCAGGCAAAGAAGTCGACTGTGACAAAACTCCGTCTAAGAATGATAAATTGGAATTGGCAACAGGTGGAAAGGGAGTGAAAAGGAAACTCGAAACAAAAAGTATAGAGACAAAGTACGAGGCCATACTTATGGTAGAGAATGGACAGAAATCAAAAGCAGAAATTGCAAGACAATTTAACATTCCAGCCAACACTCTTTCGACTTGGATTAAAAAGAAAGACACTATCAAGGAAGGATACCTGACATTTGGTGTTAAAAGGGCACGAATGCGGCGAAGTACTTTTGAAGACGTGGAGTCGGCCCTGATTAAGTGGTTTAAGTTTGCCAGAGACCAAAATCTGCCAATTTCGGGTCCACTGTTGCAGATGAAGGCAGATGAATTTGCAAAAAAACTGGAATGTACAGATTTTTCAGCGTCTATAGGATGGCTGGGTAGATTTAAGGAGAGACATGGAATAGCCTTCAAGAAAGTTTGTGGTGAAGCAAAAGCTGTGGATATGAACTCACCACAAATGGACGACTGGTTCAGCAAACGGAAAATTATCTTGGAAAAGTATGAACCCAAAGACATTTACAATGCAGATGAAACGGGCATATTTTATCGACTGTTGCCAGATAAAACGATGGAATTTAAGCAAATTGACTGCCATGGAGGAAAGCAAAGCAAGGAAAGATTGACGGCAATGGTGTGTGCGAATATGAATGGGACTGATAAATTACCACTGTTGATTATCGGCAAATCTAAAAATCCTCGATGTTTCAAAAATGTTCGGTCTCTTCCTACAGAATACAAAGTCAACAAAAAAGCCTGGATGACTTCAGAAATTTTTAATGAATGGGTAAAGAAAGTGGATAAGAAAATGCAACGCCAGAGAAGAAAGATTGCAATGATAGTCGACAACTGTCCTGCACACCCTCACACTGAAGGACTCCGAGCAACTGAATTGATTTTTCTACCCCCTAATACGACATCCAAGACTCAGCAAATGGACCAGGGAATAATAAAAAATTTGAAGGTCCATTACAGGAAATAAGTGACAAGCTGTCAAAGGACCAGTTCAATAGTGTGCATAAAAAACAATCTGTAATCACTAATTATTTTAAATAACCTGTGTAGATATGCAATGGGAAAAACGAACGTCACAGTGCTATTCTCAGAAAGCGTCATTCAAATTTTATGAAGTTTTACATTTTAATCTTAAAACATAGCTTATGACCCTTCACTGGACTGAGTTCGCCCCAGTGAAAGGTCATAAGCTATGTTTTGAGAAAAAAAAAAACTTTTCAAAATCCCCCCCCCCCATCCTGTCCGAGAAAAACGAACGTCACAGAACAAAATGGCCAGGGCTATTCACAGAAAGCACCATTGGAATTTTATGAAGTTTTACATTTTAATCTTAAAACATAGCTTATGACCCTTCACTGGACCGAGTTCGCTAGGCTCGCCCCAGTGAGAGGTCATAAGCTATGTTTTGAGAAAAAAAAAACTTTTCAAAATCCCCCCCCCCCATCCTGTCCGAGAAAAACGAACGTCACAGAACAAAATGGCCAGTGCCATTCAAAGAAAGCACCATTGGAATTTTATGAAGTTTTACATTTTAATCTTAAAACATAGCTTATGACCCTATGATTTTGTTGTTTGTCCGCATTCATGCCGACCCGATTTGTTGTAGCATTCCTCGTTATGTACATTCCTATTTTTACATTCCTATTTTTAATACTTTTAAATAAATAAGATGAACAAACTGAGGGTTAAGTTATGATTTATTTTCGTACAAAGTACACATCTCCAAGATTTGTTTCCTGTACAAACAATTCAGAGTGACTGAAAGCTGAAACAAATGTTTATGGCACGAGTTAAAGCTGAGCAACCATTAACTACAGTAACTTTATATCATGATGTTCTGTTTCCCTTCGCCCGTCAAAATCATCTGATTACCCAAATACGGATAACTCGAACACCCGGATAACTCGAAGTTCGCGGTGAGTCCCGTGGACTTCGAGTTAACGGGTTTCGACTGTATACATGAATAATATTGACAATCGTACCAAATATCTAAGGTCTATGTCAAGAGACAAAAAAGTTATGCCCTGGACAAAGTTTCCCTTAAAATGCACAGAAATCTGACCTTCAGGTCAAAGGTCAAGGTCACATGAAAGTCACTATGATACGCGACACTCCAGCTCATGGTGATACATCCACATGCCAAATATCTAAGGTCTATGTCAAAAGACAAAAAAGTTATGCCCCGGACAAAGTTTCCCTTAAAAAGCACATAAATCTGACCTTCAGGTCAAAGGTCAAGATCACATGAAGGTCAGTATGGTACGCGACACACCTGCTCATGGTGATACATCCACATGCCAAATATCTAAGGTCTAGGTCAAAAGACAAAAAAGTTATGCCCCGGACAAAGTTTCCCTTAATAAGCGCATAAATCTTGATCTTCAGGTCAAAGGTCAAGGTCTCGTGAAGGTCACTATGGGACGTGACACACCGGCTCATGGTGATACATCCACATGCCAAATATCTAAGGTCTAGGTCAAAAGACAAAAACGTTATGCCCCGGACAAAGTTTGTATGAGAAGAAGAAGAATATGAAACAATATGTCTCCCTTCTGGGAAGGGGAGACATAATTAATACAGTGGAACCCTGTTAATTGAATAGCCACTTTGCCAATGAAAATTATTCAATTAACAGGAGTATTCAATTAACAGGAATTGCATCACTTTCCCATATTCTAGAGATAAACTTAGCATTTATTCTATTATATCTTGTTTAACAGAGCTCCATAATAGATTAAATGCCTGTATTGGATGTACTGACGCCAAATAGGTTTATAAACAAAGGAAAACTGGGTAGAGTCAGGGTAATTTCTCGACAGGTCACAAGATTTTTAATTCAATTAACAGGAGTTTTTTTTATAACCTATATTCAATTAACAGATCAAATTTGTACTGGGGTATGGTAAATGGTTTTGTGTTGTGAAATTATATTCAAAAAGGTCACATGAAGGTCATGATTACATGTGACATGCGGTCTAATTGCGATACATCCACATGTCAAATATCTAAGTCCTAGGTCAAAAAACAAAAATGTTCTGGTCTGGATAATTATTCCCTATTTGAAGTACATAAATTTGACCTTAAGGTCAGAGGTCAAGGTCACATGAAGGTCATCGAGGTTCATGGCATGCGGTCTCATGGTGACACATCCACATGTCAAATAACCAAGTCCTAGGTCAAAAACCAAAAAAATTCTGGTCTGGACAATTACCCCCTATTTGAAGTACATAAATTTTACCTTGAGGTCAAGGTCACATGAAGGTCACAATGGTATGCGACACACCGGATCATGGTGATACATCCACATGCCAAATATCTAAGGCCTGCTTCAAAAGACAAACAAGTTTTGGTCCGGACAAAGTTTCCTTGAAAAAAAGCACAAATCTGACCTTCAGATCAAAGGTCAAGGTCACATGAAGGTCACAATGGTACGCTACACACCGGCTCATGGTGATACATCCACATGCCAAATACCTAAAGCCTGACTCGAAATACAAAAAAGTTCTGGTCCAGACAGTTTCCCTTAAAAAAGCGCATAAATCTGACCTTCAGGTCAAAGGTCAAGGTCACATGAAGGTCACTATGGTACACTGCACACCGGTTCATGGTGATACATCAACATGCCAAGTATCTAAGGTGTAGGTCAAAAGACAAAAAAGTTATGGCCTGGACAAAGTTTGTATGAGAAGAAGAAGAAGAAGAAGAAGAAGAAGAATATGCACTAAAACAATATGTCTCCCTTCCGGGAAGGGGAGACATAATAATGAAATCAAGCTTTCCGCCGACAGAAAACAGAACAAAGGTTTTGTTCACATGTGGGGGAAAAACAAGACTACAGTACAGTCGCCGTGGACGGGCAACATTCCACCGACAAACGTGACCGTGGAACAGCGCGGATTTTTTATCTGATATTTATCACGGAAAAAACGATTGTGTGGCTAAACTGACTTTGCGTGTTTGAAAACCAAGCCGTATTTGTTCACTAATCGCTTTCACGGTGAAACAATGGAATTCACGGTAATCTTTTCACGTCGACAATGCCGGTGGCCCAAACTTGTAACATTAATCCGTTCCTCGAAACTTGCGGGTTTTCACGTGATACGGATTAAACAATGGGCTGTGGGATTAAGAATGCATGCGATATCTGAATATAAAATTTTTTATGAAGTGTTTTATATTTTTTTTCTCATTTATTCATTTCAGATGAATTAAAATTCCGAAAACGTCTTTGTATTGTCATTACGGAATCACATCTCTGTGTTTTATATTTAGAAACGAATGGGAAATTCCCAAATTGACCCAATCCCATTTCATAAAGAATAATTTCAGGCTGTATTATTGCCCCATAAAATGTGTTGGTTGACTACATGTAAAACCTGTATATACGAAGTGAAACAAGAATGAGCACCTTTGATTTTCAGTTAATAGCCACATTGTCGAATGTGACATGAATTGATGAAAAGCGCGAAGCCCATTATGATGAACTTCAAACTTAATGAATATTGACAAGCTGTCCATTGCGAGGCAATTGAGACGTGGGTCACATATCCCATTCAATTTTGGCACCATATAAAACACGACAAACTTGTGATCTCCCAAAAATTGACTAACATTGATAATCTGGGCTTACCGACGGGTCTGTACGAGTTCAGTAACACGTGGTGTCATTTGACTTTATGCGTCAATATTAAAATTCCTCAAACACAATAAACCCCAAAACACATTTACTAGGGTGAGGGTATAACATTTCGTACCTGTCGGCACATAGAACCACAGTAAATGTGTTTTGAGGTTTATTGTGTTTGAGGAATTTAAATATTGACGCCTAAAGCCACTTGCACGAAGTGAACAAAAATGTCAGTGGAAGAAGGCATCAACTGCAGTGGTTTTGAACTGCAGTTGGCACTCTTTTCCTGTAAAGTGACGATTCAAACGTCAATGCGCTGAAAATTTTAATTGCGCAGTCAAAATGAAGAGTTTGACCCACTGCGTCACGAAGCGATTTCTCATATCGTTTATGGATTGCAAATTGATTCTTGTGGCCCATCGGGCGTCCTACCATACAGTGTGTGGAGAGTGGGTCACTACTGAATCGCTGTGGATAGATCTCCATTCCCCCCCCCCCACCCCCGCCAAACGATTATTATCAGCCTCTGGGAACAAAACACAAGTGGGCCTAGCTCATAATTTGCTTGTTCAACTCCATTTAGTAGCAAGTCACCCTGAATATGGTGGTGGGGGGGGGGGGGGGGGGTAGGGGAGAGTAGGGGTATATTCTTCCTATTTTTTCATGTTCTGTCGGGTGACCTGACATTTTGTTGGTCATTATCCAGCGTGACATTGCTGCAGCGGCGACAAAAATGCAGTGCCGAACAGTATTGTTTCCGGACATCAATAATAACAACAACCCATTTCAATCTAAGCTTATAGTTTATTGTTATTGTGTATTTCAAATGAAAAATAAAAGTAACAATATCAAACGAAGTATAGTTATAACATACAAAACGATCTCCACTAAAATAGCACATGATATATTTTAATATTAACCCCCCCCCCCCCCTCTCCTCCCTATTGAGACATTACACATCGCAAGTTCACAACTTGTCATAACAGACTATAGTAATAGTAAAATAGTCCGAACTAGGACCCAAATTCCGTAAAATAAATTTTGGACGTACCAAACCCAAAAATTATATTACGGAATTTGGGTCCAAATTTCGACTATGGTAAAATGTGTGCATGTATTCCCTTTCTAAACTTGCACTTAATTTCGTTCCGTATTCGTGACATACTTGGTGACAAAGTACCCCTCCAACACATGACCCACGCTCATCCTTCACATTGAGCCCCTAAAAACTTACAACCCTGCGGTTACCAAGAAAAAAATTGTGCCCCACCCCCCCCCCCCCCCCCCCCACACACACACACACTTTTTTTTAGCTTCCGCCGTCCCCGCACCGAATGTAGTTCCTGTATTCGGGCGGGAAGGGTGCTTGTAGCGTAAGTGCAGATGAGGTAGTCGGAAAAAGTAATTTGTGAGGCTACTGAAAGGATTAAAGCTACTGAAAGGATTAAACTTCATTGTATGTCAATTAATTGTTTGTCGACTTCATCTCATTCAAAAGCGTAAAGGTAGTCGGACAGAAGTGACAAGAATTGATTGGTATTTGACTGTATTACATGTAATGACAGTCAATAATAATGACAACACACATCGGCAAAGTTTTAAATTCGCCGCCTTATTTTTTATTTCCATTTATCCCCGCGATGACTTCATTCTTCCTTTATGGATAACTGACAAATATGTATTGTGTTCGCAGCGATTACCTACAGGTATCATTACGAAAAATATAAGTAGTTAATGAGAGTGGCGTACTTTTTTTCGCCGGGTAAGAAGCCCGCTTATTTGTCACCGGTATCCAGAGATGAGCCGATTATCAGTATAGGTTATCGGTATCGGCCGATAAATATTATTTGGGACTTAAAAATCGTTTGTAACATGCTCCTGTGTACTGTGCCGATACCGCCGGTATCGGCACAGTACACAGGAGCATGTTACAAACGATTTTTAAGTCCCAAATAACGTTTATTAAATATCATTCTAGACACCCCTCCCATCATAGGCCCTATGTAAAATAACATCGATGTTATTACACATAGAGCTCTGTCAAACAAGATATAACAGAATAAATAATAATAGCAGGAGTTCTCTACAGCCCTTATGTAATTAACAGGTCAAATTGTAATGCTGATATGGTAAATGGCATTGTGTTTGAAAATTACATTCAATTTACAGGGTTATTCGATTAAGAGATGTACAGTTAAGTGGGTCTCAGTTGTTATCCAGTCGTAAAGTCGTAATAAAGGACTAGCAAAAAGTAATTATAATCTTGCAATGTTATGGTACATATTAATAACAATCATTGAAAATAACAGTGTCCATAGCCTCTTGAATTGAAGGAAGTGATGAACTTGGGGTTGTCACTTTTTTAATCGGTCTCCGAAGACCTTCATTAATAGAATCAATCACTGTTTTCCATAATATTTTCGACGCATATTCAGGGTGAAAATGAAGGATGTATCTTTTCATCAGTTTTTTTCTTTCAGGATCTAATTCTTCCTTATTCTGAACCCCACCCCCATTATAACTGAAATGTCTTCGGAGATGATCTGGACCAAAAAGTTCCGGATATAACCTTTCACATATTTTTTTGGCAAAATTGCCCACACCTCGAGACGACAAACTAAGGCCCTTTAATGTCTCGGCATCGATACCATTGGGGTGCACTGATTCAGATAGGGATGGTGCGTCTTGTTCTGGCTCCATCGCCACTGGAGCATTCTTACTTGACATTAAAATGTCCACCTTGGCCACAAGACTCATTAGTGTCTTTTGCATGACATCCATTTTCCTCAACAAGACCGAATTATCAATGTTCTGTGAACGTGGCCGAGATCTATTTTGACTGGGTGTATTTGTTGGTTCTGAAGTAGGTGAGGCGAATAAATTCCGCTGATGTATTTGGTGAGGTGTTGTGTGAGGTGTCTGCGATCTAGCTGAATTTATTACAACATTTGTTGTTTGTGGCACTGGAGATGGTGGGCTTGTGATAGTTGGTGCAGGAGGTGGTGTAGGTGATCTGGGAGAATGCACCGCAACAGGTGAAGGAGTTGGATGTCTTGCAGGAGATTTGCTAAAAGGTACAGGCGAAGAGGATCTATGGTCAGATGTTGCAGGAGGTGAAGGTGGTCTAGCACGTCCCCTGGCTATTGTACTGGCTAGCTTCTTGGGTACATTTGTTTTTTTACCAGTACCTGAAGACTGGAAAAAAAAAAAACATTATTAAATGTGAAATGAAATAAATAAATTGTAATAAATAAATAAATATTTTGACTATCTCGGCAGCTGGAGGCGTGAAGGTGGGTAATTGGATTAACCTTTCAAATCACCCAATTAAATTAATCAGGCACTAGTATCAGCCAATGGGCTTTCCTTAAAATTAGGATAGGACACACATAAGTTTGAATGCCAGCTCATCTATTTAGATAGTCTTGTAGTTTTTGTTAGAAGTGTTCTACTTTTTAAATGTACCTTTTAAAACGATGAAGCAAGTTACGAAATCAGAAATTATAAAACTGTTCAAACGTAATCACACCGTGAGAGAAATACAGACAATAGTTACAATGAATGGCAAAGATTTTGTATCAATGAAACAGGTTCGTACCTGCATCAAGCAGTACAAAGATGGTTTGTACAATGACATTAATGACAGTAAGATTGAAGTGATTAAACCTGAGTTCATATTTAAAAGAGTATCAGAAGACGACATATTTTCAGTAAAACAATCCTTGCATGCCAATCCATTTCAAACAGTGAAGGACATCATTCGGTTGTTAGCCTCACGGGGTACAGTTGTTGGAGCAACAACTGCTAAAAAAACAATTGCAGCAGCTGGATTTACAGGTTCCAAGCCGAGGTACTGCCAAATGGTGCGCGATGTTAATAAGATGAAAAGAGTTAGATTTTGTGAAAATCTGATTGAAAACAATGATAAACTGGACGATGTGATTTTTAGTGATGAAACAACAGTCCAGTTGCATGCTAATCGACAATCATGTTACCGAATGAAAAATTGTCCAGCTCCACACATTCCGAAGCCAAAACATCCTCTGAAACTACATGTCTGGGCAGGAATAAGTAAGCGAGGCGCAACAGAGATTCTCATTTTCAAGGACATAATGAGAAAAGAATTCTTCACTGAGGAAATTCTACAGAAAACCCTCCTGCCATTTATTAGAAGTACTTTTCCAACCGGGCATCGTTTCCAGCAGGATAACGATCCTAAACACCGATCTAATTTAGCAATGAATTTCATGAAGGAAAACAACATCAACTTTCAGGAATGGCCATCCGAAAGTCCGGATTTGAATCCAATAGAGATGATTTGGAAATACTTGAAAGACTATGTGAAAGCTAGGGAACCAACCACACAAGAACAACTGACAAGTGCTATACTGAATTGTTGGTATGATGACATTACTCCAGAGTTATGTGCAAAATATATAGACCACACCTATAAAGTAGTTCCATTAGTTGTTAAGATGAATGGTTTCGCTACTGGAGATGTTCCAAATCAAATTTTCAAGGAGAAATCATGTGGAAAAGATATCAGGTATTTTAATGACAAGCTCAAGGACACAGAGTTGCAAAAGAGAGTTCAGCACATGATGGAGGCAATGCACGTGCCAATTTCACCTGTAATTTAATACTGTGCAGTATTTATTTAAACTAATTTTAGTACCGAAAACATAGCTTATGACCCCTCATTGGAACGAGCTCTCTTAGTTCGTTCCAATGAGAATCATAAGCTATGTTTTCGAAACAAAAACAAAAAAATGAAAACCTGGCGTTTTTCTGAATATCACTAGCCGTTTTCACCGTTACGTTTGGTAAAGGGTTAACGATATTATGCTGAGACGATCATCCCCTCATTCTACAGTACTGTGGGCATCACGCAATACAGCGTTTCATCCTTCACCTGGTTAGGGAAGTTCCAATTAAATATAACATAATCCAGACTACCAATGAACATTATCTGTTATATCAGTCCGAAACATATTTTTTTGTGTGGTATGCCCTGCATGACGTACCACACCCAAAAATTATATTACATATCAGGTCCAAGTTTGGACTACCGTCCACTCATGATAAGACAAAATAATTTTTTATTTTTAGTTCCGAAAACATAGCTTATGACCCCTCATTGGAACGAACTCGCTGAGCTCGTTCAAATGAGAATCATAAGCAATATTTACGAAACAAAAAATGAAAATATGGCGGTTTTTTTTTGGGGGGGGGGGGGGTGGGGGGGGGGGGGTGGCCAAAAGTTCACACCATGGCTGTTATTAGCAGTCATGATTTGATACCAAATTCAATAAAATGTGAAGCATTGGATGGTAACTTCTGAGATCTTCCCAGCAACATTCAGCTGGTATCGGTAGAATTTCACGTTGTGGCCTAAATGTATTCGGACAATTCTCTCAATGGCAGCTCCAACCAAGTGAAATGTTAAATACCGCACCCTATTCCTGTCTTCATATGTACATGTATATTTACCTTTTGTGGTGGCTCATTCTCAGTATTTTCGGAGTCCTTTTTAGCGCCATCCTGCTTCTGCACCTACAACAAATAACGAAAATGTTGGCTTGCAAAACAAAAAAAAAATAAAATCACATTCAGCACGACGGCTTTGTGGGGCATTATCAATTTTATTAAATACCCCCCCCCCCCCCCCCCCCCCCCCCACGACTTACAACTACAACCTACTAGAAATTCTTCCAGTTCGACGATTTAGCTGACCAGTGGCGTAGATAGCTTTTCGCTGGCGGAGGGGCAATCATAGCTCCCCAACCCACCGCACTGTGGCTTTCGTACCCAACGAACAGTGCAAGCGCTTTAAAAATATGCCAAACATTTGTTTGACCGTGCATGTATTTATAATATATATAAAACAAATGAACTTAGTATATACAACATTTCTTGTCTTGCCCCCCCCCCCACCCCCTCCCTCCCACACACCACCACCAAATAATAAACACCCTACTGACAGTTTGTAAATGAATTTACATTCTCCAACATACTGAAGAAAGTATATTCGGTGAATTCATTATCGTACTGTCTGCACAACATTTATAAAGTCTCAGTAGGGTGTGGGGCTTCACTTTTTATACAGGCCGTGCAGCCGAAAGCAGAAGTTGCCCCCCCCCCCCCCCCCCCCCCCCCCATCGAAACCCCCGGACGTGAAGCAGTTCTTGTTTATTGAGGTCTCTCACGAAAACGAATCGATGCCACGCTAAGAATGCATCATTTATATCACTTGAATCTATGGTCACAAGAACAAGTTACAGCTTACAGGAGGAGGTCACAGCGACCTCAGAATCGCCGAGATCACGAGGTTTGAACCCCACTTTTCAATGGTGTCCCGGGGAGGGGCACCCCGACCAACGACAGCACTTGACCAACTAAAATGTCTTCATTTTGTTGAAATAGGCAATAGACCTACCTTTTTCTTCTTTACTGGCCGACTCTGGGGTGAAAGTGGCATCCTTTCTTTCTTCTTTTTGTCCATCAGATCTTTCATCGAATCGTAATCACCAGCTCCCTTAACAGTCGCCGTGGCAATATCTCTCTTGCTGTCCCACTGAATACGATATTGCTCACCAACAATGACATTCTGATCATTCAGTTCAGTGAAATGAATATGTTTTCTTATTTGAAACTTGTGATCTTCATGATACTGCACCAGAAAATGAGTCGGTTTGGAGCCCAGTTGATCGCGTATGGTTTGTCGAAGAGCCATAATGCAGTTGTACGTTTTTGATTGTGACAAATGGTGTCAAGGGTTTTTTACGCACATGGAGATGTGTTTTTTCTAACTGCAAGCTTTAAACAGCTCTTTGTTGTTTGACTTGCTTATTGTTACTTGTGTAAACTTCTCAACTGTGACAGTGAGTGTCGAAACTTTTTCAAAAGCGCTCCCCGAGCTTATGTTGTTTTTACCGTTAGGGCCAGCATGTCACTCAACATTCGAGGCTTGGGATTGTCAAGGGTAACAAAGGTTTGGCACAAGGGTAAAAAAAAAACACAACTATTCTTTATCTAAAAGTGAACCAGGTTTTTGGACAAAGGTGAATTGTTTTTATAACCTGTGCGCCAGTTTGGGTTGTTAAAAAGGCTGAACTGGTACATGTGCTAACAATTGTCACAACACGGTTGCAATCCATCGAAAACTAATTAAAATGTTGACGGACCATTATTTTAATTTTTTGGTGTGCTCTGAACAGTACGAAGATAAAATGTTTAATGGCGAATTCGCTAAAAATTCATTCATTCATTCATTCATGGAGACACACGAAGAGTCAAACTACAGGCAAGTACATATAGCATACTTTTAATTTAAGAACACGATCTTTTTTATTATTATGCTATTTAATCTTCTACCAAACGTGGGTTGCAGACAACACTTGGAAAAAAAATCCTCTTTCAAGTAAATTTTTGTTCATTTCTTGCTTCCAAAACATAGGTTATGACTCATCATTGGCGCGACGAGCTTGTTTCAATGAGGGAGCCATAACTTATGTTTTTGAAGCCAAAAATTAAAATAGGCCTATAAAAAAATTGAATGGCGATTTTCGTGTATATATATCACTGGCAGCTGGTTTTTGCCGTTACGTTAGGTAAAGGGACAAGGGCAATATTTTAGTATTACCATACTGATTGTTTATTTATACATTTGTAACCATGAAGCTGGCGGAAGATGTAGACATTTCAGTATGCCCATGCTTTCACGAGTTACAGTGTATCGAGAATGATATTTATCACAGGTCGAAATTGTTGTGGGCGTTTTGTCTAACACTCGAATACAGACGCCATCATGTTTCTGTGAATTGTAAAACCGTGTCAGATTGACAGGTCATTTGCTCTGAGACAAGCGAGATGCAATCGCAATATAGGCTCATTTTTTCCTGAATAAAATATTTGTATGGGAAGAATGTTCTTTTTTCATTCTTTTGTTGGGGTAAAGGGGAAGAATGATTTCCAAACGATTTGCTGCGTGCAATCGAAATATCAATTTACCTCAACAGCTGTCCACTGAAGTCTTCCAATCATAACCTACTGGGAATAAAGTCGCCATTACTTTTCACACAACGCTTTCCATTTAACTTTTAAGGGAATTTATTTAATGGGACCGTCGTTCGCGTCAAGTCTGAAGGGATTAGTCACTTAAAAATAAAACGAACCTGGCATAGTATACGATTACCAAAGACAAGTTGGAAGTTAGGAGGAAAACCAAAGGGCATGGACCGGGGTGGAGCTGGAGGGAATAATTTTTTATGGCAGTTTTCATAATCGGGGGAGTGGGGGGGGGGGGGGGGGGGGGGGGGGGGGGCATGTTTGACTCTCCTATCTACCATATCGGTGCCGTCTTATCTTCGATAAGGATTCAGTCCCATTAGTCCATACTTGGATCCGAAGTCGGTATCGCCCGGTAATACAAATTTTGGGCGTGGTACGTACCGGTAATTTATTTCACGCGGTCAGTAATGGTTTTAACATTTGAAATGCTGAATCCATTTCCTTATTAGTTATATGCTTCTACTGAATTGTGAAACTTGTACTTTCATACTTTGGAAATAAATATTGTTTAAACTACATGTAAGTTCTCGAACGAAGATCGAGCAAATGAGTCTAATTAGAAATTGCTCTCCACTTGAAGGTTTTATGCGAACTGAACACACAGCTCAAACTGACTTAATCACTTCCACGCGATACGCGAGAGGTTCCGTGTTTGAGATTAAGATAAAGCTGCATAATGGTCTGTTCATTGATGTGCTAACGTGACTACCACGAGCATTTGCCACGGGAAATTTGTCCAGTAAAACTCCACGCCATTTGCGGGGAATTTTGCAGCCGTGGAAGTGCGAGGCCCCATCACGGTTGTCGGTGGAATGTTGACCGTCCACGGCGACTGTACTGTATGTGTGAAGAGACAAGCAAAAATGATCAAAAAGAACATTAAATAATAATAATTTTGAAAGCTTGAAAAAGGATACAATCCACTTGCACACAATCAAATGAAGATAGCACATATAATAAGTTGTTCACGAAGATAACAGTTAAGAATAGCACGAGTCACAAAAATTTCCGACCATGTACAATGGCGGAAATAAAAGGAATTGACGTCACAGTTGTTGCGCATGCGCTCGGTAAACGCAAGAGGTGTGCAGAGGGAGTACCTGTAATTTCGAGTGCTGGTCTCGCTCGACCCTTTTTCGATCTTTTTTGTGCTTCTGCACTCTATTACTTTTCCAGTTTGTTTGGAAAAGTTTCTTAAAAGCTTGAGTTAGTTCCGAAGTAGGGCTTGCACTTACGTTACAGCCAATTGTAAACAATTGTGAGTAGGTTGAAAAGAAATATTGAGACTACAGTGTGGAAAGTCGATCACTACTAAATAGCAGTGAGATAAATTTTTCACTTGGTAATTATTTACATTTTTTGAGGACAAAACATAAGAAGCACAAGTTTGCAAATGTTCATCACATGGACCACCGTGTTGCACCCAATAGTCCATGTCATGAAAGTTTGCAAATGTTTTTTGTGCTGTTGTGAAAATCATAAATACTTTTCAAGTGGGTAATATATCACGTTGCCATTAAGTTGTAATTCACTCTCTTCGTTCTGTACATACCATGAAAGTTTAATATCTATTTACGTCATTAAGTATGTATACATATATCTTACCTCCTACAAGTATCTGGGAATTTCATTGATTCAAAGACGTCACATGCAGACTGCATATAAAACCATATACTGCCTGTCAACATCAATATACGCTGACAGCTGTGGGTAATCTCTCCTTTGTTTATTGATTATTCAAAATGGCGACAGCCGATAAACGCTTCAAGTTGCAAGATTGAATGTTGGAAGCCCATATTTGGTCTGAAGTGCAGGTTGGGCAACTTAAAAGGCTTCATATTCTGTGGATGTGTGTCGTGTTACCTTCGAAATGAAACTGTTTTGGTATGTATGAATTTGCCTTGTTACAATTTATGGGAGAGTGCCTATAGGCACTCTCCCCATAAATTGTAATAAGGCAAAGACATGTGAACACATTGTGAGATTTTGATCGCTGTTATTAGTTCTATGCATCGATGCAGCTTCACTCTCGTCCAATATGAAATTAACGGACACCACTATATACCATATTAGGCCACCAACAAACTGTGTAACTAATAGTATCCGAGTAGAGGTTAGAAATGATGTAAATGATCTCTGTGTATCAGTATAGATTTGTACAGAGTTGGGCATGCTGTTTTTCTACAGGAATTGAGTTACACTAATGGTGCAGTTGGGCAGTGGAAAAATGTACTTACTCAGCGTGCTATTACTTCAAAATAGTGCACAATACAGTCACAGGACTTACTGCACAACAGAAAAATTTATTGTCCAGGCCTTGTTTTTCTATGGCAATCCAGAAATCTGATTCTTGTAATATTCCCATAAAAAGGAACTGTTTATATTTATTTAATGGTTTTTAATGACACTTTCAACAACCAAGGTCACCTCACGACTGACAGTTTTGTGGGTGGATGAAGCCGGAGTACCCAGAGAACCACTGAGCAGTGGCATGCAACTGTCCGACCCCCCAACACACTAACTCCACACAAGCAGGGTTACTATTGGTTTAAGACAAGTGAAACATTGACATACAATATGCCTTACTATACAAAGCCACCACGCCCCCACGTGGGCAATTCAGTTTGCCTTGCCTATGGACACAATGCAGTTATCCCTGGCAGGGATCAAACAGTGGACATTACCGTTTGAAGTCCGATGCTGTAACCACTGAGCCACCATGCTTACTATATATGCAATTAACAGGTCAAATTTGTGCTGAAGGTGTGAGAAATGGTTTTGTGTCTGGAAATTATATTCAGTTTAAAGGGTTATTAATTAAAAGATATCCTATTAAGTGGGCTCCACTGCTATAAAGCAGTTAACAGTTGGAACCAAAACCACTCACCAAAAGCTTCACATTCTGCAATGCAACATTTTGTGGTGCATATTTTCACTTCACATTCCAAATATTTCGGCAACTGTTCAATGATACTGACTTTGTTTTTTAGCGCAGCCTTGCAGAAGGTTCCATCAAGAATAATTTTGAAAGGTGACTGGAATTTAAAGTTGTTCTTGAAAAATGTTAACACTTTACGCACTCTTTTGTGCCGTTTCACTTTCATTGCTGCATTACTGATTAATCAGACACATATGGGTTGTACTTTGGACCATATATCCTTTAAAGATGTCACGCTTTCGTGTCCTGGATTCTGAAAAATAAAAAGTTACTTTATAGAAGCGAAATACACAAAAGTCTACCTCATATAGCAATATAAAAAGTTCAGCTAGAAAAGGGGTAAATAATATGCTGTGTCTTCGTTGTCGCATCTTCTCCTTTATTATTCATCCACCAGATGAGTCACTGAGAGAGAAAATGTGACAAGGGCTCAGTGGTTACCGCATTGGACTTCAAACTGAAAGGTGCATGGTTTGAGCCTTGGCAGGGTAACTGCATTGTGTCCTTTGGCAAGGCACTTAATTCCTAATCCCAATTACCCATGTGGGGACATAGTGGCACCATGTATTAACCCTTTGAGACTTTAATTATCCTGACGTTCAAACATCACTGGGAATTCAGTTTCTTCGACGTTTTTCAAAATGCGTCGTCAAACGTCGGAAAGTACAAATAAGATATTTTTCACATTAGTGATTACCTGTTGAGGGCTATGTTCTAAACTTGTTATCCAAAACTTGTTTTATTACAAATTATTGGGGTATGCCCACAGGCACCACGCCCACAGGCACTCTCCAATAATTTGTAATAAAACAAATATATATAAACAAAATAATATTTGTGTTTGACAGAATATGAAATATAAACAAGGAAAGTGTTGGCTTTTGGTCTGGTATCCTAATTTTTTGAAAGCCCTGATGGTTGCTTATTGCACTCAACAAGTTAAGAAGTATTTTAAGCTGTGATAACATTTGGCTCAACGGTTGTCACTAAGCACTATTCGGCAGAAAATAGGAATAGAGGTTAAAACTTAAAAAAATCGAAAAATAATAAAACAAATGACCACAAAGTATCAACGGGCTGTTTGATTTCCTACGTCATAAGATGTACAAAAGTATCAAGGGGTTAATGCATACTGCACATCGATGGTCCTCTTCAACCAATGCTAACCCTGCTTGTGTGGAGTTAATATATTGGGGAATCTAACAGTTGCTTGCCATTGCTTGGTGCTTCTCTCTGAGTTCTCCAGTTTCCTCCACCCATAAACCTGTCCAACACAAGGTGACCCTATTTATCGAAAGTGTCATTAAACACCAATAAATAAATGTAAATCAAAATTAGCAATAAGTAAGAAATTTTACATCATTTTAATTGCATTATGTAAAAAATACCTGCACAGAACAGAACAACTATTCAGCCATTAACAATGATTCATGGATCTATATCACTAATGATGCTAGAGATGGGTGGTATTGAAAATTTGAGTTTGGTATCGATATTTTCTTCTAACAAGCTATTAATTGAAAATAGAATATGTTTTCATTTTTGGAATTCACTAAAAACAAACCCAACGAGGGTTCTTAAGCCGAGTTTGAATAGTACTGGCTGGTTTTGACCATTACATTGGGTAAAGAGTTGATATGGATGACATTTACTCTAAGGCTATACAGTGCACAGGGTTAGTTATTCAGTTAGAAATTAATTTTTTTTTTTATAACTAGAAAGTGTGACTAACCCTGTGCAGTGGTTATAAAAAATTGCTAACTACCATATCACATGCTACATGAAAATATATAATGACTAAGGCTGTAAAAATGCTTTGGGTAAGTTAGTTACATGTCATTATATGGTGTACTGGATTCAAGGAACTATTGGAAATACTTATACTTGATTGTGGAAATTTTTTAAAGTGAATTCCAACAAGAAGAATGTTATTAAGGTAACACATGCCCCCTCCAGCCCTAGCCGTATTGACATGTGCACTTACAGTGTATAAGTAGTACTGAAAAAATCAAAGTTCATCTAATTTGCATAATTTCTGCACGAGAAAAAAAAAACGTACTATATGTGATGTATTCCATGTTACTAAACATTCATACAAAAATTTATTCAAATCAGAACTTTCATACAGAAGTTCTGTACAAAAAACTTATTGCACTAATTTTGGTACAAAATGGCTGCTGGCAGCCATCTTGAATTTTGGACTGCACCCAAAAACACTCGTTCTCATCCCACGGTGATAACAAAGGTACCCAAGAAGTTTTGTAAAGATTGGTTCATAAATACAGCCTCTAGCCTGAGTCATATAGAAGTTGTGTAACTAACATGAGCTCTGTCAAACAAGATATAATAGATTAAATGCATGTATTGGATTTACTGAGGTCAAATAGGTCTATAAACAAAGGAAAATTGGGGAGAGTCAGGGTAATTTCTCATCAGGTTATAAGCTTTTTTATTCAATTAACAGGAGTTTACTCTATAACCTATGTTCAATTAACAGGTAAAATTTGTACTGGAGGTATGGTAAATGGTTTTGTGTTAGGAAATTATATTCAATTAACAGGGATATGCAATTAAGAGATATCCAGTTAAGAGGGCTCCACTGTATTACACTTGGCCACTGGATACCCACTTGTGAACTTGTCAAGTTGAGACTAGCTGCAAAAATGTCATTTTGACGGGGCAAAAAATAAAGTATATTCCTATCCTAAATCACCCAGAAGACTCCATTTAATAGCAAATTTCAAAATTTTTTTTGGGGGTGGGGGGCAAAAGTTAAAACTCCATTCCAGCATCTTGAAGGTAACCCCATTTTCTCTTTTGAGAGGGTGCGTTATGATGATTTATTTGCTCAATTTGGTGTTTTACTGTGCAAAAACATTGGTTATATGTATAATTTTCTTCATATCTTACTCAGGAAGAAACTCTCACTGCTGTTAACGGTGGGATAGAATCAGAGCCGCAGCCGGCCCCAGGAAGGGGGAAGGGGGATGTGTAGAATGGACATCAAGGGCCCTATGATAACCGAAGATACAAAGAGTGTGTGTCTGTGTGTGTGGGGGTCCCCCCCCCCCCCCCCCCCCCCAAATGTTTTGGGTAATTTATTACCAGTAGGCCTACCCGTACTTCTGTGTGTATGGTGCATACAGGTCTACTTACACTTTTAAAACATCAAAAGTACATTTTTAAATTTAAAAACATCAAAAATCCCTGAACCCCATCCGCATCAGGGCCAAGGCAGTTGCTACGTCTCCCCCCCCCCCCCCCCCCCCCAACAAACACACACACACACACAACCACCTTGGCATTAGTCGATACAACGCCATAAAATACCTGAGTCTTTAAAAGTTGGGGAGGGGCTGCATAGTGAGACACCACCACATGTAGCCCCGTTGATGCACCCCTGCAAAGGAAAGGGGGTGTTACACAAGATCCTATTATTAGAAGATTCTAGATTCCCTCCCTCTTTTAAATTCTCTGAATATTTTGAAAAGAAGGGGAATTCAAGTTGGTTTTTAACTAAAATACACTTTTTTTCTTTCCTTCCTTGTTACTCGCTTTTGATTTTTGATGGAGAAATCCGACAATTGAGTTATTCAACTCAAAACTGTTCACGTAATGGCTCAAAAGCATAAAACAGCCAATTTTAAAACATATTGGCAACTATTGTTCGATCAGGTAACGAAAAAACTAGGCGATAACTTTGGACAGCTCGTCGTTGGCACAACTGACGAATTGTGTAATTTACATGGTTCGGTACCAGTCAAATAGGCTACCTTTTCAAACTCACTATTTCTGATGTAAAAATATTACTTCCAGTTTCATCACTTCTTGTACTTGTGGGCATGTGTTATGGCAAAACACATGTACATATTGAATTTTTCGCAATCTTATGCACGGACACCGATACACATCGGCAAATATTTTTTCCGATTTTTTGTTTGCAACGAAAATAGGACACACAAATGACGCCAGTGAGAACCTCTAAAAAAAAAATGCCAAACATTAAATTCGAGTAATGTTAAAACCTATATTTTTTTAAACATGAATAATGTATCAATTAACAAATAACAGCTGTTATTTTTCTTCATAAAGTTTTCGTTTTTAATAAAACTAAATTGTTTTTATGAGATTTGCGTAACTGGGCAAAAACGTTACCGGACAGGTTACTAGACGATTCGCCCCTAGTTTTTGTGGACGAATCACCCCTGGACGATTCGCCTTCATGGACTATTCGCCCCAGATTTTTTTTATAATCATGTGTAAATAAAATATATATAAACATGTTTAAATATATGTTTTGAATTTTTTGGGAAAAGAATAAATAAAATTAAAAATGAATTGTCAAAATATCAAATGGACAGGTACTTACTTACTTCGACTAAGTCAATTACAGAGCAAACTGTTGACGATACAAATAATATTGGACATGTGTGCAGTGAATAATAATTCACACTGGTTGAATGAATGGTGGTGTAAAGAAACCTCAGAATTATGAGGAAATGTTTACACGACACTTTGCATTTTGGATTGAAATTACCGGTACCAGATAGGAGACAGGTTGCCTTGTTTTTACAACAGTCTGTATGTATGTATCTTTTAAGCCAGTCTAATTGTTTACAGTTAAAACTAGAAGTCCTGTCATGAATAGTGCGCTTATCTAGGCTTAATTGCACGTTGGAATTGCGTGCAATTGCCATATCGAATGGCATCCAAAGCACGGCAGGTTCTCCTGGTCACTCATATCAAACACATGCAATGTGTCTGCCAATGGACCTCCGGGTTACCCGGAGGTCCATTGGCTGAAACATTGCCTGTGCACAGGCCATATGTACAGAATATGATAGCTTTAATTGTGTCATAACGCGCACATTAACGCACATATCAACGTGCTATTTGTGCGCATTTCATGACAGGACTTCTAGTTTTAACTGTACGCAACAATCAAGGTTAGTTGATTGATATCTCATTCCTTTGAAATCTTGTTTTATGGCTCACAACACTATTCCAAAACAACATTTTTGCGTTAGCTTGGTCAAAAGTTTAGTTCAAAAACATTAAATAATTTGGAAAGCTTCATTTATTTGTTTGAACCTTTTTTTATAGAATACAACACCCCATCTCCTCATTTGTATAAATAAGCACAGAATTTGTAACTGAGTCAGTCATCAAATGCCTTCGAAACATCCCTGTATTGTTTGTTCCAGGGCGGTTTAGGGAAATAATTTAGCTGTTGAATGCGACAGTTGTAGTAAATGGTGCCACATACGATGTGGGACAGGTATATCTAGGGAAGAATATGACACCTATAACTATGACGACTCCATCTTTCCATGGACCTGCAATCCATGCAGAAACATTGATACGCCGAATGATCAGCCAACAGCACCAGCCAACTCTAATAAGAGACAAAGACGTATAAGGCCTAGAAATGTGTTTGTTTTCGGTGATGAAATAAAAAAAAAAAACACAGCAGATTTTTTTGTTATTTTTATGAAAAATAAAATGGGGAGGGGGGGGGGGGGTGAATCGTCCAAAAAAACGGGGGAGAATCATCCATTGGAGCGAATCGTCCCGCGGGCGAATAGTCCACGGGGCGAATCGTCCTGTTCCCACCGGACGGCTGTACCCGATTTACCGGGATCAGGTCGTTTCGTCCCATGGTCGTTTCGTCCCAGGACGTTTCGTCCCATTTTGGTCGTTTCGTCCCATTTATTTTGGTCGTTTCGTCCCATGTATATTTTTCATTTTGGTCGTTTCATCCCATGTAGATTTTTCACTTTGGTCGTTTCGTCCCATGTACATTTTTCACTTTGGTCATTTCGTCCCATCCGAGATTGATGTGAAAGCCTCTAGCTTCCCTAATTTAAAAACTTATCTTGTTCTGTAATAAATATGTAATTGTTGTTTTTTAGGTTCTTTTTTGTTTGTGTGAATTTGTCGGTCAATCAAACAAACCATTATGTCCTTTGTTACTAATCTCAATGTGGACTCCCAGTATTTTTTGTTTGTTTTCAATAATTTTGATAAGGATTGTATTTATATTTTTGTTGTTGTCAATTGTGTGAATAAGTCGATCTGTCAAACACTTTTACTTGCTGGTTGTTGTAAGTACAACCTTCTGTTGTTTGTGATTGATCGAGCCGGCTGTTTGTATAAACACCGGTGCATCTCTTTGATATGTCTGTATGGGCATAATAGGACCGACTGCTGCCTTTCAAACCTAGGGGACTTGTTTTTATATGTTTGGCTATATATTTTACAACATCCACCCATCAACATCATTGCCTGGCTCACCCCATCATGGGGTGATGGGGTGAGCCAGGCATTCTGTGACCTAAATTTAGAACGGGCTGCGGGTGACACAATACATGTACACACGAAAGCTTGCCTCTGTTACCAGTGGGAGTTGCAAACAGCGAGGAAAATCTCCACCGGCTGCCGGGTCTCCCCTCCCTGAAATATAAATCTCGGGGGAAAAAATGCTGGCTTCCCCATCCAAAAGGACGGAAAAGTTGTAAATTAAAAACTGAATTGCTCTAATTTCCAGCTCTCTATCTTTTCTACCTCCTCTATCTCATCAGACACACGACCAAACTGAATGACAAACTATGAGGGATTGAAACAATCCTCAAGCAAAGATGTGCAGAAAACGTAACAAGACCAAAGCAAGGATTGAAACAATCTTGTCAACAAACAGCCCTTTTTTTTTCTTTTTTTTTCATGTGGGTGGTATCTAGTGATGGTTTTTCATACACAATGAAGCGACAAACTACAAGAGCAACGCACTGGTTTTGTTCACATCGACCAAAGACTGGTAAATGCCCTGCAACTATAGCACAGATTGATGACACATTCAACGAAGGGCCACGTCAGCACAATCACGCACCCGACACTATATCTCACATAGAAATAACAGCACGAATGCGGGACTTAGCACAAGGGAATAGTAATATATTCATTCCAGCAGCTTCAATGGCTGAAGATCTGATAAGAGAAGAGTACCGCAAAGATCCTTCCGTTGACATCCCGAACCCCACAAATCTCATCCGGCAAGCAAACAGATCAAGACAAAAACGCCGTCCAAAACAGCCTCGTAACAATGATTTTGAATTAAAGACAGATTTTCTCCCGATAGATTTTCTTAAAGCAGACATCAAATTTGATAATCAACGATATATAATATTCATTCATTCATGCATTTGTTCATTCATTCATTCATTTGTTCATTCATTCATTTGTTCATCAATTCATTCATTTGTTCATCCATTCATTCATTTGTTCATTCATTCATTTGTTCATCCATTCATTCATTTGTTCATTCATTCATTTGTTGATCCATTCATTCATTCATGCATTCATTTGTTCATTCATTTGTTCATTTTCATGTCACTTTTTGTTATAAATAATAAACAATAATACTCAATTCGTCGTTGTTATATGTTCTGTTATGACTTAACCCTAACAAATCTGTCAAAACTGCCCCAAAAATGAATGAGTCTGAAACGTCATAATTTTCCCCAGTAAAACCATGCGTATATGAATATTATTGGAACTAACTGATCCAATGGTATCCATATTTGCATAGTCTCACTGATAAATAATCATAAATAATCAACCAAATTTGAGATTACCTAGCCATCTCGGATGGTACGAAACATCCAAAGTGTAAAATCCAAATGGGACGAACGACTAAAGTGAAAAATATACATGGGGCGAAACGACCAAAATAAATGGGACGAAACGCCCAAAACGGGACGAAACGTCCTGGGACGAAACGACCATGGGACGAAACGACTAGAACTCGATTTACCTCATCCCCAACACAAAAAATATATGCAAGTTATCAACGGTGGGAATTTCAAAGTTAACAAATTTCCCTTATATAGCATTTTAAAAAACAAATAGTGAACAAATTTAATTTTCGAGTCGGCTCTGAATTGTTCACTTTTTATTCACCACCTCCGTTGTTGTCAGTGTCGGTGATTTGATTGATCCAAGCACGTGCACATTTTGGGCTTTCATATCCCTTTCGGTAAAAACATACTTTAAATTTTACATTGCTCTTGTTTTCTACTAAGTCTAGTTTAAAATTTCATTTCTTTAATAAAGTTCGTACACGAACCTTTCTGCAGCAACCTTGCAAAGAAACGTTCAAACGAACGATTTTCACGCTGTGGAAGAACATCAAGGGAAATAATCCCAACATTTGCGCATGTCATTTTTTCCAGGAACTTTGTTTTCTTTTGAGGAAAAGAATTTTGTTGATTCAAATTCTGGGTTTTTTTCCAGATGAGAAAAGGGATCACATTCATTGGTATGAACAACATGCTACTTCTTTATTTAACTATTGGTTAAACATCTCTACTCCTAAAAGTTGAAATATATACTGTCCGCAAACACATTTCTTTTCACCTGTCTTCTGTTTTCTACTTTCGCTACACAACAGCCAGCCAGGGTCTTCCTAAACACCGGAATGACACGGCAAGATGTTTATTTTTGTCTTTTAATGACTACCAATTTTCAGTTTTAGGGCTTTCTCAATCAGCAATTTTCGTAGTCGCGTAATCGCCAGCATTAATCGAAGGTTAGTTGTTTTCCGGGCATAAATTCAAAAAGCAATCTAAATTTATACTTGCAAAACAAATTGAGTGTTTGAATGTCTAAGGTGAAATGGAAACCCCAAATACAGTTAAAACTAGAAATCCTGTCATGAAATGCGCACAAATAGCACATTGATATGCGCGTTAATGTGCGCGTTATGACCCGATTAAAGCTGTCATATTCTGTTCATATGGCCTGTGCACAGGCAATGTTTCAGCCAATGGACCTCCGGGTAACCTGGAGGTCCATTGGCAGAAACATTGCATGCGTTTGCTATGAGTAACCAGGAGAACCTGCCATGCTTTGGATGCCATTCGATATGGCAATTGCGCCCGATTCCAACGCGCAATTAAGCCTAGATAAGCGCACTATTCGTGACAGGACTTCTAGTTTTAACTGTATCTTCAACCAGGGCTGGGAGCAATTAACGCTTTAACATGTTAATGTGTTAAAAAAAATTAACGTGTTAGAAAAAATTTAACTTGTTAATTAATGCCATAGTTCATATTCTTTGTATCATTGCATATGCATGTCGAATAACGTAAAATACAACAAGAATAAACTGAATTCTGCCAGTCTATAATAACCCTAACCAGACACGGTATTCGCATGGCGATGGCATTGCTTTTCCTGCTTATAGTATGTTTTGTGAGAGCTATAAATAGACTTGGTTCTGTGAACGAACTTCTGCCGCAGATCGTGTGACCCATGCCTTTCTGCCCTGAATGCCAACTAGGCCTGTTGCTATCAACACCTGGTGTTCTTCTGTGACTGTGACTCCATCGAGCGTATGCACGTATACAAGTTGCAAAATGCAATAATTCTTATTAGTTCGATTTTATTTCCATGTTTCATTGAATAAAACTTCGATATCTCCATTATGAGACATTCAAAGAACCTGTTTTGTGGGCATAATCATTTTAACACATTTTAACACGTTAACATGTTACTTTTTATAAGTTAACACATTAGGACAAAAATTAACTTGTCCCAGCCCTGTCTTTAACACAAAGAATTTAAACAGAAGAACATTTGTGCAAATGTTTCATTTCGGTAGAATTTTCAGAAATTTCAAACATCAAACTCTCTCTATTCCTACACAAGTTACAACTTAGTACATGTACAGTACAGCCACCACGGACTGGTCACTTTCCACAGGTAGGCAATATTTCCATGGACACAGTAATAGTAGATACATGTACCAAACACTAATTCTGGTTGAAAATCATCAAAAATTTCATTAATGAAGCACCGGGTACAACCCGATGCTTCATTAATTAAAATTTTGCAGATGATGACTTTTATTACCTGGTAAACGCATGCGTGGGCGTCACTGCCCATGGCATGCGAGGGTTACAACCAATCCACATGGCGACTGTACTGTTCTACATTACAAATTAACTGAACTTTCTGAGGATGTCGGGTTGTTTCGTCCCAATTCCTGTTCACCCTGGGTCGATTTGCCCCCTACAATGTATATTGGGGCAAAACAACTCGGGTATGAGGGGCGAAACGGTGATGATTTTATTTAATTGTTTTAATGGTTTTAAAGTACCATACTTTTCCACCATCAATTAACATTATAATGCATATAACTAATACAGACACAACAAACCATCATCCACCTGCGGCAACCGCGTTGTGTCCTTGGGCAAGACACTTCACCCCCATTGCCCACGTGGGGGCACGGTGACGCTGTGTACTAAGGCGTACTGCACGTCGATGATGCACCTGTCTTCAACCAATGCTAACCCTGCTTGTGTGGAGTTGGAATGTTGGGGAGCTGACAGTTGCTCGCCGTTGCTCGGTGGTTCTCTCCGGTAACTCCGGCTTCCTCCACCCGTAAAACTGTCACGGTCATGATTAGCCATTGTGCAGAAATATGTGACCTTAAAAACCAATAAATAAATAAATACACACCATCATAAAAACAATTTAACAGCAGAAAATTAATTTCCACTATCTGTTGCATTGGTTGAAGGTATTGGTATTATTACAAAAGTGCAAAAGAAATTTCTTATTGGTAGCATTGACTCAGGCTTTGTGGAAACATATACCTGTATGGAGAGGTGTTGGGAAAAAAAACCACAGAAGAGAAACAGCACAGGCTGATTGATAATTGCAATGCATTGTTGCAAATTTTATATAAATGTACAAATTATACTCAAATGTTGTGCTTATGAATATTAAACTGTAAAAATATCATAAACAAATACATAAAAGTAAATCAGGAATAAAGCATACAATATCACTGCTAGTCCTGTTATTATTTAATCCATACCCCATCAACATACCGCCAAAACCCTCTGTATTTATCTGATTCCACGTATCGGTCAATGCGGATAGGGTGAAATTTCTCAATTTAGTAACAATTATGAAAATTGTAATGGAAATTGTTTACTTTGGTAAATCTTTCAGGAAAAAAAGTACTAAAGGAAACCATTACATTGCAATACGAAAATAAAATTTGGATGACGAAACCACCTACCCCCATCTGTTTTGCTAAATGACCCATGTCGAACAAGGATTGTTGCAAAATGACCCAATGGGCGAACAGGAATTGGAGTGAAATGACCTGGGACCTTTCTGAGTCCTAGGACAATTTTCACACTTCTGCATTTCAGGTTGTTCCAATGGAATCGTTTGAGTGTACAAGGCCAAAGATTCTTTTTACTCTGCAATCAGGGGTCAGCCAAGTTGGTGACTAGGGCGAAGAAGTCACCTTCTATTTCCTCAAGTCACCTTAGCTTACATTGGGGGCGAAATTCAAGTCACCCTCCAAAACTTCCTGGGGAGACATGGCAGTTTTATGCATTTTTTTAATGTTTCATTTCCCCCCAAAACGCTTCCGCATTCATAACAAAGTTAACACGTCTGCTGTTAAAATCCATCACATGGCTCTGAAAATAGCGTAAACTAGCCCAATTTAATATTTCTGAAAAGAGTTGTAATGGCGTAGGTGTTTGAACAATTTACCCCAACTGATAGCAACCAGCACAAAGATGGCTATTTAAAAACAAAGTGCCACCGAAAATAACGAATCACACAAGACATGCATCAGATCAATCAAAATTTATTAAAATTAACCACCATTTCAAAACAAATAAAAAATGTGTAGGAGACAGTTCATCCATAAAAAGTCGAAACTGCTTCTGGTTATACTCTTTTCCATTGAAAAATTGGTTCCATTGAAATTCGCACTGCAAACTGCAGTTTGCTTTGAATGTTTTTCTTTGAAAACTTGTTAGCTCATTTTGACATAGTCAAGCTGAGCTAATCCCATCGCTTTCCATCCATCGTACGTCCATTCGTCCGTCAACACCATGTTTTGGTCTTCTCCTCCAAAGCCACTAGGCCAATTCAAGTGAAAGTTTGTGTGAGTGATGGTCCCGAAGGGGCATTGCATTTTTGTTCAACACAGCATGCCCAGCCCCATAGGGAGGGAGTGGGAAAATATGTTCCAAAATATTTTTAAAATCTTCTTCTCATGAACCAGTGTGTACAATGATTTGATATTCGCTATGGAGCTTCCTTTTGAGGTGTAGAATCAAGTTTGTTCAATCGAAGTTTGTGAAGCAACATTTGGCTTTCTAATGGGAGGGGTAAGATTTTTGGCCCCGCCCAAAATTTCTGTTTTCTGAACCCATGGTCTGGTTTGAACCAAATTTGGTATGTGGTATTATTGGGTCATAAGTAATTGACTCATGCAAAAAAAAATTCCTGCATCCCCATGGGAACCCTGAGAGCTAAAAATAGAAATATTTTCAAACGCTCATATTTCCCAAACCACACGGAACAAAGAGCTGTTATTTGGTATGAAGTATCCTTAGGATCAGTAGAGTTGAATGGTAAAAAAAAATTGCCATCGGTTATGTTAGGGTGTTCTATAATGTTGTGCAGTTATGCATCAATATTTCCTTTGGCACACCCTGCAGGGCACGTTTATGATTGGATCACTTTGAAACTTGGTATGCTTGTTTGGAGTGACTTATACATGTACATGTAGATAGGAAAAATATTTTCATTCTTGTCCGTCAAAAAATGTTGTTGGCTATGACCATTGATGATCTTACTGCAGTTGTACTGTGTACATCAATATTTCCCTTTGACACACCCTGTAGGGCTCATTTATGATTGAATCACTTGGAAACATGGTTTGCTTGTTTGGAGTGACCTCTAAATGGGAGCTATCAATTTTCTTCCATTTCTGTCAAAAATAGTTGCCATTGGCAATGACCTTTGATGAACTTAGTGCAGTTATGCATCATTATTTCCCTTTGACACACCCTGCAGGGAACATTTATGATTGAATCGCTTGGAAACTTGGTGCGCTTGTATGGAGTGACATCTATATGGGAGCTATCGATTTTCTTCCATTTCTGTTGTAAAATGTTGTCACTGACCTTTGAACTTAGTTTAGTCAGACCTCAGTATTTCCCTTTGAAACACCCTTCAGGGCACATTTTTAATGGGATCACTTTGAAACTTGGTACAGTACAGTCGCCGTGGATTGGTCGTAATCCACGCGTGGGCAGTTATGTCCACGCATCTGTTTACCAGGTAGTAAAAATCATCATTAGCAAAAATTTAATTAATGAAGCACCGGGTTGTACCCGGTGCTTCATTAATTAAATGTTTGATGATTATTCCTGTAATTAGTGTTTGGAATCTAATATTATTGCGTCCGTGGAAATATTGCCCACGCGTGGAAAGTGGCCAGTCCACGGCGACTGTACTGTATGTGTGTTCAGGGTGACCTCGAATTGTGAGCTATTGATTGTTTTTCACTTCCATAAAAAATTATTGTAGTTATCACCAAGCCAGAAAATAAGCGAACTGAGGTCCCCAGAGGGTGAATTTAGTGATGCTACCCTGCACAGCAGGGTAGCATCACTAAATTTACCCTCTGTGAAATTAATCTGAATCAGGGTCTCAAAACTAAACAGAAAGAGATTCCCAGAGGATAAACTGACCCATTGTATCGGATAGCATCATCAAATTCACCCTCTGGGGACCTCATTCTGCAAATGCCAGACTGCTTATTTTCAAGCCTGTTTATTGGTGTATTAGATATTTGGCATGTGGATGTATCATGAGTCTGTGTGTCGTGTACCATTAGTGACCTTCATGTGACCCTTGACCTTTGACCTGAAGGTCAGATTTATGTGCTTTTTAAGGGAAACTTTGTCCGGGGAATAACTTTTTTTGTCTTTTGACCTAGACCTTAGATATTTGGCATGTGGATGTATCACCATGAGCTGTTGTGTCGCGTACCATAGTGACCATGTGATCTTTGACCTGAAGGTCAAATTTATGTGCTTTTTTTTTTGAGCTGGACCTTAGATATTTGGTATGATTGTCAATATTATTCATGTATATATAATTTGCAGTGCATTAAATAGGAAGGAAGGGGAGACATATGTTTTAGTGTGCTAAAAAAGTTTCTAGTTAGCTTTTGCAATTGTTTAATTGTTAATGTAAAATGATGTCAATGATACAATTCAATAAAGTTGAAAAACCACCACAATGTGTATTTTTAATCTCTGTAGATGCCCCCTTACAGGATATACAGGTTAAATGACATGTAAAGCTTACAATTGAGCGTACTTGCCCCAGTTGCCAGTTCATGCCGGAAAAGTGAAAGTTTCACTCCATTGACTCAGGTTGAAGTGAAATTACCAGTTCCGTGCACTTGGGTGGTAAACGTGGCTTTGAGAGCCACGTTTACCACCCAAGTGTGTGCGACTGGTAAATTTACTGGACCTGAGTCAATAGAGATTAACACTGTCAGTTTAATGTAGTTCTTTCAAGTCTTGACTTATCTAGTAATAAATGGACTGTAAACCCGTAAAATAAGTTTACTTTAATGGAGTCCTTTCAAGCCTAGACTTGTCTGGTAGTGTATGGTATTTCAATCAGAATTGGCCAATTCTGAGCTCAAATAACCTGTAATCAGTCAGCAGCCATTTTTGGTAAATGATTGAACACTATCTGTCGAATGAGACGTAGTTGGTTAAATTTTCAACTGCATTATGGGAAATTTTCACTATTGAAAACATTGGTTTGTCACATAATAGTGTAAGTAGTTAAATTCCAACTATTTACAGAACTGTTTTGTGAATAAACAAAAAAACCAAAAAACCAAAAGCCTCCATCCCTCATCATGAAATTGAGGAAAGATTGCCTGAGAAACAAGAAATTGTTTGTATAGGCCATTTTTTAAATGTGATAAATAAATATATATTGTGAAGGTTCTTATCTGGTTTGAATGTATTTTCAGGCAATACGAAGTAGCCTTACACCTAACATTGACGTCACAAGATATGATGCAAGATATACCAATCACTGGGGTTGTTATAGTAACTGATCCAACTAACTGTCCTCCAGGATATTCTCTGGTACTAATATATTATGTAAAATAAAAGACATTACTTTTTATTAGCTCAACTTTGACGAAGTCAAATTTGAGCTATTGTCATGGCCCGTCGTCCGTCTGTCCGTCCGTCCGTCCGTCTGTCCGTACGTCAACAATTGGCTATGGCTCGGGCTAGAGGTCGTATTTATGAACCGATCTTTACGAAACTTCTTGTGTACCTTTGTTATGACCCTGGGACGGGAACGAGTGTTTTTAGGTGTGGTCCGAAATTCAAGATGGCTGCCAGCAGCCATTTTGTACCGATGATGCAAAAATCAGTTTTTTGTACAGAACTTCTGTATGAAAGTTCTGATTTGAATAAAGTTTTGTATAAATGTTTAGTACCATGGGATACATCACATATAATACGGGTTTTTTTCTCGTGCGTAAATTATGCAAATTAGACTGACTTTGATTTATTTAGTGTTACTTTCAGAGCTGTAAGTGCCAAGCTGCTATGGCTCGGGCTAGAGGCTGTATTTATGAACCAATCTTTACGAAACTTCTTGGGTACCTTTGTTATGACCCTGGGACGGGAACGAGTGTTTTTGGGTGTGGTCCGAAATTCAAGATGGCTGCCAGTGGCCATTTTGTACCGATGATGCAAAAATCAGTTTTTTGTACAGAACTTCTGTATGAAAGTTCTGATTTGAATAAAGTTTTGTATAAATGTATAGTACAATGGGATACATCACATATAATACGGGTTTTTTTCTCGTGCGTAAATTATGCAAATTAGACTAACTTTGATTTATTTAGTGTTACTTTCAGAGCTGTAAGTGCCAAGCTGCTATGGCTCCGGCTAGAGGTCGTATTTATGAACCAATCTTTACGAAACTTCTTGGGTACCTTTGTTATGACCGTGGGATGAGAACGAGTGTTTTTGGGTGCAGTCCCAAATTCCAGATGGCTGCCAGCAGCCATTTTGTACCGACGATGCCGAAATCTGTTTTTTTGTACAGAACTTCCATATGAAAGCTCTGATTTGAATAATTTTTTGTATGAATGTTTAGTACCATGGGATACATTACATATATTACAGGTTTTTTTCTTGTGTGTAAATTATGCAAATTAGGCTAACTTTGATTTATTTAGTGTTACTTTCAGCACTGTGAGTGCAAATCCCAATACGGCTCGGGCTAGAGGCCGTATTTATGAACCGATCTTCACGAAACTTCTTGGGTACCTTTGTTATCACTGTGGGACGAGAAGGAGTGTTTTTGGGTCCAGTCTGAAATTCAAGATGGCCGCTAGCAGCCATTTTGTTCAAAATTAAGTGCAATCAGATTTTTGCGCAGAACTTCCAAATGAAAGATCTGATTTGAATAAATTTTTGTATGAATGTTTAGTACCATGGGATACATTACATATAATACAGAGTTTTTCTTGTGAATAAATTATGCAAATTAGGGGTCCGGGTGGGACTTAGAAAATTTTGGACCAAAATCCGGAAATTAGTTTTTTGGTTTTTTATGCGTTTTGGTCAATTTTAAGACAAAAAAAAATAAATTTTTTTTACACTGAAAATTTGGGGTCCGGGTGGGACTTAGAAAATTTTGGACCAAAATCTGGAAATTAGTTTTTTGTGTTTTGATGCATTTTGGTCAATTTTAAGAAGAAGAAGAAAAAATTTTAGTCTGAAAATATTTTGTTTGGGACTGAAAATTTCCACACAAAAATAATAATCTACAATGATTGGTCTTAATCTGTAGTCCATTACAGTCACCTTGTAATTCTTTTATTATTGTTGACTGGGCCAAAACAAATACTAATTCCTGTCATATTCATTATTCAGTTGTCTTGGTCACAGCAAGTACTAATTCCTGTCATATCCAAGTTGAGCTACAGAGTCATTGACTCTTTCATTTATCTTACAATAAGTATATATCGAGTCCATAATTATCTGAATATGGCATGTATCATGGACCACTGAGGCATTAACCATTAATATACAATACAGCCTACAATAAAGTGGAAACCTGGTAGCACTAATAATGCACTGTTTGGGTGATATTTGCGTCACATTTGTATCTGAATATTGCAATATTTTTATAAGAATAATGCATCATTTGGTTGTTATTTGGCCGGTCAAAGGCGCTAAGATGACAAAGCCTCAAAGAACAAGTTACAAACAGTACAATGGTAGATATTTAAAAAGAAAACATGATTAATTATTAACAGTAATCATTTCAGTTAAAGAAAGCACAAAGAATTAGTGAAGTCATATCAGTGCTAAACAGTAAATAAACATAAACACTCAAATAATTGTTAACAATGTTCATTTCAATGCAATTACAGAACAAAGAAGTATACAAAGACATGTTTTAATAAGCACAAATCTAAAAAACAATCCTGAAATTGAACACAGTATTTTACAGTCAGTTCATCAGTTCGTAGTGCTGGGTGGACGTATTCTTGTTTATGTGTACATGTATATAATTCTGGATAATTTTCGAATATTACGAAGGATTATGAAGGATATTTTTCTTTTTAGCTCCGCTGACAAAGTCAGCAGAGCTTTTCTTATACTGATTCGTCCGTCGTCTGTCGTCCATCGTCCGTCTGTCTGTCCATCCGTCCGTCCGTCCGTCCGTCCGTCGTCAAAATTTTATTTGTCCGAGCCATAATTTCTAAACCGCTGAATATTTTTCCACCAAACTTCATAACAATATGTATTATCAATAGACGGTGTGTCATCAATTATTCTGCGGTCTGTAAATCCACAGGGTCAAGGTCACAGGTCACAGGATCAAGAAAATCTTAAGATATTTTTGATATTTGTTTGTCCAAGCCATAATTTCTGAACCGCTGAATATTTTTCGGCTAAAGTTTGTAACAATATTAGTATTAGAAAACATACCCATGCGATCAGTGGCCCTCAGCAGAGCTCTCTAGGCGTGACAGGCCTCTTGTTTGAATTCAATTCAAACAAAAGTGTATGGACTTCATATTTTGTTATAATTTATGACATATATTTTAAAATGTGTCCAGAATATATCACACACATATTAATAATACAACTAAACTATTTGTGGTTTCACGAATATTTCATTTTACATCACCCCAATCCCTGCTTGATATTGTCTACGTTGGTTCGTTTAACAAAAAAATACTTTGCGTGACTCAAATCATCCATATTATTATAAGATTCGCTCCTCTTCTTTTCATCCGAAAAATTACAAACGATAATTATGAAAACATCGCGTCACGTGCGATATTCGCTACAACATGTTGAAAACATTGCGCTATTGCTGTAGGAATATCGCCGAAATAAGGCGCTAATATGGCAACATTAACAAAAGAATATCCCTTAATGGAATACTTTGTTATAGGCTGTATTGTAAGTTGCATAACTTGCTTGCCAATCTTTGTAAAACAAATAAGCTTAAAAACATACAGTTGTACTGTTACAGTACGTGGAAAGTGTATTATCACTAAATCACTCACCGAGTGGGGATTCCACCCAAGCTATAATTGCAAATTTGTTGCAAAGCATTACCAGCACAAGCAAAGTTTCAGCTAATGGACCTCCGGGTTAAACCCGGAGATCCATTAGTAGAAACATTGCTTGTGCTTTTGTCGATATGTACAGATTTTGAACGTTATAGCTTGGGTGATAACTCCACTCCGTGTGTGATTTAGTTACAATCCACTATCCACGTACTGTACATTGCACAGTCGATCCAGAATATTGAATGCGTGTATGCTCACTAAGTTTATGAGAGGTTTGCAAAGTTCAAGGCCATTACATAGTGTTTCAGCAGAAACAACAAGCATGCTGCATTTTTATGAGTTTGAAAGTGAAATCTGAGGGGGTGCGGTGGCATTAAACAACATTGAACCTGGTTAGTCCTCGGATGCTTGATCGATTCGGACTCCCGCATTGTGTCCTTGGGCAAGGCACTTAACCCCGATTATCCACATGGGGGCACGATGACGCCGTGTACTAAGGCGTATTGCACATCAATGGTGTGCATGTCTTCAACCAGTCTAACCCTGCCTGAGCTGCTGTGTGGGGTTACGGTGTTGGGGAGCTGGAAGTTGCTCTGTGGTTCTCTCCGGGTACTCCAGCATCCTCCACCTGTAAAAATGTCACTGATACGATATGACCTTGGCTGTTAATGTGTCGTTAAACTGGTATTGAGACGTTTCGGCCTCAAGACTTTTTAGCCTCGAGACGTTTTGCCCTGGACGTTTCGGCCCTGGACGTTTTGGCCTCCTATATTAACAGTCAATAGTGAAGGGGATTATCTCATCCGCCAGTATAGATAATAGAGGATATTAAGAGGTGTTAATTGATCAGTATTTTTCAGTTTAACAACCTAATAACCTCTATTATCTAACATGCCGAATGAGATAATTTCCATCACTATTGACTGCTAATATGGATTAGGGAATTAATTGACAGCACACAGTTTGAATAGAGTAGAAAGACTTCTTTATTACTGTCTCTAAGTATAGAATGCCCAAAACACCAGTCTAAAAGAATAAGATTCACAGGGAGTATAATGGGGAAATGGGATAATGAAGGACATGTGGTTAGTGGGAGACTCTAAGGAGAGGGTTAATTAATATGCTAATCGCAGAGATTGGGAAGAATGGGGTGAGGGATGTCATCAAGCAGTTCATCTCCGAGTGTTGGGAGGAGAGAAGAAGCGTGGGAATAGGGAGGCAGTTGGGAGTACAGGGGTAACCAAGGCCTTCTCATCTGAGAACCGCGACAAATCAGTGGCCGGCCAAACTGTTATTATTATTATCAAGTATAATTAATACAACTTAAGCAGCAAATAAAAAATGGAAATATTTCCATCTTGCACCCAAAATGTCATAATTTACATTAAATGGAAATATTTACATCTTGCACCCAAAATGACATTATTTACAACAAATGGAAATATTTAAAACTCGCACCCAAAATGATATTATTTACAACAAATGGACTTTTAATCAGAAGTGTCAAACAATGTACTGGCTTTTTGTTTTGTCAAAACAACATGGATTTTTATGAATAAATTTCATGGATTTTTATGAATAAATTAATCTTCGATAAAGGTAAGTTCGTTTTTTTATTCAAAGACAACTTTTTGTGACCATGAACATGAAGGAAATTAAGTTCCAAAATATGTAGAAATTAAAAAAAAATTCATTAAAACCAGGGACGTTTCGGCCCGATAGGCAGGATGTTTCGGCCTGATTGGAGGCCGAAACGTCCAGGCCAAAACGTCCCAAGGCCGAAACGTCAATAAACCGATAAACCCTAATAAAAAAAAAAAATGAAATCTGAAATTAAAATGATAGTTAAACAAATTATTAAGGTTGAGAATCGTAAAATAAATCTTTCATCACTATATGGTTACGTGTGTTTGTACAAAATGTTGTATCAAAGTCTTGGTCTTGTTGAGGGAGGTTGTGGCCAGTTCATTACATGTTGGTACAGTGGAGCCTACTTAATTGGATATCTCTTAAGTGAATAACCCTGTTAATGGAATATAATTACCTAACACAAAACCCGTTACTATATCTCCAGTACACATTTTGCCTGTTAATTGAATATAGTTTATGGAGTAAACTCCTGTTAATTGAATAAAAAATCTTGTAACCTGTCAAGAAATTACCCTGACTCACCCCAGTTTTCCTTTGTTTATAGACCTATTTGGCTTCAGTACATCCAATACAGGCATTTAATCTATTATATCTTGTTTGACAGAGCTCATGAAGCTCTGTCAAACAAGATATAATAGAATAAATGCCAAGTTTATCTCTAGAATACAGAAAAGTGACACAATCCCTGTTAATTGAATACTCCTGTTCATTGAATAAATTTCATTGGCAAAGTGGCTATTCAATTAACAGGGTTCCACTATATAGGGTTAAGTAAGAATGAGCTAAGGGTAGAGACCAAGAATGTTGGGGAAGTGAAAAAAATACAGTCCTGGTAATTCATCCTTGTTTCCTCGGCAAAAAAAAATGCTGTGAAAACTGGTGGATCTACGGCAATTGCTGTGAAGCCTGTTCAATTGTGTAAATATCACCAGAGTGTAGGGTGTAGTCTCAATTGCCATGTACATGTAGTATGTGGTGAAGTGAAAACTTTCAAGTAACTTTAACAGGTGAAAGTAGTTTGAGATACATGTGTATATAATCACAATCAATGTGTAGAATCTTTCATTCAATTAGATCACGCCAATATCATGAACTATGTGAATGCTGAGAAAATATCTTGGGAGTAAGCAGGCGACTTGCTTAATATGTATAAAGTGAAGATAAGATGCAGCATAACCACAAACTGAGTATCTCACTGCTTCTACTATGTTGATAGCACTAGCATCTGACATCAGTTTCTGGAAAGCTCTTTCAGAGCTTTCCAGAAACTGATGTCAGGTTCTGGTGTTATCAACATAGAAGAAGCAGAACACATATTTTCTAGTGGTTATGCTGCAACGTGTACTGTAAATTGTAAGATTAGCAATACAGCGTAGAGTAACCCACATGTTTTGATTTCTTGTGTAACCTGGAAGTTGTGCAATTTCTGCCAAGAAGCGTACTGAAGAAGCCATCCTCGGCAGTATTTTTGCTGTGGATATTTTTAGTTTCCTTGGCATTTTCGTCAGCACTGCTGATTGCTGAGGGTGAATTACCAGGGCTGCAAAATATATATATTATACAAGCTCAGCTTCTCGACAAGGAAAATCCCCTATGGGAAGTGGAGCAATGTTTGTTTATTGTAGTAAACAAGTTCTGTTTTACTGGTGAAATGGGGGTGTGCGGTGGCTCAGTAGGTAGAGGTGCAGGCTGCAAGCCGAGAGGTCCTCGGTTAGAATCCCACCTGCAATTGGGCAAGACACTTCACCCCCATTGCCCACGTGGGGGCATGGTGTCGTTGTGTACTAAGGTGTACTGCACGTCGATGGTGGACCTGTCTTCAATCAATGCTAACCCTGCTTGACCGTGTGGAATTAGTATGTTGGGGAGCTGATGATGATTAGCCATTGTGCAGAAATATGTGATCTTAAACAACAATAAATAAATAAATAAATAAATAAATAAATAAATAAATACTGGTGAAATAGGACCCAGTCACCAATGCTTTGAGTGGGAGTCCTCTACAGTGGGTAACATGGGTATAAACAATTGGCTAAGGCCTAAAAATATAAAAAATCTGTTTCTCAGGCCCTCCCACATGGTCCTTTTGGCTGCTGCATGCTCTCTTTTTATAACCAATTTAAACTTAAAAATATAAAAATTAAATGGTTTATGTCTGATATTTTACCCAAGTTAAAAAAAACTGATGAATTTGTCCCTTGAGTGCAAGAAGGCTTTGCAATGCTTTAGCATTGCAAAGCCTTCTTGTACTCAAGGGATGAAATACACCACCACCCATGCTATTCTGTAGATTATGAGGCCTAAAACTTGAACCAAGAACATGAACTTTTGATGGCAAAGAAGTAATTACTGAAATAAAAAATAAAATAAAAAAACACTCGCCCGCATGCAATTTCACAAATAATGACCTGAGAAACAGAATATCTACTTTGTGTGGCCTAAACTTGACTTTATTTTAGTCCACTTAACTTGTAGAGTGCTAATTTATTTTAGACTGTCAAAATTTGTTTACATGTGTTTACCTTGTTATCATTCATGGGAGGGTTCCCACAGGTACTCTTCCAAAATGTTTAAAAAGGCAAATCCTTAGGTACAGTTAAAACTAGAAGTCCTGTCACGAATAGTGCGCTTATCTAGGCTTAATTGTGCGTTGGAATTGCGCGCAATTGCCATATCGAATGGCATCCACAGCACGGCAGGTTCTCCTGGTTACTCATAGCAAACACAAGCAATGTTTCTGCCAGTGGACCTCCGGGTTACCCAGAGGTCCATTGGCTGAAACATTGCTTGTGCACAGGCCATATGTACAGAATTTGATAGCTTTACTTGGGCCATAACGCGTACATTAACGCGCATATCAATGTGCTATTTGTGCGCATTTCATGACAGGACTTCTAGTTTTAACTGTACTTAATAATTTCATTTCAAAGATACATGTAATATGAAGCACATACATTTGGTATGAAGCATTTAGTTGAGGTTACTGTACTTCAGAATAAAGCCCAAATATGGGCTTCCAGTACCCTACCTGTTAAGTTGGCAGCATGGTATAAAAAATTGGCTAAACTTGACTTAACACCTATGTAGTGGTCATGATATAGCCATAGATGCTGAAAGTGACCATAAACACCAATCATAAATGACAAAACAATGAAAAAAGGAGTGCTGTTAAAAATTCATAACACTGGTACAAATCATGGTCCATCCCATGAGTGGATGCATGTTTGCCCTGTTGTGCCCATATTAGCCCACTGAAAGACCTGATTTTTCCTCACTGGCAAGATAAAACAGGGCTTATATTTCATCTATGTTTGGGAGAATCCATATTGATTCTCGCGAAACTGGTTGCGAGAATCCATACCTTCTATGAGTGTTCCAGGATCCCATGAGGCCACCATGGTTGAACCCCTGTTGCATACTGATAAAATGTTAACCTTTTACCCAACACAGCTTTTTAATTTTTAAAACTTAAACTGAATTTGATAACTTTTTTAAAAATATACAATATTTACCAATAAAACCTTACAAATATGGATTTTATTGGAACCGCTCATTGAGCCGGTTCCAATGAGAGCCATATTTGTACAATTTTATTGACCAAGTGTCAGGATATTTCAGGTTATGTTAGCCTTGTATTGGTTAAATTGCTGCTGTTATGTCAGGTATTTATTTATTTTTTGGTGTTTAAGGTCACATATTTCTGCACAATGGCTAACCATGACTGTGACAGTTTTACGGGCGGAGGAAGCCGGAATACCCGGAGAGAACCATCGAGCAATGGTGAGCAACTGTCAGCTCCCCAACATACTAACTCCACACAAGCAGGGTTAGCGTTGGTTGAAGACAAGTGCACCATCGACATGCAGTATGCCTTAGTACACAGGGTCACCGTGCCCCCACGTGGGCAATGGGAGTGAAGTGTCTTGCCCAAGGACACAATGCGGTTGCCACAGGTGGGATTCGAACCGAGGACCTCTCGGCTTGCAGCCTGTACCTCTACCAACTGAGCCACCCCCCTCCCCCCATTATGTAAGGTAAAGGGTTAAATGCACTCAATTCTTTTCAGAAGAATTCTAGCAGAGAGTCTGTGAGAATCTACATGGATTATCACTGGTTTTGTTGCATGAATCGCTTCTCAGAATATAAGCCCTGTAAAATTGTTGTGCTTTGTATTTTTATCTTCTTGGATAATGACTGTTTTAATGTGTTTTCTTTTTTATATAGATTGATAAAACATATGATAGGAGGGAAGATGCTGATTTGTGGAAAGATGGATTATTTGGGAAGAAGATTACGCGATATCTATGTGTAGAGAGGTCACAAGTTACTCCAGTGAGTTCAGCTATTGAACATTGTTCTGTACTAAATAAAATGAATTTACAGCATCATCATGGAGTTATGATGCAACCAAACTCTTTTCTTATAGGAGTATGGTGACTAATACAGAGAGTAATAACAACTAAACACAAATTATTGACTATTTTATTTTATTTATGAATACATGTAATATGAATGAAGGTATTCCTGAAAACAGGGTCCGTACATGTCATGTAATCCTGGAAAAGTCATGGAATTTTTTTTTAAAAATTCAAGGGCCTTGAAAAGTTTTGAAAAATGGGCTGGAAAGGTTAAAGTTTTGGATAAGTCATGGAATTCATAACCTGGTTTAAAATGGGATGATTTTGTGTAAAAATTACGGGTGACTTTCACAAAAATTATGTAAAAAATGAAGCTTTTCTGTTTGGGTGCGAACTAATCCAGTCATGGAATATTTTGGAAAAGTCATGGAATTTGATTCTCTGAAAAGTGTATGAACCCTGTGAAAAAAAAGAAATTACAGTGGAGCCCACTTAATTGGATATCTCTTAATTGTATATCCCTGTTAATTGAATAAAATTTTCAAACACAAAACCATTTACCATACCTTCCGTACAAATTTGATCTGTTAATTGCATATGGGTTGTAGAGAAAACTCCTGTTAATTGTATATAAATTTTTGTAATATGTCAAAAAAATTACTGTGACACGCACCAAATTCCCCTTATTTATCAACCTTTTTGGCCTCACTACATCCAATACAGGCATTTATTCTATTATATCTTGTTTGACAGAGCTCTATGAGCTCTGTCAAACAAGATATAATAGAATAAATGCTCAGTTTACCTCCAGAACACAGGAAACTGACCAAATCCCTGTTAGTTGTATACTCCTGTTAAATGAATAATTTTCACTGGCAAAATGGATATTCAATTAAGAGGATTCTACTGTACCGCAATAACTTACATCTTCATTAAGCATATAAACAGCAGCAGACAAGAACATGTTTTTTTTAAACCTTTGCCAAGAATTGAGACACCTACAAAATCAATTGCTTTTAGCTGTCTCAATACATAGCTAAAATATGGTACATGTACATATAATTTTGAATTCATGTTAATTGTTAGATATTTTGGAAAATCAAAAAGTCCCACGTATGGATTTCTCGTGTCACAGTTTATTGGACATTACCTGTTGACACTCTTCAATAAACTTAAACTAGAGAAGTTCATGAAAATTGTTTTGTTTCTAAGGTTTTGTGGAGCCCACTTAATTGGATATCTCTAAATTGAGAAACTCTATTAATTGAGTATAATTTCCGAACACCAAGCCGTTTACCATACATTCAGTGCAGATTTGGTTTGTTAATTGTCCCCTGAAAAAATTTTCGGGGGACTATAGAAATCAGCGGTGTCCGTCCGTGCGTGCATCCGTCCTGGCCAACATTTTGGGTTTAGGGGATATTATTATTAGGGGCTACCTCCAAATTAAGGTAGTGTTAGGGTTAGGAGTGGGGTAGGGTTAGGGGTAGCCCCAGAGTAGGGCTTAAGGTTGGGGAGGGTTAGGTCCCGGGGGGGGGGGGGGGGGGTAGGGCTGGGGTCAGGGGTGGGGTTTTAGTTTTAGTAGCCCCTAAACCGAAAAATGGCTCCTAATCCTATTGGTTTCGCTAGGGTGGAGTTGGGTCAGGGATGTGGGTTAGGGGTAGCCCCAGAGTAGGGTTTAAGGTTGGGGGGGTTAGGTCCCAGGGGGTTGGGGGGGTTAACTCCAGTTTGGATCATTTGATTGGAAACAATTTTGGTATTTGACCTTCTTAGCCCAAACCACAGGTCAAGTTCAAATATGGGTGCTGCCAGATTATTTTTATTAGAGTTATGCCCCTTTTTCCACTTAGAAATTTCAATATTTGCTGTGTCCGGATGATAACTCTAGTTAGGATTACATGATCGAAAAGAATTTTGGTATGTGACTTTCTGGGGTAAAAAATACAGGTCAAGTTCCAGTATGGGTTCGAACCGATCATTTTTACTAGAGTTATACCCTTTTTCGACTTAGAAATTTCAAGATTTGCGATGTCCGGATGATAACTCCAGTTAGGTTTATTTGATCGAAAAGAATTTTAGTATGTGACTTTCTGGGGTAAAGATACAGGTCAAGTTCGAATATGGATTCGGACCGATCATTTTTACTAGAGTTATGCCTCTTTTTCGACTTGTTTTTTCGGGGGACATGTGGCTGAGTGGCCTTTTATTGAATATAGGATTTTGAGTGAACTTCTTTTAAGGTGGTATACTGTGGTATCATCTTGGTATTCAGTAGCTGACTTGACAGAGATTTGCTGATATTACTAAAGGAGAATTCAAAATTAATGATATACATTCCAAATTCATACAGGAAAATACAGAATAAGTTCTTGAATCGTTCTACCACAAGGCCACAAATACCACAGACAATGAGCTCAACACTGGCATTTTTTTTTCCAACACAAATGATATCTACAGTAATTTTGTGACTCGTTCCTAACACACCTTATCCTTTAAAGGCCTATTTCAGGCCTTTGCAATATTAGAGCATGTGCCTTTAGCATGTCATCATTAGGACGTCCTGTTGACTGTAGACAAATCACCTGGGCAGTGATTTCTTGTCAAATCTTGGCTGCCTTAACAGTTGGCCAAGACTTGACTAGAAATCACGGCTTAGCAACTGAACATGCACAGGTTGCAGTCTAGTGGGGATTCATGACAATTGCCCAGGCCCTTAACCCTTTACCCATTGAATCGGCCGCATCCGCCTGCGTAATATGCAAATTCAGCAGTTGAAAAAATAACATTTTTAAAAAAAAATTTCAACAAAACCATATCATGTGACCCCTTGTTGGAACGAGCTTGTCGAGCTCGTTCCAACGAGGGGTCACATGATAAGGTTTTGTTGAAATTTTTTGAAAAAAATTAAAAAATGATATTTAAAATAATAAATTTTGAAATCGTCTGCGTTGGGTAAAGGGTTAAAGTTTAATAAAACTGAAAAGAAAATTAGTCCTTTCTTTCATGAAAATGAATACTTCAGCTGCTATCAAGCCCCAACAAGGTCTTATCGATAGAAAATGAAGGAAAATTTGAAAACACAGGTGGTTTCGTTATTCAGTGATTGGTTTGGTTTGATTTTTTTGAATTCCCTTGTTATTAGTATCAGTTTGATTTTTTGGTATATTGCCCATCTGTAATTTTTAGCAAAAATGCATTGTAATGTATTTTATTCAAAGTAGAGAGAGAAAATAAAATCTGTAATCATATAGAATATACCCATAGTAGTTTTGTGTACCAAATGTTCACCACAAGTGATGAAGTGGTATTAACCGCAAGCCTTTGGCGAGCGGTAGGGCAGCATGGTATATCGATAAACCAATATATACCGGTTTTCAGACCAATATCGATTGAATACAGGTGTAATTATACCCCACGCAACAAAGTTGCTGGGGTATAATGTTTTTGACTGGTCTGTCCATCAGTCCGTCAGTCCTACTTGTTTTCTGGACTTTTTTTCTACACGCTTTCAAATATTGAGCTGATTTTTGGTATGTGAGTCTAACATGGTGGCCTACAGATCACGTTTGCATTTTTGTCCGCTCCACTGATTTTTACCGAAATTACGGCCCTTGGACTCTGAAAAATTCATCAAAATTACAGTTTTCCGGACTTATTTTTCTACACGCTTCCATATATTGAGCTGATTTTTGGTATGTGAGTCTAACATGGTGGCCTACAGATCAAGTTTGCATTTTTTTCCGCTCCACTGATTTTTACCGAAATTACGGCCCTTGGACTCTGAAAAATTCATCAAAATTACAGTTTTCCAGACATTTTTTCTACACGCTTCCAGATATTGAGCTGTTTTGGGGTATGTTAGTCTAACATGGTGGCCTACAGATCAAGTTTGCATTTTGTTCCGCTCCACTGATTTTTACCGAAATTACGGCCCTTGAACTTTGAAAAGTTCATCAAAATACAGTTTTGCGGACTTTTTTCCTACACGCTTCCAGATATTGAGCTGATTTTTGGTATGTGAGTCTAACATGGTGGCCTACAGAACAAGTTTGCATTTTGTTCCGCTCCACTGATTTTTACTGAAATTACGACCCTTGGACTCTGAAAAATGCATTAAAATTACAGTTTTCCAGACTTTTTTTCTACACGCTTCCAGATATTGAGCTGATGTTTGGTATGTTAGTCTGACATGGTGGCTTACAGATCAAGTTTGCATTTTGTTCCGCTCCACTGATTTTTACCGAAATTACGGCCCTTAAACTTTGAAAAGTTCATCAAAATTACAGTATTTTTATACTGTACCAATGACCCAGACTTAGCTGGTGCTAACTCCACAAAAACCAGGGCCAAACACAAATTTTGCCCCCCAATCCCCAAAATTTGCATCCAAAACAAAAAGAAATCATGTCCTAAAGGACCTCCATAGTACGACTCTACTGCGCATGCGCAGTGACGCAGTCGTCCCGAAATTGGCGCCAAATATCATTCTCTGTTTGGCCCTTCATCAGTCAACATCTCACTGATCTTTGTGCTTGTAAATCTCAGTTTAAAGGATGCCAGACACGTAATTCTTGGAGAAAATGTGATTCTAAGGAGGATAGAAGGAGGAGAGGAAAAAAGAAGTGGCAAAAAATAATCAGGGCTGTACTTAAAATTTTTTGTTAAAATTATGTTAAGTTGCCTATTTTCGAGGCAAACGCCTCTTGTTGTCATTCTTGCTAATTGTTGCACTGCTTATTCAGTGTTTCCTCTCCCCTAACCTTCTAAAGTCCCCCCTTGCAATTCTCCCATGCTTTTGGCATATTTTTGAGAAGTTTCATTTCTAAAATTTCCCTGGGAGAGTTGCTTGGTTACAGAATGTTTTCTGTTATTTTCTCCATAGTTACGTTTTCACCCATGGGTGTATAACGTTTGTGTTCTGCATCTTCCATCTGATGTTCTGCAGATTCTCCCCTGGGAGTCTCTGTTTTGCATCAGATAGAGTGTAATTGAGGACTGATTCCGGGCCAGTTTTTTCAGTGCCTGGAGTCATGTTTTCTTCTGTGTTTACACTGTTTGTTTTCATTGGCAACAGCCTTTTTTGAGGGGGGCTGTTTGCCTTTGAGGTAGTTTATCTCATTATAAGATACATTTATATTATCCGAAAGTGTCTCATTAATTATTTTATATAATTTTAAAATTTTTGACCACACTTTGCCATCGGATCCATCGGGGCTCAACGTTACTTTTCAGCAACTTGGGCTTCTCTGAAAAAATATTTTTTCAAAATTATTTTGTTTTGCAATTGTTTTTTCATTTATTAATGGATCATGTTATTATGTATCTTTGTGTCAGGGGTTTTTGCGAGTAACTAGGACTTATTGTTGTTCCTTCACAATGAAAGGAACTTGTTCAAATTGTAATAGGAAGAAATCTTCCTCTGACTTTCATGATTATTGCATAAATTGTAGTCAGTGTTCTCGCATTAATCCCTGTCCTGTATGTGAACATTGGGATGAGAAACATTGGAAACGTGTGTCACGGTATGTTGTTTCTGGAGAAAGAGCGATGCCGGCTCTTTCTCCACAAGGTCACTCTACTCTCTCAGTTTCTATTTCAGAGGAACCAGAACAGGGTGATGTTTCCATGTTATCTTCTTCAAGTGTGCGTCCGTCGTCACAATTAAATACAGAGCTAGCGGCAAAAGTGCTCATGGAGATTAGACAAATGTCGTCCGCTAGCTCGCCCGGTGTAGCGTCCATTCACCGAATGGTTCGGCAGCCGGGTTCGTCCGATGCGGTCCAAGAGGAAATTTTGGGTGATGCGAGCACTATAAAAATAATAGATGCACACCCAGTGACGGCGGATAGTGAACGAGAACGGAGGAAGCCTTTTAGTCCGGTTCCTAGCTCGTCCAGGTCCAGCCGGGCCGCGAGCGAGAGAGGCCCCTCTCTCGTACAACAACATCTGGGACCAGATGTTGTGGTACAAAATGTGTCTTTAGCGGAGCATACGTCCGTCGCTCGGGACGCTCCGTTGTATAAGCAGTCCGCAGAGACTGTTAAGGCTTCCTCTTCTCGCCGGCGCACACGACCGCACCTTGGCTGCGTGACCTCCGATATCTTGCCAGCTTCGCCGATGAAGGATTATTCGGCGACCAGGTCACACCATCCGGCAGCCAGGGACTCGAGACCGATGGACTCCGGACGTTCGCATAGGAAAAGTATGCGGGAGCCATCTGATGCGGAGCTGCCCTCGGCAAAGCAGCGAAAGACCGCTCCTCCGCAGGTCTCGACGTCGGACATTCTAGTGCAGATAGCACAGCTTATCGCAGCATCCCAGCAGCCGACAGAGACGGTGTCGGATCGAGAATTATCCGACGGCGCTGGGTCGGTACGCTCCGCCGAAGCATCGGGGGCGGACGACCGGGAACATCGGGAGGTCCGACCGGATGGTGAAAGGGATACGGATGAATTGGAGCTATCCCTTTCGGAACAACACAAAGCTGCCGTAGACTTCATCCGGCACTTTCTTCCTCAAGTTGTTCCGTCGGGCCAGACTGCTGCGCTTCCGGACAGGAGAATTATAGCGTCATTGGACTCTGATTTTTTCGAGCGGTTCAGGGACATCGCTCCCGAGTTTCCGTCGCAGTCCAATAATGTTGCAAGAACATTTGAATTATTGAACGACGCTATTTTTAAACTTGCTTCCAGGACAGGGAAAGCAGGCTTCTTGTCCGCAAATACTCTCAACCTGCCTTTCATTAATGCAAGGAATAAATTCGACACGGCAGGTCAGGGTATACCGAGAGTTCCTCTGCGTATGGACGACGAGGCGGAAGACTTAGAGCTATCATTACCGTCGTCAGCTTCTATTCCAACCGCAGTGTTGGAAACAGCTATTGCGTCTAACAGAGCCAATTTAGATGCCTTATCTTACGCAGATCACCTTACGAAGGCGTTATCACTGCGTCTTCAAGGGGAAGAGTTTCAGGATATACAATCCTCCTTAAGACTTCTTTCAAGGGCAGTAGCTTATTCCACGTGTAACTCCGCCCTTTCAGTGGCTAATCTGGAGTTGGTTAGACGTGACGCAGCCCTGTCTACATCCACACTAGTGGATTCTAAGGTGAAGAACTCTCTTAGAGTCGCTTCGGTCTCAGGAGATCTTCTCTTTGACGGCAAGCTTTCCGCTATTTATGATAATATTAAAAAGAAAGCTAGTGATTCTCTGTTGTTTAGATCCGCTCCTAAAAGGTCGGATTCAGCAGACACGAATAAGGCGGGCACTTCTGGGTCTTATCCGCCCAAGAGAGGTTCCTATAGAGGTTCCGGTGCGTCCTCTAGCTCTTATTCGAGAGACCGTCAGGATAGCGACTCTCGTTCGGGACGTCCTTCAGGCCGGGACAATCGGTCGGACGCCCCGAGGTCGACGAGGCGAGGTGCGGGTCGTGGAAGACGTGGTTTCTCCTACCGCAGGCCTCGCAGATCCAGGAGGTGATGGCTCAAACCTCTATCGCGTTCCGGTTGGCGGAAGGTTGTCGAGTTTTTCTCAAGAGTGGGCGTCGATTACGGACGACCCTTGGGTGAGAGGAGTGACTTCGGAAGGTCTAAAGATATCCTTCAAACGAAAGCCTCCATTAACTCGAAGTCCAAAGTGGACTCATCTTCCGTCAAACCCTCAGAAAAGAGACGCTCTGCTATCAGAGGTGCAGTCTCTTTTAATGAAGAACGCGGTAGAGGTCGTAGAAAACCAGGAATCGCCGGGATTCTACAGCCATCTGTTTCTGGTTCCGAAACCAGACGGCTCGTTCCGTCCAGTCATAGATTTGAGCTGGATAAACAAGCTGATCATCGCTCCGAAGTTTTATATGGAGACGATTCGATCGGTCAGAGCGAGTATTCGGGTGAACGATTATGCAACGAGCATAGATCTCAAAGATGCGTACTTTCACGTCATGGTACATCCGACATTCCGAAAGTATCTACGCTTCGCAGTCCTAGGAGTGGTGTATCAGTTCCGGGCCATGTGCTTCGGATTGAATCTAGCACCCTGGGCTTTCACTCGAGTAATGAACTCGGTAATGATTTACTTCCGAGCTCATTCGTCTGCGGTAACGTCGGCCTACCTGGACGACATTCTTCAGAGGTACGGCAACGAGTTAACGCTTCAGAACGATGTTCAGAATCTTCTTCTATTGCTCCGACGTCTCGGTTTCATAGTAAACGAGGAGAAGTCGGATCTGGTGCCGTCCAAGTCATTCACTCATCTGGGAATGAGCTTCGAGACGCACAACAATCTCGTTCGTCTGCCGTTAACCAGAGCGAAATTAGTCAGTTGTTACGCTCGCTATTGTCTAAATACAGACAAAGTCACAGCGAGAGAATTTATGAGACTGATAGGTCTGTGCGGAGCCGCTGCGGATCTCATTCCGATGGGACGGCTACGCACACGGCCTCTTCAAATTTTCTTGACTCAGAATTGGAGTGTGAAAATTCATTCGCTCGATGTAGACGTTCTCTTGTCAGATCAAGTGAAACAAGAGATTCAGACTTGGGCAAACATTCAGTGGTTAACTCAAGGAGTTCCGCTGCAGTTGCCGGATCCGAGTTTTACCATTATGACGGATGCCAGTCAAACAGGTTGGGGTGCATCATTAATCCCAACGGATTCGAGATGCCAGGGTCTTTGGGATCCGCTATTCCTGTGCAAGCACATAAACATCAAGGAAATGATGTCAATTTGGCTTGCGTTACGTCACTGGATGGACATTATTCACGATGCTCATGTCCAAATCCTATCCGACAATACGACAGTAGTGGCGTATATACGGAATCAGGGAGGCACTCATTCAGTTCCGTTGTTCAATCTAACGGAAAGAATCCTTCTGTTTGCGTTGGAACATCACGTTCTTCTTTCGGTCCGTCACATACCGGGTCGTCTGAATGTGCTAGCAGACTCCCTTTCTCGAAAGGGTCGCTTGTTGCCGTCGGAGTGGACTCTCAACAAACAAGTATTCAATCAGATTTGCTACCAATGGGAACGGCCAATGATAGACTTATTTGCGACACATCTCAACAATCAGTTGCAGACGTATGTGTCCCCGTGTCCGGATCCAAGAGCATTTGCTGTAGACGCTCTATCGATCCCTTGGGACGGAATGATAGGATATGCGTATCCTCCAGCGCCGTTAATTCAACAAGTATTGCTAAAGATAAAACAATCTCAATGCAAGATTCTGTTGGTAGCATCTCTGTCGCCACAGAGACCGTAGATAAATCTACTCAGGTGTCTGTTGTGGGACCTACCGCGGAAGCTCCCTCCACGAGAGGATCTTCTTTGGCAGGGGAAATCGCGCCAACTGCATCACAACCCGCAAGGTCTCAACCTTCACGTTTTTCCGTTGTGCGGTCCTTCTTGCATGGCAAGCACTTTACAGGACGAGCAGTGGACGCGATTTCTAACTGTAGGAGGACCTCCTCTTCACTAAACTATGCGGCTAAGTGGAAGGTTTTCCGTCGTTGGTGTAGGGATCATTCTGTTGATATATTTGATCCCTCTATACCAGACATTGCTAACTTTCTAGTATACTTGTTTGACGAAATCAAACTGCAACCGGTTACTATAAAGGGTTATAGATCTATGTTATCTGATACCTATGCACATCATGATAGTTTACAAATTGGATCTAATGTCTCTTTATCGAAATTGGTTAGAAACTTTTCGATAAATAGACCCAGAACTCTTAGATTAATTCCTAAGTGGAATTTAGCTTGGGTTCTCCTTAAATTGAAGGAAAAGCCATTTGAACCTCTTGGGACAGTAGATTTCAAATTCTTATCTTATAAGACAGCTTTTCTCTTAGCTTTCTCTTCTGCCAGAAGAGTCAGTGAGCTTCATGCACTATCGGTGGATGATTCTCATTATCGTAGTGTTGGGAACACTATCACCTTCACTACTAACGTCGGTTTTTTAGCTAAGAATCAGGCTCCTAATAAATATCCGGAACCTATTGTTATTAAGGCTCTTCCGTCTTCAGACGGGCGTAGGCCTTTACTCTGTCCTGTTAGAGCACTACGTATCTATAAACAGAGATCTCAGTTCATCAGAAAGGGACGGAAACGTTTCTTTCTGTCTTTGATGCCTAATAGAAAGGACATTTCAGTCCATTCTATTGCTAGATGGATTCAGTTAACTATCCGTACTGCGTATGAAGATTTATCTTCTTCTCAGCAGTCTGTGCTTAAGATTTCTGCTCATGAAGTAAGAGCTCTTTCTACTTCCTGGGCTTATGCTAATAGTGTTGCTATTACAGATTTAATGAAGGCTGCTTATTGGTCTCAGCCATCCACATTTACTAATTTTTATCTCAGAAATATTGAGTCCATTTCTGGAGACCTGCATTGTTTAGGTCCGTTATCTGTTGCTCAGAATGTCGTCCACTAAACAGTTGCAACTATAGTTATGCAGGCTTTCTGTTCCGGCAGTGACTCCGTCCGGCTGCCCTCTTCGCTCTGGGCTATTTGACCCAGGGCAAGGGGAAGGGGGGGGGCGGGTGTTCCCTTAGGTCACCTGCTTTATAGTGAAAAGCAAGGGAATGCCTCCTCCAAGACAGTATTTCTGAGTCGCTTCCGGGATGGTTTTAAAGTGTAATATTAATGTTTAATTTCATTCATGTCTTATTTTTAAAGTGTAGCTCGGTGTGAAGCATTTGTATATGTCAAGTGTCAAACGGGCTTTAATATACAATACTCGGACACTTTTAAATGATTATAAAGAGTCTCAATTCTCTGGACTACTTTATTTATTGGCTTGTTTTAAAAATAATTAGTATAAAGGTTATACTGGATATTAATAGAGAACATGAATGTTATTGTGCTCAATTATTAAGGGTAGTGTATCTTTCTAATTTAAATATTAAATAAGAAAGATACATGTAAAGCCTAATACTCCTTTTCTCCTTAAGGGGTTACCTCTTTATTTTATAATTGAGCTTATTGGATTTTCCTCTATGTCCTAGGCCCTCCAGCCTGTTTACTATTCAGCTAAGTCTGGGTCATTGGTACAGTATAAAAATGTTAAAAAATTTATAGTAATTTATATATTTTTTATACTTACCAATGACCCAGACGGGGATGGCCCTCCCTGAGTTGGGAACTCTTGCCTCCCCGCTGAGTACATAGCGCTGACCAGGCACTGCCAGTAAGAATGATATTTGGCGCCAATTTCGGGACGACTGCGTCACTGCGCATGCGCAGTAGAGTCGTACTATGGAGGTCCTTTAGGACATGATTTCTTTTTGTTTTGGATGCAAATTTTGGGGATTGGGGGGCAAAATTTGTGTTTGGCCCTGGTTTTTGTGGAGTTAGCACCAGCTAAGTCTGGGTCATTGGTAAGTATAAAAAATATATAAATTACTATAAATTTTTTAACTTTCCTGACTTTTTTCCTACACGCTTCCAGATATTGAGCTGATTTTTGATATGTTAGTCTAACATGGTGGCCTACAGAACAAGTTTGGGTTTTGTTCCGCTCCACTAATTTTTACCAAAATTACGGCCCCATAGACTTTGAAAAGTTTATCAAAATTACAGTTTTCTGGGCTTTTTCTCTGCTTGAATTCTTTCAATACCATTGAAACTACAGAACACTGTTTTCTGCAGTATTCCTAGAATCTATGTTTATTTTTAAAAAATGATTAGTGCTTGAAATATCGGGGCGCGTGATGTATGTGAGCGTGCTCACTGAGGTTCTATATTTTTGGCTATATTTCTATAGCAATAACGCGATATTTTCAACATGTCGTGGCGAATATCACAAGAGGAACGCGTGCATGACGCAATATTTTCATAACTACCGTTCGTAATTTTTTGGATGAAAAGAAGAGGAGCGAATGCTTATAATAATATGGATGATTTGAGTCATGCAAAGTTTTTTTTGTTAAATGAACTGACGCAGACAATATCAAGCAGGAATTGGGATGATGTAAAACAAAATAGAAATATTTGTGAAAGCACAATTAGTTTAGTTGTATTATTAATATGTGTGTGATATATTTTGGACACATTTTAAAATATTTATCATAAATTTTAACAAAATATGAAGTACTTGCACGTTTGTTTGAATTAAATTCAACAATGAAAAATATCCTTCATAATCTTTCCCAATGTTTGAAAATTATCCAGAATTATATACACATAAGCAAGAATATGCCTACCCAGCAGTACAAACTGACTGTAAAATACTGTGTTCAATTTCAGGACTTTACATTTCTTTGTGTACTTGTTTGTTTTGTATTAAATTGCATTGAAATGAACGTTGTTAACAATTATTTGAGTGTTTATGTTTGTTTACTCTTTAGTATTGATATGACTTCATTAATTCTTTCTGCTTTCTTTAACTGAAATGATTACTGTTAATAATTAATCATGTTTTGTTTTTAAATATGTACCATTGTACTGTTTGTAAGTTGTTCTTTGAGGCTTCGTCATCTTAGTGCCTTCGACCGGCCAAATAACGACCAACGGTCGTGTTATTCCTATAAAAATATCGCGATATACAGATACGAATGTGACACAAACATCACGTTATTAGCACGACCAGGTTTCCACTTTATTGTAGGCTGTACTGTATCACACAGTAGCACTATAGCATTTGACCTGTCCAAAACGAAATACAAGAACAGAATCTGAAATGCTATTTTTTTTGCAATAAAAAAATTTCTTGATTTTCATCCCCGTCCATCCCTATTTTTTCAGCCCGTCCCAATTTTTTTTATCAGCATTTTAAAATTTTTTTGTCATATCGCCTTTTAGGACAGTCACTAGAAACTTACTCTTGTAATAATTTTCCCTTTGTTGATAATTCCAACCCTTAACATCATTTCTTGGGAAGCTCTCAGTGAGTGCTTTCCAAAAAATGATGTCAAATGTTAGAAATATCAACTGAGTGAAATGTGATCAAAATTTTCTTGGGGTAATCCTACAGCTTATTTCTGCTAATACTGTATACATGACCCAAGTACCATTTGGAGCCCTTCATGGAGACTTATTACTCAAATTTTATTCCCATTTAGCTGAGTACTCTCTTGTTATAGGTTTTAGACCCATATCCCCCAAACCATGCCCCCAACTCTCCAGTTCCTAGGGCTGTTCTAGATTATCCAGTCTCCGAGTGAAATAAAATAAAATTGACCCAACCACCCGCCAGCCCCAGTTTGAAAAAAAAGTTGGATGAAAATCTAGGAATTTTTTTTATTGCAGCCCTATTTACAACATGTCAACCACCTGGTGAAAAGATCACTATCTGATTACAAAAAAGACAGCCCTTGTGATCACAATGCTGTAATATGCTCTTGTCTTAATCTTGAACAAGCCTGAAAATAAGCAATCTGACATTTGCAGAATGAGGTCCATAGAGGGAGAATTTAATGATACTATACCATTCAGTGGTCCAATTTATCCCCTGGATACCTCTCTCTGTGTAGTTTTGAGACCCTGATTCAGATTGAGGTTCACAGAGGGTAAATTTAGTTATGCTACCCTGCAGTGCAGGGTAGCATCACTAAATTCACCCTGTGGGGATCACATTTTGCAGATGACAGTCTGCTTATTTTCTGGCTTGATCTTGAACCAACTCCTTTGCCTTATTTACTAAATGTTAACCCATTGGTGAAAGGATCACGATCTGATCTCAAAAAGGCTGTTTTTGTGATCACAGAAACGTAATGGACTCTTGTCATAAAAGGGCATGAGTTTTGATTTGAGAAAGAAAAAATGGAATTTTTTTGATCATTCAAAAATAAAATGGGGTCCTCAAACCTTTTAGTTGAAAGGCTACTGAGCTGTAGAGAAATCTGAATCTGGGCTAAATGGAATTAGTTGATCAACTTAAGTATGTATTTATGTATCTATATTAGGGAGTGGGGGTACAGGGATCTTTTTAGGGGTCCAAGCCTTTTATGCCATGGGCACATCATAAAAGATTGAAGTCTTGAGTGGAAAGGTGTGGAGGGGGGAGCTTCTTCCAACACCCCACCCTACCCCAAATGACTACACAACTGATCCACTTTGATCTAGTTTTACATAATAGGAAAATATAATTTGATTTCTGTTTAACTCTTTCCCTTCTACAGACAAATTTTTCAACTAATACTAAAATATTCTGTTACCTAGAAAAAATTCTTTTTTGACTCTTGTTAACAAAAGTTACCCATAAAAAGTGGAGTAGTCCTCTCAGTAAGCATTGGATAAAGAACTTAAAATACAGTGGAACCCTGTTAACTGAATAGCCACTTTGCCAATAAAAAATTCATTTAACAGGAGTATTCAATTAACAGGGATCATGTCACTTTCTTGTATTCTAGAGATAAACTTAGAATTTATTCTATTATATCTTGTTTGACAGAGCTCCATGAGATCTGTCAAACAAGATATAATAGATTAAATGCCTATATTGGATGTACTGAAGCCAAATAGGTGTATAAACAAAGGAAATCTGGAGAGAGTCAGGATAATTTCTTGACAAGTTACAAGATTTTTTATTCAATTAACTAGAGTTTACTCTATAACCTACATTCAATTGACAGATAAAATTTGTACTGGAGGTATGGTAAATGGTTTTGTGTTGGGAAATTATATTCAATTAACAGGGTTATTCAGATATCCAATTAAGTGGGATCCACTGTACATAATTTTCACATCAAAATATTTGTAATAGTATTTGTTTTCAACAATTTCAGGGACAGAATTTATTAGTTGATGTTGGAATAATAAATGAGAAGGATCCTCCACCTGCAGGCTTCACGTGTTTAGAATTTACAGATGATACAAGTACGTTGTTTGTTAGAGATGGGCAGTTTTCAAATATCATGTCGGTTCCGGTTTTGGTTTCATTCAAAGAGTCAGGTTTTCGGTTTTCACTGTACAAACATAGCAATATATTTCACTTGCATATAAGAAGATGTATTTAGTGTCAGTCAGTGTCACAGGGACTCTCTTTCCAGGGCAACACACCTGTACAATATACCGGTACACTGATATCCTGAGCACAAAGTATTCAAGAGTTTCAAGTCCAAGAAATATGATTTTTGCCTTGAGTCTGTTGCAAAATTACCCCCCCCCCCCAAAAAAAAAAAAAAGAAAAAGAAATACCTGTGTTTAGGGTAACCCGACACACCCTAAAACATGCTGACCATAAACATTTCGTCAAGTAAAAGTCATTCATATAGATCATTGTAACCATAAATTTCCATCCTACATCAACTGTGATTTTGACGCTGTCTTTGGAGTTCATGCTTTCAAAATTACGTGTAGAAATAAATATATTTGTCATTATAAATGTGGAACAAGTGACGAGTACACAAGTTCCAGTTGTGCAAAGGAAATTGCATTTGATAAACAGATGAACGTTTAAAACACGATGCGCAAGAAGTAATTTTGTCACCTATTTTCACGGTAAATGACACGCTCGAATGCAATACCAATTAGTGCAGCTGTTCTGAAAAAAGGGATATCATGACTTTGAAGTTTGAAAACAAGATTAACTTTAGGTTGTTTCTCTCTTTATTCCTGAGAAGTGAAGACCTGATAAGAGTTTTCCAACAAGTTACATTGAAGTTGAAAACCGCGACAACAGGTTTTCTGTAATTGTTTCAGTTAGATTTTCGGTTTTGATATCAAAACCGAAACCGAACCAAATTTTCAGTTCACTGCCCACCTCTATTGTATATACTTTACATCAATGATATCACAATGGAATTCAGTTTTCAAATTCTTAATGTAACGAGTAGGTGTTTGGAAGTTCAGTCTACATACTCTGACCTTTGACATCCATATTGTTTGTTTATTGGGGTTTAACTGCTTCCATGCTGCTGGCAGATATAACAGCCCAGGACAGGTTTTCTCTTGCCACTGAAATAAGTATAATTTGGGCATTTAATCAAATTTTCCTCCGTGTAATTTGTTCAGATTTTATCAAATTGATTCGACAAGTTAAATTTAGATGTCAGTTTCAAGTTTGTTCAAATCGAGTCGCTGAGTTAATATTTGGGCTTTTTTTTTAACTCTCTGCAATATGTGGAATATTCTTTAAATATCTTCTTCAGATTCACCAGTCAGAATCCTCTCATATTTGGTATACATCATCTCTAGGGGGTGGGTGGGGGAGAGGGGGGGCAGATTTAAGTTTGTTCAAATCGAGCCTCTCACTTAATATTTGGGTTCCCTATAGGAGCCCGAATTTTAACTTAGTGCAATATGAGAAAATTTCTTTAAAAATCTTCTTCTTCAGATCCACCAGTCAGAATCCTTTAACATTTGGTATACATCGTCTCTAGGAAGGGTCAGATTCAAGTTTGTTCAAATCGGGTCCCTGGGTTGGAAATTTGGGTTGGTTCAGACTATTTTACCAAAATTTGAAGAAAAAAAATTCTTTTTGATTTTTTTATGCTTTTTGTTTAATTTTGAGAATACCCCCTAGAGTCACTCTAGTGTTTCACTCTCTTTTTCAGAGGAACAAGAACAGGGTGATGTATCCGTGATGTCGTCCAGAAGTGTGCCTCCGTCGTCACATACAAGCGAAGAGCTAGCGGCAAAAGTGCTCATGGAGATTCGTCAATTCCCTGAAAGGAACCCGAAGGGGTTGACGTCCGCTAGTTCGACCGGGGTTGCATCCATTCACCGAATGGGGCAGCACTCGGGTTCATCCGTTGTGGTCCAGCAGAGAGAGTCGGGTGTTGCGAGCACTATAAAACATCCACGTGCACACCCAGTGACGACGGAAAGGAGGATGGATCGGAGGAAGCCTGACAGTCCGGTGTTTAGCTTGTCCAGTTCGACACGGGCTGCAAGCGAGAGAGGTCCCTCTCTCATACAACAGCACCTGGGACCAGATGTTGTAGTCCGTAGTGTTACGCAGTCGGAGCATACGTCCGCCGCTCGGGACGCTCCGGTATATAGGCAGTCCGCCGAGGCAACCTATAAGGCTTACATATCCTCTCAGCAGCACACTCGACCGCACCTTGGCTATGTGACCAGTGAATTACAGTCAGCTTTGCCGACCAGGGATTCCACAGCGACCAGGTCACGCCATCCGGTAGCCAGGGATTCGAGGCCTTCTTCATCCGGACGTTCGCATAAAAGATGTATGCAGGATGCAACGTCCAGGGAGCTTCCGGCGGCTAAATCCAGTAAGACCGCCGCTCCCCAGGCCTCTGTAACGGATGTGCTATCACAGATAGCAAAGTTAATCGCAGCATCCCAGCAACCGGCAGAGCCTCTGTCGGAACATGAAATGTCAGAAGATGCTGGGTCGGTAGGTTCCGCCGCTAGATCCGGTGCGGACGACCGAGATTTACATGAGGTCTGGCAGGATGGCGAAAGGGATTCTGATGAATTAGATATTTCCCTTTCGGAACAACATAAAATAGCCGTAGAATTCATCCGGTATTACCTTCCAGAAGTTGTTCCGCCAGACCAAAATGCTGCGCAGCCGGATAGGAGGGTGATAGCGCCACTGGACACCAAGTTTTTTAATCGGTTTAGGGACATTGTCCCGGAATTTCCGTCACAATCCAAGAATGTCTCTCGGATTTTTGAGTTATTGAATGACGCTATTGATAAACTTGCCAACAAGATGGGCAGGTCAGCCTTCCTACCGGCATCTGCTCTACAGCTGCCATTTATTAATCAAAGGAACAAGTTTGATATGGCAGGTCAGGGCATTCAGAGAGTTCCTCTGCGTTTAGACGACCAGGCTGAAGACCTTGATATATCCATGCCGTCGTCTATGTCACTTCCGTCGTCTACGATGGAAACGACGATATCGTCTAACAGAGCTAGTTTAGACGCTCTTTCCTACGCAGATCACCTTACTAGAGCGTTGTCATTACGCTTTGAAGTACCAGAATTTCAAGACGTACAAACGTCTTTAAGAGTTCTGTCCAGGGCCATAGCGTTTTCCACTTATAACTCTGCCCTTTCAGTGGCAAATCTGGAGTTAGCTCGACGTGACGCGGCCTTGGCTACTTCCACACGCGTGTACAGTAAGGTGAAAAACTCCCTTAGAGTCGCTCCGGTCTCTGGAGAGTTTCTCTTCAGTGGCAAGCTTTCTGATATATATGATAAATTAACAAAGAAAGCTTCGGACTCTCTGCTGTTTAAGTCTGCTTCCAAGAAATCAGAACCAGCAGACAGGAGTAGGCCAGGCACTTCCGGGACGAGTTCGTCCAGGGGAAGTTCCTATAGAGGTTCCTATGTGTCCTCTAGGTCTTACTCTAGAGACCGGCAGAGTAGCGACTCGACTAGGGGCTGTTATGCTGGCCGAAATAACCGGTCAGACGCCCCTAGGCCGACGGGGCGATGTGCGGGTCGCGGAGGACGTGGTTTCTCCTACCGCAAGCCTCGCGGATCCAGGAAGTGATGGTCTAGACCTCTGTAGCGTTCCGGTGGACGGAAGACTGTCAAGTTTCTCAAGCAATTGGGAATCAATTGAGGAGGACCCTTGGGTTCTAGGGGTTATTTCGGAAGGACTAAAACTGTCCTTCAAAGGCAAGCCTCCATTAACTCGAAGTCCAAGATGGACTCAGCGTCCGTCAAATTGTCAGAAAAGAACGGCACTTCTATCAGAAGTCCAGTCTCTTTTAACGAAGAACGCGATAGAGGTCGTAGAAAACCAGGAATCTCCAGGTTTCTATAGCCATCTTTTTCTGGTTCCAAAGCCAGACGACTCGTTCCATCCAGTGATCGACTTAAGATGGATAAACAAGCTGATCGTGGCTCCAAAGTTTTATATGGACACCATTCGATCGGTCAGAGCGAGCATTCGAGTGAACGACTATGCTGTGAGCATAGACCTCAAGGATGCATACTTTCACGTCATGGTACATCCGGCGTTCAGAAAGTATCTTCGCTTCGCTGTCCTAGGTGTTGTTTATCAGTTCCGAGCGATGTGCTTTGGTCTGAATCTAGCGCCCTGGGCATTCACTCGAGTAATGAACTCGGTAATGACTCATTTCCGAGCTCATTCGTCTGCGGTAACCTCGGCTTACCCGGACGATATTCTTCAGAGATACGGCAACGAGTTAACGCTTCAGAACGACATGTACAGTCTGCTTCTTTTGCTCCGACGTCTCGGTTTCATAGTAAACGAAGAGAAGTCGGATCTGGTGCCGTCCAAGTCATTTACCCACCTGGGAATGAGCTTCGAGACGCACAACAATCTCGTTCGTCTGCCGTTAACCAGAGCGAAATTAGTCAGTTGTTATGCTCGCTATTGTCTTCACTCAGACAAAGTGTCAGCGAGGGAATTCATGAGACTAATAGGTCTGTGCGGAGCTGCCTCGGATCTCATTCCGATGGGGCGGCTACGCACTCGTCCTCTCCAGGTCTATCTGACTCAGAATTGGAGAGTGAAGATTCATTCGCTCGAAACGGACATACTCTTGTCAAGCCAAGTGAAACAAGAGATTCAGACTTGGGCAGACATACAATGGTTAACTCAGGGAGTTCCACTGCAGTTGCCAGATCCGAGTTTTATGATTATGACGGATGCCAGTCAAACAGGCTGGGGAGCGACACTGAGCCCATCGGATTTGAAGTGCCAGGGTCTTTGGGATCCGCAGTTTCTAAGCAAGCACATCAACATCAAAGAGATGATGTCGATTTGGCTTGCTCTACGTCATTGGATAGACGTTATTCAGAATGCACACGTGCAAATTATGTCCGACAATACGACAGTAGTTGCGTATATTCGGAACCAAGGTGGCACTCATTCCATTCCGTTGCTCAATCTAACGGAAAGAATTCTTCTGTTTGTACTAGAACATTAGATTCTTCTCTCCGTCCGTCATATTCCGGGTCGTCTGAACATCTTAGCAGACTCCCTTTCACGGAGGGGTCGCCTGTTGCCGTCAGAATGGACTCTCAACAAGCAAGTATTCAATCAGATTTGCTACCAATGGGAACGGCCAATGATAGATTTATTTGCGACACATCTCAACAATCAATTGCAGACGTATGTGTCACCTTGTCCGGATCCTCGAGCGTTTGCAGTAGACGCTCTCTCGATCTCTTGGGACGGAATGATAGGATATGCATATCCTCCAGTGCCGTTGATTCAGCAGATATTGCTCAAGATAAAACAATCGCAATGCAAGATTCTGTTGGTAGCATCTCTGTCTCCACAGAGACCGTGGATAAATCTACTCAGGTGTCTGTTGTGGGACATGCCGAGGAAGCTTCCTCAACGGGAAGATCTTCTTTCGCAAGGGAAATCGTGCATCCTCCATCACAATCCGCAAGGTCTAAACCTTCACGTATTTCCATTGTGCGGTCCTTCTTGCACGGAAAACATTTTACAGAACGAGCAGTGGACGCGATTTCTAACTGCAGGAGGACCTCCTCTTCGCTAAACTATGCTGCTAAGTGGAGGGTCTTTTGTCAGTGGTGTGAGGATCATTCAGTAGATATTTATGATCCCTCCATTCCAGACATAGCAAACTTTCTAGTATACTTGTTTGATGAGATTAATCTGCAGCCTATCACCATTAAGGGTTATAGGTCTATGCTATCTGATACCTATGCACATCATGATAGCTTGAGGATTGGAACTAATGTCTCTTTATCTAAGTTTGTTAGAAATTTTTCGATAAATAGACCTAGAACCCTAAGATTAATTCCAAAGTGGAATTTGGCCTGTGTTCTTCTTAAGCTAAAAGAAGCGCCTTTTGAGCCTCTTGACACAGTTGACTTCAAATTCTTAACATATAAGACAGCTTTTCTCTTAGCTTTCTCTTCTGCTAGAAGAGTTAGTGAGCTTCATGCACTATCTGTGGAGGATTCTCACTACCGTAGTGTCGGTAATACTATTACCTTTACCACTAATGTTGGATTTTTGGCTAAGAATCAGGCTCCTAATAAGTATCCTGAACCTATTATTATTAAGGCCCTTCCATCATCTGATGGGCGTAGGCCTCTACTGTGTCCTGTTAGAGCAATACGTATTTACAGATGTAGATCTGAGTTCATCAGAAAGGGACGTAAGCGTTTCTTTCTGTCTTTGATGCCTAATAGAAAGGATATTATGGTTCATTCTATTGCTAGATGGATTCAGTTAACTATTCGAACTGCTTATGAAAAATTATCTTCTTCTCAGTAGTCGGCACTCAGCTCATGAAGTAAGAGCTCTTTCGACTTCTTGGGCCTATGCTAATTGTATTGCTATTACTGATCTAATGAAGGCTGCATATCTCAGAAATATTGAGTCCATTTCTGGAGACCTCCATTGTTTAGGTCCGTTATCAGTTGCTCAGAATATCGTCCACTAAACAGTTGCAACTATAGTTATGTAGGCTTTCTGTTCTGGCAGTGACTCTGTCCTGCTGCCCTCTTCGCTCTGGGGTATTTGACCCAGGGAAAGGGGAAGGGGGGGGGGGGGCGGGTGTTCCCTTAGGTCACCTGCTTTATAGTGAAAAGCAAGGGAATACCTCCCCCAGAGTCAGTAATTCCGAGTCGGTACCGGGATGGTTTTAAAGTGTAAAGATAATGTTTAATCATCCATGTAATATTTTTAAAGTGTAGCTAGGTGTGAAGCATTTGTATATGTCATGTGTCAAACGAGGGTTAATATACAATCCTCGGACACTTTTAATGAATATAAAGAGTCTCATTTCTCTGGACTTCCTTTATTTATTGGCTTACCTTTAAAAATATTAGTATAAAGGGTTATACTGGATGTTAATAGAGATCATTGATTATTATGCTCAATTACTGATCGGTGTTGTGTCTTTCTTCTTTATTATAAATAGGAAAGATACATGTAGAGCCTATCTCTTCTTTTCTCCTGGAGAGGATATTCTATTATACATAATTGAGCTTATTGGATTTTCCTGTATGTCCTAGGCCCTCCAGCCTATTTACTATTCAGCTAAGTCTGCGTCATTGGTACAGTATAAAAATGTTAAAAAATTTATAGTAATTTATATATTTTTTATACTTACCAATGACCCAGACGGGGATGGCCCTCCCAGGAGTTGGGAACTCATACCTCCCCGCTGAGTACATAACGCTTACCAGGTTGTAAGAATGATAATTGGCGCCAATTTCGGGACCTTGACACTGCGCATGCGCAGAAGAGTGGATGTATGGAGGGCCATATAGGACATTATTTTTCGGTTTTTGATGCAAATTTTGGGGATTGGGGGGGTGGCAAAATTTGTGTTTGGCCCTGAATTAAGGAGATTAGCACCAGCAGCTAAGTCTGGTTCATTGGTAAGTATAAAAAATATATAAATTACTATAAATTTTTTAACTTTGATATAGTTTTTTATTTGAAAATATGAATAAAATTCTCATCAGTATGATTGTATGAGCCAAAAAAATGATATACAACTTTGAATGTCAGTTGGGGGAATGGGGAGTCATAACTTAACCGTGATCCCCCTCCCCTCCCCCTCCCCACCCCATCCAAATATATTTGTCACATTTTACAACTGAAGCACAGGAATCTTGAGAATGGAAAATATAGCAAAAAATCAGAAGAAAACCAACCTTATGTGACTCAGGTGTGGGGTGGGTAAGATAATTTCTGAGTGAATAAAGAAAAAACATCTTTCTGTTGAGAACTTTTATTAACATAACAATACAATGAAATTCTCTTCAAAATAGTGGTTTGAGGTAAAAAATGAATTTTTATGCAACTTCAAGTTCAGGTGTGGGGGGGGGGGGGGGGGGGGGGTAAGATAAACTGGTCAGGATATCTTCCCCCCACCCCACCTGAAGAATTATCTGTTAACAGTTTCTGCAAAAGAGTCTCAAAACATGGAAAATATTGATGACATTCTCTACAAAATTGTGGTTTGAGGTAAAAAATGAATTTTTATGTAACTTCAAGTTCAGGTGGTTGTATTTAACAGAATCGCTGCTATGACAAAAATGTTTCTGTATTCCACTTGTGATGAACAAGCTGGAACTTTTTTCCCTGCACCGTTTATACTAGTTTCTTTCCCGTCAAAGCATTAGTTACGCTTTGAAAAGTTTCCAAATTTTGTTATTCAATTATCAATCATGTGTCGCGTAGTATGAAAATGAAAACGTCCAAAGCAAAATAAAGTTGGTTTATAATAAAAATTAGTTGACCAAAAATGAGATAATATTGAAAAAAGCAATCATTTCCAACCACAACTTTGGTCAATTTTTTGACATTTTTCCCAATGCCTCTGAAACAGATAAGAAAAGTAAGGAAAGGCAAATTATATTTCAAAATAATGAGTAAAGTGCATAGAAAAGGTACATATAATTTTTTTCAGGAAAAAAAGTGAATTTTATGATTTTGAAGAAGATTAATTTGCAAATGGCATAAGTAACGGACCTGTAAAACCACAAAATAATCGGTAATTCAAAAGCCTTCTCCTCAATATAATGATAACATACTACAGACTCGGAGAAAGCATTTTTTTGACACACACTCTGGTGTGTTTTGACGTTTGAATGTAATAACACCAACACAAATTTTTGATGTTCCGGATGTGGCCATGTTTCAATGATGTTTTTCCGGTCATGTGATTATGATGTGGTTCTTGCAGAAATACTCAATTTGGGCAATCATAAGAATGCAAGGACGTGATCACGCCCTTTATTTGTTCGAGACAATGTATGAGCGGATTTGCAAACAGGTGACAGCAAATACTTGAGCTGTTAATGTCATAACTGCAAAATATGGTTCGAAATTCCCTCTTGTGTTTACAGGCCGTCTGAACTTTTTTGTTGACAAAAAATCTGAATTATTGCGCACTAGAAAGACAACATGAACCACTTGTAAAAAAATAACCAAGTGTATAAAATCGGGACGATACACACAAAATAAGGCAATATTCATAACAAAGTAAGCAGAATGCTTCAGAAATCACTTTTTCACGAAGTATATTCCAAGTGACCTGGAACTATATTGAGCGTGTTGATTTCCCCCTGATGTTGTGAAGTTATTTACTTCCTTGTAACCATGGAATTTGAGGCGAGTGTGTTTGATGTCTGCAAAGGACCGATTGAAGATGGGTTGAAAATAATGCATTCGTGCTTTTAAATAAGGTGCGCTTGGACGATGCTGAGAATTTAATTTTTTCTTGCAACCAACCATACTAACACAAGCGTCGATCAGTGTCTTTTGTCATCGTTTTACACTGGGAAATGTGACAAATCTCCTTCACCGGAAACTTATCTCCCAATTTACGTATCACAATAAACATAACCGCTGTCAGCGTGGCCGTGTGGTCAAAACCGAAACGAATTATCGAATCCACGATCAAAATTAGCTGCAATTGGCTTTTAAAGAAATGAAATACACGAAATATTCGCAATTTCTTCATTATCCATGTCGAGTAACTTTTTAACCAGACCACATGCGTTCAGTTTCGTTTGTCGGCATCAAACTGATATTGTTTGTGGTAATTAATAGTACGAGAAGCCGAAAGATTCCAAATACTTCCCATCAATAGCATCATCTATAAATTAATTAAAATTGATAATTCCTTTTATTTTACTGAAATTATGAATTGATAAGGTGGGTGTGTTGCGATTATTATGCCCCAGACCTGGAAGTTGGAAAATCAAAGGTGCATCTAGGGCCGTGCAGTGCCAGTGGTAACCTTTGTCCTCTTACCCATTCATCATTACATGTACCAACATTCTCCCTTGTATCTCAACCATTGCTACTCCAATTTGAAGGATATTTGGTGTTGTGATCGAGCATCATGGGGAAACAATGCCTGTGTAGCTGCTGTAGCATGTGTTTCTTCCCACATTTTTTCAGAGTTGTGGTACTTTTTCACTCTTTTGAGTTAGAAAATTTTGTTTATAACTAGTTGATTTGTTACAATTTGTTGCAAAGTGCCTGCTGATACCCTCAAATGTGTTGCTACAAAATATTTTTGGTGAAGATTTTGTTCCTATTATCAAGCAACAACCTAATGAATATTCTGTATAAAGCCACCAATCTGATGTTTGACACTTTTATCAGAGCGGTTTTGAAGGCTTATGTAACTCAAAATGTTGATTATGGCAGGACTTTTCTATTCACCCATTAATCAATAAATTAAGTGTTATAGTTGGAAGTAAGAAGCATGAAAGGTCCAGAACTAAAAGTCTAAAAAGAATGTTTTGCAGTGTAACATGATTTTTGCAGGTACACTTATTTGGAGGGTTACCTGTCTGATAGTGTTTGGAACATGTGTGGCCAGGATCTTCAAAAAGAAAAAAAGAGTTAAACTTTGAGAAAAAGGCATTTGCCTTGAGTGCCAGAGGTAGAGTCATACAAGTTAGAGAGCCCCTCCCCGGTAATTGTTTTCTGTCAAATGGAGCTCACTTGTCACCTTTTGGGGATTGCTTTGTGTACTGCATTCTTGAAAAAAATGTGTGAGACCCTCTGGATGTGCCCTTCTGATCTCAATATGCCAATAAGCCTCCTTGGGGAAAGAACATGCAATAATGGTTATGTAAGGTTGATTTGATGTGTTTTGAATAACAATGTACTTTTAAGTACATTAGATGGTTTATTGCAGTGACAGGGTACAGTTACCCTTATTTCTTCTCCAACAGATATCATGAGTGTATTGGTGTCCAAGAGTAAACAGGGCTATTATACTTACTGATATACCAGACAAATTTAACAATTTAATCACTATCAAATTGATGCATGGGATAAAAGGGGTTACAGTGCAAGGGGTTTGTAAATATATTTTTTCAACTACAATGAATGACTTTGCAGTGCATTCTACATAGGAGAATATCATAGTTTCTTTCCAAACCACTACAGTGACACATACATCTTTATATTGGGAGACACTCTTTCGTCCTTCCATACTTCTTCTGGTGGACTCCTTCAAGTTGACCTTTGTTGAACTCCTCAAATCAAAACATAAACAAAAGAAAATGTCTGCCTTCAGTCAGTGAGCACTCCACTTATAACATTTGGTCTCAATCTTTATTACTTTCATGAATTAGGAAAAGATTTCTTCGAGTATGTACTTCAATGTTTATAGAATACAGCTGTTATTTTATTTTGAGGTGTTTTTTTGTAAAAATTTTGTTCTCTTACTTATGCCATAGCAGACTTTCAGGTGGTGCTATTTACACATGGCAGCAGTTCCATGGCAAATATCAGTTTCCACATGTCCTATGTTTCATTCCAAGCATTTTGGTATATAATTTATTGGGGTTATTCATTTTGGGCCTTTTTTAGACTTGAAAGAAAATTACATGAAATTTGACCAAAGTTAGGTTGGACGTCACCTTAACTCAGTCCCTTGGCCGTCTCGTCTGCGGATCTGCATATATCTAAATTGGTCAACTTTATTTCGGTAAATCTTCTGACATCCTGACATGCTTCAAAATTCTTTTAAAGAAGTTTCTCCTAGCTATTGTGCAAATCTGTCCAAATTTGTACTTATATTTTAACTAACAGTAATAGCCACCAAATGGTTAGGCGTGAATGGACACCAGCCGAGGAGAAACAGCGATATGAATTTCAACAAACGCACCCAATAGAAAATATGAGGAATGTAATTTAGTTTGGTTTCCAAAAGGTTGTTTTGATTTTTTACTGACCCATTTGATCAGTACAGCTTCAAGCAAAACAAACTCTTCACCTTTGGGTTTAAACATTGGAATGAAATTGTTTATTTAACCCTTTATCCAACGCAGATGATATCAAAATTTATTATTTGAAATATCATTTTTTCAAATTTAAAAAAAAATCTCAATAAAACCGTATCATGTGAGTCTTCATTGGAACGAGCTCGATGAGCTCGTTCCAACGAGGGGTCACATGAAATAATTTTTAGCTCAACTTGACAAAGTCAAGCTGAGCTATTGCCATCACTTCTCATCCGTCGGCGTACGTACGTACATACGTACGTACGTTAGTACGTACATCCACAATTTCCTTTGGCACACCTCACAGGTCGCATTTATGATCAGATCACTTTGAAACCTGGTATGCTTGTTTGGGGTGATCTCTAGATGGGAGCTATCGATTTTCTTCAATTTCCGTCAAAAAATGTTGCCACGGCCAACGTTCGTAGAACTTAGTTTAGTCAGACCTCAATATTTCCCTTTGGCACACCCTACAGGGCATATTTATGATCAGATTGCTTTGAAACCTGGTATGCTTGTTTGGGGAGACCTCTAGATGGGAGCTATCGATTTTCTTCAATTTCTGTCAAAAAATGTTGCCGCGGCCAACGTTCTTAGAACTTAGTTTAGTCAGAAGACTCAATATTTCCCTTTGGCACACCCTACAGGGTACATTTATGATCGGATTGCTTTGAAACCTGGCATGCTTGTTTAGGGTGACCTCTAGATGGGAGCTATCGATTTTCTTAAATTTTCGTCAAAAAATGTTGCCGCGGCCAACGTTCTTAGAACTTAGTTTAGTCAAACCACAATATTTCCCTTTGGCACACCCTACAGGGCACATTTATGATTTGGTTGCTTTGAAACCTGGTATGCTTATTTAGGGTGACCTCTAGATGGGAGCTATCGATTTTCTTCAATTTCCGGCAAAAAATGTTGCCACGGCCAACGTTCGTAGAACTTAGTTTAATCAGACCTCAATATTTCCCTTTGGCACACCCTACAGGGCCCATTTATGATCAGATTGCTTTGAAACCTGGTATGCTTGTTTGGGGAGACCTCTAGATGAGAGCTATCGATTTTCTTCAATTTCTGTCAAAAAATGTTGCCGCGGCCAACGTTCTTAGAACTTAGTTTAGTCAGAAGACTCAATATTTCCCTTTGGCACACCCTACAGGGTACATTTATGATTGGATTGCTTTGAAACCTGTCATGCTTGTTTGGGGTGACCTCTAGACGGGAGCTATCGATTTTCTTCAATATCCGTCAAAAAATGTTGCGGCGGCCAACGTTTTTAGAACTCAGTTTAGTCAGATCACAATATTTCTCTTTGGCACACCCTACAGGGCACATTTATGATTTGATTGCTTTGAAACCTGGTATGCTTGTTTGGGGAGACCTCTAGATGGGAGCTATCGATTTTCTTCAAATTCTGTCAAAAAATGTTGCCGCGGCCAACGTTCTTAGAACTTAGTCAGAAGACTCGATATTTCCCTTTGGCACACCCTACAGGGCACATTTATGATCAGATTGCTTTGAAACCTGGCATACTTGTTTGGGGTGACCTTTAGATGGGAGCTATCGATTTTCTTCAATTTCCATCAAAAAATGTTGCCGCAGCCAACATTCTTAGAAGTTAGTTTAGTCAGACCACAATATTTCCCTTAGGCTCACCCTACAGGGCACATTTATGATTAGATTGCTTTGAAACCTGGTATGCTTATTTACAGTGACCTCTAGATGGGAGCTATCGATTTTCTTCCATTTCCGTCAAAAAATGTTGCCACGGCCAACGTTCTTAGAATTTAGTCTAGTCAGACCACAATATTTCCCTTTTGTACACCCTACAGGGCACATTTATGATCGGATTGCTTTGAAACCTGGCATGCTTGTTTAGGGAGGCCTCTAGATGGGAGCTATCGATTTTCTTCGGTTTTTGTCAAAAAATGTTGCCACTGGCAAAAAAAAATGACATTGGTAACAATGATCTTCAGTTTTGCCATTTCATTTATAACTTACCAAGTTCAAGTTTGTCAAGTTGAGCTACAGTGTCATTGACACTTTCATGTTGAAATTTTTTTTAAAATAATATTTTTTCAACTGCTGAATTTGCATATTACTTGGGCAGATGTGGGCAATTTGTCAGGAAAAGGGTTAACTAAATTTTAATGCATGGGATGTGTAATAAACACAGAACGTGATGTGTGTTTGAATTGGTGGGTTTTTTACATAACTCGTTGGATCAGCGTAGTCATATTTCACTTGAGCCTAAGACTCTCACAAAATATGACTATGACATTCCAACTCCTTATTTTAAACACCATCCGATTCAAACACATCACATTCTGTCTATTTATCTCACAATCGGGGCATTTTTGCACTGTTACGCAATTAAAGTTTAATGTGTCTGGGCCCTTGTTCCAAATCTGTATCAAGGACCCCTGATACAAGCGCGTGATTGCATCTTTCCATCGATAAGGCAAATGAAAAAGTTCCTCTTAAAACAGTTTTATAACACATTTTGTGGTCAATATTGTGGGATAAATTTATTATCACCACAGTGTGTGTCTCCGGAAATTCTGATCAAGTCTCGTTGTAGGCACAGATCGCATTTCGACGAGCCCATTACTGTTCTGTTCCTACAACTCGACTTGGTCTGAATTCCCAGAGACACACACTGTGGTGATAATCTGTATTTATCACCATCACTGTCATCAGATAAAATATGTTCTGAATGTGTTGTGAGTGTGTTTACACTGTATTATTACTCATAGCTTTGTTCATTTTTGATTCCATGAGACTTCATCTACTTCTCAAATAATATATATATTATTCTTTAACTGGTATAGTGCTGGAGGCCCATATTTGGGCTTTATACTGTAGTGCAGGTGTGGAAACCAAAAGGGTTCATATTCTGTGGAAGTGCTTTGTATTACTTTTGAAATGAAATGATTGCCCCGCGAAAAAGTTTTTGGGGGGACTATTAAAATAGCCGGTGTCCATTCATCTGTGCATGTGTCCGTCTGGCCATGCATCCATTCCACTTTGGTTTCCTGATGATAACTTTAGTTACAGTTGGCCAAATCAAATGAAATTTGGTATGCTGATGTATCAATTTAAATTACAGGTCATATTCGAATCGGGGTGCAGTCCAACAATTTTTTAGTTTTGCCCCATTATCCACTTCAAAAATTCATTTTGGGGGTTTCCCGATAACTTCAGTTATAGTTGGCCAAATCAAACGACATTTGGTATGTAGGTGTATCAACATAAAATACAGGTCAAATTCGAATCAGGGTGTGGTCCGACAATTTTTGCCAGAGTTATGCCCCTTTTTCTACTTCAAAAATTCATTACTGATTTTTTGGCAAGTAAGCTTGTCCGGGCAAGAACTTATTTTCCTTTTCACCTTGGCTTATGATATTAGGCATGTGGGTGTATCACCATGACACGATGTGTCACATACTATCATGACCCACATATGACCTTAACCTTTGACCTCAAGGTCAAATTATTGATTTTTTTTTTTAATCTTTTGACCTAGGCTTATAATATTTGGAATGTGGGTGTATCACCATGAGACGATGTACCTTCATGACCCACATATGACATTGACCTTTGACCTCCAGCTTGTCCAGACAAGAACTTATTTACCTTTTCACCTTGGTTTATGATATTTGACATGTGAGTGTATCACCATAAAACGATGTGTCGCCTGCCTTCATGACCCACATATGACAATGACCTTTGACCCGGTGTATCACCATGAGACAATGTGTCGTGTACCATCATGACCCGCATATGACCTTCACCTTTGACCTACAGGTCAAATTACTGATTTTTTGGCAAGTAAGTTTGTCCGGGCCAGAACTTATTTACCTTTTCACCTAGGCTTATGATATTTGGCATGTGAGTGTATCAACATAAGACAACATTGTATCATGTACTATTGTGATGACAGATGACCTTAATCTTTGACATCAAGGTTAAATTATTGAATTGTTCAGCTAGGTTTATGATATTTGGTATATGAATGCAACAGCCAGGCTGATATGTCACATTCTATCTTGAACTTCCATGATCTTGACATTTGACCTTTAGTTTGATCTTTGTTAGTCGTAAGTTTCTCGACAGGTTACAAGATTTTTTTTTCAATTAACAGGAGTTTACTCTATAACCTATATTCAGATAACAGGTCAAATTTCTACTGGAGGTTGGGTAAATGGTTTTGTGTTGGGAAATTATATTCAGTTAACAGGGTATTCAGTTAAGAGATATCCAATTAAGTGGGCTCCACTGTATTTTCTTGAGAATAAAAGTTACCATTGCAAGTTTACCATCATTGTATTTGGAATTATTTGTATTTCACAGGAGAAAAAGCAGTAAAGAAAAAATGTTTATGTGTAAGATGGATGTCCGCAGAATTAACAAAAGATGGTATAACAGAGCTTATATTGTTATCAAAAGGTGCCAGAAGACCTCCACTTGGGTATTCTCTTGTAGGGTGAGTATCACGCTCTCAAGCTGCCAGTCTAATTCTTAAGAAATTTGATGCTATTATGGCCTGAAACCAGGGACGTGGCTAGAGGTTTCCAATTGGGGGTGTAGGGTAGTGGACTTCCAGCTGGGGAGGGACTGGGAGGAGGAACCCTCCCCCAGTCCCTCCCCATAGTAGGAAATTCACTACCGAGAAAATTTTTGAAAATAAAGCCATGTAAGGGGGCATAAAATTGATTCTAGTAACTAAAATGCCAACACATTTATGATGGAATTATCAGGTTATTATTATTTGGTATTCTTCTAGGAACTGAATATGTGCTAAACAAATGCTCAAGCTCAGAACTTTGAACAATTCACACTGTCCTATTTAATATATATTTAATGGGGTTTAAGGTCATATATTTTTGCACTGTGGCTAATCAGGACCATGACAGTTTTACGGGTGGAGGAAGCCGAAGTACCCGGAGAGAACCACTGAGCAATGGCAAGCAACTGACAGCTCCCCAACATACTAACTCCACACCAGCAGGGCTAGCATTGGTTGAAGACAAGTGCACCACCGGCGAGCAGTACGCCTTAGTCCACGACGTCAACATGCCCCCAGATGGACAATGGGGGTGAAGTGTCTTGCCCAAGAACACAACACGGTTGCCGCAGGTGGGATTCAAACCGAGGACCTCTCGGCTTGCAGCCTGCACCTCTACCCACTGAGCCACCGTGCCCCCTCACACTGTCCTAACATTAAATCAGATCTTATGCAGGAATGATCAATTTTCGATGTTTCATCATTTTGTAACTGTGAATGATGGAATTAACTTAGGATAACGATTTTACATGATGTGATTTTCTTGAAGTGCATTTCGAGGATTTTTTTTTATTAAGATGCTATTATGGCCTGGAACCAGGGACGTGGCTAGAGGTTTCCAATTGGGGGTGTAGGGTAGTGAACTTCCAGCTGGGGAGGTACTGGGAGGAGGAACCCTCCCCCCAGTCCCTCCCCGTAGTTGGAAATTCACTACTGAGAAAATTTTTGAAAATAAAGCCATGTAAGGGGGCATAAAATTGATTCTAGTAACTAAAATGCCAACACATTTATGATGGAATTATCAGGTTATTATTATTTGGTATTCTTCTAGGAACTGAATATGTGCTAAACAAATGCTCAAGCTCAGAACTTTGAACAATTCACACTGTCCTATTTAATATATATTTAATGGGGTTTAAGGTCATATATTTTTGCACTGTGGCTAATCAGGACCATGACAGTTTTACGGGTGGAGGAAGCCGAAGTACCCGGAGAGAACCACCGAGCAATGGCAAGCAACTGACAGCTCACCAACATACTAACTCCACACCAGCAGGGTTAGCATTGGTTGAAGACAAGTGCACCATCGGCGTGCAGTACGCCTTAGTCCACGACGTCAACGTGCCCCCAGATGGGCAATGGGGGTGAAGTGTCTTGCCCAAGAACACAACGCGGTTACCGCAGGTGGGATTCGAACCGAGGACCTCTCGGCTTGCAGCCTGCACCTCTACCCACTGAGCCACCGTGCCCCCTCACACTGTCCTAACATTAAATCAGATCTTATGCAGGAATGATCAATTTTCGATGTTTCATCATTTTGTAACTGTGAATGATTGAATTAACTTAGGATAACGATTTTACATGATGTGATTTTCTTGAAGTGCATTTCGAGGATTTTTTTTATTAAGATAAGTAAACGTACTATAGAAATCTTGTAGTGACTGACATCATGCATACTTATGAAGCTTGATATTGCGTTCACTGTATTTGTAAATAGTAACAGTTAAAATTTTTGCCGATTTAAAACTGAGTTGGATTTTGGGAAGTAAAGGAGACATCAGCATCGCCAAAGAAGTTCTAAAATCTATTTAGATGGAATTTCCAACTACTCATGACTTGCCTTCCGAATTTCCAGCTATAGGAAATTTTGGCCAGGATTGGGGGTTTAACCCTTAAGTCCTCAGATTAATTTTAAAGTATTCATGGCCTTTTTCTGCTTACATAGTTATTGATGACTTGGCAGTGGTTCTACATCACTGCTGGCTGCCTATACAGGCAGCCAGCAGTGATGTAGAACCACTGCCAGGGAAAATTCAGTCTACACACAAGAGTAATAAAAAAGATTACACAAGGGAGCACCTGCTTCATTGCAATATAAAAGTGGCGGTTTGGCGCTATATGGGGGCTTAAGGGTTAAACAAAAAAATCCCCCCCCCCCCCCCTTCCCCTTCGCCATGTGCTGCCTGAAACCAGTCTAGCCCTCAAATAAGTCATTGCCTATGTATAGATTCACTCGTCTGGAATATTTCAGGTGGATGAATCAGCATCGCCAAAGAAATTCTAAAATCCATTTAGATGGAATTTCCAACTACTCATGACTTGCCCTCTAAATTTCCAACTATAGGAAATTTTGGCCAGGACTGGGGGGTTTAACCGCCCCCCCCCCCCCCCCCCAAAAAAAAAATAAATAAATACCCCCCTCCCGCGCCCTAGTCTAGTCCTCAAATAAGTCATAAAGTAAGTCAATAAATATCTGGAATATTTCAGTTGGATGGAAAAGCAAAACTAGGGTTCACTATTCTGACCAGCTGATATATTCTGGCTGAACTGAACAATTTTATGACGGTTCATTTTCTGTGAATCAAAGCTATAAATGTCGAGACTTGACTTGATTGACATTTTAATGACATTACAATCGGAAATTAAGACTTCCCACGGCCATAGTTTTATGATTACAACATATAGAGCCTTACAAATTATGGTGATAATTGGATGTTCACATGCCATCATTAGAAGGTCCTGCATTCAGCAGACAAATCACCTGAGCAGTGATTTCTAGGTAAGCCTTAACAGGCAGCCAAGACTTGACTAGAAATCACTGCTGAGCAACATGACACGTATCGGTCACTTCTTTCATGCAAATGAACCCTTCAGCTGTTATCAAGCCTCAACAAGGTCTTATAAATAGCAAATTTGAAAAAAAAGATCAGTTCAGTATTTAATGATTGATCTGGTTCGTTTTTTTGGTATTCCCATGATATAAGTATCAGTTCGGTTTTAGGCAAATTACCCATCTCAAATAAGAAGCATAATTTGACAAACAACAAAGTTGGGATCTGCGAATCACACATTTTTTAGAATTGAATCTTGTATCGAATCGTGTCTTTGATATCATTATCAAATCGAATCTCGAATCATAATAGACAAGTTATTTGATATTGCACCAAATGGAAGTTATGGTACTCTGTGATGGCCCTTACACGACAGACTGACACCTTAAACAGCAATAAATAAATATTCTCTGTAGCACCGTCGCTGAAACAACTTGGTCCATTATCCATATTTTTAGTTTTTGAAGGCTTCACTTGTTACTATTCACGTTCTTGAGAACGTGAATAGTAACAAGTGAAGCCTTCAAAAACTAAAACTAAGAACGTGAATAGAACAAGTTAAGCCTTCAAAAACTAAAACCATAGAAAATGTTCCAGACAAAATTCACTCCTTTCCTAACAATTAAGCATTGTCAACTACTCAATTAACTATGAATTGAGCCTACATGAATGAATTGTCTTATGTCAATTTTATCCAGTTTTTGTTGGAAATGTAACAAATTGAAGTTAGTACGAGAGATTCGTAAAAATCGAATCTTGAGACTGATCCGGGATCGATTTCGAAGCAGACATATGGTATCGATATATGGTATCGATATCGAAATGAATATCGGATGTTTGCAGGACCCTACCTACATCACTGTCTTTCTGCTGAAGCATTCTCTGGAGACTTATTTGATTGACTTACGATTGCTCCTTTGAAATTGCATTTCATGTATTATACCGAACTCAAATAAATTTGATTATTGCAGCAAAATGCTTATTTGAAAAATCAGGTAATATTTTTGGAATCCCTGCTTACTGTGCGCCAGTGGAGGGAATGGTGTACAGATGCTTGCTGATGTTTTTCTTGAAAACATTTTTCTGGGACTCAATAATAGCGTGCTTCACTTCAAATAGTAGTGAGCAGCATACAGCGTGCCTCCCATTTTTCAAAATCAAAAGACTGCCAATTGTGTTCTGTTTGTCTATAGAAGGACACCAGACAAGTTCAGTATACACTTTTTGTTCCTGATCAATTCAGTCTACCTTGTTTCTTATCTTTTGACATTTTCTTGCCTTCCCAAGATTTTTCATCAAGTTGGATCAAAGTTGTTGCATTTTTCCAGAAAGAGGTATTGATGTTTTATTGGTGAGTTTCCCCTAGAATAAAAATAGGGCAGGGTGCTGGCTTAAAGAGGCAGGGTGGCAAATGCAGATGCCAAAGGCATCTGCATGCAAGTGGCAAAGGCACTCACCCTTTTAGGGGGTTTTTAGCTCAACTTTGGTGAGGCCAAATTTGAGGTATTGCCATGGCGCGCCGTCCATTGTCCATCTGTCCATCCATCGCACCATACACACGGCTCGGGTTAGAGGCCGTATTTATGAACCGATCTTTACGAAACTTCTTGGGTACCTTTGTTATCACCGTGAGACGAGAACGGTTGTTTTGGGGTCCGGTCCGAAATTTAAGACGGCCGCTGGCAGCCATTTTGTACCAAAATTGATGCAATCAGATTTTTGCGCAGAACTTCCATATAAAAGCTCCGATTTGAATAATTTTTTTGGTATGAATGTTTATTACAATGGGATACATCACATATAATACAGGTTTTTTTCTCGTGTGTAAATTATGCAAATTAGACTAACTTTGATTTATTTAGTGTTACTTTCAGCACTGTAAGTGCAAATGCCAATACAGCTCGGGCTAGAGGACGTATTTATGAACCGATCTTTACGAAACTTCTTGGGTGCCTTTGTTATCACCATGGCACGAGAACGAGTGTTTTGGGGTCCGGTCTGAAATTCAAGATGGCCGCTGTTAGCCATTTTGTACAAAATTAGGTGCAATCAGATTTTTGCACAGAACTTCCATATGAAAGCGCTGATTTGAATAATTTTCTGCGTGAATGTTTAGTACCATGGGATACATCACATATAATACAGGTTTTTTTCTCTGCAATAAATTATGCCGATTAGACTAACTTTGATCTATTTAATGTTACTTTCAGCACTATAACTGCAAATGCCAATACGGCTCGGGCTAGAGGCCGTATTTGTGAACCGATCTTTACGAAACTTCTTGGGCACCTTTGTTATCACCTTGGGACGAGAACGAGTGTTTTTGGGTGCAATCCAAAATTCAAGATGGCTGCCGGCGACCATTTTGTACCAAAATTGATGCAATCAGTTTTTTGTACAGAACTTTTGTATGAAAGTTCTGATTTGAATAAATTTCTGTATGAATGTTTAGTAACATGGAATACATCACATATAATATAGGTTTTTCTCTCGTGCAAAAATTATGCAAATTAGATGAACTTTGATTTATTCAGTGCTACTTACACACAGTAAATGCACATGTCAATACGGCTCGGGCAAGAGTCTGTATTTATGAACCGATCTTCACGAACCTTCTTGGGTACCTTTGTTATCAGCTTGGGATGAGAACAAGTGTTTCTGGGTGCGGTCCAAAATTCAAGATGGCTGCCAGTGGCCATTTTGTACCAAAATTAAGTCCAAACAGTTTTTTGTACACAACTTCTCTACGGCTCAGGCTAGAGGCTGTATTTATGAACCGATCTTTACAAAACTTCTTGGGTACCTTTGTCATCACCATGGGACGAGAACCAGTGTTTTTGGGTGCGGTCCAAAGTTCAAGATGGCCGCCAATAACCTTTTTGTACCAAAATTAGTGCAATCAGTTTTTTGTACAGAACTTCTGTATGAAAGTTCTGATTTGAATAAATTTTTGTAGGAATGTTTAGTAACATGAAGTACATCACATATAATACAGGTTTTTTTCTCATGCAGAAATTATGCAAATTAGATGAACTTTGATTTGTTCAGTGCTACTTATACACAGTAAATGCACATGTCAGTACAGCTTGGGCTAGAGTCTGTATTTATGAACTGATCTTCACGAAACTTCTTGGGGTACCTTTGTTATCACCTTGTGACAGGAACGAGTGTTTTGGGGTGCCTTTGTTATCACTGTGCTATGAGAACAAATATTTTTGGGTTCAGTTAGACCCACTTTGGGACTCAAAGATTTCTTTTCTAGTTTAGCATCTAACTGTCGCCCACCTTTACAATACTTTACCTACACGTTTGTTACAGGCTACGGTCAGCATTTATGTACAGACCATTACAATACTTTACATGTACCTTTGTTGTCAGGTCATTACCTAGATGTTTGTCATTGCTGTGTCACATACTATACATGTACATGTCTTAAACAAGTTGAGCTACAGTATCATTGACACTTTCATTAAATGTAGCATCAAATGGAGCCTTCAGGTGAGTTTTAGTGGGTCAATCTACTTTTAGTTTTGGGTAAGCAAAAAGACATTTTTTTAACAGCATGTTGCAATTTTCCATTGAAAATTTTAACATGCAGGTAGAAGAAATCTCTTTTTTCCCACCCAAATTAAAAGTAGATGGACACCCTAAAACCCACCAGAACATTTCATCATACCCTGGGGGTGTATAATTATTATTAACTGCGTATCGTCAGATACTGAGGGTTCACAAGCCATCAATATTTTGGAAGAGAAACATAAATTTTTAAAGACACATTTTAGGCAATTTTTGTATTTTACGCTGGCGCATTACAGTTGCCGATTGAATTTGCAAGGCCTGTGTGATCGGTCACTGGGTTCCAGTGGTTATTCAACGATCAATCAAGCACCAAGGACTTGTCACGAGTTTTCGAATTGTCTGCCTTCACCTGGAGACACACCACGTTGCCATATTAAAATCGGAGCAAGGTGAATTTGCATATGTTTTACACTGCCATAATTATTCAGTTTGCCTGGCTTTTGGTATCGGATTTATCATAATTCATCATCATGTTAGGCTTTGTTAGATTTGTACTTCATTTCAATGACATTCAATGTATTAAAAATATTAACGCATCTTGTGGCTCTGACGCTATTTGAAATAATCACTGCAATAACCACATTTTCGGGTGTATTCAAACACGTGCTCGCGAACGGGCGCAATTGTTATTCTAGGAGTGTTTCGTATAATCTTGCTCTCTGTCTTCCGAATGAAACAGAACTGATGTTCTTCGCACGTGTAGTCATGCCACTTGCAAGCAGCAAAGGCATGGGGTTTCTTTAGAAAGGCAGGGTGTTGATTTAGATGGTCAGGGTGGCAAGTTAAAAGGACAGGGTGGCAACTAAATGGGGCAGGGCACATCGCCCTTTTATTCCATGCTAGGAAAATCCCTGGTTTTGGTGCTTGGTGTAATTATTCCACGAAAGAAATTCATCTGGATACTACATGTATATGTAAAATCTACTGTATGTTCAACCTGAGGTAAACTGTTGCAAAAGGTATAAAACATGGATAGTGGCACTGACCACTGAAGCACTGGGGGGGGGGGGGGGGGGGGGGGGGGGGACACCCACTCTTTGGGTGTTGTAGTAATCCAGTCTGTGCAGATTTTATTAGTCTCATTGCAGTCAATGTTAACCCTTTACCTAACACGAAAAGCAGACGACACTTGAAAATAAAATTGTTGAAAAACTAAATTTTTCACGTTTTGTGTCAAAAACATAGCTTATGACCCCTCAATGGAACGAGCTCAATGAGCTCGTTCCAATGAGGGGCCATAAGCTATGTTTTTGAGACAAAAAATAATGGAAACGAAATAGTGATTTTTATGAATAGGGCTGGCCGATTTTGGCCATTACACTGGGTAAAGGATTAATACATGTTGTGAAGATTCATTAACAAAAAGTTCTGGCATCAGGGAAATGTTTCAAGAAAAACATCAATTGTAAGTAGGGATTCAAAAACTATTGCCTGGCTTTTCGAATGTGCTTTTCGGAGCAATAATCAAATTTATTTGAGAGTTTGGTATAATACATAAAATGTAATTTCAATGGAGATGATTCTCCACAGAATGCTTGAGCAAAAAGACACTATAATGTCACTTCAAATGACAGTGTGCGGTATACAGTTCACCTCCCACTTTCAAAATCAAAAAACTACTTCTCCTGCCATCAAATTACCAAAACCATAAACTATGACCTGTCGACGAAATGATCACAATGAACTCATTCTAGTGAGGGGGGCACATGATATGGTTTTGTTGAAATTTTTTTTAATTTCTTTTTATTTCACAGTTTGTATATTACACGACTGGTAAGGGTTAATCGCTTGCTAGGTGGAAATGATGCCAACTGTTGTCTACTTGTAAAAAGTAAAAATTGTAGGTTCGATGTTGTGCAAGAGCGATAGCTCACCTCAAAATCAAAAGACTGGGGGGAGAAGCATGAACTGAATATTAAGAAACTTATTTGCTCTGCTTAAGTGGTTGAGTGCTAAATTATTTTTCAAAAGTGATTTGAAATATGGGTATTTTTTTTCAAATGTACCCTGCTACCAGCACAAGTCACCTTAGTTTAGTTAGATTTTGTTCATAAATAGAGGATATGGAATGAGTGTTTTTCTCATATAATATTTATGAAACGAGTTTAAGAATTTTCCGTTTTTGGTGAGCCCAAACGGAAAATTTGGACGAGTTTCATAAATATTATATGAGAAAAACACTCATTTCATATTCTATTTATCATATGACACACACACATGCACAAATTAGCCACTTAGTATGACTTCTTAACCCATCACCTAACTTGAGTTGCAGACAGCACTTGGAAAAAACATCCTTTTATAACTAAAAAGTTTCATTTTTTGCTTCCAAAACATAAATTATGACCCCTCATTGGAACGAGCTCGTTCCATTGAGGGGTCATAACCTATGTTTTGGAAGCAAAAAGTGAAAATATAAAAAAAAATGAATGGCACTTTTCTTGTAGGTAAAAGATTAATACAATATAACCCACCCTAAATAGGACAGATAACGTAAATTTTCCCTACTGAAATTATGCAAATATGACCCAGTTGTATTTTGTTTAGCCAATCAAATTGTCCAGTTTTGAAATTGACCAATGGAAGCTCCCAACTCTAATTATGCAAATTATGAAAATGTGGCCCAGTTGTATTTTGCTCAGCCAATCAAATTGTCTAGTTTTGAAATTGACCAATGAAATTGACGGTAGACTTTATTTATTACTGATTAATATGAAAACAAAATATCAAATGTTTTAAAGTGAACAAAACGGACGAGTCATATGATAAATAATTGTTTTGTTACAATTTATTGGAGAGTATGAATAGTCACTCTCCAATAGATTGCAACCAAACAATTTTATATAAAAAAAATTTCTTCTGTTGATCAAACCTCAACCTAATGCATGCTGTGTAAAGCCACTAAATTGGCTTCCAACACTTTTCAGTTGGAAGTGCAGTGGCTCAGTGGATAGAGATGTAGGCTGCAAACCAATAGGTCCTCGGTTCAAATCCAACCTGCGGCAACCACATTGTGTCCTTGGGCAAGGCACTTAATCTCAGTTGCCCATGTGGGGGCACGGTGGCATTGTGTACTAAGGTGTACTGCACACCGATATGCACTTGTCTTCAACCAATGCTAACCCTGCTTGTGTGGAGTTAGTACACTTTTCAATGGAGCCATGATAGTGGCTTCCTGCACTCAACCAGTTAAGGTACAAATAGTTGTGAAATATTACTGGTATCTGTTGTCTAATTACAGTTATTTTCTTATCTATTTACAGTGATTTAAATAATTTACTTCTTTGTTACAAAATGGGTTCCGTAGCAACACCTTCAACACCAGACCAGAGTGAATCTTCAAATTATGATATGTAAGTTTTGTTGAGCTTTAACCCTTTACCTAACGAATCGCCCACATCCGCCCGCGTAATATGCAAATTGATCAGTTGAAAAAGTTAAAAAATTTATAGTAATTTATATATTTTTTATACTTACCAATGACCCAGACATAGCTGGTGCTAACTCTTAAAATATAGGGCCAAACACAAATTTTGCCCCCCAATCCCCAAAATTTGCATCTAAAACTAAAGAAAACATGTCCTGAAAGGCCCTCCACACCTCGCCCCCACTGCGCATGCGCAGTGTCAAGGATGTTCCGAAATTGGAACCATTTATCATTCTAATAACCAGTGCCTGGTAAGCGCTATGTACTCAGCGGGGAGGCAAGAGTTCCCAACTCCTGGGAGGGCCATCCCCGTCTGGGTCATTGGTAAGTATAAAAAATATATAAATTACTATAAATTTTTTAACATTTTTATACTGTACCAATGACCCAGACATAGCTGAATAGTAAAAAGGCTGGAGGGCCAAGGACATAGAGCAAAATGGAATACGCTCAATAAAATAAAATAGAGTCATCCCCTGTAGGGAAAAGAAGTAATAGGCCTTACATGTATCTTTCTTATTTATGATAAATTAGAAAGATACAACACCTTCCAAAAAATTGAGCTTCATACATCCATGTACTCTATTAATATCCAATAATCCTAATACTAATAATTTTTAAAGTAAGCCAATAATAAAGTAAGTCTAGAGAATAGAGACTCTTATACTCCTAAAAGTGTGTGAGAATTGCATAATCATGTCCGTTGACATATGCAATATTCAAAAGCTATACTTTAAAAACTAAGACTTGAATGAATTTTATAAACTTAAACTTCTCACTAAACAACCATCCCAATAACAGCTCAGAATTACTAACTCCGGAGGAGGTATCCCCTTGTTTTCATAGTAAAAACAGGTGACCCAAGGGAACACCCTCCCCCCCCCCCCTTTTCTTGCCCTGGGTCAAATAGCCCAGAGCGAAGAGGGCAGCCGAACGGAGACACTGCCGAAACAGACAGCCTACCTAGCTATAGTAGCAACTGTTAAGTGAATGACATTCTGAGCAGTAGATAATAGACCTAACAATAGAGGCCTCCAGAAATGGACTCGATATTTCTGAGATAAAAATCATGAATGGATGGCTGAGCGCAATGAGCAGCCTTCAAAAATCTATAATAGCAACACTATTAATGTAAGCCCAAGAAGTAGAAGAACTCTTACTTCATGAGCCGAAATCTTAAGCACAACTGCTAAGCCAATGATATACCATAAGCAGTACGCTAGTTAATAGAATCGATTAACAATAAAATGGAGCGTAACGTCCTTCTACTAGACATCAAAGACAGAAGAAGCTTACGCCCTTGTAATAAACAGATATCTGTTTATAAATACATAAACTGTACCCGGAAAGAGTAAAGGCCTATGCCCATACGAAGACGGAAGGACCTTAAAATAATAGGTTCCGGATAATAGGAGCCTAACTCCTATGCAACAATCCAACCTAAATAGTAACGGAAGTATTGATTCCGAAACTATGAAAGTGAAAATCATCCATCGATAGTGCATGAAACTCACTGACTCTACAGTAAAAGAGAAACCAACAGAATTACTGTCTAAAAGGTCAGAATTTGAAAACTACTGTTTCCAGAGGCTCAAATGATTACTTAGCTAAATAAGAACCGAAGTTAAAATCCGTATAGGAATTTAATCTAAAGATTCTAAGTCTATTTATCAAAAAGTTACTAACTGACTTAGATAAAGAGACAAAAGACTCAATTGTAAACTATCGTAGAGTGCATAGGTATGAGGTAACATAAACCTATAACCTAAATAACAACAGGCTGCAGTAGATCTTGTGAAACAAGTATACTAAAAACTAGCAATGCGTAGTATGGAGAGATCAACCATATGAACATAATGATCCCTACACCACGACGGAAGAGCCTCCACTTTAGTCGCATAGAATAGCGAAGAAGAGGATCTCCTATAGTAAGAAATCGCGTCCAAAGCTCGTCCAGTACAGTGCTTACAATGCAATACGGACCACACAACGGAATACATGAAGGTTGCGACCTTGCTGGTTGTGATAAAAATGACACGATTTACCCAGTGAAAAAAGATCCTCACATAGAGGAAGATTTCACGTTAAGATCCACAGTAGACAAGAGAGTAAATTACTCATGATCTCTGTGAAGATAGAGATGCTATCAACAGAAATGTATTGTGGTTGTTTATCTTAGCAATACCTGCTAAAACAACAGCGCCGGAGGATACGCGTATCCTATCATTGCGTCCTATAGATCAATAGAGCGTTAACAGTATTAGCTCAGAGATCTGGACAAGCCAACACATACGTCTGCAATTGATTAGCAAGCTGTGTCATAATAAAACATCATTGGGCGCTCCCATAGATAGCAAATCTGATTAAATACCTGTTTGTTGAGAGTCCATTCTGACAGCAACAAGCGACCCGTAAGAGAACGGGAGTGCGATAAAACAATCAGACTACCCAGAATATGACGGACCAAAACTGAACTTGGTGTACTATAACCAACAGACGGATTCTTTCCATTAAATTGAATAACGGAAACGAAAGAGTGCCTCCCTGGTTCCGGAGATACGCCACTACTGTCGAATTAAAGGACAGGAATTTGGGCATGCGTTTCTGAATAATGTTCATGCAATGACATAAAGCAAGCCTAAAAAACATTATTCCGCGGAAGTTAAACTGATAGCTAAAAGACTGCGGAACCCAAAGACCCTGGCACTTCGAATCCGTAGGGATCAGTATATATCCCAATCTGTTTGACTGGCAACCGTCATAACAGCCACACTAGGGTCCGGCAACTGCGGCGGCACTCTCTGAGTCAACCACCGAATGTTTGCCCCAGTCTGAATCTCTTGTAACACTAGATAGACAAGAGAATGTATAAATCAAGCAATTCATGGATTGCCGGAAAGTTGCCGTCGAAGAGAAGCTCCTCCGAGAACGAAGCGACTCTGAGAGAGTTCTTAACCTACTATCCACGCGTGGATGTAGCTAGGGCTGCATCACGTCTAACCAACTCCAATCAGCCACTGAAGGGCGGAGTTATACGTGAACAAACTACTGCCCTCAAAAGAAATTACATTGAGAATAATATCCCGTAAATCTTTTCTTGAAGACGTAATGCTAACGCCTCAGTAAGGCGGATTACGTATAATAAAGCGTCTAAGTTAAGTCTACTATACATAATGTCGTTCCCAACATTGAAATTGGAAAAGACATAAACGGCGAAAAAGAATATATGCAGTCTTTAATCACACCGTCTAGACGCATATGAACTCTCGGTATGCCCTGCTCTGCCAAAATAAACTATATGTAAAAAAGATAAAATGGCAGAAATGAGCCACGCGGACAAGAAACTAAACTATCATGCTTAGTAGCAGGCTTGTATATATATATAATATATAGCGTCGAAAAATAAAACACATGTTGTAATGACAGTATTGGACTGCGTCGGTAAGTCAGGGACAAAGTCCCTGTACCGATCGAAAAATCCGAGTCCAATGACGCTATAAGTCTCTTATCCAAGATCGCAGCAATGAAGTCCGAAAAATAATCACTGGAAGAAATGCCAGAAGATATGAAAGGCATCTTCCGATACTACTAAAGGGAAAACTCGAAATCTTTCGAATCCCTTTCGCCATCCTGTCGGACCCTATAAAGCGTTCGGTCGTCCGTAGCTTGATGCAACCGCGGACCGCACCGACCCAGCGCCGTCGGATAATTCCTGATTCGACCGAGAAACCGTCAACTGCTGGGATGCTGCGAAACAACTGTGCTAACTCGGATAGCACGTCCGTCACTGAGGCCTGAGGAGCAGCGGTCTTACGATGCATTGCCGCAGGAAGCTCCGAGATCGTTACCCCGTGCATACTTCCAATATGCGAGCGAACGGAGTGTATAGGCCTCGTGTCCCTTGGCTACCGGATGGCGCGACCTATTCGCTGTGGAATCACTGAATGCCGAAACTGATCGGATACTCGAGGTCACGTAGCCAATGTGCGGTCGTGTGCCCTGCTGTGAGGATGAGGAAGCATTAAAGACAGTCTCTCGGACTGTCAATATAACGGAGCGTCCCGAGCAACGGACATATGCTCCGAATGTAAAATATCTGAACCACAACATGCGGTCCCCTATGTTGTTGGCTTCCTCCGATCTGTCCTCAATCTGCCGTCACTGGGTGAGTACTAAAGTAATTAAAGTGCTCGCATCACCCAAATCTCCTTCCTAGACCGCAATGGACGAACCCGGCAGCCGAACCATTCGATGAATGTACGCTACACCGGGTGAGCTAGCGAATGTCATTCCGTAAGCGATAGACATATTCCATGAGCACTTATTGCCGCTAACTCTTCATTAACTATGACGACAGAGGCACACTTTTGAAAGACATCTCCATAACTCTTCGAACAAGAAACCAGAAATGCTTGGATAGCAAGCATAAAATAATAATATATATAGCGTCGTTCAATAATTCGAAAGTTTGTGTGACATTATTGGACTATGTCGGAACTGAGGGACGATGTCCCTGAACCGAACCAAAAATTTCTAAGTCCACCGACGCTATCAGTTTCTTATCCGGCATCGCAGCATATGTTGTTCCGAAAGGGAAAGCTTGAAATCCACCGAATCCCTTTCGGTATCCCGACGGACCGGATGAAACTTTCGGACGTCCGTACCCGCTTCCGCGGAGCGTCCCGACCCAGCATCGTCGGATAAAATATATGCGACAGATTCAGTTGATGCTGGGATGCTGCGATAAACTGTGCTATTAAGGAAAGCACGTCCGTTCCCGAGGCCTGTGCAGTAGCGGACTTACGATGCATTGCCGCTGGAAGCTCCGTGTACGTTGACTCCCGCACACTTCCTATGCGAACGTCCGGAGTCTGCAGGCCTCGAGTCCCCGGCTACCGACCCAGCGCTGTCGGATAATTCTCGATCCGACACCGTTTCTGTCGGCTGCTGGGATGCTGCGATAAGCTGTGCTATGTGCACAAGAATGTCCGGCGTCGAGACCTGCGGAGGCGCAGTCTATCGGTGCTTCGCCGAGGGCAGCTCCGCATCAGATGGCTCCCGCATACTTCCTATGCGAACGTCCGGAGTCCATCGGTCTCGAATCCCTGGCTGCCGGATGGTGTGACCTGGTCGCCGAAGAATCCTTGATCGGCGAAGCTGGTAATATATCGGCGGTCACGCAGCCAAGGTGCGGTCGTGTGTGCGCTGACGAGAAGAGGAAGCCTTAGCAGTCTCAGCGGACTGCCTATACAACGGAGCGTCCCGAGCGACGGACGTATGCTCCGCTAACGACACATTTGTACCACAACATCTGGGGCCAGATGTTGTTGAACGAGAGAGGGGCCTCTCTCGCTTGCCGTCCGGATGGACCGGAACGAGCTATGAACCGGACTAAAAGGCTTCCTCCGTTCTCCCTCCGATCCGCCGTCACTGGGTGTGCATTAAGTTAATTTTATAGTGCTCGCATCACCCCAAAATTCCTTCTAGACCGCAACGGACGAACCCGGCTGCCGAACCATTCGGTGAATGGACGCTACACCGGGCGAGCTAGCGGACGTCAAAGGCCGTCGAACCTACTAGGGTCCTCTTAGGCAATTGGCGTATTACATGAGCACTTTTCCGCTAGCCCTTCATTAATTGTGACGACGGAGGCACACTGTTGGAAGACATCACAGATACATCACCCTAATCTTGATCGTCTGAAATAGAAATTGATAAAGTAGAGTGACCCTGCGGGGAAAGGACCGGAGTGTCCAAATCCCCAACAACATACCGTGACATACGCTTCCCATATTGTCATCGAAATCATACGATACAGAACAGGAATTAATGCGAGTACACTGACCACATATAGAATGATAATAAGGTCAGAGGAAGACTTCCTCCTAAAACAATTGATCAATATCCTTTCAATGTGAAAAGAAAACAAGTCCTGGTACTCGCACTAACCCCTGGCAATCAAAATACATAATAATAATATGATCCATTAATATAGAAAAAATAATTGAAATCAAAATATTTTGAAAAAATATTTTTTCAGAACAGCCCAAGTTTCTGAAAAGTAACGTTGAGCCCCAATGGATCCCAAGCCTAAGTGTGGACAAAAATTTTAAAAATATTTTAAACAATTTATTCAACACTTACGAACAATAATAATGTATCTAGTTATGAATAAAATAACATAAAGATATTATTATTTAGAAATCCCCCCCTCACACAGAGGGCTGTTGTAAATGTAAACAATGAGTGTAAAAACACTAAAATAAGACTCCAGGCACCCAGGCCCGAAATCAGTTACCAAAAATACACCATCTGATGCAAAACAGAGACTTCCAGGGAAGAAACTGCAGAACATCAGATGGTAGATGCAGAACACAACGCCTAACCACCCGTAGGTGAAGACGTAAACATGGGGAAAGAACAGAATTCATTCTGTTATTAAGCTAAAACTCCCAAGAAATTTTAGTAATAATAATTACAGAAACTATGCCAAAAGCATGGGAGAATAGCAAGGGGGAACTTAAAGGACAGGGAGAGAGGAAAAACACTTGAAAAAACAGTGTAACTAAATAATCAGAATGACAACAAAATGGCTGCTGCCTTGAAAATAGGTAACTTAACATAATTTCATTAAAAAATTTTAAGTTACAGCCCTGATAATATTCTGTCACACATTCTTTTCCTCTCCTCCTTTTCTATCCTCCTTAGAATCACCATTTCACTAATATTTATGTGTCTGGCATCATTTAAACTGAGATTTAAAAGCACAAAGATCAGTCAGATGTTAACTGATGAAGGGCCAAACTTAGAATGATAAATGGCGCCAATTTCGGAACGTCCTTGACACTGCGCATGCGCAGTGGGGGCGAGGTGTGGAGGGCCTTTCAGGACATGTTTTCTTTAGTTTTAGATGCAAATTTTGGGGATTGGGGGGCAAAATTTGTGTTTGGCCCTATATTTTAAGAGTTAGCACCAGCTATGTCTGGGTCATTGGTACAGTATAAAAATATTAAATTTTTCAAAATATTTCAACAAAACCATATCATGTGACCCCTCACTGGAACGAGCTCATTGAGCTCGTTCCAATGAGGGGTCACATGATATGGTTTTGTTGAAATTTTTTATAAAATTTAAAAAACTTATATTTGAAATAATAAATTTTGATATCGTCTGCATTGGGTAAAGGGTTATCAGACATCTTTAGATGCAGTCTAAATTCCGAAGTATATTATATGGTTATACAAGATTATTATTATCCTTGGTGGGTGAGGGTGTGGGATGGGATGGGGAAATCTCACTCGAGGGCAAGATATTTGGTCCAGACACAAGGCTTGCTGAGTGTCTGGACCAAATATCTTGTCCTGAGGGTAGGATTTCCCCACCTCACCCACACCCCCATCAAAGATAATTTCCCCCCCCCCCCCTCTCCCCACCAAAACACACTGATGTCATCAAAAGTAATCCAGGGGCACATGCAGCTATATTAAACAATTTTGTTGTCCATTTCTAAAAAAACTGATTTGCTTAACGGAAAGAGCTCACAAAAGTTCTGTATATACCACAGGTATATACCTCAAAATTTAAACCCAATGCCAGCAAGACGGGTTAAAAATTGGAACCGAAATAAACGTTGACACATTCCGATTTCTGCAATGTATTCACATAACTTTTCGACGGGAATTTTGTGCAACACTCTCCACCCATAATGGCGTTCACACAAAAATTCATATAAAAGAGTCAAGTGTCCTTTGGTTTTGCGGTATGTGTTTTTATTTCTATTTTCTTAGACAAACGTTCGAAAGGTGACGCCAAGTTGTTTGTTTATGGAAGAACGTGCAATGCTTAAATAGTCTGTGCACTCATTAAATATGCTAATAAGCCAGTCACGTGGGTCAAGTGAGATAGATATCTAACTGACATGGCCTTCTCTCATGAGACCTGCATATCTTGCATAGGAAGTGGGGGAGAAAAAAGCTTTCCAAAGTGTAATATAACCCCATTGCCTGCTGATGTCAAAATAGAAAATTTCAAGCAACAAATGTTTCCCATAATGCAATGAAGAATTTAAACAATCCAGAGCTCTCTCAATCAAGATTGAATTGATTAAATTCCTGGTTTCATCATGGAAAAAAATTGTACATTGAAATTTAGATATTTTGACATCAGTGTACAGAGGGTTAACCCTTTGAACACTGGTGGTATCTTCCTTGCCAGTTAAATGGCAGAAATTAGAAGAGTTCATATCCATTATTTGGGGGTTGAGCAATTAATATATTTTTATACTGTACCAATGACCCAGACTTAGCTGGTGCTAACTCTAACAAAACCAGGGCCAAACACAAATTTTGCCCCCCAATCCCCAAAATTTGCATCCAAAACAAAAAGAAAACATGTCCTAAAGGACCTCCATACTACGCCTCTACTGCGCATGCGCAGTGACGCAGACGTCCCGAAATTGGCGCCAATTATCATTCTCTGTTTGGCCCTTCATCAGTCAACATCTCACTGATCTTTGTGCTTGTAAATCTCAGTTTAAAGGATGCCAGACACGTAATCTTTGGAGAAAATGTGATTCTAAGGAGGATAGAAGGAGGAGAGGAAAAAGAAGTGACAAAAAATAATCAGGGCTGTACTTAAAATTTTTTGATGAAATTATGTTAAGTTGCCTATTTTCGAGGCATGGGCCTCTTGTTGTCATTCTTGCTAAATATTGCACTGCTTATTCAGTGTTTCCTCTCCCCTAGCCTTCTAAAGTCCCCCCTTGCAATTCAACCATGCTTTTGGCATATTTTTGAGAAATTTCATTTCTAAAATTTCCTGGGAGAGTTGCTTGGTTACAGAATGTTTTCTGTTATTTTCCCCATAGTTACGTTTTCACCCATGGGTGTATAACGTTTGTGTTCTGCATCTTCCATCTGATGTTCTGCAGATTCTCCCCTGGGAGTCTCTGTTTTGCATCAGATAGAGTGTAATTTGATGACTGATTCCGGGCCAGTTTTTTCAGTGCCTGGAGTCATGTTTTCTGGTGTTTTTACACTGTTTGTTTACATTGGCAACAGCCTTTTTTGAGGGGGCTGTTTGCCTTTGCTGTAGTTTATCTCTCTATAAGATACATTTATATTATCCGTAAGTGTCTCATTAATTATTTAATATAAATTTAAAATTTTTGACCACACTTTGCCATCGGATCCATTGGGGCTCAACGTTACTTTTCAGCAACTTGGGCTTCGCTGAAAAAATATTTTTTTCAAAATTATTTTGATTTGCAATTGTTTTTTCATTTATTAATGGATCATGTTATTATGTATCTTTGTGTCAGGGGTTTTTGCGAGTAACTAGGACTTATTGTTGTTCTTTCACAATGAAGGGACATTGTTCAAATTGTAATAGGAAGAAATCTTCCTCTGACTTTCATGATCATTGTATTAATTGTAGTCAGTGTTCTCGCATTAATCCCTGTCCTATATGTGAATATTGGGATGAGAAACATTGGAAACGTGTGTCACGATATGTTGTTTCTGGACAAAGGGCTATGCCGGCTCTTTCTCCGCAAGGTCACTCTACTCTCTCAGTTTCTATTTCAGAGGAACCAGAACAGGGTGATGTTTCCATGTTATCTTCTACAAGTGTGCGTCCGTTGTCACAAATGAATTCAGAGCTAGCGGCAAAAGTGCTCATGGAGATTAGACAAATGTCGTCCGCTAGCTCGCCCGGTGTAGCGTCCATTCACCGAATGGTTCGGCAGCCGGGTACGTCCGATGTGGTCCAGGAGGAAATTTTGGGTGATGCGAGCACTATAAACATAATAGATGCACACCCAGTGACGGGGGATAGTGAGCGAGAACGGAGGAAGCCTTTGAGTCCGGTTCCTAGCTCGTCCAGGTCCAGCCGGGCCGCGAGCGAGAGAGGCCCCTCTCTCGTACAACAACATCTGGGACCAGATGTTGTGGTACAAAATGTGTCTTTAGCGGAGCATACGTCCGTCGCTCGGGACGCTCCGTTGTATAAGCAGTCCGCGGAGACTGTTAAGGCTTCCTCTTCTCGTCAGCGCACACGACCGCACCTTGGCTGCGTGACCGCCGATATATTACCAGCTTCGCCGATCAAGGATTCTTCGGCGACCACATCACACCATCCGGCAGCCAGGGATTCGAGACCGATGGACTCCGGACGTTCGCATAGGAAAAGTATGCGTGAGCCATCTGATGCGGAGCTGCCCTCGGCGAAGCAGCAAAAGACTGCGCCTCCGCAGGTCGCGACGCCGGACATTCTTGTGCAGATAGCACAGCTTATCGCAGCATCCCAGCAGCCGACAGAAACGGTGTCGGATCGAGAATTATCCGACGGCGCTGGGTCGGTACGCTCCGCCGAAGCATCGGGGGCGGACGACCGGGAACATCATGAGGTCCGACCGGATGGTGAAAGGGATACGGATGACTTGGAGCTATCCCTTTCGGAACAACATAAAGCTGCCGTGGACTTCATCCGGCACTTTCTCCCTCAAGTTGTTCCGTCGGGCCAGACTGCTGCGGTTCCGGACAAGAGAATTATAGCGTCATTGGACTCTGAATTTTTTGAGCGGTTCAGGGACATCGCTCCCGAGTTTCCGTCGAGGTCCAATAATGTTGCAAGAACATTTGAATTATTGAACGACGCTATATTTAAACTTGCTTCCAGGACGGGGAAAGCAGGTTTCTTGTCCGCTAATACTCTCAACCTGCCTTTCATTAATGCAAGGAATAAATTCGACACGGCAGGACAGGGTATACCGAGAGTTCCTCTGCGTATGGACGACGAGGCGGAAGACTTAGAGCTATCATTACCGTCGTCGGCTTCTATTCCAACCGCGGTGTTGGAAACAGCTATTGCGTCTAACAGAGCCAATTTAGATGCCTTATCTTACGCAGATCACCTTACTAAGGCGTTATCACTGCGCCTTCAGGGGAAAGAGTTTCAGGATATACAATCCTCTTTAAGACTTCTTTCAAGGGCAGTAGCTTATTCCACGTGTAACTCCGCCCTTTCAGTGGCAAATCTGGAGTTGGTTAGACGTGACGCAGCCCTAGCTACATCCACACTAGTGGATACTAAGGTGAAGAACTCTCTTAGAGTCGCTTCGGTCTCAGGAGAACTTCTCTTTGACGGCAAGCTTTCTGCTATTTATGATAAAATTACAAAGAAAGCTAAGGATTCTCTGTTGTTCAAATCTGCTCCTAAGAAGTCGGATACAGCAGACACGAATAAGACAGGCACTTCTGGGTCTAATGCGCCCAAGAGAGGTTCCTATAGAGGTTCCGGTGCGTCCTCTTGGTCTTATTCGAGAGACCGTCAGGGTAGCGACTCTCGTTCGGGACGTCCTTCAGGCCGGGACAATCGGTCGGATGCCCCGAGGTCGACGGGGCGAGGTACGGGCCGTGGAGGACGTGGTTTCTCCTACCGCAGGCCTCGCAGGTCCAGGAGGTGATGGCTTAAACCTCTATCGCGTACCGGTTGGCGGAAGGTTGTCGAGCTTTTCACAAGAATGGGCGTCGATTACGGACGACCCTTGGGTGGGAGGAGTGACTTCGGAAGGTCTAAAGATATCCTTCAAACGAAAGCCTCCATTAACTCGAAGTCCAAAGTGGACTCATCTTCCGTCAAATCCGCAGAAAAGAGACGCTCTGTTATCAGAGGTGCAGTCTCTTTTAATGAAGAACGCGGTAGAGGTCGTAGAAAACCAGGAATCTCCGGGATTCTACAGCCATCTGTTTCTGGTTCCGAAACCAGACGGCTCGTTCCGTCCAGTCATAGATTTGAGCTGGATAAACAAGCTGATCGTCGCTCCGAAGTTTTATATGGAGACGATTCGATCGGTCAGAGCGAGTATTCGGGTGAACGATTATGCAACGAGCATAGATCTCAAAGATGCGTACTTTCACGTCATGGTACATCCGACATTCCGAAAGTACCTACGCTTCGCAGTCCTAGGAGTGGTGTATCAATTCCGGGCGATGTGCTTCGGATTGAATCTAGCACCCTGGGCTTTCACTCGGGTAATGAACTCGGTAATGATCTATTTCCGAGCTCATTCGTCTGCGGTAACGTCGGCCTACCTGGACGACATTCTTCAGAGGTACGGCAACGAGTTAACGCTTCAGAACGATGTTCAGAATCTTCTTCTATTGCTCCGACGTCTCGGTTTTATAGTAAACGAGGAGAAGTCGGATCTGGTGCCGTCCAAGTCATTCACTCATCTGGGAATGAGCTTCGAGACGCACAACAATCTCGTTCGTCTGCCGTTAACCAGAGCGAAATTAGTCAGTTGTTAAGCTCGCTATTGTCTGCACGCAGACAAAGTCACGGCGAGAGAATTTATGAGACTGATAGGTCTGTGCGGAGCCGCCGCGGATCTCATTCCGATGGGGCGGTTACGCACACATCCTCTTCAAATTTTCTTGACTCAGAATTGGAGTGTGAAAATTCATTCGCTCGATGTAGACGTTCTCTTGTCAGATCAAGTGAAACAAGCGATTCAGACTTGGGCAAACATTCAGTGGTTAACTCAGGGAGTTCCGCTGCAGTTGCCGGATCCGAGTTTTACCATTATGACGGATGCCAGTCAAACAGGTTGGGGTGCATCATTAATCCCAATGGATTCGAGATGCCAGGGTCTTTGGGATCCGCAATTCCTGTGCAAGCACATAAACATCAAGGAAATGATGTCAATTTGGCTTGCGTTACGTCACTGGATGGACATTATTCACAATGCTCATGTCCAAATCCTATCCAACAATACGACAGTAGTGGCGTATATACGGAATCAGGGAGGCACTCATTCAGTTCCGTTGTTCAATCTAACGGAAAGAATCCTTCTGTTTGCGCTAGAACATCACGTTCTTCTTTCGGTCCGTCACATACCAGGTCGTCTGAATGTGCTAGCAGACTCCCTTTCACCAAAGGGTCGCTTGTTGCCGTCGGAGTGGACTCTCAACAAACAAGTATTCAACCAGATTTGCTACCAATGGGAACGGCCAATGATAGACTTATTTGCGACACATCTCAACAATCAGTTGCAGACGTATGTGTCTCCGTGTCCGGATCCAAGAGCATATGCAGTAGATGCTCTGTCGATCCCTTGGGACGGAATGATAGGATATGCGTATCCTCCAGCGCCGTTAATTCAACAAGTATTGCTAAAGATAAAACAATCTCAATGCAAGATTCTGTTGGTAGCATCTCTGTCGCCACAGAGACCGTGGATAAATCTACTCAGGTGTCTGTTGTGGGACCTACCGCGAAAGCTTCCTCCACGGGAGGATCTTCTTTCGCAGGGGAAATCGCGCCAACTCAATCACAACCTGCAAGGTCTCAACCTTCACGTTTTTCCGTTGTGCGGTCCTTCTTGCATGGCAAACACTTTACAGGACGAGCAGTGGACGCGATTTCTAACTGTAGGAGGACCTCCTCTTCGCTAAACTATGCGGCTAAGTGGAAGGTTTTTCGTCGTTGGTGTAGGGATCATTCTGTAGATATATTCGATCCCTCTATACCAGACATTGCAAACTTTCTAGTATACTTGTTTGACGAAATCAAACTGCAGCCTGTTACTATAAAGGGTTATAGATCTATGTTATCTGATACCTATGCACATCATGATAGTTTACAAATTGGATCTAATGTCTCTTTATCTAAGTTGGTTAGAAACTTTTCGATAAATAGACCCAGAACTCTTAGATTAATTCCTAAGTGGAATTTAGCTTGGCTTCTTCTTAAATTGAAGGAAAAGCCATTTGAACCTCTTGGGACAGTAGATTTCAAATTCTTATCTTATAAGACAGCTTTTCTCTTAACTTTCTCTTCTGCTAGAAGAGTCAGTGAGCTTCATGCACTGTCGGTGGATGATTCTCACTATCGTAGTGTTGGGAACACTATCACCTTCACTACTAATGTGGGTTTTTTAGCTAAGAATCAGGCTCCTAATAAATATCCGGAACCTATTGTTATTAAGGCTCTTCCGTCTTCAGACGGGCGTAGGCCTTTACTCTGTCCTGTTAGAGCGTTACGTATCTATAAACAGAGATCTCAGTTTATCAGAAAGGGACGGAAACGTTTCTTTCTGTCTTTGATGCCTAATAGAAAGGACATTTCGGTCCATTCCATTGCTAGATGGATTCAATTAACTATCCGTACTGCTTATGAAGATTTATCTTCTTCTCAGCAGTCTGTGCTTAAGATTTCTGCTCATGAAGTAAGAGCTCTTTCTACTTCCTGGGCTTATGCTAATAGTGTTGCTATTACAGATTTAATGAAGGCTGCTTATTGGTCTCAGCCATCCACATTTACGAATTTTTATCTCAGAAATATTGAGTCCATTTCTGGTGACCTGCATTTGTTTAGGTCCGTTATCTGTTGCTCAGAATGTCGTCCACTAAACAGTTGCAACTATAGTTATGCAGGCTTTCTGTTCCGGCATTGACTCCGTCCGGCTGCCCTCTTCGCTCTGGGCTATTTGACCCAGGGCAAGGGGAAGGGGGGGGGGGGGGGGGGCGGGTGTTCCCTTAGGTCACCTGCTTTATAGTGAAAAGCAAGGGAATGCCTCCTCCAAGTCAGTATTTCTGAGTCGCTTCCGGGATGGTTTTAAAGTGTAATATTAATGTTAAATTCATTCATGTCTTATTTTTAAAGTGTAGCTCGGTGTGAAGCATTTGTATATGTCAAGTGTCAAACGGGCTTTAATAAACAATACTCGGACACTTTTAAATGACTATAAAGAGTCTCAATTCTCTGGACTACTTTATTTATTGGCTTGCTTTAAAAATAATTAGTATAAGGGATATACTGGATGTTAATAGAGAACATGAATGTTATTGTGCTCAATTATTAAGGGTAGTGTATCTTTCTAATTTAATATTAAATAAGAAAGATACATGTAAAGCCTAATACTCCTTTTCTCCTTAAGGGGTTACCTCTTTACTATATAGTTGAGCTTATTGGATTTTCCTCTATGTCCTAGGCCCTCCAGCCTGTTTACTATTCAGCTAAGTCTGGGTCATTGGTACAGTATAAAAATGTTAAAAAATTTATAGTAATTTATATATTTTTTATACTTACCAATGACCCAGACGGGGATGGCCCTCCCTGGAGTTGAGAACTCTTGCCTCCCCGCTGAGTACATAGCGCTCACCAGGCACTGCCAGTAAGAATGATAATTGGCGCCAATTTCGGGACGTCTGCGTCACTGCACATGCGCAGTAGAGGCGTAGTATGGAGGTCCTTTAGGACATGATTTCTTTTTGTTTTGGATGCAAATTTTGGGGATTGGGGGGCAAAATTTGTGTTTGGCCCTGGTTTTGTTAGAGTTAGCACCAGCTAAGTCTGGGTCATTGGTAAGTATAAAAAATATATAAATTACTATAAATTTTTTAACTTTTTCAAAATATTTCAACAAAACCATATCATGTGACCCCTCACTGGAACGAGCTCATTGAGCTCGTTCCAATGAGGGATAAAATGATATGGTTTTGTTGAAAGTTTTTATAAAATTTAAAAAACTTATATTTGAAATAATAAATTTTGATATCGTCTGCGTTGGGTAAAGGGTTAACAGACATCTTTAGATGCAGTCTAAATTCCCAAGTATATTATACGATTGTACAAGATTATTATTATCCATGGTGTGTGAGGGTGTGAAATGGGGAAATCTCACCTGAGGGCAAGATATTTGGTCCAGACATGAGGCTTGCTGAGTGTCTGGGCCAAATATCTTGTCCCGAGGGTAGGATTTCCCCATCTCACACCCACTCCCATCAGAGATAACTTTTCTCCCTGACCCTCCCCCCTCCCCCCCCCCATCCCCTCCCCCCCCACCAAAATACACTGACATCATCAAAAGTAATCCAGGGGCACATGCAGCTATATCAAACAATTTTGTCGTCCATTTCTGAAAAAACTGATTTGCTTATCGGAAAGAGTTCACAAAAGTTCTGTATATACCACAGGTATATACCACAAAATTAAATCACAATGCCGGCAAGACAGGGGTTAAAAATTTGAACCAAAATGAATGTTGACACATTCCGATTTCTGCAATGTTTTCACATAACTTTTCGACGGGAATTTTGTGCAACTCTCTCCACTCATAATGGATTCATATAAAAGAGACAGATGTCCTTTGGTTTTGCGGTATGTGTTTTTATTTCTATTTTCTTAGAGAAACATTTGTCTTTTAATATTTCTGAAGTGTGATGCCAAGATGTTTGTTTATGGAAGAACGTGCAATGATTAAACGATCTGTGCACTTATTAAATATGCTAAACAATTTTGTTGTCCATTTCTGAAAAAAACTGATTTGCTTATCGGAAAGAGCTCACAAAAGTTCTGTATATACCACTGGTATATACCACAAAATTAAATCCCAGTGCCGGCAAGACAGGGGTTAAAGATTTGGACCGAAATGAACGTTGACACATTCTGATTTCTGCAATGTATTCACATAACTTTTCGACGGGAATTTTGTGCAACTCTCTCCGCTCATAATGGATTCATATAAAAGAGTCAGGTGTCCTTTGGTTTTGCAGTATGTGTTTTTATTTCAATTTTCTTAGACAAACGTTCGTCTGCTAATATTTCTGAAGTGTGATGCCAAGATGCTTGTTTATGGAAGAACGTGTGATGATTAAATGATCTGTGCACTCATTAAATATGCTAATAAGCCAGTCATGTGGGTCATGTGAGATAGATATCTAGCTGACATGGCCTTCTCACATGAGACACGCATATCTTGCATAGGAAGTAGGGGAGAAAAAGCTTTCCAAATTGTAATATAACCCCATTTCCTGCTGACTTCAAAATAGGAAATTTCAAGCAACAAATGTTTCCCATAATGCAATGAAGAATTTAAACAAACCAGAGCTCTCTCAATCAAGATTGAATTGATTAAATTCCTGGTTTCATCATGGAAAAAAATTGTACATTGAAATTTTGATATTTTGACATCAGTGTACAAAGGTTTAACCCTTGGAACATTGGTGGTATCTTCCATGCCCGTTAAATGGCAGAAATTAGAAGAGTCCATATCCATTATTTGGGAGTTGACCAATTAATATATTTTTATACTGTACCAATGACCCAGACATAGCTGGTGCTAACTCTTAAAATATAGGGCCAAACACAAATTTTGCCCCCCAATCCCCAAAATTTGCATCTAAAACTAAAGAAAACATGTCCTGAAAGGCCCTCCACACTTCACCTCTACTGCGCATGCGCAGTGTCAAGGACGTTCCGAAATTGGCGCCATTAATCATTCTAAGTTTGGCCCTTCATCAGTTAACATCTGACTGATCTTTGTGCTTGTAAATCTCAGTTTAAATGATGCCAGACACATAAATATTAGTGAAATGGTGATTCTAAGGAGGATAGAGAAGGAGGAGAGGAAAAATGTGTGACAGAATATTATCAGGGCTGTAACTTAAAATTTTTTAATGAAATTATGTTAAGTTACCTATTTTCGAGGCAGCAGCCATTTTGTTGTCATTCTGATTATTTAGTTACACTGTTTTATAAGTGTTTTCCTCTCTCCCTGTCCTTTAAGTCCCCCCTTGCTATTCTCCCATGCTTTTGGCATAGTTTTTGTAATTATTATTACTAAATTTTCTTGGGAGTTTTAGCTGAATAACAGAATGAATTCTGTTTTTTTCCCCATGTTTACGTCTTCACCTACGGGTGGTTAGGCGTTGTGTTCTGCATCTACCATCTGATGTTCTGCAGTTTCTTCCCTGGAAGTCTCTGTTTTGCATCAGATAGTGTATTTTTGGTAACTGATTCCGGGCCTGGGTGCCTGGAGTCTTATTTTAGTGTTTTTACATTCATTGTTTACATTTACAACAGCCCTCTGTGTGAGGGGGGGATTTCTGGAAAATAATATCTTGATGTTATTTTAATCATAACTAGATACATTATTATTGTTCGTAAGTGTCGAATAAATTGTTTAAAATATTTTTAAAAATTTTGTCCACACTTAGGCTTGGGATCCATTGGGGCTCAACGTTACTTTTCAGAAACTTGGGCTGTTCTGAAAAAATATTTTTTCAAAATATTTTGATTTCAATTATTTTTTCTATATTAATGGATCATATTATTATTATGTATTTTGATTGCCAGGGGTTAGTGCGAGTACCAGGACTTGTTTTCTTTTCACATTGAAAGGATATTGATCAATTGTAATAAGAGGAAGTCTTCCTCTGACTTTTATAATCATTCTATATGTGGTCAGTGTACTCGCATTAACTCCTGTTCTGTATCGTATGATTTCGATGACAATATGGGAAGCGTATGTCACGGTATGTTATTGGGGAATTGGACACTCCGGTCCTTTCCCCGCAGGGTCACTCTACTTTATCAATTTCTATTTCAGACGATCAAGATTAGGGTGATGTATCTGTGATGTCTTCCAACAGTGTGCCTCCGTCGTCACAATTAATGAAGGGCTAGCGGAAAAGTGCTCATGTAAATACGCCAATTGCCTAAGAGGACCCTAGTAGGTTCGACGGCCTTTGACGTCCGCTAGCTCGCCCGGTGTAGCGTCCATTCACCGAATGGTTCGGCAGCCGGGTTCGTCCGTTGCGGTCTAGAAGGAATTTTGGGGTGATGCGAGCACTATAAATCAACCAATGCACACCCAGTGACGGCGGTTCGGAGGGAGAACGGAGGAAGCCTTTTAGTCCGGTTCATAGCTCGTTCTGGTCCATCCGGACGGCGAGCGAGAGAGGCCCCTCTCTCGTACAACAACATCTGGCCCCAGATGTTGTGGTACAAAATGTTTCGCATTCGGAGCATACGTCCGTCGCTCGGGACGCTCCGACATATAGTCAGTCCGGAGTAGACTGTCAATAAGGCTTCCTCATTCTCATGGTAGCGCACACGACCGCTCTTGGCTACGTGACCACGGATATCCAGTCAGCTTCGCCAGTCAGAGAATCATCGGCGACCAGGTCACACTATCCGGTAGCCAGGGACACGAGGCCTGCAGACTCCTGACGTTCACATAGGAAGTGTGCGGGAGTCAATGTACACGGAGCTTCCGGCGGCAATGCATCGTAAGACCGCTACTGCACAGGCCTCGGGAACGGACGTGCTTTCTTAAATAGCACAGTTTATCGCAGCATCCCAGCATCAACTGAATCTGTCGCATATTTTTTATCCGACGATGCTGGGTTGGGACGCTCCGCGGAAGCGGGTACGGACGTCCGAAAATTTCATCCGGTCCGACGGGATACCGAAAGGGATTTGGAGGATTTCGAGCTTTCCCTTTCGGAACAACATATGCTGTTGTGTATGTCATCTGACTTGGTCTTCTACAGCTTCTTTCATCGGACCAGATTGCTGCGATGCCGGATAAGAAACTGATAGCGTCGGTGGACTTAGAAATTTTTGGTTCGGTTCAGGGACATCGTCCCTCAGTTCCGACATAGTCCAATAATGTCACACAAACTTTCGAATTATTGATCGACGCTATATATATTATTTTATATGCTTGCTATAACCAAGCATTTCTGGTTTCTTGTTCGCAAAGTTACGGAGATGTCTTTCAAAACTGTGCCTCTGTCGTCATAGTTAATGAAGAGCTAGCGGCAATAAGTGCTCATGGAATATGTCTATCGCCTACGGAGTGACATTCGCTAGCTCACCCGGTGTAGCGTGCATTCATCGAATGATTCGGCTGCCGGGTTCGTCCGTTGCGGTCTAGGAAGGAGATTTGGGTGATGCGAGCACTTTAATTACTTTAGTACTCACCCAGTGACGGCAGATTGAGGACAGATCGGAGGAAGCCTGTTAGTCCGGTTCCTGGCTTGTCCAGGTCCGTCTGGGCTGTGAGTGAGAGAGGTCCCTCTCTCGTCCAACAACATAGGGGACCACATGTTGTGGTTCTGATATTTTACATTCGGAGCATATGTCTGTCGGTCGGGACGCTCCGTTATATTGACAGTCCGAGAGACTGTCCATAATGCTTCCTCATCCTCACAGCAGGGCACACGACCGCACATTGGCTACGTGACCTCGAATATCCGATCAGTTTCGTCATTCAGTGATTCCACGGCGAATAGGTCGCGCCATCCGGTAGCCAAGGGACACGAGGCCTATACACTCCGTTCGCTCACATATTGGTAGTATGCACGGGGTAACGATCACGGAGCTTCCAGCGGCAATGCATTGTAGGACCGCTTCTCCTCAGGCCTCAGTGACGGACGTGCTATCCGAGTTAGCACAGTTGTTTCGCAGCATCCCAGCAATTGACAGTTTCTTGGTCGAATCAGGAATTATCCGACGGCGCTGGGTCGGTGCGGTCCGCGGTTGCATCAGGTACGGACGACCGAACGCTTTATAGGGTCCGACAGGATGGCGAAAGGGATTCGAAAGATTTCGAGTTTTCCCTTTCGTAGCATCGGAAGCTGCCATTCATATCTTCTGGCATTATCTTCCAGTGATTGTTATTTCGGACTACATTGCTGCGATGTTGGATAAGAGACTTATAGCGTCATTGGACTCGGAATTTTCGATCGGTTCGGGGACATTGTCCCTGACTTACCGACGCAGTCCAATAATTTCATTACAACATGTGTTTTATTTTTCGACGCTATATATGCATACAAGCCTGCTACCAAGCATGATAGTTTAGTTTCTTGTCCGCGTTGCTCATTTCTGCCGTTTTATCATTTATACGAATAGTTTATTTTGGCAGTGCAGGGCATACCGAGAGTTCATATGCATCTAGACGGTGTGGTTTAAGACTGGAAATATTCTTTTTCGCCGTCTATGTCTTTTCCAACTTCAATGTTGGAAACGACAATGATGTCTAGTAGACTTATCTCAGACGCTTTATCATACGTGAGGCGTTATCATTACGTCTTCAAGAAAAGATTTACGGGATATTATTCTCAATGTAATTTCTTTTGAGGGCAGTAGTTTGTTCACGTATAACTCCGCCCTTCAGTGGCTGATTGGAGTTGGTTAGACGTGACGCAGCCCTAGCTACATCCACGCGCGTGGATAGTAAGGTTAAGAACTCTCTCAGAGTCGCTTCGTTCTCAGTGAAGCTTCTCTTCGACGGCAACTTTTCAGCAATCCATGAATTGCTCGATTTACACGTTCTCTTGTCTATCTAGTGTTACAAGAGATTCAGACTGGGGCAAACATTCGGTGGTTGACTCAGAGAGTGCCACTGCAGTTGCCGGACCCGAGTGTTGCTGTTATGACGGTTGCCGGTCAAACAGATTGGGATATAATACTGATCCCAACGGATTCGAAGTGCCAGGGTTTTTGGGTTCCGCAGTCTCTTAGCAACCAATTATCTTCCGCGGAATAATGTTTTTTAGGCTTGCTTTATGTCATTGCATGAACATTATTCAGAAACGCATGCCCAAATCCTGTCCGTTAATTCGACAGTAGTGGCGTATCTCCGGAACCAGGGAGGCACTCTTTCGTTTCCGTTATTCAATTTAATGGGAAGAATCCGTCTGTTGGTTATAGTACACCAAGTTCTGTTTTGGTCCGTCATATTCCGGGTCGTCTGATTGTTTTACCGGACTCCCGTTCACTTAGGGGTCGCTTGTTGCTGTCAGAATGGACTCTCAACAAACAAGTATTCAATCAGATTTGCTATCTATGGGAGCACCCAATGATGATTTATTTACGACACAGCTTGCTAATCAATTGCAGACGTATGTGTTGGCTTGTCCGGATCTCTGAGCTAATGTTGTTAACGCTCTATTGATCTATAGGACGGAATGATAGGATACGCGTATCCTCCGGCGCTGTTGTTTCAGCAGGTATTGCTAAGATAAACAACCACAATACATTTCTGTTGATAGCATCTCTATCTTCACAGAGACCATGGGTAATTTACTCTGTTGTCTACTGTGGGACTTAACGTGAAATCTTCCTCAGTGTGTGGATCTTTTTTCACTGGGTAAATCGTGTCATCTTTATCACAGCCCGCAAGGTCGCAACCTTCATGTATTCCATTGTGTGGTCCGTATTGCATTGTAAGCATTGTACTGGACGAGCTTTGGACGCGATTTCTTACTATAGGAGATCCTCTTCTTCGCTATTCTATGCGGCTAAAGTGGAGGCTCTTCCGTCGTTGGTGTAGGGATCATTATGTTCATATTGTTGATCCCTCCATACTACTCATTGCAATTTTTTAGTATACTTGTTTCACAAGATCTACTGCAGCCTGTCATTATTAGGTTATAGGTTTATGTTACCTCATACCTATGCACTCTAGGATAGTTTACAATTGAGTCTTATGTCTCTTTATCTAAGTCAGTTAGTAACTTTTTGATAATTAGACTTAGAATCTTTAGATTAAATTCCAATATGGAATTTAACTTCGGTTCTTATTTAGCTAAGTAATCATTTGAGCCTCTGGAAACAGTAGTTTTCAAATTCTGACCTTTTAGACAGTAATTCTGTTGGTTTCTCTTTTACTGAAGAGTCAGTGAGTTTCATGCACTATCGATGGATGATTTTCACTTTCGTAGTTTAGGAATCACTACTTCCTTTACTATTTAGGTTGGATTTTTGCATTAGAGTTAGGCTCCTAATATCCGGAACCTATTGTTATTAAGGTCCTTCCGTCTTCATACGGGCATAGGCCTTTACTCTTTCCGGCTAGAGTTTATGTATTTATAAACAGATATCTGTTTATTACTACGGGCGTAAGCTTCTTCTGTCTTTGATGCCTAGTAGAAGGACGTTACGCTCCATTCTATTGTTAATGGATTCTATTAACTATCGGTACTGCTTATGGTATATCATTGACTCAGCAGTTGTGCTTAGATTTCGGCTCATGAAGTAAGAGTTCTTCTACATCTTGGGCTTACATTAATAGTGTCGCTATTATAGATTTTTGAAGGCTGCTCATTGCGCTCAGCCATCCACATTCATGAATTTTTATCTCAGAAATATCGAGTCCATTTCTGAAGGCCTCTATTGTTAGGTCTATTATATACTGCTCAGAATGTCATTCACTTAACAGTTGCTACTATAGCTAGGTAGGCTGTCTGTTTCGGCAGTGTCTCCGTTCTGCTGCCCTCTTCGCTCTGGGCTATTTGACCCAGGGCAAGAAAAAGGGGGGGGGAAGGGTGTTCCCTTGGGTCACCTGTTTTACTATGAAAACAAGGGGATACCTCCTCCGGAGTTAGTAATTCTGAGCTGTTGTTGGGATGGTTGTTTAGTGAGAAGTTTATGTTTTAAAAATTCATTCAAGTCTTAGTTTTTAAAGTATAGCTTTTAAATATTGCGTATGTCAACGGACATGATTATGCAATCCTCAGACACTTTTAAGGAGTATAAGAGTCTCTATTCTCTAGACTTACTTTATTTATTGGCTTACTTTAAAAATTATTAGTATAAGGATTATATTGGATATTAATAGAGTACATGGATGTATGAAGCTCAATTTTGGAAGGTGTTGTATCTTTCTAATTTATCATAAATAAGAAAGATACATGTAAGGCCTATTACTTCTTTTTCCCTACAGGGGATGACTCTATTTTATATTATTGAGCGTATTCCATTTTGCTCTATGTCCTTGGCCCTCCAGCCTTTTTACTATTCAGCTATGTCTGGGTCATTGGTACAGTATAAAAATGTTAAAAAATTTATAGTAATTTCTATATTTTTTATACTTACCAATGACCCAGACGGGGATGGCCCTCCCAGGAGTTGGGAACTCTTGCCTCCCCGCTGAGTACATAAAGCTTACCAGGCACTGGTAATTAGAATGATTAATGGTGCCAATTTCGGAACGTCCTTGACACTGCGCATGCGCAGTAGAGGTGAAGTGTGGAGGGCCTTTCAGGGCATGTTTTCTTTGGTTTTAGATGCAAATTTTGGGGATTGGGGGGCAAAATTTGTGTTTGGCCCTATATTTTAAGAGTTAGCACCAGCTATGTCTGGGTCATTGGTAAGTATAAAAAATATAGAAATTACTATAAATTTTTTAACTTTCGACATGCAGCCTTCAGGTTGCACATTTGGAAATTTTAATTGTTAACCACACACATTCACTTAGTAGCCATGCTACTTAATGAAATTATGACGTATCGTGTTGCTGGACCGGAAAAGTGGCCTCTCGTGTTGAAAGAGTTAAGCAGGATACTGTCGTACGCAAATCAAACAAGTTGGTCATAATGAGGTCTAATTCTGACTTCAGTTAATTTTACTACCTCAGAATAGGTATTCTAACATGCAGTTTTCAGGTATTATTATTATTATTTATTGGGGTTTAATTACACTTTCAAATGCCATGGTCACCTCGTGTCGGATATTTTTACGGATTGAGGAAGCTGTAGAAACCCACCAAGCAATGCCCAGCTACTGTCAGACTCCCCAAGGTACTAACTCCACACAAGCAGGGTTAGCATTGGTTGAAGAAAAGCGCACCATCGACGTACAGTATGCCTTAGTACAAACACAGCACCAATGTGCCCCCACATGGGCAATTCGGATTGAGTGCCTTGCCCAAGGACACAGTGCAGTTGCCCCTGGCAGAGATCAAACCATGGACCTTTTAGTGTGAAGTCCAGTGCCGTAACCACTAGTCTTTACGTAACTTTGCAGGTTATATTCGGTATATCCTGGCAATGATTTCTAGTAAAGTTTTGGCTGTTTGTCTTTTTAGGCTGTCAATACCAAACTGGGCAACACTACCAATATAGCTGACTTGGCTTTCCATGTGTGACAAAAATTTGATAAATATGTCAAGACTATTAATCTTTTGGGGTCTAGAGATGTATTTTGCATTTTTGATACTCTTTGACAAAGTTTGCGATGAGGTAAAAAGATGTGTTTTGGAAGCAAAAGATGAAATATTTTAGCTGTATGGGGAAAAATTATGGTGTCATCGTCTAGTCATGTTAAGGGAAGGGATAACTGTGGCTGATGCATATTCCTGCCTAGGACAGAGAATCTATTATGACCAGAATAAGGATAATTTGAGCACTTTTATCCCTGTGCTCATTGATATCAAAATGTCAAAATTTCAAGCAGCAAATTTTTTCCCATAATGTAACTTGAAATTTAACAATTTCAGTCATGTTTGACAGCGCTTACTGAGCTCTCAAACAAGATTGAATTGGTTAAATTCCTAACTTTTTTTTTTTATTATAGGGTTTTAATGACACATTTGACAGCCAAGGTCACCTTGTGTCAGACTCTTTTGCAGGCGGAGGAAGCTGGAGTACTTGTAGAAAACCACTGAGAAGTAGCAAGAAACTGTCAGACTCTCCAGTGTACTAAATCTGCATGAATCAAATTAGTATTGGTTGAAGACAAGTGCACCATCAACATGCAGTATGCCTTAGTACACAGTACCAACATGCCCCACGTGGGTAATTGGGATTAAGTGTCTTGTCGAAGGACAACGCAGTTAACCCCGGTGGGATTGAACCATAGACCTTTCAGTTTGAAGTCAAGTGTTGTAACCACTGAGCCACCGCATCTTCACCAGTTAAAATTTTTGTCATTTCATTTTTAGGACAAATATGACTAGCTCCCTTCCGTATGGACAATCTGGTAATATTAGTGCAAACCCATGGAATCAAGCATCAAATCGAGGCTCTTGGAAAAGGAATGAACTGGAAAGGACAATGAGTACAATTGGTCATTCTAATCGTAAGTTGTAGTATCATATGGGCATTCCATCCTTTCTATATCCTTACTCTGATAAATGAAGTGCAGTTGAAACTAGAAGTTCGGTCACAATTAGTACAGAAAATCCTTGTTGGTTAATGTGCTTCTTACTACAGAAGAATGAAATGTAGTTTGAAATACACAATAGTGCTCAAACGACTAGTGAATTCCAAAGTCGACTAGTCAATACCCAAAATTCAAGTCGACTTCGACTAGTCATTGGTGATAACTTGTCTCCTTATAACAGTGTTAGTGTTCCGGTAGAGTGCTGAAGGTCCAAATTTGGCTTCACTTGGGCATTCATATACAGCAACTTACTGGAACATTATTCTGTTAATGTGCTTCTAATTATGCTAAGAGTGAAATTATATAGTCTTATTCAATTTGCCTTGTTGCGATTTATGGGAGAGTGCCTATAAATTGCAACAAGGCAAATTAATAACATATCCTGATAGCCCAAAATAATCCAGCACTCTACTAGTACCAGTTAAAACAAACTACTGTCACTACTATTAGATGGCAATAGATGTATACATTGATTGCCCAATATTGCTGTTCAAACTGTCTGACAGTGGCACAGAAGGGATACTATTTACCTAAAAGCTTGAACTCCTCCGACTAGTCGACTGCACAATTGAGAGTTGACTACTGGTTTGCCCAGAGTCGACATCGACTAGTCGACTAATCGTTTGAGTACTAATACACAAGAGTGTTTGCAATGTACAATGCAAAATATAATGTGCTATTAGCAAGGTCGGTAGTGAAATCAGGAACTGAACAGATCAAACAGAAAGAAATCATTGAGACTACAGTATGTAGAGGGAGGATTACTACTAAATCGCTGTGTGATAGATTTTTCACTTAGTAATTATTTACAATTTCTGAGGACAAAACACAAGAAGCACTTGCAAACTTTCATCACGTGGACCACTGGGTCACACCCAGTGGTCCATGTGATGAAAGTATGCATGTGTTTCCAGGGCTTGCATTTTAGAACCGTGGCCAGGCTGATAAATAAGCCAGGTAAAAAGGGCCAACAGGCCTGATTTGCACTGTTCACGGCTGATTTCACAATTACATAAACTGTGGCAGACGCATTTGCCGGCTTGATAGATTGGCGACCAGGCTGACTGATCAGCCTGGTGAGAAATGTTTTGAGGCTGATTACCAGGCCTGGGCTGATAGGCCTGGTGAAAATGCAAGTCCTGTGTTTCCTGTGCTGTTATGAACAATTATTAGTACCTTTCGAGTGGAGAATATATGGTGTTGCGATTAAGTTGTAATCGTTATTCTGTATTCACTATGCAGTCAAATTTTAATATCTACAGTACATGGAGAGTGGATTGTAACTAAATCACCTGGGGAGTGGAGTTGTCACCCAAAGTATCACTTTCAAATTCTGTACATGTGGACAAAAAACACAAGCAATGTTTCAGCCAATGGACCTCCAGGTCTAACCCGGAGGTCCATTGGCTGGAACTTTGCTTGTGTCCGTTATACTTTATGCTTTTATGCCAATTATTGTTTGGGTGGAATCTCCACTCTGCCGGTGATTTAGTGATAATACACTCTCCACGTACTGTATTTACATCATTACATATACATGTATCCCAGTAGAGGCTGGGAATGATGTTAATGATCTCTTTACTTTTACAGAATTGTTGGGCATACTGTTTTTCTATAGGAATTAAGTTATGCTAATAGGGCAGTTTGCGTTTGATAGGAACAAAAAGTGCACTTACTCAGCAGGCTATTACTTCAAAATAGTGCACAGTACTGTGGCAGAACAGTGGAGCCCACTTAATTGGATATCTCTTAACTGAATAACCCTATTAATTGAATATAATTTCCAAACACAAAACCATTTACCATACCTCCAGTACAAATTTGGCCTGTTAATTGAATATAGATTATAGAGTAAACTCCTGTTAATTGAATAAAAAATCTTGCAACCTTTCGAGAAATTACCTTGACTTTTCCCCAGTTTCCTTTGTTTATAGACCTATTTGACCTATTTGGCCTCAGTACATCTAATACAGACATTTAATTTATTTTATCTTGTTTGACAGAGCTCATAGAGCTCTGTCAAACAAGATATAATAGAATAAATGCTAAGTTTATCTCTACAATACAGGAAAGTGACACAATCCCTGTTAATTTAATACTCCTGTCAATTGAATACTCCTGTTAATTGAATAACAGAATAAATGCCAAGTCTACCTCTAGAGAATACACGAAAGTGACACATGTACAGTCCCTGTTAATTGAATACTCCTATTAATTGAATAATTTTCATTGGCAAAGTTACTATTCATTTAACAGGAGTCACTATTCAGTTAACAGGGTTCCACTGTACTTCCAGTTTCAGCTGTAGTGGTAGTGTTCTATTTCTAAATTTCAATTGAGAGACTTTTGAGAGACTTTTGAAGGAAGACAGAGTAGCAGGACTAAACAAATAGAGAATCCAAATGCTTGTGGGCAAATGTTTCACAATTCAAGCATTTTACAAAATTTAGTGGAAATGTATGTCACCCAAATGGGCAGCCATAAGCACCCAGCTCCACTGGATGCCTTTTTGTCAAAGCGGTGCATAGACTTTCACCCAACTCATTCACAGATTTCATTATGTCATGATTGCTGTGCCTATTCAGTGTTATGCGATACAATACAGACTTGGGAAATTTTACAGATGCACCATGTGTGGAATCTGGATTACAAGTAAGAATGTATTGGATTGGGCATTATGCGCCTGAGTAACTTTATGACTTGAATGAAATGCTTCAACACAAACAGTGTCACGCAAGAAAGTTATCGCACTATCAAAGGTGATATTTTGCTTTAAAAACAAAAAACAGCAGCTTCATTCACTGAAGTTTAACCCCTAGCACTCTCGTATCGCAACAGAATATTTGCCAGTCACCTTGTTTTTCTTTTGTTTAACTTTGAATTTAACCAATTATATCATGTTTGACAGAGCTCAGTCAAGGTATATTTGGTTAAATATCGGATTGCATTATGGGAAATATTTGCTGCTGAAAGCTTTACCATTTTAACAGAGTGCAGAGGATTAAACATAGCTTAAATCCAGAACACAACTCGGATAGAGTACAGAATAACAATCAAAGACCCATTGGTGTCGCTTTTTCTGTATTTCACGCACCTTTGGCACACATGAAATGCAAGAAAATCTCCACCTCAAGTCATTGATTTCAGTCCCCCTTACTCTACCCTTGTTGTATTCTGTCTTATTATTTTTAGAGAATCTTTTCCTTACAAAACATAGGTTTTAACCTCTCGTTTGAATGAACTACTTTCTTTCATTCCAATGAGGGGGTATAAGCTATGTTGCGAAGGAGATAAAAATGAGAATTTTATCTTTTCAAGAGAACAATTTGCAAGCGGCATCTGCTACTCAGGTTGGATAAAGAGTAACAAAAATGTTTTTTAGAGATCTTTTGTGATCTTGGCAAGTGTTTTAACCCTTTCAACCCGGTGTGCATAAATTTTTGCATGAAGAAAAATTTGGGAGTGAATGAGCAGATGATATAAAGAGTAAAAAATCTGAAGCAAGGCTCGGTGATAATTTAATCCAATAGCTTGACTGAGCAGCTAGATTAAAATTTTACTGATCCTTCCAAAAAAGCCAGGATGGTTTTGCCAATTTTGCCGTTGACATTGTGGACTTAAATGACACCTTCCAGGTCGCCAGTGTTGAAAGGGTTAATACTGATCACAAAGTGTACTTGAAAATCATTAGATTTAACCTATGAAGAGGCTTGAATGCCTTTAAATTTAGTTATTACAATTAAGGGGTTTCTGTCATCTTTTTTTTTCTCTCAAAAATTGTAAATTATTGAGTGTTTTAGTATGGTAGACAGCTGTTAAATAAAGAACCACTTTGCCGGTGAAATATAGTCAAATAACAGCTGTATTCAATGATAAGGATTCCACAGCATTGCATCATTTCCATGGGGAATTACAGTTTGTAAGAGGTGTACATGGCAGATGCTGGGGTTATAAATGTTCTTGTCCCTATATCCTAATAAATTCTGATTGGTCAGAATGCCTAGGATAAATAGCCATGGCAAAGGGTGCACCCAACATCCAAGGTATATGAGAGCGTGCAACATCCAGGGTATAAGGGCACGTGAAAAATCGAGGGGTATATGGTTTAAATGAAAGTTTTTCGCATTCACTCGCCTCAGTATAAAAATCGAACCAAAAAACCTGAAAATTATCACAAATATCATCAGATTTCTGACTTTTCGATCATATTTTGCTGTTATTAATTAAATAGTCGAATAATTAAATCAACAAATATTTAGCTTCCGATATGTTTTCCAGTAATAACCCAAGGGATGTAACTCTATCTGTTGTCTTCTGTATTTGTAAAAACAAAACAGTTATTCACGAGTTTGGTACAACTGATTGCGGAGCGTGAGAAACGCATCCACAAATTTGTTTCTATTGTGTTTCAAACGGGACAAAAATGTTATCTCCGCCAACATGTATGGTATATGGAGGTTTAATACCTGGATGTCTCATTTAAACACCGAGCATCCAGGTATTAAATCTACATATACCATACATGTTGGCGGAGATAACTTATAATATCACATTGTATCTCATGACAGAACCTTTTTAAAATTTTATAACTTTTCCAAAATCTTAACAGCATTTTGTCATTTTCCTAAACTTTTCAAAGCCTGGAAAGTTATTTTGAACTCTTTCTTGGTTGCATATGCCCAAGTAATATACAAATTAAGAAGTCGTAAAAAAATTATTTTTTGAAACAATTTCAACAAAACCATATCTTGGCTCACACTCCAATGAAAAGTCCTTGAATTTTGGCCCCTTCCATGAAAAGTGCTGAATTTGTTTCTATCCTTGAAAAGTAATTGATTTTTCACCACCTCCCTTGAAAAGTAGTTTACCTGTAACCTCTGAGATGAAAAGTTTAATGACAACCCACCTCACATACATGCAATGCCACAAACACAGTTAGGAACCATATCTCTCTATCCCTTGAGGGCAACAAGGTGCCATCTGCAATGCTTTTGGCACCTTTTTGCACTTGAGGTATATTATATATCGAGCTTGTTGGGTTTTTCAGAAATCATGTCCTCGAGGCAGAAATTATTTTGTGTTGTTTGTATCAGAGTTACAATAGTCCTTAAAAATCATGGTCCGAGTCCTCCTTGAAAAGTGCTTAAATAGTGCTTGAATTTGATTATCTGATATCAGTGAGAACCCTGATATCATGTTACCCCTTCATTGGAATGAGCTAATCAGTGATGGAGTTCACTTAATTGTTTTTCTCTTTAATTGAATAATCCTCTTAATTGAATATAATTTCCAACCACAAACTTATATTTTTATACTGTACCAATGACCCAGACTTAGCTGGTGCTAATTCTAACAAAACCAGGGCCAAACACAAATTTTGCCCCCCAATCCCCAAAATTTGCATCCAAAACAAAAAGAAATCATGTCCTAAAGGACCTCCATACTACGCCCCCACTGCGCATGCGCAGTGTGACGAACGTCCCGAAATTGGTGCCAATTATCATTCTCTGTTTGGCCCTTCATCAGTCAACATCTCACTGATCTTTGTGCTTGTAAATCTCAGTTTAAAGGATGCCAGACACGTAATTTTTGGAGAAAATGTGATTCTAAGGAGGATAGAAGGAGGAGAGGAAAAAGAAGTGACAAAAAATAATCAGGGCTGTACTTAAAATTTTTTGATGAAATTATGTTAAGTTGCCTATTTTCGAGGCATGGGCCTCTTGTTGTCATTCTTGCTAAATGTTGCACTGCTTATTCAGTGTTTCCTCTCCCCTAGCCTTCTAAAGTCCCCCCTTGCAATTCTCCCATGCTTTTGGCATATTTTTGAGAAAGTTCATTTCTAAAATTTTCCTGGGAGAGTTGCTTGGTTACACAATGTTTTCTGTTATTTTCCCCATAGTTACATTTTCACCCATGGGTGTATAAACGTTGTGTTCTGCATCTTCCATCTGATGTTCTGCAGATTCTCCCCTGGGAGTCTCTGTTTTGCATCAGATAGAGTGTAATTTTGATGACTGATTCCGGGCCAGTTTTTTCAGTGCCTGGAGTCATGTTTTCTGGTGTTTTACACTGTTTGTTTACATTGGCAACAGCCTTTTTTGAGGGGGGCTGTTTGCCTTTGCTGTAGTTTAACTCACTATAGATACATTTATATTATCCGTAAGTGTCTCATTAATTATTTAATATAAATTTAAAATTTTTGACCACACTTTGCCATCGGATCCATCGGGGCTCAACGTTACTTTTCAGCAACTTGGGCTTCGCTGAAAAAATATTTTTTCAAAATTATTTTGATTTGCAATTGTTTTTTCATTTATTAATGGATCATGTTATTATGTATCTTTGTGTCAGGGGTTTGTGCGAGTAACTAGGACTTGTTGTTGACTTTTCACAATGAAAGGAGTTTGTTCAAATTGTAATAGGAAGAAATCTTCCTCTGACTTTCATGATCATTGTATTAATTGTAGTCAGTGTTCTCGCACTAATCCCTGTCCTATTTGTCAATATTGGGATGATAAACATTGGAAACGTGTGTCACGGTATGTTGTTTCTGGAGAAAGGGCTATGCCGGCTCTTTCTCCGCAAGGTCACTCTACTCTCTCAGTTTCTATTTCAGAGGAACAAGAACAGGGTGATGTTTCCATGTTATCTTCTACAAGTGTGCGTCCGTCGTCACAAATGAATTCAGAGCTAGCGGCAAAAGTGCTCATGGAGATTAGACAAATGTCGTCCGCTAGCTCGCCCGGTGTAGCGTCCATTCACCGAATGGTTCGGCAGCCGGGTTCGTCCGATGCGGTCCAGGAGGAAATTTTGGGTGATGCGAGCACTATAAACATACTAGGTGCACCCAGTGACGGCGGATAGTAAGCGAGAACGGAGGAAGCCTTTGAGTCCGGTTCCTAGCTCGTCCAGGTCCAGCCGGGCCGCGAGCGAGAGAGGCCCCTCTCTCGTACAACAACATCTGGGACCAGATGTTGTGGTACAAAATGTGTCGCAAGCGGAGCATACGTCCGTCGCTCGGGACGCTCCGTTGTATAGGCAGTCCGCGGAGACTGCTAAGGCTTCCTCTTCTCGTCAGCGCACACGACCGCACCTTGGCTGCGTGACCGCCGATATATCGCCAGCTTCGCCGATCAAGGATTCTTCGGCGACCAGGTTACACCATCCGGCAGCCAGGGATTCGAGACCGATGGACTCCGGACGTTCGCATAGAAAAAGTATGCGGGAGCCATCTGATGCGGAGCTGCCCTCGGCGAAGCAGCGAAAGACTGCGCCTCCGCAGGTCTCGACGCCGGACATTCTTGTGCAGATAGCACAGCTTATCGCAGCATCCCAGCAGCCGACAGAGACGGTGTCGGATCGAGAATTATCCGACGGCGCTGGGTCGGTACGCTCCGCCGAAGCATCGGGGGGCGGACGACCGGGAACATCATGAGGTCCGACCGGATGGTGAAAGGGATACGGATGATTTGGAGCTATCCCTTTCGGAACAACATAAAGCTGCCGTGGACTTCATCCGGCACTTTCTCCCTCAAGTTGTTCCGTCGGGCCAGACCGCTGCGGTTCCGGACAAGAGGATTATAGCGTCATTGGAGCGGTTCAGGGACATCGTTCCCGAGTTTCCGTCGCAGTCCAATAATGTTGCAAGAACATTTGAATTATTGAACGACGGTATATTTAAACTTGCTTCCAAGGCGGGGAAAGCAGGTTTCTTGTCCGCTAATACTCTCAACCTGCCTTTCATTAATGCAAGGAATAAATTCGATACGGCAGGACAGGGTATCCCGAGAGTTCCTCTGCGTATGGACGACGAGGCGGAAGACTTAGAGCTATCATTACCGTCGTCGGCTTCTATTCCAACCGCGGTGTTGGAAACAGCTATTGCGTCTAACAGAGCCAATTTAGATGCCTTATCTTACGCAGATCACCTTACTAAGGCGTTATCACTGCGCCTTCAAGGGAAAGAGTTTCAGGATATACAATCCTCTTTAAGACTTCTTTCAAGGGCAGTAGCTTATTCCACGTGTAACTCCGCCCTTTCAGTGGCAAATCTGGAGTTGGTTAGACATGACGCAGCCCTAGCTACATCCACACTCGTGGATACTAAGGTGAAGAACTCTCTTAGAGTCGCTTCGGTCTCCGGAGAACTTCTCTTTGACGGCAAGCTTTCTGCTATTTATGATAAAATTACAAAGAAAGCTTCGGATTCTCTGTTGTTCAAATCTGCTTCTAAGAAGTCGGATACAGCAGACAAGAATAAGACAGGCACTTCTGGGTCTAATGCGCCCAAGAGAGGTTCCTATAGAGGTTCCGGTGCGTCCTCTTGGTCTTATTCGAGAGACCGTCAGAGTAGCGACTCTCGTTCGGGACGTCCTTCGGGCCGGGACAATCGGTCGGACGCCCCGAGGTCGACGGGGCGAGGTGCGGGTCGTGGAGGACGTGGTTTCTCCTACCGCAGGCCTCGCAGGTCCAGGAGGTGATGGCTTAAACCTCTATCGCGTACCGGTTGGCAGAAGGTTGTCGAGCTTTTCACAAGAATGGGCGTCGATTACGGACGACCCTTGGGTGAGAGGAGTGACTTCGGAAGGTCTAAAGATATCCTTCAAACGAAAGCCTCCATTAACTCGAAGTCCAAAGTGGACTCATCTTCCGTCAAATCCGCAGAAAAGAGACGCTCTGTTATCAGAGGTGCAGTCTCTTTTAATGAAGAACGCGGTAGAGGTCGTGGAAAACCAGGAATCTCCGGGATTCTACAGCCATCTGTTTCTGGTTCCGAAACCAGACGGCTCGTTCCGTCCAGTCATAGATTTGAGCTGGATAAACAAGCTGATCGTTGCTCCGAAATTTTATATGGAGACGATTCGGTCGGTCAGAGCGAGTATTCGGGTGAACGATTATGCAACAAGCATAGATCTCAAAGATGCGTACTTTCACGTCATGGTACATCCGACATTCCGAAAGTATCTACGATTCGCAGTCCTAGGAGTGTTGTATCAATTCCGGGCGATGTGCTTCGGATTGAATCTTGCACCCTGGGCTTTCACTCGGGTGATGAACTTGGTAATGATCTATTTCCGAGCTCATTCGTCTGCGGTAACGTCGGCCTACCTGGACGACATTCTTCAGAGGTATGGCAACGAGTTGACGCTTCAGAACGATGTTCAGAATCTTCTTCTATTGCTCCGACGTCTCGGTTTTATAGTAAACGAGGAGAAGTCGGATCTGGTGCCGTCCAAGTCATTCACTCATCTGGGAATGAGCTTCCAGACGCACAACAATCTCGTTCGTCTGCCGTTAACCAGAGCGAAATTAGTCAGTTGTTACGCTCGCTATTGTCTGCACGCAGACACAGTCACAGCGAGAGAATTTATGAGACTGATAGGTCTGTGCGGAGCTGCTGCGGATCTCATTCCGATGGGGCGGTTACGCACACGTCCTCTTCAAATTTTCTTGACTCAGAATTGGAGTGTGAAAATTCATTCGCTCGATGTAGACGTTCTCTTGTCAGATCAAGTGAAACAAGAGATTCAGACTTGGGCAAACATTCAGTGGTTAACTCAGGGAGTTCCGCTGCAGTTGCCGGATCCGAGTTTTACCATTATGACGGATGCCAGTCAAACAGGTTGGGGTGCATCATTAATCCCAACGGATTCGAGATGCCAGGGTCTTTGGGATCCGCAATTCCTGTGCAAGCACATAAACATCAAGGAAATGATGTCAATTTGGCTTGCGTTATGTCACTGGATGGACATTATTCACAATGCTCATGTCCAAATCCTATCCGACAATACGACAGTAGTGGCGTATATACGGAATCAGGGAGGCACTCATTCAGTTCCGTTGTTCAATCTAACGGAAAGAATCCTTCTGTTTGCGCTAGAACATCACGTTCTTCTTTCGGTCCGTCACATTCCGGGTCGTCTGAATGTGCTAGCAGACTCCCTTTCACGAAAGGGTCGCTTGTTGCCGTCGGAATGGACTCTCAACAAACAAGTATTCAATCAGATTTGCTACCAATGGGAACGGCCAATGATAGACTTATTTGCGACACATCTCAACAATCAGTTGCAGACGTATGTGTCTCCGTGTCCGGATCCAAGAGCATTTGCAGTAGACGCTCTGTCGATCCCTTGGGACGGAATGATAGGATATGCGTATCCTCCAGCGCCGTTAATTCAACAGGTATTGCTAAAGATAAAACAATCTCAATGCAAGATTCTGTTGGTAGCATCTCTGTCGCCACAGAGACCGTGGATAAATCTACTCAGGTGTCTGTTGTGGGACCTACCGCGAAAGCTTCCTCCACGGGAGGATCTTCTTTCGCAGGGGAAATCGCGCCAACTCCATCACAACCCGCAAGGTCTCAACCTTCACGTTTTTCCGTTATGAGGTCCTTCTTGCATGGCAAGCACTTTACAGGACGAGCAGTGGACGCGATTTCTAACTGTAGGAGGACCTCCTCTTCTCTAAACTATGCGGCTAAGTTAAAGGTTTTTCGTCGTTGGTGCAGGGATCATTCTGTAGATATATTCGATCCCTCTATACCAGACATTGCAAACTTTCTAGTATACTTGTTTGACGAAATCAAACTGCAGCCTGTTACTATAAAGGGTTATAGGTCTATGTTATCTGATACCTATGCACATCATGATAGTTTACAAATTGGATCTAATGTCTCTTTATCTAAGTTGGTTAGAAACTTTTCGATAAATAGACCCAGAACTCTTAGATTAATTCCTAAATGGAATTTAGCTTGGGTTCTTCTTAAATTGAAGGAAAAGCCATTTGAACCTCTTGGGACAGTAGATTTCAAATTCTTATCTTATAAGACAGCTTTTCTCTTAGCTTTCTCTTCTGCTAGAAGAGTCAGTGAGCTTCATGCACTGTCGGTGGATGATTCTCACTATCGTAGTGTCGGGAACACTATCACCTTCACTACTAATGTGGGTTTTTTAGCTAAGAATCAGGCTCCTAATAAATATCCGGAACCTATTGTTATTAAGGCTCTTCCGCCTTCAGACGGGCGTAGGCCTTTACTCTGTCCTGTTAGAGCGTTACGTATCTATAAACAGAGATCTCAGTTTATCAGAAAGGGACGGAAACGTTTCTTTCTGTCTTTGATGCCTAATAGAAAGGACATTTCGGTCCATTCTATTGCTAGATGGATTCAGTTAACTATCCGTACGGCTTATGAGAGTTTATCTTCTTCTCAGCAGTCTGTGCTTAAGATTTCCGCTCATGAAGTAAGAGCTCTTTCTACTTCCTGGGCTTATGCTAATAGTGTTGCTATTACAGATTTAATGAAGGCTGCTTATTGGTCTCAGCCATCCACATTTACGAATTTTTATCTCAGAAATATTGAGTCCATTTCTGGAGACCTGCATTGTTTAGGTCCGTTATCTGTTGCTCAGAATGTCGTCCACTAAACAGTTGCAACTATAGTTATGCAGGCTTTCTGTTCCGGCAGTGACTCTGTCCGGCTGCCCTCTTCGCTCTGGGCTATTTGACCAAGGGCAAGGGGAAGGGGGGGGGGGGGGGGGGGGGGGGGGGGGGCTGGGCGGGTGTTCCCTTAGGTCACCTGCTTTATAGTGAAAAGCAAGGGAATGCCTCCTCCAAGTCAGTATATCTGAGTCGCTTCCGGGATGGTTTTAAAGTGTAATATTAATGTTAAAGTTCATTCATGTCTTATTTTTAAAGTGTAGCTCGGTGTGAAGCATTTGTATATGTCAAGTGTCAAACGGGCTTTAATATACAATACTCGGACACTTTTAAATGACTATAAAGAGTCTCAATTCTCTGGACTACTTTATTTATTGGCTTACTTTAAAAATAATTAGTATAAGGGATATACTGGATGTTAATAGAGAACATGAATGTTATTGTGCTCAATTATTAAGGGTAGTGTATCTTTCTAATTTTTTATTAAATAAGAAAGATACATGTAAAGCCTAATACTCCTTTTCTCCTTAAGGGGTTACCTCTTTACTATATAGTTGAGCTTATTGGATTTTCCTCTATGTCCTAGGCCCTCCGGCCTGTTTACTATTCAGCTAAGTCTGGGTCATTGGTACAGTATAAAAATGTTAAAAAATTTATAGTAATTTATATATTTTTTATACTTACCAATGACCCAGACGGGGATGGCCCTCCCTGGAGTTGGGAACTCTTGCCTCCCCGCTGAGTACATAGCGCTGACCAGGCACTGCCAGTAAGAATGATAATTGGCGCCAATTTCGGGACGTTCGTCACACTGCGCATGCGCAGTGGGGGCGTAGTATGGAGGTCCTTTAGGACATGATTTCTTTTTGTTTTGGATGCAAATTTTGGGGATTGGGGGGCAAAATTTGTGTTTGGCCCTGGTTTTGTTAGAGTTAGCACCAGCTAAGTCTGGGTCATTGGTAAGTATAAAAAATATATAAATTACTATAAATTTTTTAACTTTCCATACCTTCAGTATAAATTTGACCTGTTAAATGCTCATAGGTTAAAGAGTAACCTCTGGTTAATTGAATAAAACACCTTGTAATATGTCTGCCTGATGGCAGAACGGTGAAGCCCACTTAATTGGAGATCTCTTAACTGAATAACCCTGTTAATTGAATATAATTTCCCAACACAAAACCATTTAACATACCTCCAGTACAAATTTGACCTGTTAACTGAATATAGGTTATAGAGTAAACTCCTGTTAATTGAATAAAAAATCTTGTCACCTGTCGAGAAATTACCCTGACTTGCCCCAGTTCTTTTTGGTTTATTGACCTATTTGGCCTCAGTACATCCAATACAGGCATTTAATCTATTATATCTTGTTTGACAGAGCTCATGGAGCTCTGTCAAACAAGATATAATAGAATAAATGCTAAGTTTATCTCTACAATACAGGAAAGTGACACAATCCCTGTTAATTTAATACTCCTTCAATTGAATACTCCTGTTAATTGAATAATTTTCATTAGCAAAGTGGCTATTCAATTAACAGTGTTCCACTTTAATAAAAATGATCATCAGCAAATATTGTAATTAATGAGACACCGGCTTGATGATCACTCCTATAGTTAGTGTTTTTATTCTAATATTATTGCATCCGTGGATAATATATTGTCCACCTGTGAAAAGTGACCAGTCCACTAGGCCTGAATGGTATATCGATAAACCGATATATATAGGTATTCAAATCAATATCGATTGAATACTGGTATAATTACAAAAATATTGGTTTATCGTCATTATTTACCCACAATTTAATTTTCAAGATGTCTTGAGTTTTTTAACTAGCTCCAAATGAATAATATTATCGCTTTACCCAAGGAATCATCCACATGTTCCCACATAATATACAATTTCAGCAGTTGAAAAAATAATTTTTAAAAAATTGCAACAAAACTATATCATGTGTCCCATCATTGGAACGAGCTCGTTGAGCTCGTTCCAATGAGGGGTCACATGATATTGTTTTGTAGAAATGTTTGGAAAAATTTGATAAACTAATATTTAAAATAATAAATTTTGATATTGTCTACACTGGGTAAAGGTTTTTCGAAACACATCATCAAGGCATGCTGATTCATTCCGACTGTCATGCCTTAAGTCTCGATTGTGGTACTTATGTTCAGATATCTGAATAGTTTTCGATATGCTGGTATACCGCGGCATTTTTTTTTAATCCACCCTTACTATATCTTGGTGACACATGCAGATGACTGTGTAATCTGATTTATTTATTTTTCAGCTTTATCTGGTATATCTTGGCAGTTGAACTCCAAATTAACTGGAAATAATTTGAATAATGTAAGTGAAAAACTACTCTCATCTTTTCCATGTTTGAAGGAAACTTGAAACAAGCAAAAATAGAGCATCATTTTTAGCTTAACTTCACAAAGTCAAGATAAGCTATTGCCATCACGCGTGTGGAAGTCTGTTAGTCTGTTCACATTTTCCTTTAGCACAGGCTAATCTGATCATCTGATCTGATCATCACAAAATTTCATTTGCAGGTTTGGGGTCATGTCTAGATGAGAACGTCCCCTTTTGGTCGTGATCGGTCAACCGGTATGGCTGCCCGAGCCCGAAAACCATTAGCACAGTCTACAGGTCGTATTTATGAAGGGATTTCATTGTAACTTGGTAGGATGCCTCTGTATAATGCCTAGATGAGATCGTCCCCTTTTGGGCATGATCTATCAACCGTGATGGGTGCCCAAGCCCAAAACCCAAAAACTTTTAGCACAGTCTGCAGGTCATGTTTAATATGGAGGGATTTCATTGTAACTTGGTAGGATGACTCCGTATGATGTCTAGATGAGAATTTCCCCATTTGGACGTGATTGGGCAACTGTGACGGCTACAGGGGCCCGAAGCCCGAAAACCTTTAGCACAGTCTACAGGTCATATTTATGAAGGGATTTCATTGTAACTTGGTAGGATGACTCCAAATAATGTTTAGATGAGAACGTCCCATTTTGATTACGATCATTCAGCCTTTATGGCTGCCTGAGACCAAAAACCTTTAGCATAGGCAAAAGGTCATATTTATGGAAGGATTTCATTCTAACCTGTTAGGTTGACTCCACATAATGCCTAGATGATATCACCTTTTGGTCGTGATTGGTCAACTGTGATGGCTACAGGTGCCCGAAGCCTGAAAACCCTGAGCATAGTCTACAGGTCATATTTATGAAGGGATTTCATTGTAACTTCATAGGATCACCCCAGATGATGCCCAAATGAGAATGTCCCCTTTTGGTTGCGTTCATTCAACCATGATGGCTGCCCGAGCCCAAAGCCCGAAAACCTTTAGCACAGTCTTCAGGTCATATTTATGAAGGGATTTCTTTGTAACTTGGTAGGTTGACTTCATATAATGTCTAGATGAGAACAGCGCCTTTTGGACACCATTAGGCAACTGTGATGGCTACAGGGGTCCAAAGCCCGAAAACCTTTAGTACAGTCTACAGGTCATATTTATGAAGGGATTTCATTGTACCTTGGTAGGATGACTCCAAATAATGTCTAAATGAGAACGTCCCCTTTTGGTCACGATCATCCAGCCTTGATGGCTGCCCGAGCCCAAAAACCTTTAGCATAGTCTGTAAGTCGTATTTATGGAAGGATTTCAATGTAACTTGTTAGGTTGACTCCATATAATGCCTAGATGATGACATCCCCTTTTGGTCATGATTGGTCAACTGTGACCGCTACAGGGGCCCAAAGCCTGAAAACCTATAGCACAGTCTACAGGTAATATTTATGAAGGGATTTCATTGTAACTTGGTAGGTTGACTTCATATAATGTCTGGATGAAAACGTCTCCTTTTGGATGCAATTGGGCAACTGTGATGGCTACAGGGGCCTGAAAACCTTTAGCACGGTCTAGAGGTCATATTTATGAAGGGATTTCATTGTAACTTGGTAGGATGATTCCAAATAATGTCTAGATGAGAACGTCCCCTTTTGGTTGCGATCATTCAGCCTTGATGGCTGCCCGGGCCCAAAATCTGAAAAACTTTAGTACAGACTACAGGTCGTATTTGTGAAGGGATTTCATTGTAACTTACTAGAATGACTCAGTATAATGTCGAGATGAGAACGTTCCCTTTTGGTTGCAATCAGTCTACCGTCATGGCTACACAGGCCTGTAGCCCAAAAACTTTTAGCACAGTCTACAGGCCATATTTATGAAGGGATTTCAATGTAATTTGATAGGATGACTCATTTTGGAATAATTTCACTGTCACTTGGTAACTTTCATTGACATACGTTAACTGTGAGGGCCACATACATTAACTGTGAGGTCATAATAACCTACCCCTCAGCTCTTTAGTACCGTGTACATCTCATATTATTTTTATTAAAAACATAGCATACAGGGAACAGAAATTAACACATTCCCAATTATCACATCATTCTAACTTTCATTGACATACATTAACTGGAGGGCCACATACATTAACTGTGAGGTCATATTAACCCACCCCTCAGCTCTTTAGTACAGTGTACACCTCATATTATTTTTATTAACAACATAGCATACAGGGAACAGAAATTAACATATTCCCAATTATCACAATTCTTGTCTTATTTCATAATCCTTTCATAAACATTGAACATTATACTTTTCATCAAACCCAACACGCACAAGTTAAGCTACAGTGTCATTGACACTTTCATTATTTTATACTGCATTTTCAAAGTATTTTTTGATTGTTGAATTGAAGATGTAAGGATACCATTGAGGCAAAAACCCTGACAAAGCTGTGTGGAAATTAATTAAGCATTACCCTGTTTTCACCAGTGAACTCCCATTGTACGTTTATTGTGGAAGCTGTACAGCTGAAACACTCATCTAGCTTTTTTTCCTGATAAGAAAAGATAAGGATTATGAAGAATAGAGAGACTATGCCCTGACTGCCCACTACCAAGTTTTTTGCCATGATGATATTTTTTATATAGGCCTGCCATACATTAACCCTGAAAAATAAAACACACAAGCACACAGCTGAAACACTACTATAAACTTCAGTGGTCATAGTATAAGTAGAACAATGAGTGGGGATTATGTCATATACAGCTCTAGAATGCAGTACAGTAGAATCCTCTTAATTGAATATCCATTTTGCCAGTGAAAATTATTCAATTAACAGGAGTATACAATTAACAGGGATTTGGTCAGTTTCCTGTGTTCTGGAGGTAAACTGAGCGTTTATTCTATTATGTCTTGTTTGACAGAGCTCATAGAGCTCTTTCAAACAAGATATAATAGAATAAATGCATGTATTGGATGTAGTGAGGTCAAAAAGGTTGATAAATGAGGGGAATTTGGTGTGTGTCACAGTAATTTTTTCGACATATTACAAAAATTTATATACAATTAACAGGAGTTTACTCTACAACACATATGCAATTAATAGATCAAATTTGTACTGAAGGTATGGTAAATGGTTTTGTGTTTGAAAATTATATTCAGTTAACAGGAATATACAATTAAGAGATATCCAATTAAGTGGGCTCCACTGTACCATGATGTCATGATCTTCATTCATACAAAAATCAATTAATAGACACCGAATGATTGTCAAAATATATGAGAAAAAAGTAAAGAAATGGAGGAATATTGTAAGAAAAATTGGATATTACCACCAAGTGAGTTTCTGAGATTGTGTATTGAAGTTTCGACCTGGTCTCTGGGTCATTTATCTAACAATCATATAGATTTTGGCCTGAAAACCATGAGAAACGGTACGTATCACATAATGTGTTCCCGGTTCCGTATCATATAGACAACTCATTTTGATTCCGTATCATATAGATGATTCGTTTCCGGTAGCGCTACGGGCTATCATAATAGGTGCATGGATACATTCTATGTGCGTTTTAGTGATCGACCAAACATAATGTCCCAAAAATGTTTAAAAATAATTTAACCCTTTACCTAACATGAAAAGCAGACGACACTTGCCAATTAAATTCTTGAATAACTAATTTTTTTCATTTTTTGTCTCAAAAACATAGGTTATAACCACTCATTGGAACGAGCTCAACGAGCTCGTTCCAACGAGGGGTCATAACCTATGTTTTTAAGACAAAAAATGAAAAAATAATTAAAATTAATTGGCGATTTTTTAGAATAGCATTGGCCGGTTTTTACCATTACATTGGGTAAAGAGTTAAGATTTAATCTGTTTATGTGACAGAATTGTTAGATAAATGAATTATCATGTTAGTGTGCATGTCCTGTGATTTGTATCAGATTCTCGGTGGTGTCCAAAAATGGGATTACAACTCGCCGGCACAGCCGGCTCGTTGAGATCCCATTCTGGACACCACCTCGAATCTGATACAAATCACAGAACATGCACATTATCATGATAATCTCTATATATCAACTCATCCTAACAGACTCATTGATATATGCCCAGAGACGAGGTCTCTTCTTCAATACACCTTTTTGGAAACGAGCATGGTGGTACAGTAGAATCCTCTTTATTGAATATCCATTTTGCCAGTAAAAATTATTCAATTAACAGGAGTACACAATTAACAGGGATTTGGTCAGTTTTATGTGTTCTGGAGGTAAACTGAGCATTTATTCTATTATATCTTGTTTGACAGAGCTCACAGAGCTCTGTCAAACAAGATATAATAGAATAAATGCCTGTATTGGATGTAGTGAGGCCAAAAAGGTTGATAAATAAGGGGAATTTGGTGCGTGTCACAGTAATTTTTTCGACATATTACAAAAATTTATATACAATTAACAGGAGTTTACTCTACAACCCATATGCAATTAACAGATCAAATTTGTACTGAAGGTATGGTAAATGCTTTGTGTTTGAAAATTATATTCAATTAACAGGGATATACAATTAAGAAATATCCAATTAAATGGGCTCCACTGTAATAACCAATATAGATCCTGGAAAATTGTGATTCAGGTTCTTAAAAGTCCTTGAATTTCAAACTAAATTTGAGGTAGGAATCCTGAAAAACATGAGGCACTTCTATTTTGGCTATTGACATGCACAAAGAATGTTTCATTTTTACAAACGCATAAGAATTGGAACTCGGGGGACGACTTATCTGGGAGCACTAAGCTATGGCCTTAAATCCGTTGAACTGCGATAAACGAATCACTCAAATCGAAATATTTGTAAAAAGCTCAAAGTTTCTCCTCAAAATTATTGGCAATTAAAAAATCATTTTATACAAGAAAAAACAACCTCTAATGGGCCTGCATGATATATCGATAAACCGATATATACCGGTATTCAAACCAATATCAATTGAATACCGGTGTAATTACAAAAATATTGGTTTATCGTCATCATTTGTTTACCCACAATTTAATTTTCAAGATGTCTTGAGTTTTTTTTTACTGTAGCTCAGAATGAATAATATTATCTCTTTACCCAAGGTATCGTCCTCAGGTGCCCATGTGATATTTAAATTCAACAGTTGAAAAAATAATTTTCAAAAATTTCCACAAAACTATATCATGTTACCTCTCATTGGAACTAGCTCATTCCAATGAGGGGGTCACATGATATTGTTTTGTAGAAATTTTTGGAAAAAATTTATAAACTAATATTTAAAATAATAAATTTTTATATCATCTGCGTTGGGTAAAGGTTTTTCGAACCACACCATCAAGGCATGCTGATTCATGCCGACTGTGATGCCTCAAGTCTCGATTGTGGTACTTATGTTCCGATATCTGAACAGTTTTCAATATACCGGTATACCGCGATATTTTTTTGAATACCGATACCAGTATTCTGTTTTGAATATCGTGCAGCCCTAGATTCAGGTCCTTAAAAGTCCTTGAATTTCAAACTAAATTTGGGATAGGAACCCTGAAAAACATGAGGCACTTCTATTTTGGCTATTGACATGCACAGTGAATGGTTTTTTTTTTACAAACGCATAAGGTATTTAACTACAGTAAATACTCCATTTAGGCCCTACAAAATAGATCTGTTTCTCTGGCCATTTTTATGCCCCGAGAGAATCTCTCAGGAGCATTATGTTTTCACCATGTCCGTCCATCCGTCGTCCAGCATGCATCCGTTAACTTTTGGTTTTCGTCAAATAACTAAAGAACCACTTGATCAAATCATAACTTTAGGGGTAACTTTTGGATGACTAGACAATGCTTCCTTTCGATTTTGGTCCAGCTAGCCAATTCAATATGAATATTGAATTTGGTTCCTGTCCAATAACTAGTGAAGGCTGATGCGAATCATGTCTATTAAATTACTAAATTATGCATTGTTGGTGTCAAGAGGAAGCCTCCTTTCAGTTTTGGACCAGTTAGATGATCCATGATGGCTGCCAGTGGCCAGTTCATTATGGCGGCCATCTTGAATTTGGTTTCTGTCCAATAACTAATGAATACTGACTCGAATTAATTTCAGTTTTTGATTATGCATTATCGGTGTCTAGGGAAGGTTCCTTTCAATTTTGGTCCAGCTGGCCAATTCAATATGGCCACCATGGGGGCCATATTGAATTTGGTTTTCGTCCAGTAACTGATGAATGCTGAGGCAAATCATTTTTATTTCTTAATTGGGCTTTGTTGGTGTCTAGAGGAAGCTTCCTTTCGATTTTGGACTAATCAGCTGAACCAAGATGGCCACCAGTGTCCAATTCATTATGGCTTCCATGATGGCCATCTTGAATTTGATTTCCATCCAATAAGTAATGAATACTGACTCGAATAAATTTAAATTTTGGGTTATGCATTATTGGTGTGTGCAGGAAGCTTCCTTTTCATCATCTAGCCAATTCAGTATGGCCGCCATATGGATGCCATGGCCGCCATATTGAATTTGGTTTCCGTCCAATTATTTTTACATGAGTTATTCCCCTTTTTTGACTTACAATTTGACCTATTAACATTTTTATACCCCCACAGGCCATATTGGATTTTGCAAAATACTTGTGGAGAAAACTACTACAGTTTTTGCTGCATTTTCATGAAACTCAATATAAATTGATTGACATGGTGAGGAGCAGTGCGTGGCATAATTTTTTTCCAGATCAGATTCAAGATGGCCGACTGGAGGCCATATTGGATTTAGCAAAATACTTGCAGAGCGAACTACTTCCATAGTTTTAGTCGCATTTTCATGAAACTTCACCAAAATGATCAACATGATAAGGAGCAGTGCGTGACATAATCTTTTTACCGATCAGATTCAAGATGGCCGACTGGTGGCCATATTGGATTATTTTTTACTTAGAAAAATTGAATGCCCCTTTTCAGTCACCCACACTAGGCGGTATGCCACGGTGGGGGTATACCAGGCGACAGACCATCTCTAGTTTGTTTCCAACCGATAACTCCAGTTTGGATTATTTGCTCTCAACCAAAGTTGGTACATGCATTACCCAGATAGTAATACATGCCAAGTTTGAATATGGGTTCCGTCCAATTATTTTTACATGAGTTCTGGGCCTTTTTGACTTAAAAATTTCTCATTATCAACATTTTGGTTTCTGGATGATAACTTGAGTTTCGATTCATAGATCAGGATCAAACTTGCTTTCTGCCTCTGTTATATCAAAATGAAGGTTAAATTTGAATTGGGGTATGGTCCAATGATTTTTACGAGAGTTATGGGCCTTTTCGAGTTGGAAATTACATATTTCCATCAACATTTTGTTCGAACTTTGTTTATGGCATAACTTGAACAATAGTTAGTGGATTTCAATTCCTTTTGGTATATGTCTCTATAGTAATAATGTCTGTGTCATGTTTGATGACCAGCCATATCCATTAAAAATTATGGGAGTTATTACCCTTTGTTTATAAATATCGTCTAATGCTTATTTATGGAATAACTTAAAACTTTAGTAACCAAATATCAATTTTTGGGGGTATTATTTTTTTAAGTTTGCATTGGTTATAAAAAGAAAGCATGCGACAGCCAAATGGACCAGATTCAAGTTTGTTCAAATTGAGTCCCTGGGTTAATATTTGGGCTCCCAATATGAGCCTGAATGAGGACATTTCTTTAAAAAATTTCTTCTTCAGATCCACTGGGCAGAATTCTTTCATACTTGGTATGTGACATCTCTAGGGGTGTTAGACCCAAATTTGTTCAAATTGAGTCCTTGGCTTGATATTTGGACTCTATATGGGAGCCCAAAGTTCAACTTATTGTATTTTGAGGAATATTCTTTCAAAATCTTTTTCATCAGATCCACCGGTGAAAATGTTAGAGCCGAAACAGTTAAGGGGTTTTCTTGATAGATTAACCACGTGGATTAACCTTTGTTGACTGATTAATCACTTGACCAAATAGATATCTGAATAATTGCCATACCGTTGATGATTTACAGCGCATGAACCCTTGTTTGTTCCTTTGAAGACCCATATAATACAGTAGATCAATAGTAACGGTTCGTCGATCAATTACTTTTTGGATCATTCTGGATGTTGATCATTGATTAATTGATTAATCAGTTAACCATTTCAGCTGCAGAAAATGTTTTGATATTTGGTATGCAACATCTCTAAGGGGGGTGGGAGATTCAAGTTTGTTCAGATTGGGGCCTTGTGTTATTTGGGCTTTATATAGGAGCCCAAATTTTAACTTTGTGCAATTTGAGGAAATTCTTTAAAAATCTTCTTCTTCAGATCCACCTGTCAGAATCCTTTTATATATGGTATACAACATCTCTAGGTGGGTCAGATTCAAATTTTTTCAAATTGGGTCCAGGGTTTAATAATTGGGCTCTCTGTTGAAGCCCGAAATTTAATGAGGAATATTCTTTAAAAATCTTCTTCTTCAGATCCACCAGTCAGAGTTCTTTCATATTTGGTATATAACATCTCTGGGGGGATTAGATTCAACTTTGTTCAATTTGAGTCCCTGGCTTAATATTTGGGCTCTCTGGGGTGGGGGGGGGGTGGGGAGGTTGGGTTCAAGTTCGTTCAAATCCATTCAAATTCCATTCTAATGTTTTTCCATAAAATTCGAAAATTCATCTTTTGAACAGCAGTGACCTAACAACCCTTGGAAGTTTGGCAGTGCTTGTCTACAGCTGATGGAATTTGAAGCAGTCATGAAGACCTACGACAATAATCATCATCCCCCCCCCCCCCCCCCCCCCCATATGGAACATATGCAATGCATCAAGTCTTATCAGAAAATGGCTAACTTGAACTCGAGTTACTTGACTCAAAGTCAAATAAATCAATATTAGTATATTAGGCACTTGACCATTTGTGTTAAAATTAATTGTCATGGTAAATATCAATTGTAAAATCATGCATTTTCAATTCAAAGCCAATCTCGGAAAAAATGAAATCAAATCTATTATTCAAAATCGAATCGAACCTTGAATTGAATCATGGGTACTGTTAACCTGATTTATTATCAGGCCTGAAAATAAGCAGTCTGACATTTGCAGAATGAGGTGCCCAGAGGGTGAATTTGATGGTGCTATCCCATGCAGTGGGCCAATTTATCCTTTGGGTACCTCTTTCTGTTTATTCTTGAGATCCTGATTCAGACTGAGGTTCACAGAGGGTAAATTTAGTGATGCTACCCTGCTATTAGCACGGTAGCATCACTAAATTCACCCTTTGGGGACCTCATTTTGCAGATGACAGTCTGCTTATTTTCTGGCTTGTTTATTATAACTGTGATGGCTCGAGTCCTGAATGATAAAATATTCTCACTACATCATCAGGACATGCGTCAAGACATGCTTTCATCTATGGGTTACATAGAAATGAGTGCTTGAATTGCCCAGAACAATTTATTACATGCCTGTTCTATGAAATCCCCATTTACAGGAATGCTAAACCATACGGAAAATAAAAATCTGTTCCGCACATATGTGCAGAACAGAAATCCTTGACAGACTATTTTTAAATAGAAGCGAAATTACACTAGAATTTTCCACAAATTGTGCAACGCAATTACAATTTGAATCGCTAGTGATAGCTGAAAATCGTCCCCTGAGTTCCAATGTGTTCTATGTGCCAGTAGGCACATAGAGCACATTGGAACTCTGGGACAAAAGAGTAACACGGATTCCCCTCTCAAATTTGGTTAGCGATAAAATGTGATCTTTTTGTTGATAGTTGTCAAATGAATTGCTGGGTGTCCTTCTAATAATTGTTTTTATAGATGTGAAGGCATGTAATAAACACAGAATGACACACACATGTGAATGGGTTAATCGCTATGGCACTTGTGTCATCGCGAAGGATAAAACTCAAGGCCAGTGGCCTCTCGTTTTATCCTTCTGCGCTGACACTCGTGCCATATCGATTAACCCATTCACACACGAGTCGTTCTGTGTATGTACTGTACAGGACTAGCCACTAGCATCAGCTCATCGTTGAGATTTCTTGGAAACTTTAAATTCACTTCCAACAGTGATAGTGACTGGGAAGACTGGAATTAGCATAGGTGGCAGCATGGGTGGAGATGCTATTTATGTTAATAGAGCGGAAATTACACTCCGTCTTCACTTTCAGCATTATTTATATACAATTTCCATCTGAAATATGAGATGACAAATATGACTGATGCCAAGCTATATTTCAATGTAAGGATTTGAAGGGAGATGAATCGGGAAGCCGATTTTGAACCGAACTGAATACTAACTTGATATTCAAAATCGAATCGATTCTCGAAACTTTGCAGCGTCCTATGTATAATTATTACCAGGTAATATAGTAAATCCGAATTGAAAACAAAACTCCAAGTTAAGAACACATTGAAATGTGTGTGGCAACCACTTTTGTTACAACAAACTACTTTTGTTACAGCTCACCACTTTTGTTACAACACCGGCCCATTTCTTATCAACCTACTCACAATTGTTTACTACAGGCTTGCACTACAGTGGAAGTCCCTAACTCGGATAAAATACTCTCTATTTTTGTCTTTCCCAAGCAAGTTGGGAAAGAAAAGTGGTGCAAAAGCACCAATAAAAATAAGCCAAAACTGGGTCGAGTGCAACCGGCGCAGACCCAGTACGGGACGCTCTCTCCCAAGTACAACTCCACGACTTCCGTTGCTAGTGCGCATATACCGTCTCTAAAGACTCATTCTTTTTAAAATCCGCTTCGTGTCGAGATGTTTTTGCACGCTTATCAGTGTTCCACCAGCTCGATGTTTGATGATTCCTGATTCATTATACCACAGTGTATCCTTTGTATTCTCAGGAACAGTGTTTTATATATTCTCTTTTCTATTATATGTCTATAATGTATATTTATTTGCTCTCTCTCAAGTCGCGTGCGTATTTCGCGTGCCACGCGGTTCGGACTTAGATTTTTTCACAATTATTGTTAATGCTTTTTTTGCAAAATTTTCTAATTGTGTTAGAGTTAGGTGTCAGCGGGGTACCACTCCTACAGTGTTTCTTCTTTCTTTTGAGAGTAGTCTTCCTGTTGGGTGGTTCCCGGTCGACCGTCTGGGATCTTTGTTTCTGTCACCTTTCTCTCTTCTTCGGGGGTGTTCTGTTTTCTCATCTCACCTTCTCTGCTCCTCTCACCTCTATCATGCCCAGGACAATTCCTTGTGGGCAATGTCTGCTGCCAAAGCATGTGGACGATGTACATTCGTCTTGTTCCTCCTGTAATGGGTGTTCAGCTGAGCGGCCGTGTGGTGTCTGTGGAACATGGTCTTCCACCTTCTGGGCGTCAGTAAACCGTGTCGTTCGTTCTCGTGGCTGTGCCTCCCGCTCCCGCGGGAAAGGAGAACGTGGTCGTTCGGGGCCTCCCGAGCCGACTTTGTCTGGTGAGAGTTATTCCTCCTCCGTGGGGGATGTGCAGTCTTTTCCTGTGGTGGATACTGCGGGAGCCGTTGAGTGTTCTGGTGTAGAGATGCCTGGTTCCAGGACTACGGTCCCCCTCCAGTCGACATCTGAGGCTGTCACTAGGGTTGTGACTCCTCCTTTGGAGCCGAGCCGGTGTGCTCTCTCCACTTTTTCACCAGCCTCAACGACTCTCGACGTATCTACTACTGCTGCTGGCCCGTCTGCTTCGTTGTCTGTTTCAGCCGGCCTCGGCTTTTCGCTGCAGGGGACTGCAGGACTGTCCGATACTGTAGACGTGGGATATCGGCCTCAGCCTTCCCTGACTTCAACTCGGCAAAGTCGGAAGGGGCTGCCGGCCGAGCCCATCGCTGTGGTCTCTTCGCCGTCGAGCACCACAGTTGTGTCTTTGGGTTCGGATGTTCGTAGTGGAAACACTATGAACTCCGTGGCGTTTCCGTCTACTCACTCTGGTCACACGACCAGTTTTAGGGGACCAACGCCTTTTGTGCAGCCTGGACCTTCTGCCCCGCAGAGGTCCGCGGTGACTCTCATGAGTTCTCGCAATATTGATCCTCGGGGTGCTTTGTACTCCTATACACGTCTGCCTTCAGATGTTTCGGCTGCCGCCTGTCGTCCCGCGTCGGGTGTTTTGGAGGATCGTGACCCTTCGCTGGTTAAGAGGGTCAGAGGTGAAGCCACTTTGCCGGTTCGCTCCCCTGTCGAACCGGTCGGTACAGGCAGTGAGCTTAGGGAGGCCCTCTCCTTACTCACTCAGGTTCTTTCTAAGAGCCTTCCTGTTGCTTCCAGCGAGGCTATGGGTGGTTTCCAGACGCCTCCTATGGCGCCGCCTCCCGGGATTGGAAACAGGCCGGTTTCCGATTCCTCTGGTGTCCCGACACCATGGGAGGCGTCGGCTGGTTTGCCCACGATGGGCTATGTGTCTTCCGACTCTGGGGAGGAGTCCGACATGCTTGAGGTCGAGGGCCAGCAGTCTTCGGACTTGGGGGCGGCTCTTGACTTTGTGTTTGGGTTTCTGCCTGAGCTCAAACCTGCTAACCAGCCGACAGTGTCAGCCTGGCCGCGATCATCGGTCGTGCGCCAACAGCCTATGGAGCAACCTGCTTCTGGGCACCTTCGACCGTGCCAGTCGGTACAGGTGGTTGAAGCTTTTTCAGCATTGGATGCCAAGCTGAATTCCAAGGCTTTGAAGACTTCGTTCTTCACCAGGGTTGACACCTTTTTGCCTCCAGTGCGTTATCGTTCCTACGATTCCGCCAATCTGTCAGTCTGCCAGGCTTTGACGGTTCTGGATCAGGACTCCACTTCCCTCGGGCTTTCCAAGCCCAAGTCTGCCGTCATTCCAATGATGACTCTGGAGTCCACGTTGGGCTTATCTAGAGAGATGCTTGGCATGCTTTCTCTCTCAGATCACGTCGTCTCAGCTTTGGCTGCTTATCTGCCTCCAGATAAGTTTGACGAGGTACAGGCTCCTTTGCGTGTGCTGTCCAAGGCGCTTATGCACCTTACTCACACGCATGCCTGTAACACAGCGAATTTGGAATTAGTTCGAAGGGACGCTGTGCTGGACACAGGACGATCCCTTCCCGAGGAGCAGCGTGCTACTCTTCGATCTGCTTCTTTGGCAGGTCCGCAACTTTTCCATGGTTCCGTGTCGACGGTCCGGGATGACGTCCTACGTCATTCCAAAGATCAGCTGCTGTTTCGTCAGCTTGATCAGCCTTCTCGGGAAGGCAAGGGCCGTTCCAAGCCTAACAAGTACCCTTCTGCTTCCTCTGTGAAGCAAAAGGCTGGTCCTTCTGCCGCCGCCTCTACTTCTTACTCACGGGGTAAAGGTAGGGGTCGGCAGAATCGAGGGAAGTCTCAGGATTCTTCATTTAGCAGAGGAGGTGGTTTCTCCTCTCGCGGGCCTCGTCGGGGCTCGAAATGAAGGTCCTCACCTCGACTCGTCCCAGGTTGGAGGAAGGATAGCAGAGTTCGCAGACCATTGGACCACCATCACATCCGATCCATGGGTGTTAGATGTTGTTCGGTCCGGGCTGCGCATATCCTTCCGACGGCACCCCACTCTGTCAAGGGTGCCTCTTCCAACCACAGTTCCTTCAGACGTTTTACGTCGGGAATTTTTGTCCACGGAGATTGCCAATCTCCTGGCAAAGGGGGCGATCGAGGTCGTCAAGAACGTTCAGTCAGGGGGTTTCTATTCCCGCCAGTTCTTGGTGCCGAAGAAGGACGGCCGACTCCGACCGGTTATCGATCTGAGTATCCTGAACCAGTCTATCATTGCTCCCAAGTTCAGCATGGAGACTTTCAGGTCGGTCCGCCAATCAATTCAGCAGGGAGATTTCGCAGCCAGCATCGACCTGCGAGACGCTTACTTCCACGTTCCGATGCATCGGGCGTCACGGAAGTATCTCAGGTTCGCTTTTCTGAGGCGAGTTTACCAGTTCAAGGCCATGCCTTTCGGCCTCAACCTGGCTCCTTGGGCGTTCACCAGACTGATGTCGCATGTGATAGCGTTCCATCGCACACAGTCCAGGGTGACTACTTCGGCATATCTGGACGATATCCTCCAGAGGCATTCCAATGCTGCCTTACTGGAATCGGATGTCGCCACTCTGTTGAGCTTGCTCACGTAGCTAGGATTCAGAGTCAACGAGGAGAAGTCGGACCTGGTCCCTTCTCAGTTGTTTTGTCATCTGGGGATGTCTTTCCAAACCAAATTCAATTTGGTGGCTGTTCCCCATGCCAAGGCTGTGATTCTCTCAGCTTTTGCTCTGACTCTGTCCCAGTCCAGGTCCGCGACCGCTCGGAGTTTTCTCCGGCTGATCGGTCTCTGCGGTTCGGTGACGGATCTCATTCCTCTAGGTCGGCTGCGTGTCAGACCTCTCCAACACTTTCTGCTCAGTCGTTGGAGGCCGAATGTAGATTCTCTGGATCAGGTGCTTCCGTTTCCGGACTCTCTGTATCCTCACCTTCTTCCCTGGACAGATGTTCAGTGGATTACGCAGGGTGTTCCGCTGGACTTACCCACGTCCGATCGCGTTCTGACGGCAGATGCCAGCGATCTCGGATGGGTGCGACGTTGGATCCTCTCGGTCTTTCCCTACACGGGATGTGGGACCAGGATCGAGCAGCTCTACACATCAACCAGAAGGAGCTTCTTGCTCTTCTTCTGAGTTTCAGGCAGTGGATCCCTCACCTGTCGAATCGCCAGGTCCTTCTACTATCCGACAATTCGACGGTGGTTGCTTACATTCGGAACCAGGGCGGCACGCACTCGCTTCCGATGTACGAGTTAGCTCGGGATCTTCTACTGCTCGCTCAGGATGTTCACGCCGGAGTGGTTGTTCGTCACATTCCCGGTCGTCTGAACGTCCTAGCCGACTCCCTGTCCCGACAGGGCAGGGTTATTTCCACCAAGTGGATGCTTCACAGGGCAGTGTTCCAGTCGCTTTGCGATCTCTGGGGACGTCCCCACATCGACCTCTTTGCGACTCGTTGGAACCATCAGGTGGACACTTTCGTGTCCCCGTGTCCAGATCCTCTGGCTTTTGCCGTGGACGCTCTGTCACTCGATTGGAACGGTCTAGTCGGCTACGCCTTCCCGCCGGTTCCGATTCTTCCTCAGGTTCTCGCCAAAATTCGAGCCTGCAGTTGTCGAATCATTCTGATCGCTCCCCTGTCGCCTCAGCGGGTGTGGATCAATCAGCTCCGCTCGCTGATGGCGGCGGTTCCGGCACATCTCCCGCTGTCAAGGTCGCCCGAGGAGGTTTCACGTCGACCCGACTTCATTGTGCCTTCACGCATATCTTTTGTCAGGTCCTGTCTCCTCCGTAGAGGTTTTTCGAGACGAGCAGTGGAGTGCATTTCTTCTTCAAGGAGGCACTCCACTGGTTTAGCTTATGCAGCTAAATGGAAGGTCTTCTGTCGTTGGTGTGCTGATCACTCTGTTGATTATGCCAATCCTTCGATTTCACAGATTGCGGAGTTTCTGGTATATCTGTTTGATTCTCGGGGTCTCCAGCCTGTTACCATCAAGGGTTACAGGTCTATGCTTTCAGAGACTTTTTCTTATGTGGGGAAGCGTCGTATCGGCACTAATCCTTACCTCTCCAAGCTTGTTCGGCACTTTTCTTTGAAAAGGCCTCAGACTTTGCAGCTTACTCCACGATGGAATCTTTCGTGGGTGCTGCTTTGCTTGGGGGGGGGGGGGGGGGGGGGAGGGGGGCGGTGCCTTTTGAACCTTTATCCCAGGTGGATATGCATTTTCTCACATATAAAATGGCTTTTCTGATGGCATTTGCTTCGGCCAGACGGGTTCGTGAGCTTCACACCCTCTCGGTTGACCCGGCCTTTTTTAGGAGCTCTCCCAACAGTAATACTTTTACCACTGATTGCTCCTTTTTGGCTAAGAATCAGTTACCAGATACTACTCCTCCTCCTATCTGTATCAGGGCTCTTCCCTCTGTTGAGGGTACTCGCCCTTTGCTCTGTCCGGTCCGTGCTATTCGCATTTATCTTGATCGGACACGCTTCATACGGAAGGGCAGAAAACGTTTTTTTCTGTCTCTCATTCCGGGTCGGGGGGGGGGGGGGGGGGGGGGCGCCTTTCGAACCTTTATCCCAGGTGGATATGCATTTTCTCACATATAAGATGGCTTTTCTGATGGCATTTGCTTCGGCCAGATGGGTTCGTGAGCTTCACGCCCTCTCGGTTGACCCGGCCTTTTTTAGGAGCTCTCCCAACAGTGTTACTTTTACCACTGATTGCTCCTTTTTGGCTAAGAATCAGTTACCAGATACTACTCCTCCTCCTATCTGTATCAGGGCTCTTCCCTCTGTTGAGGGTACTCGCCCTTTGCTCTGTCCGGTCCGTGCTATTCGCATTTATCTTGATCAGACACGCTTCATACGGAAGGGCAGAAAACGTTTTTTTCTGTCTCTCATTCCGGGTCGACAGAAGATCTCTCCTCAATCCATTTCTCGATGGATTTGTCTTGCTATTCGTACGGCTTATAGTCGTTTAGCAGCTGGCGATTGTATTACCAATCATATTTCTGCCCATGACAGGGTTCGTACGTGGGTCTGGAAAACTGGAAAAAGTATGGAAATTTGGGGCGGTTTGGAAAAGGTCTGGAAAAGGTTTGAAAATATGTGTGTCGAGCCTTGGGGTCTTGAAAAAGTATGGAAATTATTGTTTTTAACAAAGGTGTAATCATTCTGAGTAAAAAGAACCAGCATACAAGAATTATTATTTGTCAACGCCCCGCATTCGATAACAGAAAAATTTGGATCGGAAAACTTCGTGCATTTTCAATGGAATACAACCGAGATATCACAGGTGTTTCAAAGCCGAATGCAGCTCGGAATTACGGAGAATTCCGAAGGTCAAGTCACATGCGCACTGTGTTTTATTGTCTTTGAAATTTCCAACGTGAAGGTAATTTGTTATTGTTGTATTTGTTTATCATGGGGAAGTGTGTTTTTTCTCCGAAATGGGAAACAGACCCTAGATTCAAACAATGGATTTCTCAGGACAAAACTTCGAATAAAAAGGCAATGTGCCCAATATGCAGAAAATCATTTGACGTATCGAATATGGGCGAAGCGGCCCTTCTGAGTCACATGGCAGGTAAAAAACACGCTGCCTTAGTGAAAATGAAACAACAACAAAATCATATGGAAGGATTTTTTTCCGAAGCTACGAGAATAGGTAAGACTCATCTGACACCTGGCAATGATCTTCACGGTGTTTCTTCAAAACAAAAACTTGACGTATTGGAAGTGTCTCACGAACATAGTCATGGAGCCACTGGCACTGGGGGCGTTTCAACCCTTGGACTAGACTTTGTTACCGACAAGAGTGTTTTAACAGCAGAAATTTACTGGACTTTGAATATGATGGAAAAACACCATTCTTACAAGAGTTGTCAGGGTGTTTCTGACGTATTTCGCCTCATGTTTCCTGATAGTCAGATTGCTTCAAAATTTTCTTGTTCAGAGACAAAATCACACTATCTTACAACGTTTGATATATTCTGGCACACAGACTGTCTTGTGGTAAGTTAGACGTTTTTACTCTTATGATAAAACAATGTCAAGAAATTTGTATTTAATCTTGAAGTCCATATGCTGTCCAGAACTACCCATTCATATAACAACAAACCAAGTGCTCTCTAAGAGAGAACTTGCTTTATTGTTATATGGGTGGGACACATTCCTTATAGATGTGCGCTGAACACCGTATGAAAACAGATTTTCAGCTGTAGGGATTGTACATTTTCATTGGCTGAATACATACATGTTTGCAGCTAATCAACATGTAGAATCACTGCCAGTTTAGCTACCAGTACCACTTTGTTAGCATATATGTACATGTAGTAATGAACTTTCAAGGGTTGTGGGCCCTAGATTCCACTTGAGACGGTGCCTGTGCCTTCGGCATGATGGTAAATGATGCGATTTGAGTCTGGAAAAATGGTACGTCAGGTCTGGATAAGGTATGGAAAAAGTATGGAAATTTTTGGCCAAAAAAGTGTAAGAACCCTGCCATGAGGTGTGGGCACTGTCTACCTCTTGGGCTTATTCTAACTCCGTCAAGTTGTCGGATGTTATGCAGGCAGCCTACTGGAGAAATGCTTCTACTTTCTCCACCTTTTATTTGCGCCAGTTGCAGGAGCAGTCGGAGGACCTTTTTGCCCTGGGTCCTCTTTCTTCTGCTCAGGCTGTTGTCTGCCATATCCATTAGGCTTCTTGAAGGTCAGTTTCAGCCTTGTGCTGTTACTGCCCTTTTTCTGTCTGTGTGTCACACAGGCTCATATGTCTCTTTTCATTGTCCTTTACCAATGATTGCGACATTATGGTTGATAAGCCTCGGGACCTCTTCCTTCTACTTCACGGTTCCAGTGCACTAGGGTTATGTGGGGGTTGGTTATGCGATTCCCTCCAGCCTTTTGTCTATTCAGCCTGTAGTAAACAATTGTGAGTAGGTTGATAAGAAATCTAAATTTTATAGTAAATTTCCTTTCTTATTATACCTACCACAATTGTTCACATGGAGGCCCTCCCGTCTTCTTTACGGGTAAAGAATCTTTCCTCCCCGCTGATCACATAACTCTAACGTTTACGGATTCAAAAAGAATGAGTCTTTAGAGACGGTATATGCGCACTGGCAACGGAAGTCGTGGAGTTGTACTTGGGAGAGAGCGTCCCGTACTGGGTCTGCGCCGGTTGCACTCGACCCAGTTTTGACTTATTTTTATTGGTGCTTTTGCACCACTTTTCTTTCCCAACTTGCTTGGGAAAGACAAAAATAGAGAGTATTTTATCCGAGTTAGGGACTTCCACTGTAGTGCAAGCCTGTAGTAAACAATTGTGGTAGGTATAATAAGAAAGGAAATTTACTATAAAATTTAGATTTTTGTTACAGCTCACCACTTTTGTTACAAAATCAACTACTTTTGTTACAAAACGAGCTCACTACTTTTGTTACAACCATCGCCCATTTTTGTAATGAAAAAACCTCGCTCACCCTGGCTCACCACTTTTGTTACAACAGTCGCCCATTATTGTTACAATTTTTGTTAGTGTGAAAAATGAAGTAATCTGCAAGTAATGCGAGACGTGACGTTCAGTCATGATTATCAGGAGCGCGGTTGCCCAGTGGTTAGAGCATTGGTTTTGAGATCGGAAGGTTGTGATTTTGATACCTAGCCGGGGTAACTTGCGTTATATTCTTGGCAAGGCACTTAATCCAAATTGCCTGCTTGGGAGCATGGTTGTGCCATGTGTTGAGGCATATCACACTTAGATAGCATTCATGCCTACAACCAATGCTAACCTTGTTCCTGTAGAATTAGTACATTGGAGGGTTGATGATCACTCACCACTGCTCAGTGGTACTCTCTGGGTACTCCGGCTTCTTCCGCACGTAAAACTATCTTGACACTATATGAACTCAGCTATTAACGTATCATAAAACACCAACAATCCAATAATGATTATCAAACCAAACCATTGTCACACATGTTCAGTAGTAATGCCACAACCTTGCGTATTATTGGATGATATCGTAACCTGCCACCTTGCAACATCATTGTTGTGATATGTAGTGTACCATGCACATGTGCACACATATATCTGAAATGGCATGTGCCTATCTGTGCCAGTTATAGGAGATTTCAACTCCTTGAGCATTGGACCTTAGTAGTATGTGATGTTGTTGACTTGCCCTTTTAGCAGGTTCTCATTTGATGTCTCCAGTCACTTGACTAGAAGGGGTGAGGTGAGGTTGCCATGATAGACCATGTGAGTGGCCATCTTGTGACATCACCCCATGGTGACATGTGGCAGGGACCAGCCTAGGGAGTAATTTTAGGGAGACTTCATGTCTCCCTCCAGAAAAAATAGGGAGACTGCAGAGTCAAGAAGGGAGACTTCATAGGCAAGTGGTGAAAATTAAGAATATTTATGTACCACCCCCTGCTGCCCCTTCATATTTTCAGCTTGTGGTCCTCCATTAAGGCTCAATTAATCCAGGTCCAGTTGTCTATGATGCATCTATGCCAGGTTAAAAAATCACAAAGTAATTATTGTTTGAAAATCCCCCACTGCTAACCTCTTCTTCATGACCCCTCCCCTCTTCTCTGTGCCAATCCCCCTAGCACCCTCCTGTGGTTGCCTTTCACTAAAGTGTGCTAAGCTAATAATTCCCAAGTCTGAAAGTGTGAATAAGGACCAGATGTAAGAAGGATGCTTGGATGGTACTTTTTCAAGATCCTTCATATGCACAATTGTGCCCTCTACAAAGCTTTTCTTGTCATCACTAAAACTTTTTTTTTCACGTGTTTCAATTCCATTCGTGTTTTTCTCGGAATAGATGGCCCAACATTTACAGTTAAAACTAGAAGTCCTGTCATGAAATGTGCACAAATAGCACGTCGATCTGTGTGTTAATCTACACGTTATGACCATAGTACGGATATCAAATTCTGTACATATGGCCTGTGCACAGGCAATGTTTCAGCCAATGGACCTCGGCGTAACCCAAAGGTCCATTGACAGAAGCATTGCCTGTGTTTGCTATGAGTAACCAGGAGAACCTGCCGTGCTTTGGATGCCATTCGATATGGCAATTGCGCACAATTCCTATGTGCAGTTACATCTAAATAAGCGCACAGTTCGTGACAGGACTTCTAGTTTTAACTGTAACAGTCGTCAGTAAAACGAAATAAAAATATAGTGTTAGAAAATATGTCCGTTGTGTATACATTTTCAGCATCCTAAGCAACGTAACCTACTTTCAAATCGGGTTATTTTGTTGAGTCGCGCAAGTCACCCATTTTTGTTTCGACATTTGAAGCTCCGACAGAAACGCAACAAAATAGAAATGAAAAATGTCCAAAAAGCGACAATGGACAATTGATTCTCCTGTGATTTCAAATAAATGGTCGCTTATTTGACGAAGAAAATGCCCATTTATCACACTCAAGCACATTCGATTCTTGAAAATAATCGTTTTTATGTAAACCTCGGATTACTCAGTTCAGCCTTTCCTCACTTTGGCCAATTTATAGAGGGTGACTTGTAATTGCCCCAACTACTTTTCTGGCGACTTTGGGCTTAGAAGGGAGACATAATCGCCCTAGTCACCCTCACGGCTGTCTCTGACATGTGATACCAGTGAGCATTCGCAATTCGCAGTGCATGTTCCTAAGGTGACGCACTTTTCTGTCACCATCTTGGTTGTTAAGAGTAGCAGGTGGTTGCTCTGGAGCCCAATGGCCTTCTTGTTGGACAGGGGCATATTCTGAGGGTGTGTTCGATTCTGCGGGAATACATCAAATCACCACAAACAACCCAACAATGACACAAATCTACCCCAACGGACATTTTATTGGATCAAATCCCCACCGAAACTTACTGAAAGTGAGCTTCACCCCAAAAGAGTAGAAGAAGGGCTTCTGAAAGAAGGGCAACTGTATCGCTCACGCTTGCCCGTTGGATCACCTCACTAGTGATCGTTCTCCCTGTATGAACATAAGAGGTGTATGAGGTGTGGCCTCACCTCACACCCCTCTTATCCTCATCTTGGTTCAAATGATCATTAGTGATCGTTTGTGGTGATCACTAGTGATTCCCTGTGGTGATCACTAGTGATCATTGTCCCCATATGAGGATAAGAGGGGTGTGAGGTGAGGCCTCTGTTATGAGGTAGTGGCAGTAGTAGCAGTGGGTGGCCCCTGGGGGGGAATGTATCATTTCAGGGGCCTCGTTGATTGATAAATTTGTCAATGCTTAAGTACTGCAAAGCCTTCTTGCACTCAAGGGACAAAATACACCACCACCCATGTTATACTGTAAATTATGAGGCCTAAAACAAACCAAGAATATGAACTTTTGATGGCAAAGAAATAATTTCAAAAATAAAAAATAAATAAAAAACTTCCAGTGCACATGCAGTTTTACAAAAATGGCATGAGAAAGAGATCTACGGCATCAGCATGGGAAATGAAAAAGTCTAGTAACCAAAATATAATAAGGTGTGTCCACTCTACAGGTTGTACATAACAAATATTCAGATAATCACAGTTGCGACATGTATTTAGAAATGCTAGATACTGAATAAATACAGTGGAGCCCACGTAATTGGATATCTCTTAACTGAATAACCCTGTTAATTGAGTATAATTTCCCAACACAAAACCATTTACCATACCACCAGTACAAATTTTACCTGTTAATTGAATATAGATTATAAAGTAAACTCCTGTTAATTGAATAAGAAATCTTGTAACCTGTTGAGAAAATCCTCCTGACTTCCCAGTTTTCCTTTGTTAAAAGACCTATTTGGACTCAGTACACCAAATACAGGCATTTAATCTATTACATATTGTTTGACAGGGCTCATGGAGCTCTGTCAAACAAGATATAATAAAATAAATGCTAAGTTTATCTCTAGAATATAAGAAAGTGAAAGTGACACAATCCCTGTTAATTGAATACTGCTGTTAATTGAATAATTTTCACTGGCAAAGTGGCTATTCAATTAACAGGGTTCCACTGTACTGCCAGACATACTCACAACAATCAGCAAAAGTGAAAATATTTAGAAAATTATTCTTCTGTTTTCAGCTGAGTTTACCAGAAATAAAATACAAGTCCATGATGGATCTAGAAAATGAGGTAAGCTTTCCATCATTGTTACATTCGGTGTCCTTGGAAATAAATTCAAGATTTTTAGTTTCCTGCTGAATCATTTCCTTTTTATCTATGTACACAATATTAATGTGATCTGTTCTTTTTTTAAACACAATATTAATGCGATCTGTTCTCTTTTGTTACTGGAAATAAATATTGTTTAATCTAAATTCAAGAACAGGCAAACTTACCGTCATAATACATAAGACAAGTATGGGGTAGATTTGTCGCCATGGGTTTGTGTCCACCTTAACCCTTAAGGGACTATTTCTGATTTTTATGACCTCATAACAGATGCCCTCAGCATGCCATCGTGAGGAGGTCCTGCTATTAATCAACAATTAACAAGGCAGTGGTTAACAGGCAGCCAAGACAAGACTGCAAATCACTGCTAAGCCACTGGACTTCACAAGCAGCCAAGACTAGACTCCAAATCACTGCTAAGCCACTGGACTTAACACGCAGCCAAGACTAGATTACAAATCACTGCTAAGCCACCAGGCTTAACAGGCAGCCAAGACTAAACTACAAATCACTGCTAAGCCACCAGACTTAACAGGCAGCCAAGACTAGACTACAAATCACTGCTAAGCCACCGGAGTTAACAGGCAGCCAAGACGAGACTATAAATCACTGCTAAGCCACTGGACTTAACAGGCAGCCAAGACTAGACTACAAATCACTGCTAAGCCAGACTAGACTACAAATCACTGCTAAGCCACCAGACTTAACAGGCAACCAAGACTAGACTACAAATCACTGCTAAGCCAGACTAGACTACAAATCACTGCTAAGCCACCAGATTAAATAGGCAGCCAAGACTAGACTACAAATCTCTGCTAAGCCACCAGACTTAACAGGCAGCCAAGACTAGACTCCAAATCACTGCTAAGCCACCGGAGTTAACAGGCAGCCATGACTAGACTATAAATCACTGCTAAGCCACCAGACTTAACAAGCAGCCAAGACTAGATTATAAATCACTGCTAAGCCACCAGACTTAACATGCAGCCAAGACTAGACTACAAATCACTGCTAAGCCACCAGACTTAACAGGCAGCCAAGACTAGACTACAAATCACTGCTAAGCCAGACTAGACTACAAATCACTGATAAGCCACCGGACCTAATAGGCAGCCAAGACTAGACTACAAATCACTGCTAAGCCAGACTAGACTACAAATCACTGCTAAGCCACCAGACTTAACAGGCAACCAAGACTAGACTACAAATCACTGCTAAGCCACCGGATTAAATAGGCAGCCAAGACTAGACTACAAATCTCTGCTAAGCCACCAGACTTAACAGGCAGCCAAGACTAGACTCCAAATCACTGCTAAGCCACCGGAGTTAACAGGCAGCCATGACTAGACTTTAAATCACTGCTAAGCCACCAGACTTAACAAGCAGCCAAGACTAGATTATAAATCACTGCTAAGCCACCAGACTTAACACGCAGCCAAGACTAGACTACAAATCACTGCTAAGCCACCAGACTTAACAGGCTGCCAAGACTAGACTTCAAATCACTGCTAAACCACCGGAGTTAACAGGCAGCCATGACTAGACTATAAATCACTGCTAAGCCACCAGACTTAACAGGCAGCCAAGACTAGACTACAAATCACTGCTAAGCCACCAGACTTAACAGGCAGCCAAGACTAGACTACAAATCACTGTTAAACCACCAGACTTAACAGGCTGCCAAGACTAGACTATAAATCACTGCTAAACCACCAGAGTTAACAGGCAGCCATGACTAGACTATAAATCACTGCTAAACCACAAGACTTAACAGGCAGCCAAGACTAGACTACAAATCACTGCTAAGCCACCAGACTTAACAGGCAGCCAAGACTAGACTGCAAATCACTGCTAAGCCACTGGACTTAAATGAGCAGCCAAGACTAGACTATAAATCACTGCTAAGCCACCAGACTTAACAGGCAGCCAAGACTAGACTACAAATCACTGCTAAGCCACTGGACTTAAATGAGCAGCCAAGACTAGACTATAAATCACTGCTAAGCCACCAGACTTGACAGGGAGCCAAGACTAGACTACAAATCACTGCTAAGCCACTGGACTTAAACGAGCAGCCAAGACTAGACTATAAATCACTGCTAGGCCACCAGACTTAACAGACAACCAAGACTAGACTACAAATCACTGCTAAGCCACCAGACTTAACAGGCAGCCAAGACTATACTGCAAATCACTGCTAAGCCACCGGAGTTAACAGGCAGCCAAGACTATACTATAAATCACTGCTAAGCCACAAGACTTAACAGGCAGCCAAGACTAGACTATAAATCACTGTTAAGCCACCGGAGTTAATCACTGCTAAGTCACATCATGTATACAATTGTCCATACCCTTAAGGATTAAGGTTTTTATTTATCCCATAAATGGCTGTTTATTTGAACAATAAAGGCCTTGGATAAATTGTTGCTTTATTCACCTAGTAGGGTGATAAATTTTTCCCGTAGGTTTAACACTGAAAGAATTTATTCCCCTAGTAGCAACGGACTTGTTGACCTGTGGTCTCTACCACATTTGTCTAGCATAATTAATAGTTCGATTGTTGATTTCTTTAAATCTTTTTGAAAGTATTACACAATGCCAGTAGAAAACACCACACACTGCTGATATAATAAAGTATTTTTGCAAGTTTAGCTCAAGTTTGTAGAGGAATTATTTTTAGAAAGAAATGTATTACTGCGCCCTGTCTATTTTTGCAAATTTTGCTGGCTGATCGAATTGGATCAATGTGCTCCTCACTTTTCGCTGTGTTTTGTAGCGAATTATAGCACGTTTTTGCCGTGTCTGCCCTGTAGAAGATTTATGGGATAAACAAAATAAATGTATAGTGTTTTCAAGTAAAACATTTATTTTACTCGTAGAATTAAGAATGAAATCGACTCGCCAGAGGCTCATCGGTTTCATTCTTAATCCTACTCGTAGAATAATATTTTTATACTGTACCAATGACCCAGACATAGCTGGTGCTAACTCTTAAAATATAGGGCCAAACACAAATTTTGCCCCCCAATCCCCAAAATTTGCATCTAAAACTAAAGAAAACATGTCCTGAAAGGCCCTCCACACTTCGCCCCTACTGCGCATGCGCAGTGTCAAGGACGTTCCGAAATTGGCGCCATTTATCATTCTAAGTTTGGCCCTTCATCAGTTAACATCTGACTGATCTTTGTGCTTTTAAATCTCAGTTTAAATGATGCCAGACACATAAATATTAGTGAAATGGTGATTCTAAGGAGGATAGAGAAGGAGGAGAGGAAAAGAATGTGTGACAGAATATTATCAGGGCTGTAACTTAAAATTTTTTAATGAAATTATGTTAAGTTACCTATTTTCAAGGCAGCAGCCATTTTGTTGTCATTCTGATTATTTAGTTACACTGTTTTTACAAGTGTTTTCCTCTCTCCCTGTCCTTTAAGTTCCCCCTTGCTATTCTCCCATGCTTTTGGCATAGTTTCTGTAATTATTATTACTAAAATTTCTTGGGAGTTTTAGCTGAATAACAGAATGAATTCTGTTCTTTCCCCATGTTTACGTCTTCACCTACGGGTGGTTAGGCGTTGTGTTCTGCATCTACCATCTGATGTTCTGCAGTTTCTTCCCTGGAAGTCTCTGTTTTGCATCAGATAGTGTATTTTTGGTAACTGATTTCGGGCCTGGGTGCCTGGAGTCTTATTTTAGTGTTTTTACACTCATTGTTTACATTTACAACAGCCCTCTGTGTGAGGGGGGGATTTCTAAAAAATAATATCTTTATGTTATTTTAATCATAACTAGATACATTATTATTGTTCGTAAGTGTTGAATAAATTGTTTAAAATATTTTTAAAATTTTTGTCCACACTTAGGCTTGGGATCCATTGGGGCTCAACGTTACTTTTCAGAAACTTGGGCTGTTCTGAAAAAATATTTTTTCAAAATATTTTGATTTCAATTATTTTTTCTATATTAATGGATCATATTATTATTATGTATTTTGATTGCCAGGGGTTAGTGCGAGTACCAGGACTTGTTTTCTTTTCACATTGAAAGGATATTGATCAATTGTTTTAAGAGGAAGTCTTCCTCTGACTTTATTATCATTCTATATGTGGTCAGTGTACTCGCATTAACTCCTGTTCTGTATCGTATGATTTCGATGACTATATGGGAAGCGTATGTCACGGTATGTTGTTGGGGATTTGGACACTCCGGTCCTTTCCCCGCAGGGTCACTCTACTTTATCAATTTCTATTTCAGACGATCAAGATTAGGGTGATGTATCTGTGATGTCTTCCAACAGTGTGCCTCCGTCGTCACAATTAATGAAGGGCTAGCGGAAAAGTGCTCATGTTATACGCCAATTGCCTAAGAGGACCCTAGTAGGTTCGACGGCCTTTGACGTCCGCTAGCTCGCCCGGTGTAGCGTCCATTCACCGAATGGTTCGGCAGCCGGGTTCGTCCGTTGCGGTCTAGAAGGAATTTTGGGGTGATGCGAGCACTATAAAATTAACTTAATGCACACCCAGTGACGGCGGATCGGAGGGAGAACGGAGGAAGCCTTTTAGTCCGGTTCATAGCTCGTTCCGGTCCATCCGGACGGCAAGCGAGAGAGGCCCCTCTCTCGTTCAACAACATCTGGCCCCAGATGTTGTGGTACAAAATGTGTCGCTAGCGGAGCATACGTCCGTCGCTCGGGACGCTCCGTTGTATAGGCAGTCCGCTGAGACTGCTAAGGCTTCCTCTTCTCGTCAGCGCACACGACCGCACCTTGGCTGCGTGACCGCCGATATATTACCAGCTTCGCCGATCAAGGATTCTTCGGCGACCAGGTCACACCATCCGGCAGCCAGGGATTCGAGACCGATGGACTCCGGACGTTCGCATAGGAAAAGTATGCGGGAGCCATCTGATGCGGAGCTGCCCTCGGCGAAGCAGCGATAGACTGCGCCTCCGCAGGTCTCGACGCCGGACATTCTTGTGCACATAGCACAGCTTATCGCAGCATCCCAGCAGCCGACAGAAACGGTGTCGGATCGAGAATTATCCGACAGCGCTGGGTCGGTAGCCGGGGACTCGAGGCCTGCAGACTCCGGACGTTCGCATAGGAAGTGTGCGGGAGTCAACGTACACGGAGCTTCCGGCGGCAATGCATCGTAAGTCCGCTACTGCACAGGCCTCGGGAACGGACGTGCTTTCCTTAATAGCACAGTTTATCGCAGCATCCCAGCATCTACTGAATCTGTCGCATATATTTTATCCGACGATGCTGGGTCGGGACGCTCCGCGGAAGCGGGTACGGACGTCCGAAAGTTTCATCCGGTCCGACGGGATACCGAAAGGGATTCGGAGGATTTCAAGCTTTCCCTTTCGGAACAACATATGCTGCGATGCCGGATAAGAAACTGATAGCGTCGGTGGACTTAGAAATTTTTGGTTCGGTTCAGGGACATCGTCCCTCAGTTCCGACATAGTCCAATAATGTCACACAAACTTTCGAATTATTGAACGACGCTATATATATTATTATTTTATGCTTGCTATCCAAGCATTTCTGGTTTCTTGTTCGAATAGTTATGGAGATGTCTTTCAAAAGTGTGCCTCTGTCGTCATAGTTAATGAAGAGTTAGCGGCAATAAGTGCTCATGGAATATGTCTATCGCTTACGGAGTGACATTCGCTAGCTCACCCGGTGTAGCGTACATTCATCGAATGGTTCGGCTGCCGGGTTCGTCCGTTGCGGTCTAGGAAGGAGATTTGGGTGATGCGAGCACTTTAATTACTTTAGTACTCACCCAGTGACGGCAGATTGAGGACAGATCGGAGGAAGCCAACAACATAGGGGACCGCATGTTGTGGTTCAGATATTTTACATTCGGAGCATATGTCCGTTGCTCGGGACGCTCCGTTATATTGACAGTCCGAGAGACTGTCTTTAATGCTTCCTCATCCTCACAGCAGGGCACACGACCGCACATTGGCTACGTGACCTCGAGTATCCGATCAGTTTCGGCATTCTGTGATTCCACGGCGAATAGGTCGCGCCATCCGGTAGCCAAGGGACACGAGGCCTATACACTCCGTTCGCTCGCATATTGGAAGTATGCACGGGGTAACGATCACGGAGCTTCCAGCGGCAATGCATCGTAAGACCGCTTCTCCTCAGGCCTCAGTGACGGACGTGCTATCCGAGTTAGCACAGTTGTTTCGCAGCATCCCAGCAATTGACAGTTTCTCGGTCGAATCAGGAATTATCCGACGGCGCTGGGTCGGTGCGGTCCGCGGTTGCATCAGCTACGGACGACCGAACGCTTTATAGGGTCCGACAGGATGGCGAAAGGGATTCGAAAGATTTCGAGTTTTCCCTTTAGTAGTATCGGAAGATGCCTTTCATATCTTCTGGCATTTCTTCCAGTGATTATTTTTCGGACTTCATTGCTGCGATCTTGGATAAGAGACTTATAGCGTCATTGGACTCGGATTTTTCGATCGGTACAGGGACATTGTCCCTGACTTACCGACGCAGTCCAATATTGTCATTACAACATGTGTTTTATTTTTCGACGCTATATATATATATATATATACAAGCCTGCTACTAAGCATGATAGTTTAGTTTCTTGTCCGCGTTGCTCATTTCTGCCATTTTATCATTTTTACAAATAGTTTATTTTGGCAGAGCAGGGCATACCGAGAGTTCATATGCGTCTAGACGGTGTGATTAAAGACTGCATATATTCTTTTTCGCCGTTTATGTCTTTTCCAATTTCAATGTTGGGAACGACATTATGTATAGTAGACTTAACTTAGACGCTTTATTATACGTAATCCGCCTTACTGAGGCGTTATCATTACGTCTTCAAGAAAAGATTTACGGGATATTATTCTCAATGTAATTTCTTTTGAGGGCAGTAGTTTGTTCACGTATAACTCCGCCCTTCAGTGGCTGATTGGAGTTGGTTAGACATGACGCAGCCCTAGCTACATCCACACGCGTGGATAGTAAGGTTAAGAACTCTCTCAGAGTCGCTTCGTTCTCGGAGGAGCTTCTCTTCGACGGCAACTTTCCGGCAATCCATGAATTGCTCGATTTATACATTCTCTTGTCTATCTAGTGTTACAAGAGATTCAGACTGGGGCAAACATTCGGTGGTTGACTCAGAGAGTGCCGCCGCAGTTGCCGGACCCGAGTGTGGCTGTTATGACGGTTGCCAGTCAAACAGATTGGGATATATACTGATCCCTACGGATTCGAAGTGCCAGGGTCTTTGGGTTCTGCAGTCTTTTAGCTATCAGTTTAACTTCCGCGGAATAATGTTTTTTAGGCTTGCTTTATGTCATTGCATGAACATTATTCAGAAACGCATGCCCAAATTCCTGTCCTTTAATTCGACAGTAGTGGCGTATCTCCGGAACCAGGGAGGCACTCTTTCGTTTCCGTTATTCAATTTAATGGAAAGAATCCGTCTGTTGGTTATAGTACACCAAGTTCAGTTTTGGTCCGTCATATTCCGGGTCGTCTGATTGTTTTATCGGACTCCCGTTCTCTTACGGGTCGCTTGTTGCTGTCAGAATGGACTCTCAACAAACAAGTATTCAATCAGATTTGCTATCTATGGGAGCGCCCAATGATGATTTATTTATGACACAGCTTGCTAATCAATTGCAGACGTATGTGTTGGCTTGTCCAGATCTCTGAGCTAATAGTGTTAACGCTCTATTGATCTATAGGACGGAATGATAGGATACGCGTATCCTCCGGCGCTGTTGTTTTAGCAGGTATTGCTAAGATAAACAACCACAATACATTTCTGTTGATAGCATCTCTATCTTCACAGAGATCATGAGTAATTTACTCTCTTGTCTACTGTGGGTCTTAACGTGAAATCTTCCTCTATGTGAGGATCTTTTTTCACTGGGTAAATCGTGTCATCTTTATCACAACCAGCAAGGTCGCAACCTTCATGTATTCCGTTGTGTGGTCCGTATTGCATTGTAAGCACTGTACTGGACGAGCTTTGGACGCGATTTCTTACTATAGGAGATCCTCTTCTTCGCTATTCTATGCGACTAAAGTGGAGGCTCTTCCGTCGTGGTGTAGGGATCATTATGTTCATATTGTTGATCCCTCCATACTACTCATTGCTATTTTTTAGTATACTTGTTTCACAAGATCTACTGCAGCCTGTTATTATTTAGGTTATAGGTTTATGTTACCTCATACCTATGCACTCTACGATAGTTTACAATTGAGTCTTTTGTCTCTTTATCTAAGTCAGTTAGTAACTTTTTGATAAATAGACTTAGAATCTTTAGATTAAATTCCTATACGGATTTTAACTTCGGTTCTTATTTAGCTAAGTAATCATTTGAGCCTCTGGAAACAGTAGTTTTCAAATTCTGACCTTTTAGACAGTAATTCTGTTGGTTTCTCTTTTACTGTAGAGTCAGTGAGTTTCATGCACTATCGATGGATGATTTTCACTTTCATAGTTTCGGAATCAATACTTCTGTTACTATTTAGGTTGGATTGTTGCATAAGAGTTAGGCTCCTATTATCCGGAACCTATTATTTTAAGGTCCTTCCGTCTTCGTATGGGCATAGGCCTTTACTCTTTCCGGGTACAGTTTATGTATTTATAAACAGATATCTGTTTATTACAAGGGCGTAAGCTTCTTCTGTCTTTGATGTCTAGTAGAAGGACGTTACGCTCCATTTTATTGTTAATGGATTCTATTAACTATCGGTACTGCTTATGGTATATCATTGACTTAGCAGTTGTGCTTAAGATTTCGGCTCATGAAGTAAGAGTTCTTCTACTTCTTGGGCTTACTTTAATAGTGTCGCTATTATAGATTTTTGAAGGCCGCTCATTGCGCTCAGCCATCCACATTCATGAATTTTATCTTAGAAATATCGAGTCAATTTCTTGAGGCCTCTTTTGTTAGGTCTATTATCTACTGCTCAGAATGTCATTCTCTTAACAGTTGCTACTATAGCTAGGTAGGCTGTCTGTTTCGGCAGTGTCTCCGTTCGGCTGCCCTCTTCGCTCTGGGCTATTTGACCCAGGGCAAGAAAAAGGGGGGGGGGGGAGGGTGTTCCCTTGGGTCACCTGTTTTACTATGAAAACAAGGGGATACCTCCTCCGGAGTTAGTAATTCTGAGCTGTTATTGGGATGGTTGTTTAGTGAGAAGTTTAAGTTTATAAAATTCATTCAAGTCTTAGTTTTTAAAGTATAGCTTTTGAATATTGCATATGTCAACGGACATGATTATGCAATTCTCAGACACTTTTAGGAGTATAAGAGTCTCTATTCTCTAGACTTACTTTATTATTGGCTTACTTTAAAAATTATTAGTATAAGGATTATATTGAATATTAATAGAGTACATGGATGTATGAAGCTCAATTTTGGAAGGTGTTGTATCTTTCTAATTTATCATAAATAAGAAAGATACATTTAAGGCCTATTACTTCTTTTCCCTACAGGGGATGACTCTATTTTATTTTATTGAGCGTATTCCATTTTGCTCTATGTCCTTGGCCCTCCAGCCTTTTTACTATTCAGCTATGTCTGGGTCATTGGTACAGTATAAAAATGTTAAAAAATTTATAGTAATTTATATATTTTTTATACTTACCAATGACCCAGACGGGGATGGCCCTCCCAGGAGTTGGGAACTCTTGCCTCCCCGCTGAGTACATAGCGCTTACCAGGCACTGGTTATTAGAATGATAAATGGCGCCAATTTCGGAACGTCCTTGACACTGCACATGCGCAGTAGGGGCGAAGTGTGGAGGGCCTTTCAGGACATGTTTTCTTTAGTTTTAGATGCAAATTTTGGGGATTGGGGGGCAAAATTTGTGTTTGGCCCTATATTTTAAGAGTTAGCACCAGCTATGTCTGGGTCATTGGTAAGTATAAAAAATATATAAATTACTATAAATTTTTTAACTTTTTTTACTTGAATACGTTATACGTTTATTCTGTATTTCTTCATCTGCTACAGGATGTGGAAGCAGGGAAGACACTGCTAAGACAGTTGCTTTGATAAACAGTCAGTCAGGATGTATGCATGGCATCACTCTAGTTTCGTTATTCTAAAATATGTATTGGTTCTGTGAAAGTTGTAATATTTAAATACTAAGGCCAATTTGAGTAAACTTTCCTGAATTTTGGCATCGATCTTTTAGTCCAGAAAAGCAAGAGCACTGCAGGGGTGGTGCCAAGAGAGGGGGAGGGGGGCGGTGAAGGGGTGCTTCCCATCCATCAGGAAATCATCCGAATTCGTTGGGAGAGATAAACTCATGTAAACACCGTAAAGATGGAGATAATAATCCTGAAGACCTGATACACATGCACAATAGGAATAACCCAATGGGCAGATAATCGCTGTGGCATGGGCGGAGTTAATAACATTGAGAGATTTCTATTTTAGTCTGATACCAGAAACTTTCTACACAGTCATTGATCAACGCACATCTAGTCTTTGGCACATCTAGTCTTTGTTGTGGGTTATATCATACTTTTTTGGAGCATGGTTGCTCAGTAGGTAGAAATGCAGGCTGCAAGCTGAGAGGTCCTCGGTTCGAATCTCACCTGTGGCAACCGCCTTGTGTCCTTGGGCAAGATACTTAATCCGAACTGCCTACATGAGGGCACGGTGGTGTTGTGTACTAAGGCATACTGCACGCCGATGATGCACGTGTCTTCGACCAATGTTAACTCTGCTAGTGTGGAGTTAGTATGTTGGGGAGTGACAGTTGCTTGCCATTGCTCGGTGGTTCTCTCTGGATACACCAGTTTCCTCCACCCGTAAAACTGTCCGACGCGAGGTGACCCTGGTTGTCGAAACTGTCATCAAACCGCACTAAAATAAAAAAAATAAATGAATATTGTACTTATTAAACTTGAGGCTTGTGGAACTGAGGTGTCAAAAATAAGTGTCATGGCGATTCGCCATAACACCTATTTTTGATACCTTGGTTCCACAAGCCACAATTTTGGGGGAGGGCGGGGGGGGGGCATTTTGTTTGACTCAAATCCTCTACAGTCATGAATATTGTGACTTTTTCCCAATTAAAACAAACATTTCTCCCATCAGGCCAAACCAGAATCAGCCTGATGGGTTCAGGGACTTTGTAGCTCCAACCCCTATTTGGGGATTATAGCCCCCTTGTCGGGGAATCATAAATTCTAATTTGACACTCAATAATATTGACATTATATATATGTATTGCCCCTTGAGAGAAACAAGGTGCCATCTGTATTGCAGTCGGCATTTTGTTCCACTCAAGGGAATACTATAGAGCAGTATTAGAGCTGTAGAAATCACCGCACTGATTGCATAGCTTCTTTGTTTGGTAAGTATCGACCAAACTCAGGCATTATACCTGATACCCCCACCCATTTGCATTGGCAAGCGTAAAATATGTTAGAGACTTATGGACTCAAAAGAGTTTCTCATTTACAGTTCTCGTAATGCAAAGTCTTTTCCACTGGTGCACTTCTGTCACAAAGGGGCACGCACTGCCCCCTTGCTTGTGGCAACTGGAGCAAAAAATCAGTTGCCTTATTAAACCCCCTCAGTGAGTTTTTTGGGTGGGGAGCCTACTGGAATCACCTTGTCCATCCACCTGTCCATCCATCCATCCATCTGTAGACTGGAGATTTTCTCAGACGTTTATGATAATATTCACCACCATGGGAACCTGTTCATCTGTTATTATACTTCTGGTCGGATTATTTTTGCCAGAATTCTGCCCCTTTTTCGACTTGAAAAAGCAGGCATAGAATTTTGTCCAGAGAATTACTCAGACATTTATGCGTCGATTTTTTTGAAACTTGGTATGGATGTTTACTACTATTTGAACCTGTGCAGCTGTGATTATAGTTTCGATCAGACCTTTTTTAGCTCAACTTGACAAAGTCAAGCTGAGCTATTGCCATCACTTCTCGTCTGTCGACAATTACTTTGAAACTTGGTATGCTTGTTTGGGGTGACCTCTAGAAGGGAGCTATAGATTTTCTTCAATTTCCATCAAAAAATGTTGCCGCGGCCAACGTTCTTAGAACTTAGTTTAGTCAAACCACAATATTTCCCTTTGGCACACCCTACAGGACACATTTATGATTTGATTGCTTTGAAACCTGGTATGCTTATTTAGGGTGACCTCTAGATGGGAGCTATCGATTTTCTTCAATTTCCGGCAAAAAATGTTGCCACGGCCAACGTTCATAGAACTTAGTTTAGTCAGACCTCAATATTTCCCTTTGGCACACCCTACAGGGCCCATTTATGATCAGATTGCTTTGAAACCTGGCATGCTTGTTTGGGATGACCTCTAGATGGGAGCTATCGATTTTCTTCAATTTCCATCAAAAAATGTTGCTGCGGCCAACGTTTTTAGAACTCAGTTTAGTCAGACCACAATATTTCCCTTTGGCAAACCCTACAGGGCACATTTATGATTTGATTGCTTTGAAACCTGGTATGCTTGTTTGGGGAGACCTCTAGATGGGAGCTATCGATATTTTTATACTGTACCAATGACCCAGACATAGCTGGTGCTAACTCTTAAAATATAGGGCCAAACACAAATTTTGCCCCCCAATCCCCAAAATTTGCATCTAAAACTAAAGAAAACATGTCCTGAAAGGCCCTCCACACTTCGCCCCTACTGCGCATGCGCAGTGTCAAGGACGTTCCGAAATTGGCGCCATTAATCATTCTAAGTTTGGCCCTTCATCAGTTAACATCTGACTGATCTTTGTGCTTTTAAATCTCAGTTTAAATGATGCCAGACACATAAATATTAGTGAAATGGTGATTCTAAGGAGGATAGAAAAGGAGGAGAGGAAAAGAATGTGTGACAGAATATTATCAGGGCTGTAACTTAAAATTTTTTAATGAAATTATGTTAAGTTACCTATTTTCAAGGCAGCAGCCATTTTGTTGTCATTCTGATTATTTAGTTACACTGTTTTTTCAAGTGTTTTTCCTCTCTCCCTGTCCTTTAAGTTCCCCCTTGCTATTCTCCCATGCTTTTGGCATAGTTTCTGTAATTATTATTACTAAAATTTCTTGGGAGTTTTAGCTGAATAACAGAATGAATTCTGTTCTTTCCCCATGTTTACGTCTTCACCTACGGGTGGTTAGGCGTTGTGTTCTGCATCTACCATCTGATGTTCTGCAGTTTCTTCCCTGGAAGTCTCTGTTTTGCATCAGATGGTGTATTTTTGGTAACTGATTTCGGGCCTGGGTGCCTGGAGTCTTATTTTAGTGTTTTTACACTCATTGTTTACATTTACAACAGCCCTCTGTGTGAGGGGGGGATTTCTAAATAATAATATCTTTATGTTATTTTAATCATAAATAGATACATTATTATTGTTCGTAAGTGTTGAATAAATTGTTTAAAATATTTTTAAAATTTTTGTCCACACTTAGGCTTGGGATCCATTGGGGCTCAACGTTACTTTTCAGAAACTTGGGCTGTTCTGAAAAAATATTTTTTCAAAATATTTTGATTTCAATTATTTTTTCTATATTAATGGATCATATTATTATTATGTATTTTGATTGCCAGGGGTTAGTGCGAGTACCAGGACTTGTTTTCTTTTCACATTGAAAGGATATTGATCAATTGTTTTAAGAGGAAGTCTTCCTCTGACCTTATTATCATTCTATATGTGGTCAGTGTACTCGCATTAACTCCTGTTCTGTATCGTATGATTTGGATGACAATATGGGAAGCGTATGTCACGGTATGTTGTTGGGGATTTGGACACTCCGGTCCTTTCCCCGCAGGGTCACTCTACTTTATCAATTTCTATTTCAGACGATCAAGATTAGGGTGATGTATCTGTGATGTCTTCCAACAGTGTGCCTCCGTCGTCACAATTAATGAAGGGCTAGCGGAAAAGTGCTCATGTAATACACCAATTGCCTAAGAGGACCCTAGTAGGTTCGACGGCCTTTGACGTCCGCTAGCTCGCCCGGTGTAGCGTCCATTCACCGAATGGTTCGGCAGCCGGGTTCGTCCGTTGCGGTCTAGAAGGAATTTTGGGGTGATGCGAGCACTATAAAATTAACTTAATGCACACCCAGTGACGGCGGATCGGAGGGAGAACGGAGGAAGCCTTTTAGTCCGGTTCATAGCTCGTTCCGGTCCATCCGGACGGCAAGCGAGAGAGGCCCCTCTCTCGTTCAACAACATCTGGCCCCAGATGTTGTGGTACAAATGTGTCGTTAGCGGAGCATACGTCCGTCGCTCGGGACGCTCCGTTGTATAGGCAGTCCGCTGAGACTGCTAAGGCTTCCTCTTCTCGTCAGCGCACACGACCGCACCTTGGCTGCGTGACCGCCGATATATTACCAGCTTCGCCGATCAAGGATTCTTCGGCGACCAGGTCACACCATCCGACAGCCAGGGATTCGAGACCGATGGACTCCGGACGTTCGCATAGGAAGTATGCGGGAGCCATCTGATGCGGAGCTACCCTCGGCGAAGCAGCGATAGTCTGCGCCTCCGCAGGTCTCGACGCCGGACATTCTTGTGCACATAGCACAGCTTATCGCAGCATCCCAGCAGCCGACAGAAACGGTGTCGGATCGAGAATTATCCGACAGCGCTGGGTCGGTAGCCGGGGACTCGAGGCCTGCAGACTCCGGACGTTCGCATAGGAAGTGTGCGGGAGTCAACGTACACGGAGCTTCCAGCGGCAATGCATTGTAAGTCCGCTACTGCACAGGCCTCGGGAACGGACGTGCTTTCCTTAATAGCACAGTTTATCGCAGCATCCCAGCATCAACTGAATCTGTCGCATATATTTTATCCGACGATGCTGGGTCGGGACGCTCCGCGGAAGCGGGTACGGACGTCCGAAAATTTTCATCCGGTCCGACGGGATACCGAAAGGGATTCGGTGGATTTCAAGCTTTCCCTTTCGGAACAACATATGCTGCGATGCCGGATAAGAAACTGATAGCGTCGGTGGACTTAGAAATTTTTGGTTCGGTTCAGGGACATCGTCCCTCAGTTCCGACATAGTCCAATAATGTCACGCAAACTATCGAATTATTGAACGACGCTATATATATTATTATTTTATGCTTGCTATCCAAGCATTTCTGGTTTCTTGTTCGAAGAGTTATGGAGATGTCTTTCAAAAGTGTGCCTCTGTCGTCATAGTTAATGAAGAGTTAGCGGCAATATGTGCTCATGGAATATGTCTATCGCTTACGAAGTGACATTCGCTAGCTCACCCGGTGTAGCGTACATTCATCGAATGGTTCGGCTGCCGGGTTCGTCCGTTGCGGTCTAGGAAGGAGATTTGGGTGATGCGAGCACTTTAATTACTTTAGTACTCACCCAGTGACGGCAGATTGAGGACAGATCGGAGGAAGCCAACAACATAGGGGACCGCATGTTGTGGTTCAGATATTTTACATTCGGAGCATATGTCCGTTGCTCGGGACGCTCCGTTATATTGACAGTCCGAGAGACTGTCTTTAATGCTTCCTCATCCTCACAGCAGGGCACACGACCGCACATTGGCTACGTGACCTCGAGTATCCGATCAGTTTCGGCATTCAGTGATTCCACAGCGAATAGGTCACGCCATCCGGTAGCCAAGGGACACGAGGCCTATACACTCCGTTCGCTCGCATATTGGAAGTATGCACGGGGTAACGATCTCGGAGCTTCCTGCGGCAATGCATCGTAAGACCGCTGCTCCTCAGGCCTCAGTGACGGACGTGCTATCCGAGTTAGCACAGTTGTTTCGCAGCATCCCAGCAATTGACGGTTTCTCGGTCGAATCAGGAATTATCCGACGGCGCTGGGTCGGTTCGGTCCGCGGTTGCATCAAGCTACGGACGACCGAACGCTTTATAGGGTCCGACAGGATGGCGAAAGGGATTCGAAAGATTTCGAGTTTTCCCTTTAGTAGTATCGGAAGATGCCTTTCTTATCTTCTGGCATTTCTTCCAGTGATTATTTTTCGGACTTCATTGCTGCGATCTTGGATAAGAGACTTATAGCGTCATTGGACTCGGATTTTTCGATCGGTACAGGGGCTTTGTCCCTGACTTACCGACGCAGTCCAATATTGTCATTACAACATGTGTTTTATTTTTCGACGCTATATATTTATATATATATATAAGCCTGCTACTAAGCATGATAGTTTAGTTTCTTGTCCGCGTGGCTCATTTCTGCCATTTTATCTTTTTTACTTATAGTTTATTTTGGCAGAGCAGGGCATACCGAGAGTTCATATGCGTCTAGACGGTGATTAAAGACTGCATATATTCTTTTTCGCCGTTTATGTCTTTTCCAATTTCAATGTTGGGAACGACATTATGTATAGTAGACTTAACTTAGACGCTTTATTATACGTAATCCGCCTTACTGAGGCGTTATCATTACGTCTTCAAGAAAAGATTTACGGGATATTATTCTCAATGTAATTTCTTTTGAGGGCAGTAGTTTGTTCACGTATAACTCCGCCCTTCAGTGGCTGATTGGAGTTGGTTAGACGTGATGCAGCCCTAGCTACATCCACGCGTGGATAGTAGGTTAAGAACTCTCTGAGTCGCTTCGTTCTCGGAGGAGCTTCTCTTCGACGGCAACTTTCCGGCAATCCATGAATTGCTTGAATTATACATTCTCTTGTCTATCTAGTGTTACAAGAGATTCAGACTGGGGCAAACATTCGGTGGTTGACTCAGAGAGTGCCGCCGCAGTTGCCGGACCCGAGTGTGGCTGTTATGACGGTTGCCAGTCAAACAGATTGGGATATATACTGATCCCTACGGATTCGAAGTGCCAGGGTCTTTGGGTTCCGCAGTCTTTTAGTTATCAGTTTAACTTCCGCGGAATAATGTTTTTTAGGCTTGCTTTATGTCATTGCATGAACATTATTCAGAAACGCATGCCCAAATTCCTGTCCTTTAATTCGACAGTAGTGGCGTATCTCCGGAACCAGGGAGGCACTCTTTCGTTTCCGTTATTCAATTTAATGGAAAGAATCCGTCTGTTGGTTATAGTACACCAAGTTCAGTTTTGGTCCGTCATATTCTGGGTCGTCTGATTGTTTTATCGCACTCCCGTTCTCTTACGGGTCGCTTGTTGCTGTCAGAATGGACTCTCAACAAACAAGTATTTAATCAGATTTGCTATCTATGGGAGCGCCCAATGATGTTTTATTTATGACACAGCTTGCTAATCAATTGCAGACGTATGTGTTGGCTTGTCCAGATCTCTGAGCTAATACTGTTAACGCTCTATTGATCTATAGGACGGAATGATAGGATACGCGTATCCTCCGGCGCTGTTGTTTTAGCAGGTATTGCTAAGATAAACAACCACTATACATTTCTGTTGATAGCATCTCTATCTTCACAGAGATCATGAGTAATTTACTCTCTTGTCTACTGTGGATCTTAACGTGAAATCTTCCTCTATGTGAGGATCTTTTTTCACTGGGTAAATCGTGTCATCTTTATCACAACCAGCAAGGTCGCAACCTTCATGTATTCCGTTGTGTGGTCCGTATTGCATTGTATGCACTGTACTGGACGAGCTTTGGACGCGATTTCTTACTTTAGGAGATCCTCTTCTTCGCTATTCTATGCGACTAAAGTGGAGGCTCTTCCGTCGTGGTGTAGGGATCATTATGTTCATATGGTTGATCCCTCCATACTACTCATTGCTATTTTTTAGTATACTTGTTTCACAAGATCTACTGCAGCCTGTGTTATTTAGGTTATAGGTTTATGTTACCTCATACCTATGCACTCTACTATAGTTTACAATTGAGTCTTTGTCTCTTTATCTAAGTCAGTTAGTAACTTTTTGATAAATAGACTTAGAATCTTTAGATTAAATTCCTATACGGATTTTAACTTCGGTTCTTATTTAGCTAAGTAATCATTTGAGCCTCTGGAAACAGTAGTTTTCAAATTCTGACCTTTTTGACAGTAATTCTGTTGGTTTCTCTTTTACTGTAGAGTCAGTGAGTTTCATGCACTATCGATGGATGATTTTCACTTTCATAGTTTCGGAATCAATACTTCCGTTACTATTTAGGTTGGATTGTTGCATAAGAGTTAGGCTCCTATTATCCGGAACCTATTATTTTAAGGTCCTTCTGTCTTCGTATGGGCATAGGCCTTTACTCTTTCCGGGTACAGTTTATGTATTTATAAACAGATATCTGTTTATTACAAGGGCGTAAGCTTCTTCTGTCTTTGATGTCTAGTAGAAGGACGTTACGCTCCATTTTATTGTTAATGGTTTCTATTAACTAGCGTACTGCTTATGGTATATCATTAGCTTAGCAGTTGTGCTTAAGATTTCGGCTCATGAAGTAAGAGTTCTTCTACTTCTTGGGCTTACATTAATAGTGTTGCTATTATAGATTTTTGAAGGCTGCTCATTGCGCTCAGCCATCCATTCATGAATTTTATCTCAGAAATATCGAGTGCATTTCTGGAGGCCTCTGTTGTTAGGTCTATTATCTACTGCTCAGAATGTCATTCTCTTAACAGTTGCTACTATAGCTAGGTAGGCTGTCTGTTTCGGCAGTGTCTCCGTTCGGCTGCCCTCTTCGCTCTGGGCTATTTGACCCAGGGCAAGAAAAAGGGGGGGGAGGGTGTTCCCTTGGGTCACCTGTTTTTACTATGAAAACAAGGGGATACCTCCTCCGGAGTTAGTAATTCTGAGCTGTTATTGGGATGGTTGTTTAGTGAGAAGCTCAAGTTTATAAAATTCATTCAAGTCTTAGTTTTTAAAGTATAGCCTTTGAATATTGCATATGTCAACGGACATGATTATGCAATTCTCACACACTTTTAGAAGTATAAGAGTCTCTATTCTCTAGACTTACTTTATTATTGGCTTACTTTAAAAATTATTAGTATAAGGATTATTGGATATTAATAGAGTACATGGATGTATGAAGCTCAATTTTTGGAAGGTGTTGTATCTTTCTAATTTATCATAAATAAGAAAGATACATGTAAGGCCTATTACTTCTTTTCCCTACAGGGGATGACTCTATTTTATTTTATTGAGCGTATTCCATTTTGCTCTATGTCCTTGGCCCTCCAGCCTTTTTACTATTCAGCTATGTCTGGGTCATTGGTACAGTATAAAAATGTTAAAAAATTTATAGTAATTTATATATTTTTTATACTTACCAATGACCCAGACGGGGATGGCCCTCCCAGGAGTTGGGAACTCTTGCCTCCCCGCTGAGTACATAGCGCTTACCAGGCACTGGTTATTAGAATGATTAATGGCGCCAATTTCGGAACGTCCTTGACACTGCGCATGCGCAGTAGGGGCGAAGTGTGGAGGGCCTTTCAGGACATGTTTTCTTTAGTTTTAGATGCAAATTTTGGGGATTGGGGGGCAAAATTTGTGTTTGGCCCTATATTTTAAGAGTTAGCACCAGCTATGTCTGGGTCATTGGTAAGTATAAAAAATATATAAATTACTATAAATTTTTTAACTTTCTTCAATTTCTGTCTAAAAATGTTGCCGCGGCCAACGTTCTTAGAACTTAGTTTAGTCAGAAGACTCAATATTTCCCTTTGACACACCCTACAGGGTACATTTATGATCGGATTGCTTTGAAACCTGGCATGCTTGTTTGGGGTGACCTCTAGATGGGAGCTATCGATTTTCTTTAATTTCTGTCAAAAAATGTTGCCACGGCCAACGTTCTTAGAACTTAGATTAGTCAAACCACAATATTTCCATTTGGCACACGCTACAGGGCACATTTATGATTTGATTGCTTTGAAACCTGGTATGCTTATTTAGGGTGACCTCTAGATGGGAGCTATCGATTTTCTTCAATTTCCGGCAAAAAATGTTGCCACGGCCAACGTTCATAGAACTTAGTTTAGTCAGACCTCAATATTTCCCTTTGGCACACCCTACAGGGCCCATTTATGATCAGATTGCTTTGAAACCTGGCATGCTTGTTTGGGGTGACCTCTAGATGGGAGCTATCGATTTTCTTCAATTTCCGTCAAAAAATGTTGCTGCGGCCAACGTTTTTAGATCTCAGTTTAGTCAGACCACAATATTTCCCTTTGGCAAACCCTACAGGGCACATTTATGATTTGATTGCTTTGAAACCTGGTATGCTTGTTTGGGGAGACCTCTAGATGGGAGTTATCGATTTTCTTCAATTTCTGTCTAAAAATGTTGCCGCGGCCAACGTTCTTAGAACTTAGTTTAGTCAGAAGACTCAATATTTCCCTTTGGCACACCCTACAGGGTACATTTATGATCGGATTGCTTTGAAACCTGGCATGCTTGTTTGGGGTGACCTCTAGATGGGAGCTATCGATTTTCTTTAATTTCTGTCAAAAAATGTTGCCACGGCCAACGTTCTTAGAACTTAGATTAGTCAAACCACAATATTTCCATTTGGCACATGCTACAGGGCACATTTATGATTTGATTGCTTTGAAACCTGGTATGCTTATTTAGGGTGACCTCTAGATGGGAGCTATCGATTTTCTTCAATTTCCGGCAAAAAATGTTGCCACGGCCAACGTTCATAGAACTTAGTTTAGTCAGACCTCAATATTTCCCTTTGGCACACCCTACAGGGCCCATTTATGATCAGATTGCTTTGAAACCTGGCATGCTTGTTTGGGGTGACCTCTAGATGGGAGCTATCAATTTTCTTCAATTTCCGTCAAAACATGTTGCTGCGGCCAACATTTTTAGAACTCAGTTTAGTCAGACCACAATATTTCCCTTTGGCACACCCTACAGGGCACATTTATGATTTGATTGCTTTGAAACCTGGTATGCTTGTTTGGGGAGACCTCTAGATGGGAGCTATCGATTTTCTTCAATTTCCGTCAAAAAATGTTGCTGCGGCCAACGTTCTTAGAACTTAGTTTAGTCAGAAGACTCAATATTTCTCTTTGGCACACCCTACAGGGCACATTTATGATTTGATTGCTTTGAAACCTTGTGTGCTTGTTTGGGGAGGCCTCCAGATGGGAGCTATTGATTTTCTTCGGTTTCTGTCAAAAAATGTTGCCACTGGCAAAAAAAATGACATTGGTACCAATGATCTTCAATTTTGCCATTTCATTTATAACTTACCAAGTTCAAGTTTGTCAAGTTGAGCTACAGTGTCATTGGCACTTTCATTGTTAGAGTTATGCCCCTTTTTGTCTTAGAGTGCCTGAATTGCATAGAATTTTTTCCGGAGATTTTCCCAGATGTTTATGGGTCGATTCCTTTGAAACCTGGAATGGATGTTCACAACCATTGGAACCAGTACATCTGCAATTATAATTTCAATCGGACCAGAGTTATGCCCCTTTTCAACTTAGAATGCCTAAATTTTGTTCGAGATTTTCCCAGATATTCATGAGTCAATTTCTTTGAAACTTAATATGGATGTTCACTACCAAAGGATCCCGTGCACCTGCTATTATAGTTTTGATCGGACTTTTTGCCAGAGTTATGCCCCTTTTCATCTCAAAATGCCTGAATTTTGTCGGAATTTTCTCAGACGTTTATGGGTCGATTCCTTTGAAACTTGGTATGGATGTTCACTACCATGGGAACCTGTGCACCTGCGATTATAGTTTCAATTGGACTTTTTTGGCCAGAGTTGTACCCCTTTTCATCTTAGAATAATCATGGCTGCGGGAGGTATGGACAGGCCCATCTGTGTTTGAAAAGCAAATGAATAGATCATTTTCCTAATTTTTAACATTCTGTCAATGTCAGGTCATGAACTACTTATTTTAAAAAGGATTTTTAATTTCTATTTCCAGTACCAATACAGCTTTGTAACTGAGAAATCTGCAAGAGTTCCTTTGGACTTGAGCTGATATCACCTGCACAGATAGTTCGGTTTGCTGGACAGACTGAGTGAATGGAAAAAGTGTTCAGAACTTCTTGAGAGCATATATTGACCTGTTGTAACAATTATATGCATTTTGTGAGGTTTTATTTGAATTACAACAGCCAGTTGAACATTTCTCATCTATAAGTAGTATTGGCTTCAAGCTAACATAAATCCTTCATCTACCACAGAATAGTACAGAAATTCCTGGCAAGGTCAGATACCGAAAAGGTTCCAAGTGCTCAATATTAATCTATCCAGTAATGTACTGTACTTGTACAGTTATCCCCATGGAATAAAGTTCAGTCAGAACTATAAAACCTGATTGTTTCTGTGTTATGTATTTTTTTATTTTTTTATTTTTTTTTTTTTGGGGGGGGGGGGGGAGGGGAATTGCAATGATGATAGAAGCATGTTTATGAGTGTAATGCTGCACTTATGACATAATACATAGGCCTTGATACATTAACCATTAAGGGCCTTGGGCGGACAAGGGTCTTGAATTTCCACCATTCTACAGTCGCGATACGTCTAATGGCTTTGCAGTGATTTCTAGTTAAGTCTTGGCTGCCTGTTAAGGCAGCCAAGATTTGATTAAAAACCATTGCTTAAGTAATTTGTTTATTGTTAGCAGGACCTCCTCATGATGAGGCGGCACGGCCTCCTTGTGATGTTATGGGCAACTGTTCTGAGGTCGGAAAAGTAGGAAATAGGTCTTCTAAGGGTTAAGTGTTTTTTGCAGAAGTTAACCCAAAAGACTGCATGTTGGAGCACCTGCACTGTTGCAAAAAAAAAGGGATCAAAGTAGGAATAAGGCCCTTAAGGGTTAAATCTCCTTGAATTTTATCATTATTTTGTTGAAGTTGACACTGTGGGGTATTACATCATGTTGCAAGTATTAAAATGTCATCTCTATACAACTGGATTGCTGGAACTCTCATAGGTCATATATAGCAAAGAGTCTCACCTGTTGCCATTGGGGGAATTGTTTCCATAAATAAACAATGCTCAACCCCAAAAATATTCTCTGAAGTTTTCAATTTTCCAATCCCTGATTGCTTTTTGGTCGACCGAGATTTATTGTTTGGCAACAGTCAGCGTGTGTCCAGGTGGGCTGGCAGGCAGCCAGGCAGGCATCTGGGTGTTCTCACACTGTTAGCGCAATAAGTTGAACAAACGTTCTCTGATTTGACTAATATTTGCCATACAGGTTTTTTGCAATAATATTTCAAACGAGTTCAAAACCTCGCCTGGCCTGACATTTCTTTACAGAGATATGGGTGTTAATTAGTCAATTTTTTATGAATTTTGAGCTGTTTGCACAATAAATTGAACAAACGTTCTCTGATAGTGCAATAACTTGAACAAGGTCCAGATTTGACAAACAGAATATGATTGATAACTGGGTTATGGACATGCAAAACTCTGATTGCGACCATAACTCGATGCCTGTATCTCCAATGCACACCTCTTGTTGAAGTTGACACTGTGGGGGTATTACATCATGTTGCAAGTACTATAGAATCCTCTTAATTGAATATCAATTTTGCCAGTGAAAATTATTCAATTAACAGGTATTTGGTCAGTTTCCTGTACTCTGGAGGTAAACTGAGCATTTATTCTATTATATCTTGTTTGATAGAGCTCTGTCAAACAAGATATAATAGAATAAATGCCTGTATTGAATGTAGTGAGGCCAAAAAGGTTGATAAATAAGGGGAATTTGGTGCGTGTCACAGTAATTTTTTCGACATATTACAAAAATTTATATACAATTAACAGGAGTTTACTCTACAACCCATATGCAATAAACAGATCAAATTTGTACTGAAGGTATGGTAAATGGTTTTGTGTTTGAAAATTATATATTCAATTAACAGGGATATACAATTAAGAGATATCCAATTAAGTGGGCTCCACTTTATTAAAATGTCATCAATAGTTACTTAATTGAATTGTTCACTAATTTGTTGCTAACTATGAGAGAGGCACCAATCTCTATACAACTGGATTGCTGGAATGTTCATAGGTCATAAAGAGAAGAATGTCTCATCTGTTGCCATCTTGGTTGGGGGGTGGGGGGGGGTGTTTCTATAAATAAACAATGCTGAACCCTCCAAAAGTATTCTCTGAAGTTTTCAACTTTTCAGTCCCCAATCGCTTTTTAAAGATATACTTTGAAATGTCTGTGAAAAATGAATAAGTTGATGATGTGCACATTTTTCACAGCAATACAAATTAAATACTTACAACATATTGTAGGCTTAAAAAAGTTAAAAATCTGTTTCTCAAGTCCTCCCACATGGTCCTTTTGGCTGCCGCATGCTCTCTTTGAATAATCAATGCAAACTTGAAAAAATAAAAATTAAATGGTTTACATTGGATATTTTACCCAAGTTAATAAAATTGATAAATTTGGCCCTTGAGTGCAACAAGGCTTTGCAATGCTTTAACATTGCAAAGCCTTGTTGCACTCAAGGAACGAAATATGCCACCACCCACGCTATTCTGCAGATTATGAGGCCTAAAACAAACGAAGAACATGAACTTTTGATGGCAAATTTTTTTTTTTAAATCCCGCCCACATGCAATTTTACAAAAATAACCTGAGGAACAGAAGATCTACTTTGTGAGACCTTAGTTATTATTAACCCTTCAACCCCAGAGGTCGCTTTCCAGCCCAGTAACATGATACTTCATAATTTCATTAAGTATAGCCTCTCTCGTAGTTAACATAAAATTAGTGAATAATTCATTAAAACAGGTTTTGCAGATATTTCATTGCTTGCAACCCAGTAGTTTTATGTATTCTCATGATATATTCATTGTATATGCGTTAGTAACTCTTGGTGGAATTATGTTAAAAATAACAATTTTTTCCAGATAATGATATTTAATCTCCTGGTGTTTTGTAATTAGAGTCCTTGAAAACTCCTCAAATAATCCTTGAATTTTACTTCTGCACATGTACACTTGAAACTAGAAGCCCTGTCACCTTTTGCACAGGAAGTGCTTGTTTGTTAACATGCTCTGCTGTAGAATGAAATAGTCTGAAATACACAAGAATGTTTATGCTGCACAATGCAAAATGTAATGCAGCATTAGTGAAGTCGGTAGTGAAATCGCGAACTGAACCAGTTAAGGCCTAAAAAAATAAAAAATCTGTTTCTCAGGCCCTCCCACATGGTCCTTTTGGCTACCGCATGCTCTCTTTTTATAACCAATTTAAACTTAAAAAAAATAAAAATTAAATGGTTTACGTCTGATATTTTACCCAAGTTAAAAAAATTGATGAATTTGTCCCTTGAGTGCAAGAAGGCTTTGCAATGCTTTAGCATTGCAAAGCCTTCTTGCACTCAAGGGATGAAATACACTGTAGATTATGAGGCTTAAAACTTGAACCAAGAACATGAACTAAAATAAAATAAAAAAACGCTCGCCCGCATGCAATTTCACAAATAATGGCCTGAGAAACAGAAGACCTAGTTTGTGTGGCCTAAACAGAAAGAAAATATTGAGACTACAGTATGTGGAGGGAGGATTACTACTAAATCGCTGTGTGATAATTTTTCACTTAGTAATTATTTACAATTTTTGAGGACAAAACACAAGAAGCACTTGAAAATTCCATTACATGAACCAACAGGTGCATGGACCACCGGGTTGCACAATGTGACGAAAGTGTTTCTTGTGCTGTTATGAACAATTATAAACACTTTTTGAGTGGAGAATATATGGCGCTGTGATTAAATAGTAATCCACGCTCTTCATTCTGTAAATGTAGTTAAATTTTAATATCTGTTTAGGTCATTACATGCACATGTATCCCAGTAGAGGTTAGGAATGATGTTAACTGGTAGAGTGCTGGAAGCCCATATTTGGGCTCTATTCTTGAGTGCAGGTACTGCAACTTGACGGCTTAAAATTCAGTGGCTATGCTTTGTATTATCTTTGAAGTGATATTATTTAGTCTGTTAGGATTTGCCTTGTTACAATTTATGGGAGAGTGCCCACAGGCACTCTCCCATGAATTGTAACAAGCCAAAGACAATTGAACAAATTTTGATGATCAAATTCAGCACTCTACCAGTTAATGGTCTCTGTTTACTAGTACAGACTTGTACAGAGTCGGCCACACTATAGGAATTAAGTTACGCTAATGGTACAGTTTGACGGGACAAAAGTTCACTTACCCAGCATGCTATTACGTCAAAATAGTGCACAATACAGTCACTTACTTCTAGTGTCAACTGTATGCAAACTTTGTAATTTTTGATTTACCAGTGACTTTAACTGCTTGCGTGGTGCAGGCAGATATTCTCGCTAGGACACCAATACACTTGCCAACAGAAAGGGTATGATTTGGCTTCTGTTTAACAGAATGTATACCTGTAAACTGGACCAATGATATCACAAAATCATAGCTGAGCTCCATTTGTTTGTACTTTTCATCAAATCCAGTCATGGCTGCTTCATAGCAGCCATGACTGGATTTCATGAAAAAATTCAAGAAAATACTCAGCAGGTTAAGAGTTAAAGACAACAGTGTCATAGTACTCCAGTAGACTGGTTCCCAGGTGCCCTGTGAAAAAATGCAAGGCAGACAAGTAAAAGATTGAGCCAGTCAGCCTCTGAGTTGAATCCAGAGATGAGCTGGCTCAAACTTTGTTTATCTTGGTTCAGAACATGTAAAGTTTTGTTTTTATTAACTGGTTGAGAACAAGCCTGAAAATAAGCAGACTGTCATCTGCAAAATGAGGTCCCCAGAGGGTGAATTTGGTGACACAGCAGGGTAGCATCACAAAATTTACCCTCTGTGAACCTCAGTCTGAATCAAGGTCTCAAGCCAAAACAGAAAGATGTACCTAGAGGATAAATTGGCCCACTGTATGGGATAGCATCAGCAAATTCACCCTCTAGGGACCCCATTTTGCAAATGACAGGTTGCTTATATTCAGGCTTGGTTGAGAACTGGAAGCCACTACCATAGCTATATTGAGAAATGCTGAAGCCACTCCAGTGGCTTTTCATTGTATTCATTACCTTGTTTGGTCTGCAGTGCGAAAAAAAATGTTCATATAAAACTGTTATTTTGCAGTTTATTGGAGAGTGCCAAGTACTCTCCAAAATATTCTAACAAAACAATTATTCATGAACAAAATCTTGTTAAATCTGGATTCTACTGAAAGTAATAGTCATGTTACAAATCTTGTTTGAAAATTAATTTAACCTTCTACCAGTTAAGTTGGGAGTGTGGTGGCTCAGTGGTTTTGGCATTGGACTTCAAACCAAAAGGTCCACAGTTCGATCCCCATCAGGGGTAACTGCATTGTGTCCTTAGGCAAGGCACTCCATCCTGATTGTGCATGTGGAGGCTCGGTGGAGCAGTGTACTAAAGCATACTGCACGTCGATGGTGCACATGCCCAGGCCTGAAATTTCGCAACCTGACATTTTCAGAATGAGGTCCGCAGAGGGTGAATTTGATTATGCTATCCCATACAGTGGGCCAATTTATCGTCTGGGTACCTCTTTCTGTTAAGTTTTGAGGGCCTGATTCAGATTGAGATTCACAGAGGGTAAATTTAGTGATGCTACCCTGCTGTGCAGGGTGGCATCACTAAATTCACCTGCTGGGGACCTCATTTTGCAGATGACAGTCTGCTTATTTTCTGGCTTACACCTGTCTTCAACCAATGCTAATCCTGCTTGCACAGAATAAGTACATTGGGGAGTCTGACAGTTGCTTGTCATTACTCAGTGGTTCTCTCTGGGTACCCTGGCTTCCTCCACCTGTAAAACCGTCTGACATGAGGTGACCTTGGCTGTCAAAAGTATCATTAAACCCAATAAATATATAAATACCAGTTAAGTTACTGACATACATATAATTGCAATTGAACAGATGTCTGAGAATTCGAGAGGTCAGAAGCAACCAATGTGTCTAATTATATCCCCCCCGCAAACAAAGTTTGGGGGTATACAGGAATCACCCTGTCCGTCCATCTGTCTGTCTGTCTGTTCATCCTTATAAGCGCAACTCCTCCTAAACCGTTGGAAGAATTTTCATGAAACTTTACACAATGGAAGAACACCATATGAAGATGTGTATGAAGCAATATAATTCCATTCTGACATTTCCAAGGGGAGATAATCTAACTTATACATTGTAATGTACCAAAAAGGCTACAACTGAGGTGCGGGGGGTATCACTTTGTGAGCTTGCTCACAGTACCTCTAGTTAATTCTGTTTTCCTTTTGCATCTCATTGGTTAGAGCATTGGACTTCAGATGGAAAGGTCATAAGTTTGATCGTGACCCTTGTCATCTACCTCATGTCATTGGTCAAGAAGATTAATCCCAATTAGGGTTTAATATATTCCTGGTTTTCAATATTAATAGGAACGGGAATTGAATTACACTCAGAACCAGGAACTGGGAAATGCCCTGGATAATATCTCGTAAATTTACAAGAGTAACAAGACGCATTTATTTTAGTGAAAATTAACATATTTTATTGGCAATCTGCCATCTCCATATGAAAAAGTTCTTTTCCTAAGAGAAGCATGAAAACCCAAACCCTCTTCCAACTCGTCTTAATTTTAAGAATCGCAAGTTTTATCACCACTACCTCCTAGCTTCAAGTCCCTCTTCAATGCCATCACCAGTCTCCTCTGCTTAAAGCAGAGGAGACTGGTGATGGCAGTGAAGAAGGAGTTGATGTTGAAGGAGGTAGTGAATAGTAAGCAATCCTAGTGATTCTGAAAGTGAAGATGCATTTGAACTTTGAAGCGATTGAAGATCTTGCTGTTAGAGAGAGGAGTCCTCCGGAACTGACTGAGAGCTACAGTTAAAACTAGAAGTCCTGTCATGAAATGCGCACAAATAGCACGTCGATCTGCACGTTAATCTACGCATTATGACCACAGTAAGGCTATCAAATTCTGTACATATGGTCTGTGCACAAGCAATGTTCCTGCCAATAGACCTCCGGGTAACCTGGAGGTCCATTGACAGAAACATTGCCTGTGTTTGTGATGAGTAACCAGGAGAATCTGCCTTGCTTTGTGTGACATTCGATATGGCAATTCCAACGCGCAATTAAGCCTAGATAAGTGCACAGTTCATGACAGGACTTCCAGTTTTAACTGTACAGTGATTTGGTGAAAAAGTTCTAAAGGAAGCAGGGGATTGTAAAAAGTTCAGACGAAATCTTGCAAAGTTACATTGGGGCAGTTTTTCAATTTAGAAAACTTCATTGCCATGCATGATTTCCGGTTCCGTGCTGTAGATTTCCTGAGTATCGTGACCAGCTTTTGGAACTGAGAACCCAGGAATTCCCATTTCTGGGATTAAACCATAATCTCAATTGCCAGTGACTTTATAGAAAAGTGACAAGGTAGGTGCAGTGAGCTGAGCTGTACTGCACGTTGATGGGACACATACTTTTAACTGGTTGAGTGCTAGGAGCCACTATCAGGGCTTTCAATAAAATGAGAGTACCAGAGCAAAAGCCAATTTTTTACTTGCTCATGTTTCATATTCAGTCAAAATCAAACATTTTGTTTATTTAAATATGTTCTATTAGAAATTATTGGAGAGTGCCTGCAGGCAGTCTCCAATAATCTAAAAATAACAAATTTTGAATAACAAATTTAGACCACCAAAAATAATCTCACCCTCAACCAGTTAACCACCATCAAGCCTGCTTGTGTAGAGTTAGTAAGTTGAAGAGTCTAAAAGTTACTCCTTACTGCTCAGCGGTTCTCTCTGGGTACTTTGGACTTCTACCCCTGTAAAACTGTCTGATGCAATATAATCTTGGCTGCTGAATGTGTTATTAAATCCCCCCCCAATAAATGAATAGATAATAAATAAATTTATTAGATAATAAATAAATTACAGTTGTATGTTTGAACTTACAGGTTGATGAACGTGTTCATGTTTGCTGCATCACAACCCATCGATAAATTGTAACACTTTTAATCAACTTTATCAACATCTTCCATATTAATGACATTTCCCTCCAACCCCACCCCTCCTCAGGTGACCTTCATTTAAAAAAAACATTAAATGCGTGGGAAGCAAAATGGAGAGACAACGATGAGGGTTACCATCAGTAGCTTCATATTTTACTTATTTCCTGACATATAACTACATATACTAACATAATACATCACATCATTAAGATGGAAGATGCTGCTCTTTCTTGTACCCTGTTATCATTTTATTTGCGTTGATAAACATTGCATTTATGTGACGTACTGTTTCAAGGAAACTGTGAAGAAAAGCTTGCTCCGAGCTCCTCCCAATGATGTGTCACTTAACAGCTTTCATTATTATAATGAGAGGACTCCAAGAATCAAATACATTGTTCTGGGATGCTCAGCCTTTGCTCTAAAACAGTTGGGTTTATTTAACTCTTTGCCCAATGCACATAATATCAAAATTTATTATTTTAAATATTGTTTTTCCAAATTGTTCAAAACATTTAAAGAAAACCATATCATGTGAACCTCATTGGAACAAGCTCGATGAGCTCGTTCCAATGAGGGGTCAGATGATATGGTTTTGTTGAAAATCTTTGAAAAATATTTTTTCAACTGCTCAGTTTGGAAATTACGCAGACGGATGCAGCCGATTTGTTAGGTAAAGAGTTAAAAAATGAATACTCATTAAAATGAGTATATTGTAGTTGTTTTTTAGGGTAACAAAAGTTTTTGGGGTAAACAATTATTTTGAAAATTATTGGTATGATCAGAATTAGTTTTTACTATGAATAGCAATTTTACTTTGAATATTAATTGCAGTTTTCAGTTAAAAGTCTATCTTTTTTATTTAACCGCTTAAAAAATAAACTAGTCAAATTTAAATTGATGAGTTTTTGTGTTTTTAGAAAATTAGAAAATCATTTCTCGTTCTATTTTTTTTTTAATTTAGCATTTCATTTTCAGTTGATCTTTCTTCAAGAGAATGAATAAGTTCATGTAGTATTCTTTGTAATTCAGTGATCTCATTCCAGTGAGTGCTCACATCAAGCCAGAAAATAAGCAGTCTGCCATCTTTAAAATGAGGTCCCCAGAGGGTGAACTTAGTGATGCTACCCTGCACAGCAGGGTAGCATCACTAAATTTACCCTCTGTGAACCTCAATCTGAATCAAGGTCTCAAGCCTAAACAGCAAGAGATACCCAGAGGATAAATTGGCACACTGTATGGAATAGCATCATCCAATTCACCCTCTGGGGAACTCATTCTGCAAATGTCAGACGGCTTATTTTCAGGCCTGGCCCACATGACATTTTTAACTCCCTGCATATACTGATGTAGAAATATTGAAATTTTGTTTTTGCCGCTTAAAATTTTTATGCTCCCTGAAAAAGTTTTGGGGAGGAGCATATAGTCACTGCTTTGTCCATCCCCCATCTCTCCATCCATCCATCTCTCCACCCACAGTGATATCAAGCAGTGAATGTATGGATTTCAATTAAATTTGTCATGAGGGATCCTTATGACAAGCCGCTCCTGCACATGTTATCAAAAGTTGCCTACATATTTTTCACCAGAGTTAGTCTTTACTTTGTCAATTTTTCATGGATGTTTTCCTTACTCGGCAATATCTTAACAGTGTGAGGATGGATTTCAATCAGATTTGGTATGAGGGATCCTTGTGACAATTTGCTGCTGCACATGATATAAAAAAGTTGCCCACATATTTTTCACCAGAGTTAGTCTTTACTTTGTCAATTGTTCATGATTTTTTTCCACCCCCAGCAATATCACAGGAGTGAGTGGATGGAAATTAATGAAATTTGGTACGAGGGATTCTTATGATAAACTGCTCCTGCGCAGGTTATAAAAGGTCACAGGAGTGAGTGGATGGAAATTAATGAAATTTGGTATGAGGGATTCTTATGATAAGCTGCTCCTGCACAGGTTATAAAAGGTCACATGAGTGAGTGGATGGAAATTAATGAAATTTGGTATGAGGGATTCTTATGATAAGCTGCTCCTGCACAGGTTATAAAAGGTCCATCCTTCCATCTGCCAATCCATCCATCCTTCTGTAGCGATATCTCAGCAGTGACTTTATGGCTTTCAGTGAAATTCAGTATGAGGGGGTCCTTGTGATAAGCTGCTCACAATTTTTCTGATTTTTGGGGGGTATTTTGACATCAGTGTAGAAGGTGTTAACACTGTGTTCCAGAGTGGAAACACCATACATTTAAAACTAGAAGTCCTGTCATGAACTGTGCACTTATCTAGGCTTATTTGTGTGTAGGAATTGCATGCAATTGCCATATCGAATGGCACCCAAAGCACGGCAGGTTCTCCTGGTTACTCATAGCAAACACAGGCAATGTTTCTGCCAATGGACCTCCGGGTTACCTGGAGGTCCATTGGCTGAAACATTGCTTGTGCACAGGCCATATGAGCAAAGTTTGATAGCCTTACTATGGTCCTAACGCGTAGATTAACGCGCAGATCGACGTGCTATTTGTGCGCATTTCATGACGGGACTTCTAGTTTTAAATGTATATAGAAGATACAAAAGGAATCACAATTTGATATGAAATTTTCTGAACCTAGTTTACTAAAATCTACCTGAGCCGTGGTTTATCAAGACTCAGATCAGTTATAGTCAATGAGGTTTACAGATTTCGTATCAAATCGTGATGAATTTGAGATTGTTTTAATCACATAAGGATGGGAGCGCGGTAGCTCAGTAGACAGAGGTGCAGGCTGCAAGCCGAGAGGTCTTCGGTTCGAATCCTACCTACGGCAACCGCGTTGTGTCCTTGGGCAAGACACTTCATCTCCATTGCCCGCGTGGGGGCACGATGACGCCATGTACTAAGGCGTACTGCACGTCGATGGTACGCATGTCTTCAACCAATCTAACCCTGCCTGTGCTGCAGTGCGGAGTTACGATGTTGGGGAGCTGGCAGCTGCTCGTCGTTGCTCAGTGGTTCTCTCCAGGTACTCCGGCTTCCTCCACCCGTAAAACTGTCATGGTCATGATTAGCCATTGTGCATAAATATGTGACCTTAAACATCAATAAATAATCACATAAGGCTAAAGAAAATTAATCTTTTGATTCTCAGGCAGCTGCGCATTTGTTTTTACGGCCCACATTCGTCATATTTATTGCAGAAGCAAAATTCAAAATGTATAAAACTATTATAGTTTGTGATTTTATTGGTATCACATCGCGATTTGCAATGTAATACATCGTATACATTGATATAGTATTGTTATTCTCATTGCAAAATGTGACACGATTCTCATATGGATGTACAAAATAAATATTTATTCAGCTGGTTGAGAGCTAGATTAGTTTTAGTGGTCTGAATTTGTTCATCAAAAATTGTTTTATTACAAATTATTGGAGAGTGCCAATAGGCACTCTCCAATAATTTGTAATACAACAAATTTGTATAACCAAACTATTTTATATGTTTGACTGAATAAGAAACATGGGTAAGGAAATTGTTGGCTTTTGTACTGGCACCCTCATTTTTGGGGGGAAGGCCTAATTGTGGCTTCTAGCACTCAACTAGTTCAAAAACTCCTTATTATTTTTGCTCTCCATTTTAGTTGTTCTATATTGAGTTTGTGTTGTATGATCACTGTTATAAAAAAAACTATCAGTGAAATCAGCATGGAAGCTCTAGTATTTAATTTTTTTAGGCTCTCACAACTGCATTTTAGGCATTGACGACTATTTCATCAGGAATAAAAAATATAAATAAAAACCACCCTCTCTCATTCGTTTAAAAAAAAAATGCCTGAGAATCAATTATTTAATTTTGTTTGGCCTAATGTGTAATTTTCTTATTGTAATGGTCAAAAACCTACCGGATAATCACAGAAAACCGCCAACCAAATTTTACTATTCTTTGCCTCGCGAACATAGTTTATGAGTCCCCCCCCCCCCCTCCCCCCTGACTGGAACAAGCTTGATTTTTTCTTGAAAAGATAGCGTATAACCCCCTCATTGGAATGAGTTCATTCCAGTCAAAATGCATAGGCTATGTTTTCACGGCAAAAAATGAAACTTTGTAGTTATTCAGAAAATAGTTTTGTAAATATCATTTGCTGGTCGTCAGCTGTTTGAGATGTACGGTTCCTCATACAATGTTTTATTTGTGCATTACATTGCCGAATTGTCCACCACACAATGATTTATAGATACAGTAGAATCCTCTTAATTGGATATTCATTTTGCCAGTGAAAATTCTTCAATTAACAGGAGTATACAATTAACAGGGATTTGGTCAGTTTCCTGTGTGCTGGAGGTAAACTGGCAATTTATTCTATTATATCTTGTTTGACAGAGCTCATAGAGCTCTTTCAAACAAGATATAATAGAATAAATGTCTGTATTGGATGTATGAGGCCAAAAAGGTTGATAAATAAAATTGTCACAGCAATTTTTTCGACACATTACAAAAATTTATATACAATTAACAGGAGTTTTCTCTACAACTCATATGCAATTGACAGATCAAATTTGTGCTGAAGGTATGGTAAATAGTTTTGTGTTTGAAAATTATATTCAATTAACAGGGATATACAATTAAGAGATATCCAATTAAGTGGGCTCCACTGTACAAATATAAATGGATTGATCCATAAGGGCCTAATTCCGACTCCAATAATTTTTACTGCAACAGAACAAGTGCCCCAACATACTGTCTCAGGGTTAACTCACAAGGTAACTTCTAAATTTTTTGGCAGTTTTTTTTAGCAAGTCTTGGTTGCCTATATGACAGCCAAGACCTGCCTAAAACAATTACAAAGCCACAAGATGTCTGTCAAGAGTGTAGTGAAATATTTATAAAAATCTTCAGGTCCTTAAGGGTTAAAGAGACAATGATGTGCATTGAAGGTGTTTCGGGATAGAGGGGTTACAGAGGTGATAAATGTACAGTTAAGGGATTGTGCATTCAAAAACTTAATAATTATCAAGAGAATATCAGCAGAGCTGATGGATGCTTCATAAATGGTTGTATCTCAAAACGTTGAAAAAATGAAAATCTGTACCGATGTGTTTACACAAGAGAACAATAGGCTTAAGATATCTAATTAGCATCGGGTATTTTGTGGGAAGGGTCTATAACTGTGGGAAGTAACCATATGTGTATGTTGTGTAATTCTCACTGACATTTAAATGATTTGTAAAGCTTGAGAGAAGCACATCTTTATTTACTCCTCAATTTTTACCTCTGATTGTCTTCAGAAAATTGATATGGATACCAATGACTTGTACATATATTCAGTAAGTGGAGAGTTTATTACTACTAAATCAGCTGCAGAGTGGCGATTCCACCAAAGCAATAATTGCAAATTTGTTTCAAAGCTTAGCAAGCACAAGCAAAGTTCCAGCCAGTGGACCTCTGGGTTATACCCGGAGGTCCATTGGCTGAAACATTGCTTGCATTTTTTGTCCACATGTACAGAATTTGAAAGTGATACGTTGAGTGATCACTCTATTCCCCGGGTGATTTAATTATAATCCACTCTCCACATACTGTATATATCTTACACAACTCAGAAAACTCGGTTCACTGAACACATAAAACCCACCGTCTGTATCTCTGATCTCTGAATGCAGAAACATCTTACGAGTGACCACTATTTAGATATAAGCTATAATTACTATCAAAACAAACTTATCGAGGTGTGAATTTTAGTTTTTCGATGTTTTGAGAACACACCTCCTGAATATGAGGTCAAAAGAGAAAGCATGACAAGAATTTGTACAATGGAAAGAAGCTCAATGAAATAAGTGTAGCTGTCTAAATTGCAGTGAAAACATTGTCCACAAGCCTGTAAATAACAGCTTTCACTTCTTCAAATGTCATGGCATTTACTTTACAAAGTTTTTTTTGTTGAATATCGTTCATTTATAGTAAATTCCACCCCCACCCACCAAAAAGATAGCGATAGTTGAGATACTTTTCAGTAGATGAACAATGAGTATTCCTTCCAGCAACCCTCTTGTACAGAGAGTAGTGATTGCAAGACACGGACACCAGTGAATCAAAATTTTGTAAAATAAAATATTGCAAAATATAGTTTGAATTTAATGTTTTCACATTTCCTTTTGATTGACAGTATTTTATTTCCACAGAAGATGAAAAGTAGAGAAAAACAAAGATTACAGAATATTAACAAAAATTGTGAACTGAAAAATGGATTCAGCAGCAGTAAGCTGATGCGTAGGCCTAAAAATGTTAAAAATCTGTTTCTCAGGTCCTGTCGCATGGTCAAGGGACGAAAAACGCCACTACCCATGCTATTCTGTGGATTAAAAAAACATCAAATAAACCAAGAATATGAAGTTTTGCTGGCAAAGAAATAATTACAAAAATAAAAAAAAAATAAAAAACTGCCCGCCCACATGCAATTTTACAAAAAATGGCCTGAGAAACAGATGATCTACTTTGTGGGGCCTATGTAATTCACTCTGTATTTTTCCAATTACTATCCACTGACTCGGGGGTGCAGTGCTCAGTAGGTGGATGTGCAGGCTGCAAGCCTGAGGTCCACGGTTCGAATCCCACCAGCGACTGTTGTTCTTGGGCAAGACACTTCACACCTCCTTGCCCATGTGGGGGCACGGTGATGTGTCCTAAGGCATACTGCATGTCAGTGTTGCACCTGTCTTCAACCAATGCTGACCCTGCTTGTGTAGAGTTAGTATGTTGGGGAGCTGACAGTTGCTTGCCATTGCTTGGTGGTTCTTTCCGGGTGCTCTGACTTCCTCCAATCGTAAAACTGTCGTGGTCATGATTAGCCATTGTGCAGAAATATGTGACCTTAAACACCTATAAATAAATAAATAAATATCTACTGATTCCCTGTTTGCAAACTCCCATTAAATAAGTGGCTATGATGAACAGTCATCAAGGAATGTAATTTATAGAGTAACTTTGCATTCATTTTGAAAATTCTAACTTTCTTCCCAACAATAGTACATTTCCCAGTGAGAGTGTCCCTTTTTCAAAGGAGGAAAGTCTGTTTCTATCGTGAATATATGCTGATGAAGACATTGACAATACAGTTAAAACTAGAAGTCCTGTCACAAATAGTGCGCTTATCTAGGCTTAATTGCACGTTGGAATTGCGTGCAATTGCCATATCGAATGGCATCCAAAGCACGGCAGGTTCTCCTGGTTACTCATAGCAAACACATGCAATGTTTCTGCCAATAGACCTCCGGGTTACCCGGAGGTCCATTGGCTGAAACATTGCCTGTGCACAGGCCATATGTACAGAATATGATAGCTTTAATTGGGTCATAACACGCACATTAATGCGCATATCAATGTGCTATTTGTGCACATTTCATGACAGGACTTCTAGTTTTAACTGTAAATAAACTTAAGAACAGTCCTATGGTAGATGTAGTAGATTCTGAATAATTTTCATGGTGGTAATTTTTTTTTTTCTTTTTTTTATTCTTTTTGTCCAATAAAACTATTGGAAATTCGGGAATGTATATCATTTGTTATTGTAAATATTATTATACCTTGTCTTTCATTGATATCATTTCAAATAAACTACAGAAAACATCACATTGTTTCCAAACATGTCTCTGTATTGTATATTTGACTTTTATGTTTGTGATAACAAGATAACTTCTTTACAAATTGGATGAATTATCATTTAATTCATGTATCGATTGCCTCGAAAGTAATTACCGTACTTACCCAGGAATAATCACAGGGGGTGCATCTCCCCGTTGGAAGCCCAGGAAGTGAAGCAATGTGTGTTTACTGTGGTAAACAAACTCTGTTTTACTAGTAAAATAGGACCCGGTCACCAGTGCCTGGGGTGGAAGTCCTCTAAAATGAACAACCTGGGTATAAGCAATTGGCTGGACTTGACTTGACTTTATATCCATGTTGTGGTCAAGATTAGCCATTGTGCAGAAATATGTGACCTGAAACACCAATAAATAAATAAATAGATAAATAAATAAATAAATAAATAAATAGAGGGGGTGTGTGGAATAAAGGAGGGCAAAAGTATATTGGTGGACTTATTTTCGAGAGGTCAAGTCTGATGCAAACTTTGATGAGAATTCTGATGCAAAGTTAGGTAACCAGGTCAATCCAAGAAACGAAGGTGCATTAACCCTATACCTAATGAATCAGCTGCATGTACCCACATAATGTACAAAATGAACAGGTGAAGAAAAAAAAATTAAAATAATTTCAACAAAACTATATCATGTGACCACCTCATTGGAACGAGCTCATTGAGCTCGTTCCAATGAGGGCGTCACATGATATGACTTTGTTTAAATTTTTTTAAACAATTGAAAAAAAAGAAATAAAACGACAAAATTTTGATATCAGGTACATTGTGTTCTTTTTCTTTGTAACAACTTTCCAACATGGATGTTGTTGATATTGTCATCCTAAGTAGGGGACTCCGAAACTGAAATCTAAAAAGTTGATAGATGGGTTATTTTCGATTATGGGCTTAATTCCGGGTCAGTACAGTAGGTAACCGATTTTTGGTTTGCCTTCAACCCTGGGCCTAATAAAACAAATATCAGTAACAAATGCTGATACTGCTCTTCGTATTCATTTGTTACCTTTTCCCGGTGGCTCAGTGTTAGACTTCTATGCTAGAGGTCCCGAGTTCGATCCCCGCCTGGGACGACCCGCATTGTGTCCTTGGGCAAGGCACTTTACCCCAGTTGCTTACATGGGGGCATGATGACATCGTGTACTAAGGTGTACTGCACGTCAATGGTGCACATGTCTTCAACCACTGTAACCCTGCTTGAGTGGAGCTTGAACTGAGTTAGAATGTTGAGGAGCTGACAGTTGCTCGTCGATGCTCGGTGGTTCTCTCTGGGTACTCCAGCTTCCTCCACCCGTAAAACTGTCACGATTAGCCATTGTGCATAAGTATGTGACCTTAAACACCACTAAATAAATAATGTTACCTTTTCCAGAACCATGAGCTACTGTATAATGATGATAAAACTTAATATTCTTTGACACTGAATATAAAGTGCTGTGATGTTTATTTGTTTTGTATATTGGGGGTTTAACAACACTTTCCATTGCCATCGCGTCAGACAGTTTTATGGGTGGAGGAAGTTGGTGTACCTGGGGAGAACTACTGAGCAGCCGCGAGCAACTGTCAGATTCTCCAACTTACTAAATTTCCTCAAGCAGAGTTAGCAGTAGTTGAAGGCAAGTGCAGATTCGACATGTAGTATGCGTTAATATGCAGTACCACTAGTGTTCAACCAATTCCCCAAAATGATCACTGACCTAGTACCGGTTAAGCTCACAATTGGTTGATTCTGATGCCGAGTCTGATTGAAATCTGTGCACTACTAGATAAGACAAGGCTCGAAGAACTACATTAAACTGAACATTTTTCACAGTGTTAAACTTTGTTGACTGGGGTCCCAGTAAAATTACACGACAGTCAGAGCCACGTTTACCGCCCAAGTGCACACGACTGGTAATTTTACTGCGACCTGAGCCAATGGAGTTCATCCTTCATTTCCTGTATGAACTGGTGATTGCCGCTCAATTGTAAGCTTTACATGTCGTTTAACTTGTATATCCCGTAAAAGGAGCACCTAGAGAGATTATGAATACACATCGTGGTTGTTTCTCATCTTTATTGAATGGTATCATTGACATCATTTTACATTAACAATTGAACAATTGCAGAAGATAATAAAGCGTGGTTAATGAATCATCACAAAATGCTTGGCAACAATCGGTTGAACCGACGTTTCAGGAGCCATTGCTGTTGTCATCCGATTCCCCATAATCTGCCGATTGTGATGGCCGGTTCCGATCATTGGTTGAACACTATATACCACCGTTCCCCTAAGTGAGCAATGAGGATTAAATGTCTTGTTGAAGGGCATTACACAGCCACCTCTTCAGGAGAGAACCATCAACCTCTCAGTTTAAAGTCCAGTGCTGTAACCACTGAGCCACAAAGTATTGTGATGTGAAACAATGTTGGAAAGGGCTCAAGAGCCCTTTCCAACAGTGCATTACACCACAGCACCTCAGTGGCTTAATGAAAGAATTTCAAGAAACAGTCTGTTGTATTCTGGGTTTCTCATCTACGATGTTGCAGTTTATTTATTTATTTATTAGGGTTTAACGACACATTAACAGCCAGGGTCACATCATGTCGGTGACAGTTTTACGGGTGGAGGAAGCCGAAGTACCCGGAGAGAACCAACGAGCAATGACGAGCAGCTGTCAGCTCTCCAACATCGTAACTCTGAACTCTGCACCGCGGCACAGGCAGGGTTAGATTGGTTGAAGACATGCACACCATCAACGTGCGTGACTCCTTAGTACACAGCGTCATCGTGCCCCCATGCAGGCAATCGGGGTTAAGTGCCTTGCCCAAGGACACAACACAGGAGCACAAATCAGTCGCTGAAATGGTCACCCATCCAACTACTAACCGTGCTCGACGTTGCTTAACTTCGGTGATCTGACGCGGACCGGTTACCACGCCCCACTCCGATGTTGCAGTGACACTGGTAAACATAGCAGTATTATTTTATCTTTCTCTTGCTCAAAAACTCGGAAAATGGGTCACCTTAAAAAATTAAGTTAACACTCTTTCCGGTTTCCTCAATGATGTCTAATTTGTACAGGTCTGAAAATAGAGCCCTGAGAATCTTGAATTTCAGGTCAAGTTAAATCTTGAATCAGGCAGAGGATTTTAAATTAAATCTAGCTATTTTTTAGATTTAGTATTTCAAATTCTGACAGACATGGATTTTAGCATAGTATATTGTAACTCTCCATTCCCACATTTATTCATTATCGACTTGTCTGTTTGGGCAAGTCAGTCCAAAAAAGCAGAATATTTCAAACTAATTTCTGAAATGATGCCATTCGAATTGAATCAGTTCATTGGGACAATTTCGAGTCACATTTCAAAGCTTCCCTTGACCTGAACATTAACTGTTTCAGTACCTATATCTGTCACCGAATATATTTGTATATCTCAGCTTTTCGGCTTTATTTATTTATTGCTGTGGAAGGTCATATATTTCTGCACAATTGCTAATTGTAACCGCAATATGGAGATAACGTCAAGTCCAGCCAATCATTTTGCCCAGTGTTGCTCATTTTAGAGGACTTCCACGTCATCGTGCCTCCATGTAGGCAACCAGAATAAAGTGCCTTGCCCAAAGACACAACGCGGGTCGTCCCAGATGGGGATCAAACTCAGGACCTCCAGCAGAGAAGTCCAGCAGTCTACCACTGAGTCAAACACATTCGGTGGCTTGCTGTATTGGTGCTATGGTTTAATGGAGATGAGACATTTATTAATTCAATATCAACAAAGTTAAATGACTAGAACTCGTGCTTGGTATAGTAGGAAGTACAGTGGAACCCTGTTAATTGAATAGCCACTTTGCCAATGACAATTACTCAATTAACAGGAATATTCAATTAACAGATTGTGTCACTTTCCTGTATTTTAGAGATAAACTTAGCATTTATTCTATTATATCTTGTTTGACAGAGCTCCATGAGCTCTGTCAAACAAGATATAATAGATTAAATGCCTGGATTGGATGTATTGAGGCCAAATAGGTCTATAAACAAAGAAAAACTGGGAGAGTCAAGATAATTTCTCGACAGGTTATAAAATTTTGGGAAATTATATTCAATTAACAGAGTTATTCAGTTAAGAGATATCCAGTTAAGTGGGCTCCACTGTACATCCAACTTGACCTTTGACATGACCCAATTTACTGACTTCAATACATTCACACTTCGCGATGTTTCATTCAAACATACGACACATTTTGTGGTACGATCAACAATGTGCAATAACTTATTAAGTTTAAAATACCTACAATTAAATATTTAAAATAAAATTTAAGAATTGTTAATAATTTGACTGAAAAAGCAAGGTAAATTCAATCAACTTTGACAATGTGTCTGGCTGTCAATTAAGCATTCACATGCAGCCGGTAGAACTGCCCACTGGCACAGATGTAAACAAAACAAACCTGTGTGTTTGCGATAGAAAATATCATTTTTTCGCCATTTTAAGTGACAAAGTCAATTATTTATTAAGAGCATGGTATAAATAAAACAAATAGATACTAGGGCCAAAAATCAGATTTAAACCATAATGGTTTTAAACACTTGCCAGAGTCTCGTGGTTAAAACTTTTATCCTACTTGTGGTTTAAATCTGATTACCAGCCCTTGTACCTAATTTATTCCATATATCTCTTGACTGAATAACCTGTTAATTGAATATAACTTCAAATACCAAAGCATGTACCGTACATTCAGTCCAAATTTGGCCATTTGATTGCATATAGATTGTCAAGTAAACAGTTAAAATAGAAAAAAAAACACACTCATATTGTACCAAAGAATTGTTTGTATACTTATTTAGCCTCAGTATATCCAAAAAGGCATAAAATCTATTATATCTTGTTTTATTGAGCTCCACAAGCTCTGTAAAACAAGATTTAACCCTTTACCCAAAACCGGCCAGCGCTATTCGCAAAAATCACCATTTAATCTTCCTTATTATTTCATTTTTTATCTCAAAAACATAGCTTATGACCCCTCATTGGAAAGAGCTCGTTGAGCTCGATCCAATGAAGGGTCATAAGCTATGTTTTTTACGCAAAAAATGAAAAAAATATAGGTATTCAACAATTTTGTTTGCAGGTGTCGTCTGCTTTGCATGTTAGGTAAAGGGTTAACAGAATAAATGCTCAGTTTTTGGCTGTAATACAGGAAATTTATTCCTGTTAACCCTTTACCTAACATGAAAAGCAGACGTCACTTGCGAACAAAAGTCTTGAATAACTAATTTTTTTTCATTTTTTGTCTCAAAAACATAGGTTATAACCCCTCTTTTGAACGAGCTTGACAAGCTCGTTCCAAAGAAGGGTGATAACCTATGTTTTTGAGACAAAAAATGAAAACAATTATGAAAAATAAGGCTAAAAAAAAATAATGTTTTGATTCTCAGGCCCTCCCTCATTGGATTTGAACCTCCTCATTAGACATTTTTATTATGTCATGTTTTTTAAGAATTTGTGAAAACTTGGAATGGTCATTTTTTCACATTTCTCGACATATAATTATTTAGCTGTGTTTGCAGTAAATTGGTTTTTCTTGTTGCAGTTTATGGGAGAGTGCCCAGAGGCACTCTCCCATAAACTGTAACAAAGAAAATTCTGATATACTGGATCATGATTTAATTATTTATTTATTTGCTGGTGTTTAAGGTCATATATTTCTGCCCAATGGCTAATCATGGCCGCAACACCGATATAACTCAAGTTTAAGAAATCATTTGGAGACATGTTTCCCACTTTAAAGCACTTCTACCCCAAGCATTGGTTACTGGGGCCTATTCTAATGGATCATGATGCTTGACAGATACCATTAAAAAGAACAATAAGATACAAATCCTTTTAGCTGGAGTATACTCAACCTTTTACACGAAAAAAAAATAAAAATAAAATCTTCCCTCCCTCACTGATTTGAAAAAAAAATTGCCTGAGAATCAATTCATTTTTTTTATTTGGCCTAATAGGTGATTTTTGTGAATAGCACTGGCCGGTTTTGGCCATTACGTTAGGTAAAGGGTTAATTGAAAAAAAATTCACAGGCAAAGTGGCTATTTAATTAACAAGGTTCGCCTGTATCTTTATCATCATCATCATCATCGTCATCATCATCTTCATATTTTGTTTTATAAAAAATTGATTGCATTCTATAATCAGATCTTGATTGCAAATCAGGCATTCATATTTTTGTTTGTTATTTTTTTCTATTGCGTTATCTGTTTATGTTGGTTTCTTGTCCATTCGTTAGTTTGGATTAATTATAGGACATCTGTTAACCCTTTACCAAACATAATGGCCAACACTGGTCAGTGCTATTCACAAAAAATTACCATCCAATTTGTATTATTTTTTTGGTCTCAAAAACAAAGCTTATGACCCCTCATTGGAATAGAGCTCGTTCCATTGAGGCGTCATAAGGTATGTTTTTTATGCTAAAATGAAAAAAAATTAATTATTCAAGAATTTTGTTTGCAAGTGTCGTCTGATTTTTGCGTTAGGTAAAGGGAGCTCTCTTATTTTTCTTTTTTCTGGTAAAGTGCTGAGTTTTTTCTGACAAAAAAAAAAGCTCATCATATACTGCTCTATTACATTTAATTGGATAGTGCCTTATAGGCACTATCCAATTAAATGTCAGAGAGCAAGGTATTGTATAAAAAATCTGATTCATATCGGGGACAATAAAGGCTTCCTTGGGCAGAATGTAGCTACATACAGTTGTTGCCTGTCACTTTTTGTAAAGCCCAAAATAGGGCTTCCAGCACTCTACCAGTTAATAGGTAATGCGCCTGAAGCTTGTATTTTGGCTTCATCATGGTGTGCTGGTAGGGTTAGGATTAGAGGCTTTAAATTCTATGGATTTGCTTCATATTATCTTTGAACATATATTATTTAATCTATGCAGATTTGCCTTGTTACAATTTATGAGAGACACTTTTCTATGAAATGTAGCAAGGCAAAGACGTAAATTAATTATGATACGGAAACAAAATTAACGGCTCCATCACTTAATTATTGTGGTAAACAACTTCTGTTAATCTTTGTACAGGGATTCTTTTGAGTGTCTACAGGGGCCGAATATTGGACCCTTTCCCAATGGAATCTGGGCCTGATTTTTCCCAATTCCCAATCCCAAATTTCCCTGTCTCCGGTGGTCTCAGTCCTTACGCAAACAAAAAATTAATGCACAATTGGCAGGGACCGACCTGGGCATGTGCCAGTGCGTATTTGGTTCTGAAACATCAGGACCTGGCTCTTAAATCTCAGAAATAGGCTTCTCAGTTGGCGCGTAACTTCTCCGATCATATTTTAGTTTAAACAGTATTTATTTCAAAAGAATTTCCATGGTAATACATAGCTTACATTATCATTGGGTGTGGATTCGACAGTAAGCTGTTAGCTTATCTGTGGTTGTTTCCACTCATAGTAATTTTAACAGGTAGCAAACGAGAAGACAGTGAGACCAATTCCTTCTATCAAGAACATGTACAGTAAGATACCTATTGACACAAATAATTCGCTAATAAAGAAAAATAGAAAATACTATAAAAAGATACAAATTGATTAGATTTCCCAAACTGATATAGAGTAAGAAGATAGAAGTACAGTTCTTAGGAAGAGAAAGAATAAGGAGCGCCTAGTCCGAACCAAACCACCTCCATGTTTGTACCTTGATACTTTAACAAGCGAATTCTAAATTTTAACGTTGTTGGACTGTCATAAGAACATATACTCTAGTGAGGGAAATGACCGGGAGTTAGTTTATCGTGGTACAATAATTCTAAGCATATTTTGGTGGATTTTCACAGTTAAACAATAGTAGCATAAATAGATTTCGGCACCCGGATACCAATGCGATAGATAATCGAGAGAGACACTCTTACATGTATTATATATATGATTATCATTTATCATTGTTGTGGAGTGCTTAAGTTAATACTTCAAGTCTTAATTACCAAGCATTAATCTACACTGTGGTTTCTGATCAAGTCTTGGCTGCCTAAATAGGCAGCCAAGACTTGATCAGAAACCACAGTGATGATTAATGTTTGCTATAGTGTACTAAATGAAAATGATGAGAGCTATTACATACTTGCAGTGTGTGTTACAAACAGCAGTGTGACTCCGTAAATTGAAATCTGGCGCATGAATTGAAAAAATAGGCTCCGAGGATAGAGCGTATTTTAAATAGTCCTGATCGGTCCCTTAATTGGGTATAGTAAATTGAGTAGACTGAGGCCTCAGAAAACCATTGGTTGTCCAAGACCTTATCACCATCCAGTTCATGTGCATTAAATTTAAATGGCTAAACTTAGTGTCTTGAACTCGAAGGCAAATGACAAGTTCTTCTTTAATATTTATTCATTTATTGATTGGTATTTTAGGTCACATATTTCTGCACAATGGCTAATCATGACCATGACTGTTTTATGAGTGGAGGAAGCCGGAGTACCCAGAGAGAACCATTGAGCAATGATGAGCAACTGTCAGCTGCCCAACATACTAACTCCACACATGCAGGGTTAGCATTGGTTGAAGACCAGTGCACCATCAACATGCAGTACTCCTTAGTACACAACACCACCATGCCCCCATGTGGGCAGTGGGGAGAAGTGTCTTGCCCAAGGACACAACGCAGTTGCCGCAGATGGGATTCGAACCGAGGATCTCTCGGCTTGCTGCACCACTACCTACTGCGCCATCATGCCCCCCTCTTCTTTAATAGTATCAGAACAGTTTAACAGTGACTACAAAGACTGATGAACATGATTCCATGTGACTGTTTGTTATAAAACTTACATGTAGTAGATATGCATTTGCTCAGGTATCGGTCTTAACCCTTTACCTAACATGAAAAGCAGACGACACTTGCAAAAATAATTCTTGAATAACTATTTTTTTTCATTTTTTGTCTCAAAAACATAGGATATGACCCCTCGTTGGAACGAGCTCGATGAGCTCGTTCCAACGAGGGGTCATAACCTATGTTTTTGAGACAAAAAATGAAAAAAATAATGAAAATTAATAGGCAATTTTTTAGAATAGCGCTGGCCTGTTTTGGCCGTTACGTTAGGTAAAGGGTTAATGTTCAATTCGAATGTAAAATTTCTTAGTCTTTGTATGTTTCATCCCCTCCAAAACAAATTCCCAATTGCAGGCCTTTAAAAATTGCACAAACTAGCGTTTAGTTGTGCACCGGTCGCGCAAATGCCCCATAGTTTAACCTTTATTCTATCCATGCAAGTTCTTTTCTGTAATGTAAAACATCAATTGAAAAAGTGAAATGGGTTAAGCAAAAAAAAATGGGTTGAGCAATTTTTTTTTGGCTTATCCGCATTTCAGGTTAAGCAAATTTTAAATTTTTAAAGGCTTGCAATTGGAGCATCCATGATGTAAATTTTCTCAATGGCATGAGCGCCTGACCCTTTCCCAAATCACCCAGAAGAATCCCTGTGGTAAACAATAGTTGGAGTGTGAGTCTTCTGACGTTGGCAGCATTAGAATAAATGATTGGCTAAATTTCTCTTCTTACTTGTGTTGCAGTTAAATTATAGTCATAGCTGGTTAAATATTACCATAACCCTTTACCCAACACTTACAATATCAAATATTTTTTATTTTAATTATTTTTTTTTCAAATGTCTCAAAAATTGTTAACAAAACCAAATCATGTAACCCCTCATTGGAACGAGCTTGACAAGCTTGTTCCATTGAGAGGTCACATGATATGGGTTTATTGAAATTTGTTTTCAACTGCTCAGTTTGCAAATTATGCGGGCAGATGTGGCTGATTCATTAGGTGTTATTGTTATTTGGGTTTCATGACACTTTCGACAGCCAGGATCACCTGGTTTCGGACAGTTTTATGGGTGGAGGAAGCTGCAGTACCAGGATAGAACCACTGAGCAGTGGCGAGAAACTGTCAAGACTCCCAGCATACTATGATTGAAGGCAAGTGCTCCATTGATGTACATTATGCCTTAGTACACAGTGCCACCATGCCCACACAATCGGGATTAAACCTTCACCCAATATAACGGCCAAAAACCGGCCAGCACTGTTCACAAAAATCGGCAATTAATTTTCATTATTTTTTTCATTTTTTGTTTCAAAAACATAGGTTATGGCCCCTCTTTGAGCTTGTTTCCAATAAGGGCTCATAAACTATATTTTTTAGACAAAAAATGAAAAAAATTAGTTATTCAAGAATTTTGTTTGCAAGTGTCGTCTGCTTTTCATTTTAGGTAAAGGATTAAGTGCATTTCTCAAGGATGTAGTGCAGTTACAGTTAAAACTAGAAGTCCTGTCATGAAATGCGCACAAGTAGCACGTAGATCTGCGCGTTAAGACCATAGTAAGGCTATCAAATTCTGTACATATAGCCTCTGCTCAATCAATGTTTCAGCCAGTGGACCTCCGGGTAACCCGGAGGTCCATTGGCAGAAACATTGCCTCTGTTTGCCGTGAGTAACCAGGAGAACCCGCCATGCTTTGGATGCCATTCAATAAGGCAATTGCGTGCAATTCCTACGTGCAATTAAGCCTAGATAAGTGCGCAGTTCGTGAGAGGACCTCTAGTTTTAACTGTAATGCAGTTACCTCTGATGGGGATTGAACCATGGACATTTTGGTTGGAAGTCCAATACCATAACCACTGTGCTCCTGACTAGGTAAAGGGTTAACGACACATGAACAAACCTCTGCATGGAATATTTAATAAAATGCTATCAGTGTGGAACTTGAGTGGGATTAATCAATCTCAGAGACTTGTACTTTGGACTTAAATAATAATCAGTTTTTTGTATTTTGATGTATTTTATTTTTGTTATTCTGTAATGTAGATAACCTTTGCTGTATATAAAAGCAACAATAAATTGTTGAATTATAACAGTCATTCTTCAGTTCAATGTTGTCTTGTTTGTGTGAAGATAGATAATAAATGAAATATTAAAGAACATTTGAAAAAAGGTTTCTAAAAAATATCTCCATGCACTCTCAATTCATCATCTGGAAACCAAAAACTCCCCAAGGAAACCCAGTAAGTGAAGCAGTGCTTGTTTACTGTGGTAAACAAACAATGTTTTCAGAGAGAACCACCGCGCAACGACGAGCAGCTGCCAGCTCCCCAACATTGTAACTCTGCAGTGCAGCATAGGCAGGGTTAGATTGGTTGAAGACATGCGCACCATCGACGTGCAGTATGCCTTAGTACATGGCGTCATCGTGCCCCATGTGGGCAAACAGGGTGAAGTGCCTTGCCCAAGGACACAACATGGGAGGCCAAATCGATTGCTCAGACGGTCACACATCAAAGGACTAACTGGGCTCGACGTTACTTAACTTCGGTGATCTGACGAGAACAATACACGAGGCATTCTCTAAACTCCCAAAGGTGAATTTCTGTCTGAAATTACTCACCAATCTGAGGAGAAGCTAGCTTTTGGTGAACAGATATTATTAGTTTTTAGCTCATCTGGCCTAAAAGACCATGTGAGCTTTTGTCATTACTCGTCCATCGTTGTCCATAAACTTTTCACATTTTCATCTTCTTCTCTGGAACCGCTAAGCTGGTGTGAATCAAACTTGGCAGGAATGGTTTATGGGAGGGCCTCTACAAACAATCCTCATTTTGTTCCCGTCTGTTGGAAAACATGGCCGTCAGAGGCATTCTTTGATTCTGATTGGTGGATTTTCGAAAATCTTCTCCTCTGAAACCACAAGGCCAAATATTTTGAAACTTCGCCTTATTGATGACTAGGGCATCCTCTACCAACAGTCCTCATTTAATGTTGAATGGGTTACAAACATGGCCGCAATTGCAGCTTATAGTTACTATAGGAACCCTATGGGAAATCACATTTTCATCTTCTTCTCTGGAACTACCAAGCCGATGTGAACCAAAATAGGCAGGGATGGTCTGTGGGAGGTACTCTACGAATGATCCACATTTTGTTCCCGTCGGATGGAAAACATGGCTGCGAGAGGCATTCTTTGATTCTGGTTGGTGGATTTTGAAAAATCTTCTCCTCTGAAACCACAGGGCCAAATGTTTCGAAACAAGACATGGTTGATGAGTGGGACCCCCTCTACCAATGATCCTCATTTACTGTTGATCAGCTTACAAACGTGGCTGCGATTGAGGCTCATATTTACTATAGAAACTCTATGGGAAATCACATTTTCATCTTCTTCTGTGGAACCACTGAGCTGATGTGAACCAAACATGGCAGGAATGGTCTATGAGAGGTTCTCTACAACTGTTCCACATATTATTCCTGTTGAATGAAAAAAGTGGCTGCCAGAGGCATACTTTGATTCTGATTGGTTGATTTTGAAAAATCTTCTTCTCTGAAACTTCATGTTCAAAGTCAAATGTTTTGAAACTTCACATGACTGAGGATTGGGACACCTTCTACCAATGATCCTTATGTAATGTTGATTGTGTTGCAAATATGGCCGCAATTTGCGACTCATAGTTACCATGGAAACCCTATTGGAAATCACATTTTTATATCTAGTTCTGCCAGGTGAGAGATTACAGGCTCTTGAGAGCCCCCAGTTCGTGTATTGCTAGTGGTTTTTAATGTGAAGCAACATATTTTTTTGCAAACTTTTCATGAAGCCCTTCAAATAATTTCTCAGAATAGTAGTTAAGGCTCCAGATGACTCATTCAGATGGTGCAGTGCATGATCCCAGGAGTGACATCATACCACAGTGCATTGTGGGTGTCACATGGAATTTCGTGGCAGCCCATATGTGAGCGATCATGTTGTAATGTCATTACCACAATAAAATGTGGAGGTGTTAGTGCACATGTGCAGCATGTGTTGTTATGGTGATATGTGTTTCTGTTGTCTATTTTATTTACTTGAGGGTGCCATCTTGGTTTCTGTGGTGGCACATGATTACGTTTCAACCCAAAGGACTCTGATATGGTGGCAGTATGTTGAGAAAGCATTTTTGATTGAATGAGAGTATATCTAACTATATCAATTACCCCAAATTATGCAAGAACTTCAAGAAACCTGCTATCTTGGGTAATATGTGGTGCTATAAGGTCAAGAGATCTCCAAAAGGTGTGTGGGATTGGGTGGAGGTGATTGGGGCAAGTGACTGAACAACACTTGACTGAAGACATGATTGTCAATTATGACATAATCATCGGTTGGACAATTCATCAATTTAATCATGACATCTTCACTAAAAGGACCAACAACAGATATTGTTTGATTTGAGACATTCTGACTGGTTCGTATTTGAGCCGCAACATGGCCTGTGCATACACAAAGACATGTTCACCACAAACAGAAACTCCAACATTTCAGCTTGTTCAGAAAATAACCCCTGATGGTTTTCATTTATTCATAACATGCTTACACACAGGCTGCAATGTTAGTGACTTACAACCTTGGACTTGTACAGTACAGTAGACGTAGATTGATCATTTTTTCCATGGGTGGGCAATATTTCTACATGCACAATAATATTAGATTCCAAACACTAATTATAGGAATAATCATCAAACATTTAATTAATGAAGCACCGAGTTGTTACAACCCGATGCTTCATTAATTAAAATTTTGCTGATGAGTTTTATTACCTGGTAAATGCGTGTGGACACGGTGACCCTTATACTAAGACAACAGGATGGCGAGAGGGTTTCTGACCTGATATGTTCCTAGCTGTTGAAAGTGTCATTAAGCCTTTGCACTCTGATGTAAAAATGGTAAAGTTTTCAGCAGCAAATATTTCCCATAATGCAGTTACATTACCAGAGTGCTAAGGATTAAACCCTCCAAAGCAAACAAAAAAACCCAAAGAGTCAATTGAGGGAGTAATACAGGAGTGTTGCAAATATGACCCATTGGGGTGGGGTGTAAACCTATTTATCTTGACTGTGATGGCTCAAACTCTACTTTCGTTTCAAAAACGTTATCAAGACATGCATTTGTTGAAGGCATGCCTTGATGATGTAGTTGGATCATTAGTCAGTTGGGATTATAGTAAAACATGACATCTAGTATGGAACATAACAGAAACTGCAATGACCCTTATTTCAAGCAACGGGGGCACGGTGGCATTGTGGTAACCGGTTAAACAACCTCGAGCCTGGTTAGTCCTTGGATGGGTGACCATCTGAGGAATCGATTCAGACTCCCACATTGTGTCCTTGGGCAAGGCATTTAACCCCGATTGTCCACACGGAGCCCTTATTTCAAGCAACAGGGGAATGGTGGTAACCGGTTAAACAACGTCGACCCCGGTTAGTCCTGGGATGGGTGACCATCTGAGCAATCGATTCGGACTCTCACGTTGTGTCCTTGGGCAAGGCACTTAAAAGACGATTGTCCACATGGGGGCATGATGATGCCATGTACTTAGGCGTCCTGCACTTTGATGGTGCGCATGTCTTCAACCAATCTGACCCTGTCTGTGCTGCAGTGCGGAGTTATGATGTTGGGGAGCTGGCAGCTGTTTGTCGTTGCTTGGTGGTTCTCTCTGGGTACTCCGGCTTCCTCCACCTGTAAAACTGTCACCGACACAATATGACCTTGGCTGTTAAAGTGTCATTAAACCCCAATAAATAAATAAATTGGTCATTTATCACATCTATGACTTTAGTATATGACTACAGTAAAACCTGTCTTGAGAGACCACTGTCTTGAGAGACCACCTGTCTTGAGAGACCACGTCTGCCAGGCACCGATTGGTTTTAGTCTATAATGGACCTGCTATGGGAGACCACCTGTCTTGAGAGACCACTGTGACCTGGTACCAACTTGTATTTTTATGCCATAATGGACCTGTCTTGAGAGACCGCCCCTTTGAAGACTGAAACCATGACAAAAACTTTTTACCTGTTCTGGAATTGGAAAATCCATTGTGGTTATACTAACATAACTAAAGGTATTAAAAGCTCTTAATTGGGTTTCAATTGCTATTCTGTTACATAACTCATTAAAGATTGAGATGTTTTTATAAGACCCCTGTGAAAAGATTAGGATTATTGCTGAATAAACAATTTCATACATACCTGAAATGTGACAGGTGCGAATAAAAATAAATTTGTGTTGAAAATCTTTTTGTAACAAATTGAAATGGACTGTTATAAAAATTATAAAAATAAATTAGTGTTGAAATTCTTCAATGAAGATTTTCAACACTAATTTATTTTTATAATGTTTATAACAGTCCATTTCAATTTGTTACAAAAACTTTATAAAAAAGAACTACAAAATAATTACAAAAATCTATTCTTCTCCATTTCTGAATTTTGTGGTTGGTTATTCACTGAGTTGAGAAAACCTGAAACGTGTTATGAGAGACCACCTGTCTTGAGAGACCACTTTTGTGTGTCCCAAAGGCGGTCTCTCAAGACAGGTTCTACTGTACCACAAATAGCCCCTCAATACCACTATAGTTTGCCGATCAAATCCAGCTCTCCGGAAAAGAAGAGTGTCCAGTTTTCCAGAATATTGTCAAGCCTGTCTCAAATGAGGCACACATGAACAGACTATTTCTGCCAGTGACCTGTAAATAAATCGGTAAATTCCACAAATACATCAGGGAATTCCGGAATCTGCATGGAGTCATTTATTAATACTGTAAGAGAAAACACTGTTTTCTATGGCCAGTTACAGAATTCAATGAAAACAATTGCGCAGTTTGTGTTTTTCACGACATGCGATTGAAAGAGAAATGAGAATCAGTTTCAATATTATAGTGAAACGAATGTACTCGATTTTTGTTGATATTGCATCTGCCCATTGCCAAGTGACAAATATACAATTCTGAGGCGCTGCCTTTGCAAGTACAGAACACAAACACGAGTGTCGCTTCATTAAACTCAGTTGACAAACCTTAGAGTCGAGGTCTATTTGAAAATGCTGTGCTGAAGAACTGCAAAATAACAATTAACAATTATTTTCAAATTTGTGAATCCAACAAAACTTATGAGAATCTGTGTTATCGAAACCAATTCCAACTGAAATTTAAGTCTTGCTTCCATTGTTTTGATTGAAGTTTCATGTTCGACACGAACGTTCGATATTACTACGTGCTTGGGATTCCCCAATTCCATAAACTGTCAATGGATATTTGGCTAATATAATTCTTGTGGGGGTGCGGTGGTGTCGCAGTAACCGGTTCTCGTCAGACCACCAAAGTTAAGCAATGCCGAGCACGGTTAGTAGTTGGATGGGTGACCATTTCTGCAACTGATTCGCGCTCCCACGTTGTGTCCTTGGGCAAGTCACTTTACCCAAATTGCCTACATGGGGCACGATGATGCTGTGTACTAAGGCGTACTGCACATCGATGGTGCGCATGTCTTCAACCAATCTAACCCTGCCTGTGCTGCGGTGCAGAGTTCAGTGTTACGATGTTGGGGAGCTGACAGCTGCTCGTTGTTGCTCGGTGGTTCTCTCCGGGTACTCCGGCTTCGACCCAAACCAAAATGGCATGCTTATATTGCAAGTGAGTGACTAGCTAGTAACACGCTGGTTCCATACACGCGCTTACGACATGCTAGCAAGTGACTAGCTAGCAGTAAGCATGTGACTAGCTTGCAGCAAGCATGCGATAAGCGCACAAGCACGCCATAAGCGTGCAAGCACGCAGGAAGCTCATAATAAGCGCGCAGTAAGCGCACAGTAAGGATATATATCACACAAGCTGAGGGGTGGGGGTGGTATTTCATGGGGGGAATTTTTTTTTTTCGCTTTAAAATGTGTTTTGGAAGATATTGATTGATTTCATGCAAAAAAAAAAAAATTACACCAAGTTGGCCCCATACGGCGGGGCTGGGGTGGGTGTCCACGAGGTGATTTTTTTTTTTTGCATGAAATCACTCATAATCCTCCAAAACACATTTTAAAGCCAAAAAAAGAGAGAAGATTTTTCACCCCATGGGGTGGGGCTGGGTGGGTGGGTGGGGGGGGGGTGGACGGTCCTTGGGGTGAATTTGTTTTTGCTTTAAAATGTGTTTTAAGGATTTTAAGTGATTTTATGCAAAAATTTTAAAAAATTTTCCGCCCAATTCTCCCCATGGGGTGGGGCTGGGGGTTGGGTCCAAAGTGGTGAAATTTGTTTTTTTGCTTTAAAATGTGTTTTGGAGGATTTTGAGTGATGTCATGCAAAAAAAAATTACCCAGTTTTCCCATGAAAGGAAACAAAAGTTATTGCACAGAAACAAAAAATCTAGTTATAGTAATCTTTGACGAATATACCCCAAATGCATTCCCAACGATCGAAACCTCGTATACAACCAAAATATGAAGTTAGAGCTTCGTACGCAAAAGGAAACTAAAGTTATTGCACTGAACTATTTAGAGTAACAGTGACTTTGACCTTTGACCTACAGATCCCAAAAGCAATCCCAATCATTGTCCCATTACTGGCAACCTATGTGTGAAGTATGAGCATTGTGCGATCAACAGTTCAAAAGTTATTGCCCAGAACTAGTGTGATGGACAAACAGACAAACGAACAGATGTAAGGATAAATGGACAAAGTGATTACGATATACCCCCCGACCCCCTTTATAAAGGGGGGGTGGATAATTATGACATTAATTGCATAAATATTCCATAAGATCAAGATAAGCTACAGTGTTATTGACACTTTCATTTAACATTTCTGTACACTATCCTTCCTACCAGTACAATACATACAATTCTGGAAATAAATTGTAAGTTGGGATTTCAAAATTTATAAATGAATATGTTTATTGATATGTAAGAATGTTAAATGTTATAACAATAGATGTATCTAAGATGGAGCAAACTTACATTATTTTTGAAAATCCAACATAGCAAAAAAAGCCAGTCTCCCTTCTTCATTCTAAGCTTGCAAAATGGCTGACACAACAGCACTTTTCCCGCCCAAATATATTAAAAGTAGATCAAGTAGGTCATGATCAAAATTATACAGCAAAATGGCTAAGTGTTTGTTGGGCCATGCAATTACCGTGCGCTTGTGTATCGCTTGTGATGCGCTTGTTGCAAGCTTGCGCACTTGTGACGGTTTTGTTGTGTGCTTGCGCGCTTGTGGCGCGCTTATCGCGCGCTTGAATGTGTTAAAAAATCTGTGTTCACTTGCTGCAAGCTAGTCACAAGCACGCTGCATGCTTGTTTGCTAGCGACTAGCGAGTGACTCGCTAGGGACTAGCTAGTCGCGTGCTTACATTTTGGTTTGGGTCCTCCACCCGTAAAACTGTCACGATTAGCCATTGTGCATAAGTATGTGACCTTAAACACAATAAATAAATAAATATAATTCTTGTATTTGATTTTTCAGGTGTTATGATTAGTTTAAAATACTAATTGTCATATAATAAACAAATTACTACAACAGTCAATGCTCGATGCCTGTGGCGTCTCGTTTGATCTGGCCGATCTCATCTCATCAACTCGATGGAATACAACACAGATCAACTGACTGTTGTTGTAGTAATCTGTATATATCAGGACCATAACACAACAAGTATGAAGTCAAGTTCAGCCAGTTCTTCTGTCCCACACATTAGTTATCAGTAGAACAGAACTTGTTTACCACAGTAAATAAACACTGATCCACATTCCTGGGGTTCACACAGAAAATATTCCAGCAATAAACTGGGTGTTGTTTGACAAAGCACAAAAGAGCAATAAGTACTGAGCCCCATTTATTTATTTATTTATTTATTTATTTATCTCTCACTGCTCAGCAGGTTTTGGAACACTACCTGTTCCGAGTATCAATCAAATCACTTCCACGTATCAATGCATGCTCTTTACTTTCATGCATCAATTCAAGGTTGAAATGAGTGGAATTATTGATAGGAATGATCAGATTCTTATAAAATCATATTATGGAAAGAAAATCTAGAGTTTTTGAGTGGATACCAGCAAGAGTGAAAATAACTATTTGTCTCGATCACGAGTGAGATGATTTTCGGTACCCACCCAAAAACACTAGATATCCTCTGTGTATCAAAATAACAGACTTTTCTATAGAGGTCACTAGATGAGCAATTACTATCAGTAACATTAGGCTGGAAGCTATGGAGCTTTTTATTTGTTGCCGCATACCATTCAACCTGCCAAACAGATGTGATGTACTAACTGATGTGTGGTTTAAAATTTCAAAATCAGTGAGAGGCTTGTTTAACCCTTTACCCAACACAGACAGTATCAAAATTTATTATTTTAAATATATTTTAAATTTAAAAAAAAAAGTCAACAAAACCATATCATGTGACCCCTCATTGGAAAGAGCTCGACGAGCTCGTTCCAAAGAAGGGCCACATGATATGGTTTTGTTGAAATTTTCTGAAAAATTTAATTTTTTCAGCTGCTGAATTTGCATTTTACGTGGACGGATGTGGCCGATTCATTGGGTAAAGGGTTAAAGCCTGTTTCACTGCACTGTCTACCCTAGTGTTACCAGAGATATCAACATGTCCAGGTAATCAGCAAAATGTGATATCATATTCGTCAGACATGAGTGTATTTAACTTCTCACAAACTTTCCAAAATAAAAGGGTTCTTGAACTTAGGGTTGAGTAAAGCAAGCAAAGAGGAAAAAGAGTAAGAAAATATAATCGACTTCCTTTCCTGTATATTCTCAATGTGTTGCCAGAAAGAGCCTTAAACATGAGAAACAAGAGGCAGGGCAATGCCCCATGGCATACCCCCATGGTACATACCGCCAAAGAATGAGAAGAGAAGAAATGAACCATGATACTGTGAAAGCTATTTCCATAAAAGATCTTCATTCCAAATTTCATGAGAGCCACTATCTATCCCCAAACCAGAGATATGAGGTGAACAGGCCAAAAATTGGCAATTTTACGAGGCAAACAACAAAATTATTGTCTTTGTTTTACAGCAAGGTAATTGCCAGAAGCACCTGTTACTGAAGTCTAGTGACCACATAAGAGATGTAGAACAAAGACATAATGCCACATGCGGGGAGGGGATTTGCATGTACTTTGTTTGTTTTACTGCAGGGACATGACTCATTTGAAAGCCTTTCCTATAAACAATCTTCATTCCAAATTTCATTGAAATCCGATAACCCAAACCTGAAATATGAGGCGAACAGACAAAAATTTGGCTATTTTATGAGGCAAACAGCGAATTTTCAAAGTTAAAAAGGGGAATAAGTCAAAATAGTGACATTTGAAAGCCTTTTCCATACACAATGTTCACTCCAAATTTCATTGAGATCCAATAACACAAACCTGAAATATGAGGCGAACAGACAAAAAATAGCCTATTTTTAGTCAAGTTGAGAGGAAGTCAAACTCGACTTATAGTTTGATGAATGGCGGGCGGGCGGGCTTGCGTGCGTAGTTTCCAGATGATAACTTGATAATGGTTCAACCCATGTTCATGAAACTTCATAGGTAAGTTGGTAGCAGTGAGCGGAAGAACCCTATTAATTTTGGACTTGCTTGGTCAAAGGTCAAGGTCACAGTGACCTTGAACATAGTAAATTGTAAACAATTGGTTTCCAGATGATAACTTGACTGCGGTTCAACCCCACATTCATGAAACTTCATATGTAGGCTGGCCTTCATGAGAGGAAGAACCCTATTTATTTTGGACTCACTAGGTCAAAGGTCAAGGTCACAGTGACACTGAACATAGTAAATCAAAACAATTGGTTTCTAGATGATAATTGTTAATGGTTCGACCCATGTTCTTGAAACTTCATAGTTAGGTTGGCATCAGTGAGAGGAAGAATCCTTTTTATTTTGGACTCACTAGGTGAAAGGTCAAGGTCACAGTGACCCTCAACATAGTAAATCATAAACAATTGGTTTCCGGACGATAACTTGATAATGGTTTGACCCACTTTCATGAACCTTCATAGGTAGGCTGGCCTAGGTGAGTGGAAGACCCCTATTTATTTTGGACTCACTAGGTCAATGGCCAAGGTCACAGTGACCTTGAACAAATAAATCGTAAACAATTGGTTTCCAGATTGGTTTCCAGATGATAATTTGACAATGGTTCCACCTACGTTCATGAAACTTCATAGGTAGGTTGGCATTGGTGCAAGAAAGAGCCCTATTTATTTTGGAATCACTAGGTAAAAGGTCAAGGTCACAGTGACCCTTCATACAGTAAATTGTAAACAATTGGTTTCCAGATGATAAGTTGATGATGATTAAACCCACTTTTGTGCTGTCACAACTCAACATTGGATCGGTGATCCTATCGGCATTTTTGTATATTTAAAGGGTCATAACTCACAGAAAAAATATTCCAACAGCAAAACGACTGATGCTCCTTAAAGATCTCATGATAGTGAACATCTGTATGAAATTTCATTGAAATCTGAGTAGTAATGTTGAAGTTATAATGCAAAAGACAACCGAGTATGGACAGACAGATGGAGGGATGGATGGATGGATACACACACTCATGGACACATGGACAGGCACAATCCAGTATACCCCACTTTTTTTTTTAAAAGTGGGGGTATAACTAGTGGATGGCAAAAGAATTCTTTGATAGAGCGCAAGACTTTTTAATCAATAAACAGTTTGCTCTCTAACCTATATGCTGGTAACAGGTTAAATTTGTGCTGAAGGTGTGATAAATGGTTCGTTTTTTGGAAGTTGTGTGCTATTATAATAAGCTATTTACTGAAAACAGAATATGTTTTCATTTTTGGAATCGTCTAAGAAAATTCTAAGTTGAGTTTAAATGCTTCTTGAGAATATTTCTTGCTGGTTTTATGCATTATATTAGACAAAGCGTTGCTACAGATGAGATTTGCACTTAGGCCTGTAATCGCTCACCTGGAATGCTCATCTGGAACTACATATAAAAATGTGATTTCCCATAGGCTTTCCATGGTAACTATGAGCTGCAACTGTGGCCATGTTTGCAACATTACATCAACATTACATGAGGATCATCGGTAGAAGTGTCCCAGTCCTCAATCATGTGAAGTTTCAAAACATTTTACTTTGTACTCTCAGAGGGGACGATTTTTGCAAAATCCATCACGCAGAATCAGAGAATGTCTCTGGTGGCCATATTTTCCAACCAACAGGAATAAAAAGAGGATCGTTTGTCGAGGGCCTCCTATAGACCATCCCTGCGAAGTTTGGTTCACATCGGCTCAGTAGTTCCAAAGAAGAAGATGAAAATGTGATTTCCCATAGGGTTTCTATAGTAACTATAAGCTACAATTGTGGCCATGTTTACAACCCGATCAACATTAAATGAGGATAGCTGATAAGAGGGGGGTCTTATTCATCAGTTATGTGAAGTATCAAAACATTTGGCCTGGCAGTTTTAGATGAAAAGATTTTTGAAAATCCACCAACCAGAATTAAAGAATGCCTCTGTAAGCCATGTTTTTCAACCCACAGGAACAAAATGAGGATTGTTTGTCGAGGACCTCCCATAAACAATTCCTGCCAAGTTTGGTTCATGTCAGCTCAGTAGTTCCAGAGAAGAAGATGAACATGTGATTTCCCAAAGGGTTTCTACAGTAACTGTAAGCCACAATTGCAGCCATCTTTGCAACTCAATCACCATTAAATGAGGATCATTGGTAGAGGGTGTCTCAGTCATCAACCATGCAAAGTTTCAAAACATTTGGCCTTGTGGTTTCAGAGGAGAAGATTTTTCAAAATCCACCAATCAGAATAAAAAAATGCTTCTGGCAGCCATGTTTTTCGATGCAGGGTAACAAAAATCTAAATTTTATAGTAAATTTCCTTTCTTATTATACCTACCACAATTGTTTACTACAGGCTTGCACTACAGTGGAAGTCCCTAACTCGGATAAACCACTCTCTATTTTTGTCTTTCCCAAGCAAGTTGGGAAAGAAAAGTGGTGCAAAAGCACCAATAAAAATAAGCCAAAACTGGGTCGAGTGCAACCGGCGCAGACCCAGTACGGGACGCTCTCTCCCAAGTACAACTCCACGACTTCCGTTGCCAGTGCGCATATACCGTCTCTAAAGACTCATTCTTTTTGAATCCGTAAACGTTAGAGTTATGTGATCAGCGGGGAGGAAAGATTCTTTACCCGTAAAGAAGACGGGAGGGCCTCCATGTAAACAATTGTGGTAGGTATAATAAGAAAGGAAATTTACTATAAAATTTAGATTTCTTATCAACCTACTCACAATTGTTCCTAGTGCACTGGAACCGTGAAGTAGAAGGAAGAGGTCCCGAGGCTTATCAACCATAATGTCGCAATCATTGGTAAAGAACAATGAAAAGAGACATATGAGCCTGTGTGACACACAGACAGAAAAAGGGCAGTAACAGCACAAGGCTGAAACTGACCTTCAAGAAGCTTAATGGCTATGGCAGACAACAGCCTGAGCAGAAGAAAGAGGACCCAGGACAAAAAGGTCCTCCGACTGCTCCTGCAACTGGCGCAAATAAAAGGTGGAGAAAGTAGAAGCATTTCTCCAGTAGGCTGCCTGCATAACATCCGACAACTTGACGGAGTTAGAATAAGCCCAAGAGGTAGACAGTGCCCACACCTCGTGGGCAGAAATACGATTGGTAATACAATTGCCAGCTGCTAAACGACTATAAGCCGTACGAATAGCAAGACAAATCCATCGAGAAATGGATTGAGGAGAGATCTTCTGTCGACCCGGAATGAGAGACAGAAAAAAACGTTTTCTGCCTTTCCGTATGAAGCGTGTCCGATCAAGATAAATGCGAATAGCACGGACCGGACAGAGCAAAGGGCGAGTACCCCCAACAGAGGGAAGAGCCCTGATACAGATAGGAGGAGGAGTAGTATCTGGTAACTAATTCTTAGCCAAAAAGGAGCAATCAGTGGTAAAAGTAACACTGTTGGGAGAGCTCCTAAAAAAGGCCGGGTCAACCGAAAGGGCGTGAAGCTCACTAACCCGTCTGGCCGAAGCAAATGCCATCAGAAAAGCCGTCTTATATGTGAGAAAATGCATGTCCACCTGGGATAAAGGTTAGAACGGCGTCCCCCCCCCCCCCCCCCAAGCAAAGCAGCACCCACGAAAGATTCCATCGTGGAGTAAGCTGCAAAGTCCGAGGCCTTTTCAAAGAAAAGTGCCGCACAAGCTTGGAGAGGTAAGGATTAATGCCGATACGACGCTTCCCCACATAAGAAAAAGTCTCTGAAAGCATAGACCTGTAACCCTTGATGGTAACAGGCTGGAGACCCCGAGAATCAAACAGATATACCAGAAACTCCGCAATCTGTGAAATCGAAGGATTGGCATAATCAACAGAGTGATCAGCACACCATCGACAGAAGACCTTCCATTTAGCTGCATAAGCTAAACCAGTGGAGTGCCTCCTTGAAGAAGAAATGCACTCCACTGCTCGTCTCGAAAAACCTCTACGAAGGAGACAGGACCTGACAAAAGATATGCGTGAAGGCACAATGAAGTCGGGTCGACGTGAAACCTCCTCGGGCGACCTTGACAAAGAAGGTCGCGACGTAGCGGGAGACGTGCCGGAACCGCCGCCATCAGCGAGCGGAGATGATTGATCCACACCCGCTGAGGCGACAGGGGAGTGATCAGAATGATTCGACAACTGCAGGTTTGAATTTTGGCGAGAATCTGAGGAAGAATCGGAACCGGCGGGAAGGCGTAGCCGACTAGACCGTTCCAATCGAGTGACAGAGCGTCCACGGCAAAAGCCAGAGGATCTGGACACGGGGACACGAAAGTGTCCACCTGATGGTTCCAACGAGTCGCAAAGAGGTCGATGTGGGGACGTCCCCAGAGATCGCAAAGCGACTGGAACACTGCCCTGTGAAGCATCCACTCGGTGGAAATAACCCTGCCCTGTCGGGACAGGGAGTCGGCTAGGACGTTCAGACGACCGGGAATGTGACGAACAACCACTCCGGCGTGAACATCCTGAGCGAGCAGTAGAAGATCCCGAGCTAACTCGTACATCGGAAGCGAGTGCGTGCCGCCCTGGTTCCGAATGTAAGCAACCACTGTCGAATTGTCGGATAGTAGAAGGACCTGGCGATTCGACAGGTGAGGGATCCACTGCCTGAAACTCAGAAGAAGAGCAAGAAGCTCCTTCTGGTTGATGTGTAGAGCTGCTTGATCCTGGTCCCACATCCCGTGTAGGGAAAGACCGAGAGGATCCAACGTCGCACCCCATCCGAGATCATTGGCATCTGCCGTCAGAACGCGATCGGACGTGGGTAAGTCCAGCGGAACACCCTGCGTAATCCACTGAACATCTGTTCAGGGAAGAAGGTGAGGATACAGAGAGTCCGGAAACGGAAGCACCTGATCCAGAGAATCTACATTCGGCCTCCAACGACTGAGCAGAAAGTGTTGGAGAGGTCTGACACGCAGCCGACCTAGAGGAATGAGATCCGTTACCGAACCGCAGAGACCGATCAGCCGGAGAAAACTCCGAGCGGTCGCGGACCTGGACTGGGACAGAGTCAGAGCAAAAGCTGAGAGAATCACAGCCTTGGCCTGGGGAACAGCCACCAAATTGAATTTGGTTTGGAAAGACATCCCCAGATGACAAAACAACTGAGAAGGGACCAGGTCCGACTTCTCCTCGTTGACTCTGAATCCTAGCGACGTGAGCAAGCTCAACAGAGTGGCGACATCCGATTCCACTAAGGCAGCATTGGAATGCCTCTGGAGGATATCGTCCAGATATGCCGAAGTAGTCACCCTGGACTGTGTGCGATGGAACGCTATCACATGCGACATCAGTCTGGTGAACGCCCAAGGAGCCAGGTTGAGGCCGAAAGGCATGGCCTTGAACTGGTAAACTCGCCCCAGAAAAGCGAACCTGAGATACTTCCGTGACGCTCGATGCATTGGAACGTGGAAGTAAGCGTCTCGCAGGTCGATGCTGGCTGCGAAATCTCCCTGGTGAATTGATTGGCGGACCGACCTGAAAGTCTCCATGCTGAACTTGGGAGCAATGATAGACTGGTTCAGGATACTCAGATCGATAACCGGTCGGAGTCGGCCGTCCTTCTTCGGCACCAAGAACAGGCGGGAATAGAAACCCACTGACTGAACGTTCTTGACGACCTCGATCGCCCCCTTTGCCAGGAGATTGGCAATCTCCGTGGACAAAAGTTCCCGACGTAAAACGTCTGAAGGAACTGTGGTTGGAAGAGGCACCCTTGACAGAGTGGGGTGCCGTCGGAAGGATATGCGCAGCCCGGACCGAACAACATCTAACACCCATGGATCGGATGTGATGGTGGTCCAATGGTCTGCGAACTCTGCTATCCTTCCTCCAACCTGGGACGAGTCGAGGTGAGGACCTTCATTTCGAGCCCCGACGAGGCCCGCGAGAGGAGAAACCACCTCCTCTGCTAAATGAAGAATCCTGAGACTTCCCTCGATTCTGCCGACCCCTACCTTTACCCCGTGAGTAAGAAGTAGAGGCGGCGGCAGAAGGACCAGCCTTTTGCTTCACAGAGGAAGCAGAAGGGTACTTGTTAGGCTTGGAACGGCCCTTGCCTCCCCGAGAAGGCTGATCAAGCTGACGAAACAGCAGCTGATCTTTGGAATGACGTAGGACGTCATCCCGGACCGTCGACACGGAACCATGGAAAAGTTGCGGACCTGCCAAAGAAGCAGATCGAAGAGTAGCACGCTGCTCCTCGGGAAGGGATCGTCCTGTGTCCAGCACAGCGTCCCTTCGAACTAATTCCAAATTAGCCGTGTTACAGGCATGCGTGTGAGTAAGGTGCATAAGCGCCTTGGACAGCATACGCAAAGGAGCCTGTACCTCGTCAAACTTATCTGGAGGCAGATAAGCAGCCAAAGCTGAGATGACGTGATCTGAGAGAGAAAGCATGCCAAGCATCTCTCCAGATAAGCCCAACGTGGACTCCAGAGTCGTCATTGGAATGACGGCAGACTTGGGCTTGGAAAGCCCGAGGGAAGTGGAGTCCTGATCCAGAACCGTCAAAGCCTGATTGGCGGAATCGTAGGAACGATAACGCACAAGAGGCAAAAAGGTGTCAACCCTGGTGAAGAACGAAGTCTTCAAAGCCTTGGAATTCAGCTTGGCATCCAATGCTGAAAAAGCTTCAACCACCTGTACCGACTGGCACGGTCGAAGGCGCCCAGAAGCAGGTTGCTCCATAGGCTGTTGGCGCGCGACCGATGATCGCGGCCAGGCTGACACTGTCGGCTGGTTAGCAGGTTTGAGCTCAGGCAGAAACCCAAACACAAAGTCAAGAGCCGCCCCCAAGTCCGAAGACTGCTGGCCCTCGACCTCAAGCATGTCGGACTCCTCCCCAGAGTCGGAAGACACATAGCCCATCGTGGGCAAACCAGTCGACGCCTCCCATGGTGTCGGGACACCAGAGGAATCGGAAACCGGCCTGTTTCCAATCCCGGGAGGCGGCGCCATAGGAGGCGCCTGGAAACCACCCATAGCCTCACTGGAAGAAACAGGAAGGCTCTTAGAAAGAACCTGAGTGAGTAAGGAGAGGGCCTCCCTAAGCTCACTACCTGTACCGACCGGTTCGACAGGGGAGCGAACCGGCAAAGTGGCTTCACCTCTGACCCTCTTAACCAGCGAAGGGTCACGATCCTCCAAAACACCCGACGCGGGACGACGGGTGGCAGCCGAAACATCTGAAGGCAGACGTGTATAGGGGTACGATGCACCCCGAGGATCAATATTGCGAGAACTCATGAGAGTCACCGCGGACCTCTGCGGGGCAGAAGGTCCAGGCTGCACAAAAGGCGTTGGTCCCCCAAAACTGGTCGTGTGACCAGAGTGAGTAGAGGGAAACGCCACGGAGTTCATAGTGTTTCCACTACGAACATCCGAATCCAAAGACACAGCTGTGGTGCTCGACGGCGAAGAGACCACAGCGATGGGCTCGGCCGGCAGCCCCTTCCGACTTCGCCGAGTTGAAGTCAGGGAAGGCTGAGGCCGATATCCCACGTCTACAGTATCGGACAGTCCTGCAGTCCCCTGCAGCGAAAAGCCGAGGCCGGCTGAAACAGACAACGAAGCAGACGGGCCAGCAGCAGTAGCAGATACGTCGAGAGTCGTTGAGGCTGGTGAAAAAGTGGAGAGAGCACACCGGCTCGGCTCCGAAGGAGGAGTCACAACCCTAGTGACAGCCTCAGATGTCGACTGGAGGGGGACCGTAGTCCCGGAACCAGGCATCTCTACACCAGAACACTCAACGGCTCCCGCAGTATCCACCACAGGAAAAGACTGCACATCCCCCACGGAGGAGGAATAACTCTCACCAGACAAAGTCGGCTCGGGAGGCCCCGAACGACTACGTTCTCCTTTCCCGCGGGAGCGGGAGGCACGGCCACGAGAACGAACGACACGGTTTACTGACGCCCAGAAGGTGGAAGACCATGTTCCACAGACACCACACGGCCGCTCGGCCGAACACCCATTACAGGAGGAACAAGACGAATGTACATCGTCCACATGCTTTGGCAGCAGACATTGCCCACAAGGAATTGTCCTGGGCATAATAGAGGTGAGAGGAGCAGAGAAGGTGAGATCAGAAAACAGAACACCCCCAAAGAAGAGAGAAAGGTGACAGAAACAAAGACCCCAGACGGTCGATCGGGAACCACCCAACAGGAAGACTACTCTCAAAAGAAAGAAGAGACACTGTAGGAGTGGTACCCCGCTGACACCTAACTCTAACACAATTAGAAAATTTTGCAAAAAAAGCATTAACAATAACTGTGAAAAATCTAAGTCCGAACCGCGTAGCACACGAAATTCGCGCGCAACTCGAGAGAGAGCAAATAAATATACATTATGGACATATAATAGAAAAAGAGAATATAAAACACTGTTCCTGAGAATACAAAGGATACACTGTGGTATAATGAATCAGGAATCATCAAACATCGAGCTGGTGGAACACTGATAAGCGTGCAAAAACATCTCGACACGAAGCGGATTTTAAAAAGAATGAGTCTTTAGAGACGGTATATGCACACTGGCAATGGAAGTCGTGGAGTTGTACTTGGGAGAGAGCGTCCCGTACTGGGTCTGCGCCGGTTGGACTCGACCCAGTTTTGGCTTATTTTTATTGGTGCTTTTGCACCACTTTTCTTTCCCAACTTGCTTGGGAAAGACAAAAATAGAGAGTATTTTATCCGAGTTAGGGACTTCCACTGTAGTGCAAGCCTGTAGTAAACAATTGTGAGTAGGTTGATAAGAAATAAGAAGTATTTGTAGAAGACCTCCCATAGACTATCCCTGTCAGATTTGGTTCATGTCGGCTCAGTCGTTCCAGAGAAGATGAAAATGTGATTTCCCATAGGGTTTCTATAGTAACTATAAGCCACAATTTTGGCCATGTTTACAACCTGATCGATATTAAATGAGGATTGTTGGTAGAGGGGGTCCCAGTTATCACATATGCAAAGTATCAAAACAATTGGCCTGGCAGTTTCAGAGGAGATTTTTTAAAATCTACCAACCAGAATCAAAGAATGCCCCTGGCAGCCATGTTTTTCAACCCACGGGAACAAAATGAGTTTTTTTTTGTAGAGGACCTCCAATAGACCATTCCTGTCAAGTCTGATTTATGTCGGCTCAGTAGTTCCAGAGAAGAAGATGAAAATGTGATTTCCCATAGGGTTTCTATAGTAACTATAAGCCGCAATTGAAGCCATGTTTGCATCCCGATCAACATTAAATGAGGATCGTGGTTAGAGGAGGTCCCAGTCATCAACCATGCAAAGTTCAAAACATTTGGCCCTGTAGTTTCAGAGGAGAAGATTTTTCAAAATCCACCAATCAGAATCAAAAAATGCCTCAGGCGGCCATGTTTTCAAACCCATGGGAACAAAATGAGGATCATTTGTAAAGGATCTCCCATAGACTATCCTTGCCAGGTTTGGTTCACATCAGCTCAGTAGTTCCATAGAAGATGAAAATGTGATTTCTCATAGGGTTCTATAGTAACTGTATGGAGGATCATTGGTAGAGGGGGGTCCCAGTCATCATTTATGTGAAGTTTCAAAACATTTGGCCTGGTGGTTTCAGTGAAGAAGATTTTTGAAAATCCACCAACCAGAATCAAAGTATGCCTCTAGAAGCCAGATTTTTCATCCGAAGGGAACAAAATGAGGATCTTTTGTCGAGGACCTCCCATAGACCATTTCTGCCAAGTTTGGTTCACACCGGCTCAGCAGTTACAGAGAAAAAGATGAAAATGTGAAAAGTTTATGGATGCCAGATGACAAACGACGGACGTTGACAGTCGCCAAGTGATGTGAAAAACTGACATGGCCTTTTAGGCCAGGTGAGCTAAAAAGTTAAAAATCTGTTTCTCAGGCCATCCAACAATGACCTTTTGGCTGCCACATGTTCTCTTTTTATAACCAACACAAACTTAAAAAAATAAAATTAAATGGTTTATGTCTGATATTTTACCAGTTTATAAAATTGATAATTTTTTCCCTTGAGTGCAACAAGGCTTTGCAATGCTTTAGCACTGCAAAGCCTTCTTGCACTCAAGGGACGAAATAGACCACCACCAATGCTATTCTGTAGATTATGAGGCCTAAAACATAAAACAATCCAAGAACATGAACTTTTGATGGCAAAAACTTATAAAGAAAATAAATGAAAGTGTCAATGACACTGTAGCTCAACTTGACAAACTTGAACTTGATAAGTTATAAGTGAAATGGCAAAATTGAAGATCATTGGTACCAATGTTTGTTTGTTTGTTGGTGGTTAACGTCACATATTTATGCACCATGGCTAATCGTGACACAACATGGAGATGAAGTCAAGTTTAGTCAATCGTTGATCAACATGTTGCCCATTTTAGAGGACTTTCACCCCAAGCATTGGTGACTGGGTCCTATTTTACTAGTAAAGCGGAACTGGTTTACCACAGTAAACAAGTGCTGCTTACTTCCCGGGGTTCCCACAGGGATTGGTACCAATGCAATTTGGTGAAATTTCAACATAACAGCATTGTGTGTGCACAACGTCTGAGTAATCCATGCATTTTGAAATGTAAACTGTAAGACTGGCTAAAGGAAGAATGTTGAAACACAAATGCAGTAAGTTCAGAGGTTATTGTAGATGGCATTTTTTCACAGAAATTGTCAACTGTCATGGCTACAGGGGTCTGAAGCCTGAAAACCTTTATCACAGCCTACAGGTTGTATTTATGAAGGGATTTCATTGTAACTTGGTAGGATGACTCCAGATAATAGCTCTTATCTAAATGTATCGCCTTATGAGCACACCAAGTTCAAAAACAGTGCTCTGATAAATGTGGCCTGCAGGCCATGTCAAATAAGAAAGTCAGTGCACAAATGCAATAAATGCAAAGATTGTTGCTAACAGCAACAGTTTTTGATGAAAAGAAAATCGATAGCTCCTATCTTTGTCACCCTACATAAGCATACAAAGTTTCAAAACAACCTGATAATGAATTGCCCTCTGAGGCATGCCAAAGGAATATGTAAATGCACAAATGCTCTATGTTTGAGGGTCATTGCTTGTGCCAATGTTTTTTTCTCTCTTTTTTGAAAATTCATAAATATACCCTGCAGAGAGTGCAAAAGGGATAAGTTGCTGCACAAATGCAGAAAGTTCAAAGACTGGTGATAACGACAATAATTTTTATGGAAATGAACAAAAATCAATAACTCACATCTAGAGATCACCTCGAACACACATACCTAGTTTCAAAGTGATCTGATCATAACTGTACCCTGAAGGGTGTGCCAAAGGAAATATTGCAGTATGACTAAACTAAGTTTAAAGGTCGTTGCCAGCAGCAACATTTTTTTACAGAAATGGAAGAAAATCATAACTCCCATATACATATAACCCCACACAAGCACACAAAGTTTCCAAGTGATCTAATCATAAATGTGCCCTGCAGGGTGTGTCAAAGAGAAATATTGATGCATAACAGCACTAAGTTTTTACTAAGTTCATCAGAGGTCGTTGCCAATGGCAACTATTTTTGAAGGAAATGGAAGAAAATCGATAGCTCCGATCTAGAGGTCACCCCAAACAAGCACACCAAGTTTCAAAATGATCCGGTCAAAAATGTGCACAGCAGGGTATGTCAAATGGAAATAATGATGCATAACTGCACGAGGTTCATCGAAGGCAGCAACATTTTTTGATAGAAATTGAAGAAAATCGATAGCTCCCATCTAGAGGTAACCCCAAACAAACATTCCAAGCTTCAAACCATTCTGATCATAAATGTGTCCTGTAGGGCATGCCAAAGGAATATACTGATGCCTGACTAAACTAATTTCAAAGGTCGTTGCCAGCGGCAACATTTTTTGATGGAAATGGAAGAAAATCTACAGCTTCCATCTCGAGGGCACCACAAACAAGCATGCTAGGTTTCAAAACAATTCAATCATAAATGTGCCCTGTAGGGTGTGCCAAAGGGAAATATTGAGGTCTGACTTAACTAAGTTAACTGAGCCTCACATGATGCCATACCTGGCAAGTGAACATCCTGTAACATATTTATCATGCCACCAAATGAATTAAATAATAAATGAAAAGATCTGAATCGCTTCTTTTTGAATATTTATTTGCACGGAAATAGGTGAAAACCTGAGGTGGGAAAATTATTTTGGAAACAAAATGGCACCTAGCAGAGGAGATGTATGGGCTCATACACAGCCACTGGCAGGGTATGGACTCAATCCGATAGCCCCTTCCCCGTTGAATAACCTAATATCGCATAGTCCTTCGATGCTATCGGAGCACACTGATTGGTCATATTAAACAGGTCGCAAGATAATAGTTGATAGGGTGCCATATCACACACTACATGTAAATTTACACTAAAGCTGTACAAATGTACAGAGTTAGTTAGTTACATGCTACAAAGGGAGCAGGATTCCAGCAACTAATGGAAATACTTAATACTAGATTGTGGAAACTTTTTTTTATTACTTTCCCAAGTGTGATTTACTGGGATTTCCAGGTTTGATTATAAACGATCATTTCACAAGTGAATTATGCAATCAACAATTGTGTCATATATCCGTGCGCACAAACGAAGACGCTTTGCTGTGGGTGTAATGGGGACTTCATTATTTTTTTGTTTTTTTTTAACCCTTCACCTAACATGAAAAGCAGACGACACTTGCAAAAACAATTCTTGAATAACTATTATTTTAATTTTTTCTCAAAAACATAGGTTATGACCCCTCATTGGAATGAGCTCAATGAGCTCATTCCAATGAGGGGTCATAACTATGTTTTAGAGACAAAAAATGAAAAAATAATGAAAATTAATTGGCAATTTTTGAGAATAGTGCTGGCCGGTTTTGGCCGTTACGTTAGGTAAAGGGTTAAATAATATAATTATCATTAATAATGAAAAGTAATAAACAGAGTAATTGCTTGACTGGACTGGTTACGTGAAATAATTCATTCGAAGCGAGGAACTATATTGTAAAACACCCGTGCGCATTCGACCACTAGTTTTTGTACAATGTCCCTCACCTTTCATGAATTATTTCATGGAACCAGTCCAGTCAAACGATTACGCTCTATTTAATGTGAATTTTCAAAAATTAAAACAAAATCTACTTTCAATTCACAGCTTGTTGTAACAGGTTTATTCAACAACAAAATATTCAATTAAGGGGGTTGTATGTGCTGGGTGTATATTGTTGCATGCAAATTAAACTTCTTTGTATTCAACCTTTGGAACAGTAACTAATCAACATTTGTGTTGCTAACATACATGACAAAACAAATCAGATTTCTGATGAATATCTTTATTTTTCAACTATACTGTTAATAGAAAATAAAACAATGTCATAGCAGTGCTAAAAAATATGTTCTTTAACAATTTATATAAGCGACTAAACAGAAGGGTCAAACAATATGACAATATAATAGAAAAAAAAATTGCATAAATAAATGAAAATATCACAGGGTGAGCAATTTTATAGGATTAAAAAAATAAGATAATTTAGAAAGGTTGTTATGTTTAAACTTCTGCACACTGCGCACGTCAGACTACTGAAATTTCAAGCAGAAATTTTGTTTGACAAAACTCACTGATTTACTTAAATTCAATCCTCTTTGACAGAGCTCAATGAATTGGTTTACTCTTAACCTGCTGAGTATTTCCAAGATATTTCTCATCATATCTAGTCATGGCTGCTGTGAAGCAGCCATGACTAGATTTGATGAATAATTCATCTAAATTCAACTCGAGAAATCTTTGGTGAAAAAAATCCATTCAATTTACAGAGAATATATTACATTAAATTTGGCCAAATTATAGTTATATGCAGGGGGAAAGGAAATCCTGTCCTGGGCAGGCATTTCCACCAGTAACATGTGAGATGATAAATTCCTAGATTCAATGTGGAAAGGATTTGCAGCTTCAAATTCTACTATTTCGATATCAGTATACAATGGGTTAATCCTTTACCCAACACAGAGAATATCAAAATTTATTATTTTAATTACTGTTTTTTAAAACTTGTCAAAAAATTTAAAGAAAACCATAGCATGTGATCCCTCATTGGAACGAGCAAGATGAGCTAGTTCCAAAGAGAGGTCACATGACATGATTTTTCGAAAATTTAAAAAAAAATAGTGTTTTCTTTTCAACTGCTCACTTTGTAAATTATACGGGCAGATACAACCAATTCATTAGGTAAAGGGTTAACCTTTTGTCCAACACAAGTTGGGGGGCAACAGCTCCTCTATACAGGACACAGAGAATTGAACAATTGTATAGTCATGATAATTGTCAGTATTCAGTTGAAAGGAATTTACCAGAATTTGTTTAATAGTCCAACAGTCTGGCAATAAAATTGCATAATTTATTCTACATGTGTCAGATTTTGTTTGACAGGGCTCATGGACTTTGAGAATAATTCTTTAAAAAAAAAACTCAGTTATAAACTGCCTTTGTACTGTATGCACACAGAAGAGTATCTAAGGGGAAGTAACCCCAAAATATTTTCCTCACTCTGATTTCCCTAATACGATCTATTCTGTGCATGTATATTGTGCTGAACGCAAGAAGTGCAACATCACTTTATTTGCAAAAATATTGGTCACAACACATCATAATTTCATTGTATTTTCTTGATTTGGACACACTGTTTACCAACGTGATTGGGGGAATTTAATGGTCTGTAAGCTCTTCACCTTGTCTTTATTTAATTTTTTGTCTGATGGAAATTAGATTGAATTGGTTAAAATTGCACTTGCATTACATTAAAAATGAGCTCTGTCAAACAAGATTGAATTGGTTAAATTCAAGATTGCATCATTGGAATAATTTGCATGTTGAAAATTTGTTATTTTGACATCTATGTGCAGAGTTTTAATTAGTGCCTTGATCTCGAACATGACCAGTAGTTAAATAGACTAACCTAATACCCAGAATGATGCAAACAATCAAAGATTATAATTTTGCTACATTAAATCGTTGTGCCAAATAATAAGGCCTAAAAAAAGACAAAAATCTGTTTCTCAGGCCCTCTTGCATGGCTCTTTTAGCTGCCGTATGCTCTCTTTTTATAACCACTGCAAATTTAAAAAATAAAAATTCAATGATTTATTTCTGATGTTTTAACCAAATTAATAAATTTGCCTCTTGAGTGCAAAAAGGCTTTGCAATGCTTTAGCATTGAAAAGCCTACTTGCACTCAAGGGTCGAAATACACCACCACCCATGCTATTTTGTAGAATATGAGGCCTAAAATATAAAACAAACAAAGAACATGAACGTTTGATGGCAAAGAAATAAATAATTACAAAAGTAAAGAATAAAATAAAAAAAACGCTGCCCTCATGCCATTTTACACAAAATGGCCTGAGAAACAGAAGATCTACTTTGTGGGGCCTAATCACTGATTTTTTGTTGTTTCACTTTCCACAATGGTTTCACATTAGTAAATACTTATGTTTGTTTCACACCAAGGCCCATATCAGACATCGCACAGCGTCAGAATTACATACTAAGATTACAAGTTAAGTCTAACTTTAAAGCATCACTTACATGGTGTCTGGGTGTATACTGGCCTTAAAGCATGGCAGGCCTCAATCGCCTGTTTCAGAAATCTTGAGCAAAAAAATAAGTGATTGGTATTACTGTTTTAAAATTTTATTGCAGTTTTGGGGAAAACAAATTCATCATTGTAATCAAATTCTACAGAATTTTTTTTTTCGTCCATTTTGTACAAATTTGCTTTAATCGAACTATTTTAAACTACTCATTAAAGTTAACATTAAGATATTATTGTCTGCCCTCTTTAACTCTTTACCTAACGAATCGCCTGCATCCACCCGCATAATTTGGAAATTCAGCAGTTGAAAGAAAGAAATTTTTCAAAATATTTCCACAAAACCATATGATGTGACCCCTCATTGGAACAAGCTCATCAAGCTCGTTCCAATGAGGGGGTCACATGATATGGTTTGTTGAAATTGTTTTTTTAATTTTAAAAAATAGTAATTAAAATAATAAATATTGATATCGTCTGCATTGGGTGAAGGGTTAACATCTGCTATTATTGTGGACAGAAATACATTCATACAGTTACCTCCCCCTTTCAAATATATTCATTCATCTGCTGTTTTCCTTACCTTAGAGGGATAATCTAATGCATCTTGTTGGGTGGCATTCCGAGATATCTGTTAACCCTTTATCCAAAACACAGGATATCAAAATTAATATTTTAATCATTGTCTTTTTTAAATTTTTCGAAAGCGTCGGAGCATCGAGGTTGAATAGCTCCGCATACCTCAGACCGTGTTACCATTAATTCATTACAAAAATATATATGTTCCAATAAGGCCCCAGATAACCCAAAATGCACATCATGAAATGAACAAGGCAACTTTCAATGATAACATAGTTTATTAAATAAACCTCTTGTGTTCCCCATGATGTCACTGGACAAATAAGCAGCTCATCAGATAAAGGTCAAGGTCACACCATCTTAGTTCAAATCATAAACTGATTTGTAATTTAAACAACACTTCATTCTGAGCATCATCCACTGCACATGTGAAAAATCTAGAGAAAGGAAGCGGTTTAAAAGTCACACCATTGATGAAAAAACTGCAAAACAGGCAACCTCATTTAAAATATTTTGCATGATGACATCAAACAGTAACATATGCTACTGGAGACGTAAACACAGAAAAAACTATGCAAGCTATTGTCTAATCAGCGAGAGATAATTTTAATCTTATTGGAACATAATTATATTTGAATGACAATTGATGTTAATAGTGCTGGTGAGATATGGTAAGTAATCATATTTATTTATTTATTTATTTATTTATTTATTTATTTATTTATTTATTTATTTATTTATTTATTTATTTATTTATTTACTGGTGTTTATGGTCCATTATTTGTGAACAATGGCTAATCATGACCACATTATGGATATAAAGTCAAGTCCAGCTAATTGTTTAAACCCATGTTGCCCATTTTAGAGGACTTCCACCCCAAGTACTGATTCTCAAGTCCTATTTTACCAGTAAAACAGTGCTTGTTTACCACAGTAAACAAGCACTATTTCACTTCCCGGGGTTCCCACAGGGAGGCAATTAATCATAATGTGAAGGGATGATTAACCCTTTGAACCCTAGTGGCCATTTTATCCGGTCAGGAACAAAATACGTCATAACGTCATTATATAGGATGGCTGTTCAATAAATGTGTGGGGTAGACCAATCAATATTTTCAATGTGCAGCCCTGAGGCTGCACATTGAAAATATTGATTGATCTACCCCAAATAATGAATATGGACTCTTTTGATTGCTGTCACAGAACTGGTGTGGAAGATACCACTAGAGTTCAAAGGGTTCAATGTATAAAAAAAAGTACCGTAGATATTAACCCTTTACCCAACGCAGATGATTTCAAAATTTATTACTTTAAATATCATTTTTTTTAAATTTTTCAAAAAAATTCAACAAAACCATATCATGTGACCCCTCTTTGGAACAAGCTCGTCGAGCTCGTTCCAAAGAGGGGTCACATGATATGGTTTTGTTCAAATCTTTCGAAAAATAATATTTTTTCAGCTGCTGAATTTACATATTACGCAGGCGGTTGCGGGCGATTCGTTGGGTGAAGGGTTAAAATGTCAAGTCAGATCGATTTCTTAACAGCTCTGAAAGAAAACAAATATTATAATGTAAAAAATAAATAATAACTTGTAAATACAAAATAACAATGAATCAACAGATGTTCAAATATCCATGTTTATTGTCTTAACTCTTTACCTAAGGAATCGTCCACATCCTCGTCCACATCCATCAATGTCATTTACAAATTGAGCAGCTTAAAAAATATTGTTTTTCAAACAATTTAAATGAAACTATTTCATCTGACCCCCTCACTGGAACGATCTCATCACGCCCATTCCAATGAGAGTGTCACATGATATGGTTTTATTGAAATTTGTTTTTTTAAATTTAAAATTAAAATAACTGAAATAATAACTTTTGATATTGAGTGATTTTGGTAAAGGGTTAATCAAACAAACTGTGGAGAAGTGGTGGAAATGTTTTAACCCTTGGAGACTTTAATTAAAACGTCAGAAAGTACAACTAACGAGATATTTTTCACATTAGTGATTATCTCGTTGAGGGCTACAATATTTTTTTGTGGTCTGAATGTGTTATTCAAAACTTGTTTTATTACAAATTATTGGAGAGTGCCCACAGGCACTCTCCAATAATTTGTAATAAAACAAATTTATATAAACAAAATATTATTTGTGTTTGACTGAATATGAAATATAAGCAAGGAAAGTGTTGGCTTTTGCTCTGGTATCCCCATTTTTTGAAAGCCCTGATAGTGGCTTCTAGCACTCAACCAGTTAAGAAATCTTGAGAGCTGGATTATGTTAGTATTTTAAGCTACGATAACATCTGGCTCAATGGTTGTCAATGAGCACTATTTGGAAGTAAATAGGAATTGAGGTTAAAACTTTAAAAAATCGAAAAATAATAACAAAACAAATGACCGTAAATATCAACGTGCGGTTTGATTTCGTACGTCATAAGATGTACAAAAGTATCAAAGGGTTAAATGTAACTACTCAATTTTATGTTGTTTTCCTCAACATGCCTCTCATAGAAAGAAGCTCAGTTATTTTTACAGTGACAAGAGGTATTAAAAGCAATGCTTTGGAAGAACATAAAATGAAGAATAAGACATAGGAGAGAACTTTTTACAAATGGATAGAGGATATGTATGCTATTTCAGTGAATATCGGGAATTATCTCATGAGTGTGGACCAGAAAGTTTTATTTTTCATGAGTGATTGCACAAGTGGAAATTTTTATTTAATGCTCAGGCATCAATTCACGCTGAAAAATTAAGTCATATTCCCCTGTCGGTCGGCAAAACGAAATATCAAAATGATATTTAGAAATCGATATTTCATCGTAGGTTCGGATAACGAATCACATGTACTTTAAACGAGTCAGCACATCAGTAATGAATTCCAGAGTCCCAAATACAAACAAATTCGAATAATTGATAGTGACAGTGACTAAATCAATTCATTAAATCAGCGGTTTCAAAGTTTGACTTTCTCATTCACCTTCCAGCGAAAAGCCGAAATCACTTTCAAATTTCTTCAGTTCAACTTCACACGTCTTCAGTGCATTGAGTTCAAAAAAAATAAAATGACGTGTCTTGTTATTGAAAATAAGAAAGTGGTGTTTTTTGTTATTGTTCTATTTCTTCGAAACACATTGCGATTATTTCAATTCGCCAGCCTTGGTAAATCGTAAAGATAGGGGAGAAATAAGACGGGACTACTTTTTGTGCGGATATTCACACATTCCAATGGTTGGAGTTTGGTTGTTGTAATTTTTGTATGGACGCCGGTTCGGCACATAAATTTTGCGCCTTAATGGCAAATAAAGGCCACAAATTGGAGAGTTTGTAGTCGTAGAGCATTAAATAAAAAGAAAATTCACGAAAATTTGATGAATACCGAAAATATCTCGTTCGTGGCTACAAGAAATACGAGGATCTTCACTCGCGACTGCGTCGCTCGTGAAGATCCTCATATTTCTTTGTAGCCACTCACGAGATATTTTCGGTATTCATCAAATTTTCGTGAATATCCTCTATATCTTCAGGTCCATACAAATGAGATAATTCCCAATATTTATTAAAATAGCAAAGATTATCTTTTTATTATATGCTGTGTGACATTTTACTGTGGATTGTTCAACCCTATTCGACTATAAACATGTACGTTTCAAAACAATAACAAAGATCAGCTGATCGTTCTTTCAAGCCTGTACTAGCCAAATCACTCAAACATAAAAAATAGTCCCACTTTCCCACGATGATTTAACCAACTAATTGTTCAACTCACAGATGAAATTTAATAATTATAATACTAGAAATGGGAATATTCTCATATTTTTCATTAATGTTAATTTTTAGAACATTTTAAATGTCAATTTACAACAAGGAATTAGGACTTGAGTGCACCGACTCATCCCCCAAAAAACCTTCCTGGGCGAATTGATCAACAAGGTTTTTCGGAAAAGTTACCCCATTCAAGGCTCAATATCACTCTTGCTGTCACTTTCTATACATCTAATTATTTTACTTTATTATTTTATTATTATTATTATAAAATCACCAGAACAGCTTGGAATAGCATAAACTTCTGGCACTGCTAGTAAAGCCAGCACTGAATCGCTTGAAACAGTATCGAAGGTGAAGTGATGCACCAAAGCGTGACATCATTTAGGAAGCTACTGCAGGATATTCCTTGTTATCCATCAAGTCGATGGATATCAAGAAATATCTTTTTGATAATTTTGATAATTCACAGGCTAGCATATAATAAAAGGTTTTATTGGATGTGATATTATTTTTATCTCATAGTGGGCATGGAAGTTGTAAGAAGAGGATCCATCCTTTGCAGAATACAGGCTTTTGTTAACACATCCAACAACTACAAACCCGTACCTATAAAGCAACTGATTTAGCATGAGAGTAATCAGTTTGGTTGGGGGGGGGGGGGGCATTGCTTAGTGGTTAGAGCATTAGACTTTAAACCAAAATGTTGATGGTTCGATTCAGACCAGTGGTAACTGCGTTGTATCCTTGGGCAAGACAATGATGTGAGGGCACGGTGGTAGTAGTTGTTCAAATTCGATTCGAAAGTCAATATTCAATTTGATTCGATTCGAAATTGGAAATTCAAATATTTTTGAATATACTTTGGCCATAAGTTTGTGACAGTTCTGAGTAGAAGCATAACTGACTTGTGGCAGGGTAACAGTGTTTGTAGCGATGTAGCTACAACTGTGCAACAGTTATAGCTACATCGCTACAAACACTGTTACCGCTACAACTGTCTGTTTCATCTTATCATGCATTGTGACCAGTTATTTTAAGTTATTCAGCTGTTCAACTTCAATAAATGATTTGTTCCATAACATGCTCACATTATTTTATACTGAGTATTGTTCTGTTTGATCACAGTTACTGGATATATTGTCAAAAGCAACGGTTTTCTAAAAGAATACCCCTGATTATTATATAAACAGAAGTAGAGCAGGCTTTAACAAGTGGATCGACTCCATTCAGTATTGAATTATTGTGTCATTTTAGAAATTCCACATTTTTATTCAAAACAAATGGCTTCACCACTGGAATGGAGTCACTCCAATTTGAAACAAGTTTTTTTTTCAAGAGAACATGTGATAAAAGTGAGGTATCAACCAGGTTCGTTTAAAAATATTTATTGCTGCAGTTTTGAAGCTACAAAGTCAACAATTCGAATAGCTTCAATCAATAGCTAGTATATTGGTTTATATATCAGTTTATAGTGTGGGAAGTGGTGAAGCGAAAAATGCACTCTACATAACTGTGTGTCTTTTAATAATCAGGGGTATTATTTTAGAAAAAAACTTTTCTTTTGACAATGCATCCATTTCCTGTGATTCGATTCGAAGTTCGATTTGAAATTCGATTCAAAATTTGATTCATTTTCACCAATTCGATTCAATATTCGATTCGATCAAAATCAGCAATTCACAGGTCCCTAGGTGGTAGTGTGTACAAAGACATACTGCAAGTCGATGGTGCACTTGTCGTTACCCTGCAACTGCCAACTCTGCTTGTGCAAAGCTAGTAGGTTTTGGAGAGTCTGATTGTTGTTTGGTTGTTCTTTCTGTGTACTCCCGCTTCTTCAACCCAAAAAAGTGTCTGACACAATGTGACCCTTACTGTTGAAAGTGTCATTAAACCCCCATAAACAAACAACAAACAAGTCTGGTTGGTAAGGAGCCATTATACCTACAATGTGAGAGATGTTTGGGAGCACAGTTCCAATGGATGACTGGTCAAGTGGTTCTTCTGTGCCATGGTGATGCAAAGCTCAACCACACTGGGAGATGATGACAGCACTGAAAAGATTATTTTAGTGGTTAACCCTTTACCCAACATAACGCTCAAAACCAGCCAGCACTGTTCTCATAAATCGCCAAGTAATTTTCATTATGTTTTCACTTTCTTGTGTCAAAAACATAGGTTATGACCCCTCATTGGAACGAGCTCATTAAGCTCGTTCCAACGAGGGGTCATAACCTATGTTTTTGACACAAAAAATGAAAAAAAATTAGTAATTCACGAATTTGTTTGTAATTGTCGTCTGCTTTTCATGTTAAGTAAAGGGTTAAACTTGTAGGGTATTCCAATCCTACTTTTAAGATCAAATGATGATGATTTAATTTAGTAGAAAAAAGTACAAAAAATATATATGTACAAGTTGAGAGAAGGCAGTTATTTGGATTGATTTATTTGGTATGGATGGGAAATTTTGCTGTGTTTAAAAGCTTTCATCACCATTTCTTGGAATCCATATAATCTCGAACATGAGCAAATATGTCATCTACAGAGCCTTCAGCTTTGATCTGAAAATTAAAGAAAATAAGAATTGAAATACAGCAAACCTAAGAGTAGATCTGTTTTTAAAGCCCTTTTTTCTCAACTATGCTTACACTTAGTTTTTTTGTTTTCAGCAACTTTTCTAATCTTTTTGAGGAGAACTAAAATGCATGAAAGCTTGGGAAGATCAAGGAATCGGAAAAATGTTCTTCCATGCCTGGAAAATTATTGTATTTCAAAGCTTCAGATTGATTTTATGATAATACTGTACTTCCTAATATACATAGTTGCAGTTGGGTTATCAGTGTTTCTATATTCTTGTTGGCTGCCTGTACGGGCAGCACAATGATGCAAAAACATTCCCAAGATAACTACAGTTTACCAGTTGTGTACTGGCAGCCAACAAGGATATAAAAAAATTCCCAAGATAAATACAGCTTACCAGCCATGTTCACAAGGAATAATACACTTGGGGCAACTTTTTCAGTGAGCTCTGTCAAATAAGATATAATAGATTAAATACCTATACTGGATGTATTGAGGTAAAAAATGTCTATAAATGTGGCGAAATTAAGAGAATGTTGGAATAATTCTTCGACAGATTACTAGATTTTTTAACAACTAACATTTATTTATTTATTTATTGGTGTTTAAGGTCACATACTTATGCACAATGGCTAATCGTGACCATGACAGTTTTATGGGTGGAGGAAGCCAGAGTACCTGGAGAGAACCACCGAGCATCAACGAGCAACTGTCAGCTCCTCAACATTCTAACTCTGTTCAAGCTCCGCTCAAGCAGGGTTACAGCGGTTGAAGACATGTGCACCATCGACGTGCAGTACGCCTTAGTACACAAAGTTATCATGCCCTCATGTAGGCAACTGGGATAAAGTGCCTGTGCCCAAGGACACAACGCAGGTCGTCCCAGACGGGGATTGAACTCTGGACCTCTAGCATAGAAGTCCAACAGTCTACCACTGAGCCACTGTGCTCCATTTAACAACTAACAGGATAAACAGTAGTTTACTCTATAACCTAAAGGAAATTAACAGGTCAAATCTCGCCACAATGTACCCATAGCTGCTGATGTGGCATTAAACACCAATAAATAAATAAACAAATAAATAAATAAATAAATAAATAAATAAATAACAGGTAAAACTTTTACTGCGGGTATGGTAAACAGTTTGGTGTTTTTAAGTTATATACAATTAACAGGTCTATTCAATTAAAAGATATGCAATTAAGTGAGCTCCACTGTATTATTATATGCTGCCTAAAAGGATAATGTGAAAAAGATACAAATATATTTCTCAATATTAACTGACTCAATGAATATCAAGTTTTATCTAACAACAAGAATGTTTTTTCCCAATACAAGTACAGTATAAATGTCTCAACAAAATAGAAATCTGTACTGAGGATAGCAACCACAGCACTTGGGATCATTTGATTCAGAAAGAGAACAATGTTTACCTGTACTCAGATGGCACTAATTATTATACATATCAAGGCCACTATTTTTGATAACAGTAAATAATTACATTGTTAATGTAGTTATACGTTTTAGGTCCAAATACTCAGTTCCCATTGGTCAGCTGGATGAAAACGTCATGACCAAATGTAATTCATTTTCCAATGAATACATTTGGTTGAACTTTGACCCGCATTTACGGTAGAGCGCAGTTGACAGAATGTAATTCGGGCGGTGTTTGGGCGGGTTTTTAACTCTTAGCATCTCTCACAGTGATCAACTCCGCTGCTGTTTCTTTGGTGACATTTCCCAACTGTGGCATAAAGCCTGTTACTAAAATACTCGTTTCCATTTCTAAAGTTGAGAAAATTAAAGCTTATTTGTCTTTGGGATATCATTTAGACGGAACAAATTAAAGGCCTGCGCTAGTTCTTGCTTCCAACGACTGAAAGCCGTATGATTTTCAACAACGGCGAATGACGATTCGTGGGGGAAAAAAAGTAGTTTAAACAGCTACGGAATGTAATTATAAGAATTGAATGCAATTTTTATAATCTTTATTGGAGTATGAACGTGTGGGAATGGGTACAAATTGTATGAATCCCAAAGGATTCTTAATTGAATGATTAATAAATCACCAGCTCAATGAAATAAATTAGACAAGGTCATTTTTGCCTGGATGATATTTTTTTATATGCTTAGCATGCAATAAACATGAAAATAAAACAAACATACCTTGAAACACTTCTACAAACTTCAGCAATCATAGTGCAAGAAGTGCAATGAATAGGAATTACGCCATGCACAGCACAAAAACGAAATAACATGATGTCATGATCCTCATTCATAAAAAATTAATTCATAGATGCTGAATGATTGTCAAAATATATTTGAACAAGTTGAGAAAGGGAGGAATAATGTCAGATTACAGACTCATCGCCCAGAGATAGGTTCTCCATTTCAGCACATCATTTCGGAAACCCACATTGTGGTAATCACCTATATACATTTCTTGTAGTGCATTTGACATCACCTAACATTTATATTCTTGTGTCTTAGTTCAAATTTTAACTAGATGTGTGACTGTCCCAGATGGGCCTGACGATACCCCCTTCCACAATATACTAAGAAAAAAGGGGGCATAATTCTGGGAAAAAAGGTCCAATCAAAACTGTAATCGCAGATGCACAGGTTCCCAAGGTAGTGATCATCCATACCAAGTTTCAATGAAATCGATCCATAAACATCTGAGAAAATCTCCAGACAAAATTATAGGCAATTCAGGCATTCTAAGATGAAAAGGGGCATAACGCTGGCAAAAAAGTCTGATCAAAACTATAATCGCAGGTGCACAGGTTCCCATGGTAGTAAACAACCATACCAAGTTTCAAAGGAATCAACCCATAAACATCTGAGAAAATCTCCAGACAAAATTCTAGGCCTGCTTTTTTAAGTCAAAAAGGGACATAATTCTGGTAAAAATAACCGGACCGGAACTATAATTGCAGGTGCACAGATTCTTATGGTGGTGAACATTCATACCAAGTTTCAAGCTGACTGGTCCATAAACGTCTTGAGAAAATCTCCAGACAAAATTATGTCTACTGATGGATGGATGGATAGATTGATGGATTGATGGATTGATGGATGGATGGATGGATGGATGGATGATGGATGGATGGATGGATGGATGGATGGACAGATGGATGGACAGACAGATAGCAAGACAGATGGATGGACAGACAGATGGATGGACAAGATGATTCCAGTATAACACCCCCTCCCCCTCCCCTCCCCCATTGTGGGGGTATAACTAGAGGGGGTATCAGTACCCCGTGGCTCACCAACAGGTGGCCAATGTAAAGGGGTGGCTGGAGTAAAAAAAAAGTTCAAAACCTGCACACAGAAGTCCAAAATTAAAGTAAATAAGCAGCTAAAGGGTTAAATAATATAATAAAAGCCCCTAAGAAGCATCCTAACATAAAATAAGAACCATGGCAATATGCTACAAGGTCAGAAGTCTCCACTTTGAAGAAAAGAAAGACAAGCCTCAAAACCTGCACATAAAAGTAAAAAAAAAAGTATCATATTTGTTTCAATGGGTTAAAACTGAGAAAAATACCCTGATAATGTCACAGTAACCACCATGGCAATATGCCAGTAAGGTGAAACTCTTCCTGAAAAATATCCACTTGGAAGAAAAGAAAGAAATACATCAAAACCTGCACATAAAGTCAAAAAAGCATCACATTTGTTTCAAAGGGTTAAAATTTAGAAAAATACCTTGAAAATGTTACAGTAAACACCATGGCAATATGCCAGTGAGGAAAAACTCCACTTATTTATTTATTGGTGTTTAAGGTCACATATTTCTGCACAATAGCTAATCATGACCATGACGGTTTTGGAGGGTGGAGGAAGCCGGAGTACCCAGAGAGAACCACCGAGCAACGGCGAGCAACTGACAGCTCCCCAACATACTAACGCCACACAAGCAGGGTTAGCATTGGTTGAAGACAGGTGCACCATTGACGTGCAGTACACCTTAGTACACAATGTCACTGTGCCCCCATGTAGACAATGGGGGTGAAGTGTCTTGCCGAAGGATACAACGCGGTTGCCGCAAGTGGGATTCGAAGGTAAAACTCCACTTAAAAAAAAAAAAAATCAAAACCTGTACACAAAAGTCCAAAACCTGCACACAAAAGTCCAAAATTAAGGTAAATACGCAGCTAAGGGGTTAAATAATATAATACTTGCCCCAAGAAGCATCCTAACATAAAATAGGAACCATGGCAATATGCTACAAGGTAAGTCGCCACTTGGAAGAAAAGAAAGACAAACCTCAAAACCTCCACATAAAAGTAAAACAAAGTATCACATTTGTTTCAAGGGGTTAAAATTGAGAAAAATACCCTGTCACAGTAACCACAATGGCAATATGCCAGTAAGGTGAAACTCTACTTGAAAAATATCCACTTGGAAGAAAAGAAAGACAAACCTCAAAACCTGCACATAAAAGTCAAAAAAGCATCACATTTGTTTCAAAGGGTTAAAATTGAAAAATATACCCTGAAATGTTAAGGTAACCACCATGGCAATATGCCAGTAGGGTAAAACTCCACTTGAAGACAAAATTTCAAAACCTGTACACAAAAGTCAAAAACCTGCACAGAAAAGTCAAAAACCTGCACACAAAAGTCCAAAATTAAAGTAAATAAGTAGGGAAAGGGTTAAATAATACAATACTGGCCCTAAGAAGCATTCTAACATAAAACTGGAACCATGGCAATGTACTGCAAGCTAAATTACTTCTTGGAAGAAAAGAAAGGCAAATATCAAAACCAGCACAGAAAAGTCAAAAACCTGTACTCATAAGTCCAAAATTCAAGTAACTAAGCATGGAAAGGGTTGAATAAAACATTACTATCCCTGAAGAGCATGCTGTCATAAAAAAATAAAAAAAAAAAAAAATGAAAGTGTCAATGACACTGTAGCTCAACTTGACAAACTTGAACTTGGTAAGTTATAAATGAAATGGCAAAATTGAAGATAACTGGTACTAATGTTATTTGATGAAATTTCAACATAACAGCATTGCGTGTGCCCAGCGTCAGATTAATCCATGCATTTTTAAATGTGAACTGTAAGACTGGCTAAAGGAAGAATGTTGATACACAAATGCAGTATGTTCAGAGGTTATTGTAAATGGCAACTTTTTTTCATAGAAATGAACGCTAATCAACAGCTCTTATCTAGAGTTCTTGACCAATGAGAACACCAAGTTCAAAAACAATCCTATGATAAATGTGGCCTGTAGGCCATGTCAAAGAATGTTGATGCACAAATGCAATAAATTCAAAGATTGTTGCTAACAGCAACAGTTTTTGATGGAAATGAAAAGAAAATCAATAGCTCCTATCTTTGTCACCCTGCATAAGCATACAAAGTTTCAAAACAACCTGATAATGAATGTACCCTCTGAAGCATGCCAAAGGAAAAGATGTTAATGCAGAAATGCACTAAGTAGAAGGTCATTGCTTTGTGGCAATGGTTTTGGGTTTTTTATGGAAATTCATAAATATACCCCACAGAGAGTGCAAAAGGGATAAGTTGATACTCAAATGCAGTAAGTTCAAAGGCTGGTGATAACGACAATAACTTTTTATGGAAATGAAAAAATAGCTCACATCTAGAGGTCACCCCAAACACACATACTAAGTTTCAAAGTGATCCAATGATAAATGTGCTCTGAAGGGTGTGTTAAAGGGAAATATTGAGGTCTGACTAAACTAAGTTCAAAGGTCAGCGACAACATTTTTTTACAGAAATGGAAGAAAATCAACAGCTCCCATATAGATGTCACCCCACACAAGTGCACCAAGTTTGCAAGTGATCCAATCTTAAATGTGCCCTGGAGGGTGTGTCAAATGGAAATATTGATGCTTAACTACTCTAAGTGTTTACTGAGTTCATCGAAGGTCATTGCCAGTGGGAACATTTTTTGACGGAAATCGAAGAAAATCAATAGCTCCCATCTAGAGGTAAACCCAAACAAGCATACAAAGTTTCAAACCAATCTGATCATAAATGAGCCCTGTAGGGCATGCCAAAGGAATATATTGATGCCTCACTAAACTAAGCTCAAACATTGTTGCCAGTAGCAACATTTTTTGACAGACGGAATTGGAAGAAAATCGACAGCTCCAATCTAGAGGTCACCCCAAACAAGCATGCTAGGTTTGAAAGCAATCCGATCATAAATGTGCCCTGTAGGGTGAGCTAAAGGGAAATATGGAGGTCTTCTGACTAAACTAAGTTCTAAGAATGTTGGCCGCGGCAAAATTTTTTTTGATGGAAATGGAAAAAAATCGATAGCTCCCACCTAGAGGTCACCCCAAAGAAGCATACCAGGTTTCAAAGCAATCCAATCATAAATGTGCCCTGTAGGGTGTGCCAAAGGGAAATACTGTAGTCTGACTAAACTAAGTTCTAAAAACGTTGGCTGCGGCAACATTTTTGATGGAAATTGAAGAAAATCGACAGCTCCCATCTAGAGGTCACCCTAAACAAGCATGCCAGGTTTCAAAGCAATTTGAATTTGATCATAAATGTGCCCTGTAGGGTATGCCAAAGAGAAATATTGAGGTCTGACTAAACAAAGTTCTAAGAACGTTGGCCGTGCCAACATTTTTTGACAGAAATGGAAGAAAATTGATAGCTCCCATCTAGAGGTCACCCCAAACAAGCATGCCAGGTTTCAAAGCAATTTAATCATAAATGTGCTCTGTAGGGTGTGCCAAAGGGAAATATTGAGGTCTTTTGATTAAACTAAGTTCTAAGAACGTTGGCCGCGGCAACATTTTTTGACAGAAATTGAAGAAAATCGATAGCTCCCATTTAGAGGTCACCCTAAACAAGCATACCAGGTTTTAAAGCAATCCAATCATAAATGTGCCCTGTAGGGTGTGCCAAAGGGAAATATTGAAGTCTGACTAAACTAAGTTCTAAGAACATTGGCCACGGCAACATTTTTTGTCACAAATTGAAGAAAATCGATAGCTCCCATCTAGAGGTCACCCCAAATAAGTATACCAAGTTTCAAAGCGATCTGATCATAAATGCGACCTGTGAGGTGAGCCAAGGGAAATTGTACACATACGTACTAGCGTACGTATGTATGTACGCCAACGGACGAGAAGTGATGGCAATAGCTCAAAAGTCAAGTTGAGCTAAAAATCAAAACCTCCACACAAAAGTTCAAAATGTATGAATCCAGACGCCGATGCAGACGCTGATGCCGACATGAGGGTTATGCCATAGGCTCACATAACTATCGTTGGCGAGCCAAAAAGGCCATTGTGAAACATATAACAAGAGGCCCCAAGGGGCCTGAAGCACTCATCTTGTACAGAACACAATTTAAACAGAGTCCAAGAATGAGTCTACATTAAGCAAGCCATCTCCATAGGCTACACTGTCAATCCTTGAGTCCCTCAGGAGTGAAAAAAATAATCTAGGCATGATGCCATTTATTCAGTTGATCATAAGTAAAATGTAGAGCTCCCCTATGAAGCCCCTTGATACAACCTATGTGGATTAATCTTAGTACCTCTAGAGGGTACTGAATACAAAATTTTTAATTCTTCAGCAAAATGGCCAATTCCGGCTCCCATAGAGAGCCCAAATATTAACCCAGGCTCTTGCTTTGAACACAGTTAAATCTGACTTCCCTAGAGATGTTGTGTACCGAATATGAAAGCATTCTGACCGTTGGATCTGAAGAAGAGAAATTGTAAAGAAATTTCTTCGAATTGCACTAAGTTCAAATTTGGGCTACCATAGCGAGCCCAAATATTGACCTATGGATCCGATTTGAACAAACTTGAATCTGACCCCCCTAGAGATGTTATATACCAAATGTGAAAGCATTCTGACAAGTGAATCTGAAGAAGAAGATTTTTGAAGAAATTCCCTCATATTGTACTACGTTAAATTTCATGTTCCCATATGGAGCCCAAATATTAACCTAGGCACTCGAATTGAACAACCTGGAATCTGACCCCCCTAGAGATGTTGTATACCAAATATAAAAGCATTCCGACTGGTGGATCTGAAGAAGAAGATTTTTAAAGAAATTTTCTCATATTGCACTAAGTAAAAATTTGGGCTACCATAGTGAGCCCAAATATATACCTAGGGATCTGATTTGAACAAACTTGAATCTGACCCCCACAGAGATGTTCCATACCAAATATCAAAGCATTCTGACTGATGGATCTGAAGAAGAAGATTTTTTTAAATTACCCTCCATATTGAACAAAGATAAAATTTGGGCTTCCATGGGAAGCCCAAATATTAACCTAGGGACTTGGTTTGAACAATCTAGAATCTGACCCTCATAACAATGATGTATACCAAATATTAAAAGATTCTGACTGGTGGTTCTGAAGAAGAAGATTTTTAAAGAATATTCCCCATATTACCCTATGTTAAAACTTCGGGCTCCTGTAGAGAGCCCAAATATGAACCAATGAGCTTTATTTCAACAAACTTTTATCTGCCCCCCCTTCCCCCCCCCCTTCCCCCCCCACCCCCCCCCTATGAATGCTGTATACCAAATATCAAAAGATTCTGATGATTGGTTCTGGAGAAAAGATTTTTTTAAATTTTTGCAAATATGCTGACTCAGCATTTTTTCGATGCCCATTACAGAACACCCTAACATAACCGATGGCAATTTTTTTTTACCATTCAATTCTACTGGTCATAAGGATACTTCATACCAAATAAAAGCTCTCTGTTCCGTGGGGTTTGGGAAATATGGGCGTTTGAAAATATTTCTATTTTTAGCTCCCAGGGTTCCCATGGGGATGTGGGAAATTTTTTTTTTGCATGGGTCAAGTACTTATGACCCAATACTACCACAAACCAAATTTGGTTCATACCGGACCATCGGTTCAAAAAGTTAAAAAATTTATAGTAATTTATATATTTTTTATACTTACCAATGACCCAGACATAGCTGGTGCTAACTCTTAAAATATAGGGCCAAACACAAATTTTGCCCCCCAATCCCCAAAATTTGCATCTAAAACTAAAGAAAACATGTCCTGAAAGGCCCTCCACACTTCGCCCCTACTGCGCATGCGCAGTGTCAAGGACGTTCCGAAATTGGCGCCATTAATCATTCTAATAACCAGTGCCTGGTAAGCGCTATGTACTCAGTGGGGAGGCAAGAGTTCCCAACTCCTGGGAGGGCCATCCCCGTCTGGGTCATTGGTAAGTATAAAAAATATATAAATTACTATAAATTTTTTAACATTTTTATACTGTACCAATGACCCAGACATAGCTGAATAGTAAAAAGGCTGGAGGGCCAAGGACATAGAGCAAAATGGAATACGCTCAATAAAATAAAATAGAGTCATCCCCTGTAGGGAAAAGAAGTAATAGGCCTTACATGTATCTTTCTTATTTTATGTTAAATTAGAAAGATACAACACCTTCCAAAATTGAGCTTCATACATCCATATACTCTATAAATATCCAATATAATCCTTATACTAATAATTTTTAAAGTAAGCCAATAAATAAAGTAAGTCTAGAGAATAGAGACTCTTATACTCCTAAAAGTGTCTGAGGATTGCATAATCATGTCCGTTGACATATGCAATATTCAAAAGCTATACTTTAAAAACTAAGACTTGAATGAATTTTAAAAACCTAAACTTCTCACTAAACAACCATCCCAATAACAGCTCAGAATTACTAACTCCGGAGGAGGTATCCCCTTGTTTTCATAGTAAAACAGGTGACCCAAGGGAACACCCTCCCCCCCCCCCCCTTTTTCTTGCCCTGGGTCAAATAGCCCAGAGCGAAGAGGGCAGCCGAACGGAGACACTGCCGAAACAGACAGCCTACCTAGCTATAGTAGCAACTGTTAAGTGAATGACATTCTGAGCAGTAGATAATAGACCTAACAATAGAGGCCTCCAGAAATGGACTCGATATTTCTGAGATAAAATTCATGAATGTGGATGGCTGAGCGCAATGAGCGGCCTTCAAAAATCTATAATAGCGACACTATTAATGTAAGCCCAAGAAGTAGAAGAACTCTTACTTCATGAGCCGAAATCTTAAGCACAACTGCTAAGTCAATGATATACTATAAGCAGTACCGATAGTTAATAGAATCCATTAACAATAAAATGGAGCGTAACGTCCTTCTACTAGACATCAAAGACAGAAGAAGCTTACGCCCATAGTAATAAACAGAAATCTGTTTATAAATACATAAACTGTACCCGGAAAGAGTAAAGGCCTATGCCCATACGAAGACGGAAGGACCTTAAAATAATAGGTTCCGGATAATAGGAGCCTAACTCTTATGCAACAATCCAACCTAAATAGTAACGGAAGTATTGATTCCGAAACTATGAAAGTGAAAATCATCCATCGATAGTGCATGAAACTCACTGACTCTACAGTAAAAGAGAAACCAACAGAATTACTGTCTAAAAGGTCAGAATTTGAAAACTACTGTTTCCAGAGGCTCAAATGATTACTTAGCTAAATAAGAACCGAAGTTAAAATCCGTATAGGAATTTAATCTAAAGATTCTAAGTCTATTTATCAAAAAGTTACTAACTGACTTAGATAAAGAGACAAAAGACTCAATTGTAAACTATCGTAGAGTGCATAGGTATGAGGTAACATAAACCTATAACCTAAATAATAACAGGCTGCAGTAGATCTTGTGAAACAAGTATACTAAAAAATAGCAATGAGTAGTATGGAGGGATCAACAATATGAACATAATGATCCCTACACCACGACGGAAGAGCCTCCACTTTAGCCGCATAGAATAGCGAAGAAGAGGATCTCCTATAGTAAGAAATCGCGTCCAAAGCTCGTCCAGTACAGTGCTTACAATGCAATACGGACCACACAACGGAATACATGAAGGTTGCGACCTTGCAGGTCGTGATAAAGATGACACGATTTACCCAGTGAAAAAGATCCTCACATAGAGGAAGATTTCACGTTAAAACCCACAGTAGACAAGAGAGAAAATTACTCATGATCTCTGTGAAGATAGAGATGCTATCAACAGAAATGTATTGTGGTTGTTTATCTTAGCAATACCTGCTGAAACAACAGCGCCGGAGGATACGCGTATCCTATCATTCCGTCCTATAGATCAATAGAGCATTAAGAATATTAGCTCAGAGATCTGGACAAGCCAACACATACGTCTGCAATTGACTAGCAAGCTGTGTCATAAATAAATCATCATTGGGCGCTCCCATAGATAGCAAATCTGATTGAATACTTGTTTGTTGAGAGTCCATTCTGACAGCAACAAGCGACCCGTAAGAGAACGGGAGTCCGATAAAACAATCAGACGACCCGGAATATGACGGACCAAAACTGAACTTGGTGTACTATAACCAACAGACGGATTCTTTCCATTAAATTGAATAACGGAAACGAAAGAGTGCCTCCCTGGTTCCGGAGATACGCCACTACTGTCGAATTAAAGGACAGGAATTTGGGCATGCGTTTCTGAATAATGTTCATGCAATGACATAAAGCAAGCCTAAAAAACATTATTCCGCGGAAGAAAACTGATTGCTAAAAGATTGCGGAACCCAAAGACCCTGGCACTTCGAATCCGTAGGGATCAGTATTATATCCCAATCTGTATGACTGGCAACCGTCATAACAGCCACACTCGGGTCCGGCAACTGCGGCGGCACTCTCTGAGTCAACCACCGAATGTTTGCCCCAGTCTGAATCTCTTGTAACACTAGATAGACAAGAGAACGTGTAAATCGAGCAATTCATGGATTGCCGAAAAGTTGCCGTCGAAGAGAAGCTCCTCCGAGAACGAAGCGACTCTGAGAGAGTTCTTAACCTTACTATCCACGCGAGTGGATGTAGCTAGGGCTGCGTCACGTCTAACTAACTCCAATCAGCCACTGAAGGGCAGAGTTATACGTGAACAAACTACTGCCCTCAAAAGAAATTACATTGAGAATAATATCCTGTAAATCTTTTCTTGAAGACGTAATGATAACGCCTCAGTAAGGCGGATTACGTATAATAAAGCGTCTAAGTTAAGTCTACTATACATAATGTCGTTCCCAACATTGAAATTGGAAAAGACATAAACGGCGAAAAAGAATATATGCAGTTTTTAATCACACCGTCTAGATGCATATGAACTCTCGGTATGCCCTGCTCTGCCAAAATAAACTATTTGTATAAATGATAAAATGGCAGAAATGAGCAACGCGGACAAGAAACTAAACTATCATGCTTAGTAGCAGGCTTGTATATATATACATAGCGTCGAAAAATAAAACACATGTTGTAATGACAATATTGGACTACGTCGGTAAGTCAGGGACAATGTCCCCGAACCGATCGAAAAATCCGAGTCCAATGACGCTATAAGTCTCTTATCCAAGATCGCAGCAATGAAGTCCGAAATAATAATCACTGGAAGATAATGCCAAAAGATATGAAAGGCATCTTCCGATGCTATTAAAGGGAAAACTCGAAATCTTTCGAATCCCTTTCGCCATCCTGTCGGACCCTATAAAGCGTTCGGTCGTCCGTACCTGATGCAACCGCGGACCGCACCGACCCAGCGCCGTCGGATAATTCCTGATTCGACCGAGAAACTGTCAATTGCTGGGATGCTGCGAAACAACTGTGCTAACTCGGATAACACGTCCGTCACTGAGGCCTGAGGAGAAGCTGTCTTACGATGCATTGCCGCTAGAAGCTCCGTGATCGCTACCCCGTGCATACTACCAATATGCGAGCAAACGGAATGTATAGGCCTCGTGTCCCTTGGCTACCGGATGGCGCGACCTATTCGCCGTGGAATCACTGAATGCCGAAACTGATCGGATACTCGAGGTCACGTAGCCAATGTGCGGTCGTGTGCCCTGGTGTGAGGATGAGGAAGCATTAAAGACAGTCTCTCGGACTGTCAATATAACGGAGCGTCCCGACCAACGGACATATGCTCCGAATGTAAAATATCTGAACCACAACATGCGGTCCCCTATGTTGTTGGGCGAGAGAGGGACCTCTCTCGCTCACAGCCCGGACGGACCTGGACCAGCCAGGAACCGGACTAACAGGCTTCCTCCGATCTGTCCTCAATCTGCCGTCACTGGGTGAGTACTAAAGTAATTAAAGTGCTCGCATCACCCAAATCTCCTTCCTAGACCGCAACGGACGAACCCGGCAGCCGAACCATTCGATGAATGTACGCTACACCGGGTGAGCTAGCGAATGTCACTCCGTAGGCGATAGACATATTCCATGAGCACTTATTGCCGCTAACTCTTCATTAACTATGACGACAGAGGCACACTTTTGAAAGACATCTCCATAACTCTTCGAAACAAGAAACCAGAAATGCTTGGTTAGCAAGCATAAAATAATAATATATATAGCGTCGTTCAATAATTCAAAAGTTTGTGTGACATTATTGGACTATGTCGGAACTGAGGGACGATGTCCCTGAACCGAACCAAAAATTTCTAAGTCCACCGACGCTCTCAGTTTCTTATCCGGCATCGCAGCATTCTGGTCCGACGAAAGAAGCTGGAGAAGACCAAGTCAGATGACATACACAACAGCATATGTTGTTCCGAAAGGGAAAGCTCGAAATCCTCCGAATCCCTTTCGGTATCCCGTCGGACCGGATGAAACTTTCGGACGTCCGTACCCGCTTCCGCGGAGCGTCCCGACCCAGCATCGTCGGATAAAATATATGCGACAGATTCAGTTGATGCTGGGATGCTGCGATAAACTGTGCTATTAAGGAAAGCACGTCCGTTCCCGAGGCCTGTGCAGTAGCGGTCTTACGATGCATTGCCGCCGGAAGCTCCGTGTACGTTGACTCCCGCACACTTCCTATGCGAACGTCCGGAGTCTGCAGGCCTCGTGTCCCTGGCTACCGGATGGAGTGACCTGGTCGCCGAAGAATCCTTGATCGGCGAAGCTGGTAATATATCGGCGGTCACGCAGCCAAGGTGCGGTCGTGTGCGCTGACGAGAAGAGGAAGCCTTAGCAGTCTCAGCGGACTGCCTATACAACGGAGCGTCCCGAGCGACGGACGTATGCTCCGCTTACGACACATTTTGTACGAGAGAGGGGCCTCTCTCGCTTGCCGTCCGGATGGACCGGAACGAGCTATGAACCGGACTAAAAGGCTTCCTGCGTTCTCCCTCCGATCCGCCGTCACTGGGTGTGCATTAGGTTAGTTTATAGTGCTCGCATCACCCCAAAATTCCTTCTAGACCGCAACGGACGAACCCGGCTGCCGAACCATTCGGTGAATGGACGCTACACCGGGCAAGCTAGCGGACGTCAAAGGCCGTCGAACCTACTAGGGTCCTCTTAGGCAATTGGCGTATTTACATGAGCACTTTTCCGCTAGCCCTTCATTAATTGTGACGACGGAGGCACACTGTTGGAAGACATCACAGATACATCACCCTAATCTTGACCGTCTGAAATAGAAATTGATAAAGTAGAGTGACCCTGCGGGGAAAGGACCGGAGTGTCCAAATCCCCAACAACATACCGTGACATACGCTTCCCATATTGTCATCGAAATCATACGATACAGAACAGGAGTTAATGCGAGTACACTGACCACATATAGAATGATAATAAAGTTAGAGGAAGACTTCCTCTTAAAACAATTGATCAATATCCTTTCAATGTGAAAAGAAAACAAGTCCTGGTACTCGCACTAACCCCTGGCAATCAAAATACATAATAATAATACGATCCATTGATATAGAAAAAATAATTGAAATCAAAATATTTTGAAAAAATATTTTTTCAGAACAGCCCAAGTTTCTGAAAAGTAATGTTGAGCCCCAATGGATCCCAAGCCTAAGTGTGGACAAAAATTAAAAAAAATATTTTAAACAATTTATTCAACACTTATGAACAATAATAATGTATCTAGTTATGATTAAAATAACATCAAGATATTATTTTTTAGAAATCCCCCCCTCACACAGAGGGCTGTTGAAAATGTAAACAATGAGTGTAAAAACACTAAAATAAGACTCCAGGCACCCAGGCCCGAAATCAGTTACCAAAATACACTATCTGATGCAAAACAGAGACTTCCAGGGAAGAAACTGCAGAACATCAGATGGTAGATGCAGAACACAACGCCTAACCACCCCTAGGTGAAGACGTAAACATGGGGAAAGAACACAATTCATTCTGTTATTCAGCTAAAACTCCCAAGAAAATTTAGTAATAATAATTACAAAAACTATGCCAAAAGCATGGGAGAATAGCAAGGGGGAACTTAAAGGACAGGGAGAGAGGAAAACACTTAAAAAAACAGCGTAACTAAATAATCAGAATGACAACAAAATGGCTGCTGCCTTGAAAATAGGTAACTTAACATAATTTCATTAAAAAATTTTAAGTTACAGCCCTGATAATATTCTGTCACACATTCTTTTCCTCTCCTCCTTCTCTATCCTCCTTAGAATCACCATTTCACTAATATTTATGTGTCTGGCATCATTTAAACTGAGATTTATAAGCACAAAGATCAGTCAGATGTTAACTGATGAAGGGCCAAACTTAGAATGATTAATGGCGCCAATTTCGGAACGTCCTTGACACTGCGCATGCGCAGTAGGGGCGAAGTGTGGAGGGCCTTTCAGGACATGTTTTCTTTAGTTTTAGATGCAAATTTTGGGGATTGGGGGGCAAAATTTGTGTTTGGCCCTATATTTTAAGAGTTAGCACCAGCTATGTCTGGGTCATTGGTACAGTATAAAAATATAGAAATTTTGGGCGGGGCCAAAAATCTTACCCCTCCTATTACAAAGCCAAATATTACTTCACGAACTTCGTTTGAACAAACTTGATTCTACACCTCATATGGAAGCTCCATAGCAAATATCAAGTCATTGTACACGCTGGTTCTTGAGAAGAAGATTTTAAAAATATTTTGGAGCATTTTCCCCCACTCCCTCCCTATGGGGCTGGGCATGCTGAGTTGAACAAAAATGAAATGCCCCTTTGGGACCATCACTCACACAAACTTTCACTTGAATTGGCCCAGTGGCTTTGGAGGAGAAGACCAAAACATGGTGTTGATGGACGACGGACGACGGACGACTTTGTCAAGATGAGTTAATAAGAATTAACCATTTTTGAGTGGATATTTCTCCTGAGTCGAGGGAAACTCAGAAATTTCACTTGCATCAAAGCTGCTTATGAAAATGTTGCCAAAGTTAAAAAATTTATAGTAATTTATATATTTTTTATACTTACCAATGACCCAGACATAGATGGTGCTAATTCTCAAAATCTAGGGCCAAACACAAATTTTGCCCCCCAATCCCCAAAATTTTGCATCTAAAACCAAAAATAACATGTCCTAAATGGTCCTCCATACTTTTCCTCCACTGCACATGCGCAGTGTCAAGGAGGTCTTGAAATTGGCACCAATTATCATTCTTACATGCAGTGCCTGGTCAGCGCTATGTACTCAGCGGGGAGGTACGAGTTCCCAACTCCTGGGAGGGCCATCCCCGTCTGGGTCATTGATAAGTATAAAAAATATATAAATTACTATAAATTTTTTAACATTTTTATACTGTACCAATGACCCAGACATAGCTGAATAGAAAAAAGGCTGGAGGGCCTAGGACATAGAGGAAAATCCAATATGCTCAACTATATATAATAGAGTTATCCCCTCGAGGAGAAAAGGAGTATTAGGTTTCACATGTATCTTTCTTATTTATGACAAATTAGAAAGACACAACACCCTTCATAATTGAGCATAATAACATCCATGTTCTCTATTAACATCCAGTATAACCCTTTATACTAATTATTTTTAAAGTAAGCCAATAAATAAAGTAAGTCCAGAGAATTGAGACTATTTATACTCTTTAAAAGTGTCCGAGGATTGTATATCAACGCCCGTTTGACACGTGACATATACAAATGCTTCACACCGAGCTACACTTTAAAAATATGACATGAATGAATTTAAACATTAGCTTTACACTTTAAAACCATCCCGGTACCGACTCAGAATTACTGACTCCGGAGGAGGTATCCCCTTGCTTTTCACTATAAAGCAGGTGACCTAAGAGAACACCCTCCCCCCCCCCCCCTTCCCCTTGCCCTGGGTCAAATAGCCCAGAGCGAAGAGGGCAGCAGGACAGAGTCACTGCCGGAACAGAAAGCCTACATAACTACAGTTGCAACTGTTTAGTGGACGACATTCTGAGCAGCAGCTAACGGACCTAAACAATGCAGGTCTCCAGAAATGGACTAAATATTTCTGAGATAAAAATTCGTGAATGTGGATGGCTGAGACCAATATGCAGCCTTCATTAAATCTATAATAGCAACACTATTTGCGTAAGCCCAAGATGTAGAAAGAGCTCTTACTTCATGAGCCGAAATCTTAAGCACAGACTGCTGAGTTGAAGATAGATTATCATAAGCAGTACGGATAGTTAATTGAATCCATCTAGCAATAGAATGGACCATAATGTCCTTTCTATTAGGCATCAGAGACAGAAAGAAGCATTTTCGTCCCTTTCTGATAAACTGAGATCTTCGTTTATAAACACGTAAAGCTCTAACCGGACAGAGTAAAGGCCTATGCCCGTCTGAAGACGGAAGGGCCTTAATAACAATAGGTTCCGGATATTTAATAGGAGCCTGATTCTTAGCCAAAAATCCAACATTAGTAGTAAAGGTAATAGTGTTCCTGACACTACGATAGTGAGAATCGTCCACAGATAGTGCATGAAGCTCACTGACTCTTCTAGAAGAAGAGAAAGCTAAGAGATATGCTGTCTTATAAGATAAGAATTTGAAGTCCATTGTCTCAAGAGGCTCAAATGGCTTTTCTTTTAGTTTAAGAAGAACCCAAGCTAAATTCCATTTAGGAATTAATCTAAGGGTTCTAGGTCTATTTATCGAGAAGTTTCTAACTAATTTAGATAAAGAGACATTAGATCCAATTTGTAAACTATCATGGTGTGCATAGGTATCAGATAACATAGACCTGTAACCTTTAATAGTAACAGGCTGCAATTTGATCTCATCAAACAAGTATACTAGAAAGTTTGCAATGTCTGGAATGGAGGGATCAAAAATATCAACTGAATGATCCCTACATCAACGACAAAAGACCTTCCACTTAGCCACATAGTTTAGCGAAGAGGAGGTCCTCCTACAGTTAGAAATGCGTCCACTGCTCGTCCTGTAAAATGCTTGCCGTGCAAGAAGGACCGCACAACGGAAATACGTGAAGGTTGAGACCTTGCGGGTTGTGATGCAGTTGACGCGATTTCCCCTGCGAAAGAAGATCCTCTTGTGGCGGAAGCTTCCGCGGTATGTCCCACAGCAGACACCTGAGTAGATTTATCCACGGTCTCTGTGGAGACAGAGATGCTACCAACAGAATTTTGCATTGAGATTGTTTTATCTTTAGCAATATCTGCTGAATCAACGGCGCTGGAGGATACGCATATCCTATCATTCCGTCCCACGAGATCGATAGAGCGTCTATTGCATATGCTCGGGGATCCGGACATGGTGACACATACGTCTGCAACTGATTGTTGAGCTGTGTCGCAAATAAGTCTATCATTGGCCGCTCCCATTGGTAGCAAATCTGATTGAATACCTGTTTGTTGAGAGTCCATTCTGATGGCAACAAGCGACCCTTCCGTGAAAGGGAGTCTGCTAATACATTCAGACGACCCGGAATATGACGGACCGAAAGTAGAACTTGGTGTTCTAGTACAAACAGAAGGATTCTTTCCGTTAAATTGAATAACGGAACAGAATGAGTGCCTCCCTGGTTCCGAATATACGCTACTACTGTCGTATTGTCGGACAGGATTTGGACCTGTGCTTTCTGAATAATGTTCATCCAATGACGTACTGCAAGCCAAATTGACATCACTTCTTTGATGTTTATGTGCTTGCCTAGAAACTGCGGATCCCAAAGACCCTGGCACTTTGAATCTGTTGGGATCAATGTTGCACCCCAACCTGTTTGACTGGCATCTGTCATAATAGTAAAACTCGAATCCGGCATCTGCAGTGGAACTCCCTGAGTCAACCACTGAATGTTTGCCCAAGTCTGAATCTCTTGTTTCACTTGATTTGACAAGAGAACGTCTATATCAAGCGAATGAATCTTTACACTCCAATTCTGAGTCAAGAAAATTTGGAGAGGACGAGTGCGTAACCGCCCCATCGGAATGAGATCTGCAGCGGCTCTGCACAGACCTATCAGTCTCATGAACTCTCTCGCTGTGACTTTGTCTGAGTGAAGACAATAGCGAGCATAACAACTGATTAATTTCGCTCTGGTTAATGGCAGACGAACAAGATTGTTGTGTGTCTCGAAGCTCATTCCCAAGTGGGTGAATGACTTGGACGGCACCAGATCCGACTTCTCCTCGTTTATTATAAAACCGAGACGTCAAAGTAAAAGAAGCAGATTCTGCACATCGTTCTGAAGCGTTAACTCGTTGCCGTGCCTCTGAACAATGTCGTCCAGGTAGGCCGACGTTACCGCAGACGAATGAGCTCGGAAATGTATCATTACCGAGTTCATTATTCGAGTGAAAGCCCAGGGCACTAGGTTCAAACCGAAGCACATCGCTCAGAACTGATATACAACTCCTAGGACTGCGAAGCATAGATACTTTCTGAATGTCGGATGTACCATGACGTGAAAGTACACATCCTTGAGATCTATGCTTGTAGCACAGTCGTTCACCCGAATACTCACTCTGACTGATCGAATTGTCTCCATATAGAACTTCGGAGCGACGATCAGCTTGTTTATCCAGCTCAGATCTATGAATGGACGGAACGAGCCGTCTGGTTTCGGAACCAGAAACAGATGGCTGTAGAAACCCGGTGACTCCTGGTCTTCTACGACCTCTACCGCATTCTTCTTCAGAAGAGACTGTACTTCTGATAGAAGAGCGTCTCTTTTCTGCGGATTTGACGGAAGCTGAGTCCATTTTGGACTTCGAGTTAATGGAGGCTTTCGTTTGAAGGATATTCTTAGTCCTTCCGAAATTACCCCTCGAACCCAGGGTCATCCATAATTGACGCCCAGTTGTTTATAAAACTCGACAATCTTCCGCCTACCGGAACACGATAGAGGTTCATACCATCACCTCCTGGACCTGCGAGGCTTGTGGAAGGAGAAACTACGTCCTCCACGACCCGCACCTCGCCCCGTCGACCTAGGGACGTCTGACCGGTTATCTTGGCCAGAATAATGTCCCCCACGTGAGTCGCTGCCTTTACGGACTCTAAAATAAGACCTAGAGGACGCATAGGAACCTATATAGGAACTTCTCTTGGGCGTACTTGTCCCAGAAGTGCCTGTCTTACTCTTTTCTGCTGTATCCGACTTTTTAGAAGCGGATTTGAATAGCAGAGAATCCGAAGCTTTCTTAGTTATCTGATCATAGATTGCTGAAAGCTTGCTGTCGAAGAGAAGCTCACTGGAGACCGAAGCGACACTGAGAGAGTTTTTTACCTTACCATCCACACGCGTGGATGTAGCTAGGGCCGTGTCACGTCTAACCAACTCCAGGTTTGCCACCGAAAGGGCGGAGTTATATGTGGAATAAGCTATTGCCCTTGAAAGAACTCTTAATGAGGATTGTGTATCCTGGAATTCTTTCCCTTGAAGACGTAATGATAACGCTTTAGTAAGGTGATCTGCGTATGATAAAGCATCTAAGTTAACTCTAATAGACATAATTGTCATTTCCAACGTCGTGGTTGGAATTGACATAGATGACGGTATAGACAATTCTAGGTCTTCAGCCTGGTCGCCTAGATGCAGAGGAACTCTTGGTATGCCCTGTCCTGCCGTTTCGAATTTATTCCTTGAATTGATGAAAGGCAGATGTAGAGCATTTGCGGACAAAAAACCATACTTGCTCGTTTTGGTAGCAAGCTTATATATAGCGTCATTCAATAATTCAAATGTTCTTGTGACATTAGTGGACTGTGTCGGAAACTCAGGGATGATGTCCCTAAACCGATCAAAAAATTCTGTGTCCAATGACGCTATCAGTCTCTTATCCGGCATCGAAGCATTCTGGTTGGATGGAACAACCTCTGGAAGATAATGCCGGATAAAATCTATGGCAGCTTTATGTTGTTTCGAAAGGGAAAGCTCCAGATCCTCTGAATCCCTTTCGCCATCCTGTTGGACCCTATGAAGTTCTCGGTCATCCGTACCTGATGCTTCAGCGGAGCGTACCGACCCAGCGTCGTCGGATAATTCCTGATCCGACAGAGATTCTGTCGTCTGCTGGGATGCTGCGATAAGTTGTGCTATTTGTGATAGCACGTCCGTCACTGAGGCCTGTGGAACAGCGGTCTTACATTGCTTTGCCGCTGGAAGCTCCCTGAACGTTGACTCCTGCATACTTCTTTTATGCGAACGTCCGGAGTCTACAGGCCTCGTGTCCCTGGCTACCGAATGGCGTGACCTGGTCGCCGTGGAATCCCTGATCGGCAAAGCTGGCTGGATATCCGTGGTCACATAGCCAAGGTGCGGTCGTGTGCGCTGCTGTGAGGATGAGGAAGCCATATTGACAGTCTCTCCAGACTGTCTATATAACGAAGCGTCCCGAGTGGCGGACGTATGCTCCAAATGCGAAACGTTTTGTACCACAACATCTGGTCTCATATGTTGTTGTACGAGAGAGGGACCTCTCTCGCTCACAGCCCGGATGGACCTGAACGAGCTAGGAACTGGACTAATAGGTTTCCTCTGTTCTATCCTCTGATCTGTCATCACTGGGTGTGCACTTTGTCTTATTATAGAGCTCGCATCACCCAAATCTCCTTCCTGGACCGCAACGGACGAACCCGGCTGCCGAGCCATTCGATGAATGGTCGCTACACCGGACAAGCTAGCGGACGCCAATGCCGTCGATCCTACTAGGGACCTCTTAGGCAATTGACGTATTTCCATGAGCACTTTTGCCGCTAGCTCTTCATTTAACTGTGACGACGGAGGCACACTTTTGGAAGACATCATGGAAACATCACCCTGTTCTTATTCCTCTGAAAAAGAGATTGAAAAACTAGAGTGACCCACGGAGAAAGGACCGGCATGGCCTTTTCCCCGCTAACAACATACCGTGACACACGTTTCCAATGTTTGTCATCCCAATTGACACACACTGAGCAGGAGTTAGTGCGAGTACACTGACTACAATTAATACAATGATTATGAAAGTCAGAGGAAGATTTCCTCTTATTACAATTTGAACAATATCCTTTCATTGTGAAAAGAACACAAACAGTCCTAGTACTCGCACCAACCCCTGAAAACAAAGATACATAATAACATGATCCATTAACATATAGAAAAAATAATTGAAATCAAAAAAATTTTTTGAAAAAATATTTTTTCAGAAAAGCCCAAGTTTCTGAAAGTAACGCTGAGCCCCAATGGATCCCAAAAAAGCCTAAGTGTGGACAAAATTTTTTAAAATATTTAAAAAAATTAATGCAACACTTACGTATAATAATAATGTATCTTGTTATGATTAAACTAATACAAAGACAAGAAATCACTCTCAACAGAAACCGTTGTCAATGTAAACAATTAGTGTATAAAAACCGGAAACATGACTCCAGGCACTGATAAACATGGCCCGAAATCAGTTACCAATTACAACACTATCTGATGTAAAATGGAGACTTCCCAGGAAGAAACTGCAGAACATCAGATGGTAGATGCAGAACACAATGCCTAAACACCCATGGGTGAGGACGTAAACATGGGGAAAAAACAGAATTCATTCTGTTACCAAGCTAAAACTCCCAAGAAATTTTAGTAATAATATTACAGAAAATATGCCAAAAGCATGGGAGAATAGCAAGGGAAAGGAAAGGGAGAGAAGAAACACTGAACAAGCAGTGTAACTTTATAGCAAGAATGACAACAACAGGCCCATGCCTTGAAATTAGGTAACATAACATAATTTCATAAAAAAATTTTAAGTTACAGCCCTGATTATTTCCTGCCACTAATTTTTCCTCTCCTCCTTCTATTTCCTCTTTAGATCCACCATTTCTCTAATATTTATGTGTCTGGCATCATTTAAACTGAGATTTACAAGCACAAATATCAGTCAGATGTGAACTGATGAGGTTCCAAACAAAGAATGATAATTGGCGCCAATTTCGAGACCTCCTTGACACTGCGCATGCGCAGTGGAGGAAAAGTATGGAGGACCATTTAGGACATGTTATTTTTGGTTTTAGATGCAAAATTTTGGGGATTGGGGGGCAAAATTTGTGTTTGGCCCTAGATTTAAAGAATTAGCACCAGCTATGTCTGGGTCATTGGTACAGTATAAAAATATATTTTGTCAACATATTACATTTTTCCTCTTAACAATATTTTGACTCTTAACCCTTTACCCAACGAATCAGCCGCATCCGCCCGCGAACTGTGCAACTTCAGCAGTGGAAAAAATATTATTTTTTCAACAAATTTCAACAAAACCATATCATGTGACCCCTCATTGGAATGAGCTCATCGAGCTCGTTTCAACGAGGGGTCACATGATTTGGTTTTGTTGAATTTTTTTTTTAAATTTGAAAATGAAAGTGTCAATGACACTATAGCTCAACTTGTCAAGACAAAGACATGTACATGTATAGTATGTGATACAGCAATGACTAACATCTAGGTAATGACCTGATAACAAAGGTACATATAAAGTATTGTAACGGTCTGTACATAAATACTGACTGTTGCCTGTAACAAATGTATAGGTAAAGTATTGTAAAGGTGGGTGACAGTCAGATGCTAAACTAGAAAAGAAATCATTGAGTCCCAGAGTGGGTCTGACTGAACCCCAAAATATTTGTTCTCATAACACAGTGATAACAAAGGCACCCCAAAACACACTCGTTCCTGTCCCAAGGTGAAAACAAAGGTACCCAAGAAGTTTTGAGAAAATCAGTTCATAAATACGAGCTGTATAGAACTTGTGACAAAAAACTGATTGGACCTAATTTCGGTACAAAATGGCCACTGGCAGCCATCTTGAATTTTGGACCGTACCCAGAAACACTCATTCTCGTCCCAAGGTGATAACAAACGTACCCAAGAAGTTTTCTGAAGATCGGTTCATAAATACAGCCTCTACCCTGAGCCGTATTGACATGTGTGCTTACATTGTGTAAGTAGCACTGAATAAATCAAAGTTCATCTAATTTGCATAATTTCTGCACGAAAAAAAACCCCTTACAATATGTGATGTATTCCATGTTACTAAACATTCATACAAAAATTTATTCAAATCAGAACTTTCATACAGAAGTTCTGTACAAAAGACTGATTGCACTAATTTTGGTACAAAATGACTGCTGGTGTCCATCTTGAATTTCGGACCACACCCAAAAACACTCGCTCTCATCCCACGGTGATCACAAAGGTACCCAAGAAGTTTCGTAAAGATTGGTTCATAAATATGGCCTCTAGTCTGAGCTGTATAGAAGTTGTGTACAAGAAACTGATTAGACTTAATTTCGGTACAAAATGGTCACTGGCAGCCATCTTGAATTTTAGACCGCACCCAGAAACACTCGTTCTCATCCCAAGGTGATAACAAAGGTACCCAAGACATTTCGTGAAGATCAGTTCATAAATACAGACTCTAGTCTGAGCCGTATTGACATGTGTACTTACTGTGTGTAAGTCGCACTGAAAAAATCAAAGTTCATCTAATTTGCATAATTTCTGCACGAGAAAAAAACCTGTATTATATGTGATGTATCCCATGGTACTAAACATTCACACAAAAAATTATTCAAATCAGCGCTTTCATACGGAAGTTCTGTGCAAAAATCTGATTGCACCTAATTTTGTACAAAATGCCTGCCATCGGCCATCTTGAATTTTGGACCGGACTCAAAAACACTCGTTCTCGTCCCACGGTGATACCAAAGGTACCCAAGAAGTTTCGTAAAGATCGGTTCATAAATACGGCCTCTAGCCCGAGCCGTATTGGCATTTGCACTTACAGTGCTGAAATTAACACCAAAAAACATCAAAATTAGTCTAATTTGCACAATTTACGCACAAGAAAAAAACCCGTATTATATGTGATGTATCCCATGGTACTAAACATTCATACAAAAAATTATTCAAATCAGAGCTTTCATATGGAAGTTCTGTACAAAAAACAGATTTCTGCATCGTCGGTACAAAATGGCGGCTGGCAGCCATCTTGAATTTCGGACCGGACCCAAAAACACTCGTTCTCGTTCCATGGTCATAACAAAGGTGCCCAAGAAGTTTCGTAAAGATCGGTTCATAAATACGGCCTCTAGCCCGAGCCGTATCCAATTGTTGACGTACGGACAGACGGACGACGGACAACGGGCCATGACAAAAGCTCAAATTTGGCTTCGCCAAAGTTGACCTAAAAATTATTCAAATCAGAGCTTTCATATGGAAGTTCTGTGCAAAAATCTGATTGTCCCTAATTTTGTACAAAATGGCTGCCAGCGGCCATCTTGAATTTCCGACCAGACCCCAAAACAATCGTTCTCGTCTCACAGTGATAACAAAGGTACCCTTGATGTTTCGTAAAGATCGGTTCATAAATACGGCCTCTAGCCCGAGCCGTATAGGGATTTGCACTTACAGTGCTGAAAGTAACACTAAATAAATCAAAGTTAGTCTAATTTGCATAATATAAGCACGAGAAAAAACCCCATATGATATGTAATGTATCTCATGGTACTAAACATTCATACGAAAAATTATTCAAATCAGAGCTTTCATATGGAAGTTCTGTACAAAAAAAAAATGTTTGCATCGTCGGTACAAAATGGCCACTGGCAGCCATCTTGAATTTCGGACTGCACCCAAAAACACTCGTTCTCATCCCACGGTCATAACAAAGGTACCCAAGAAGTTTCGTAAAGATTGGTTCATAAATACGGCCTCTAGCCCGAGCCATAGCAGCTTGGCACTTACAGCTCTGAAAGTAACACTAAATAAATCAAAGTCAGTCTAATTTGCATAATTTACGCACGAGAAAAAAACCTGTATTATATGTGATCTATCCCATGGTACTAAACATTTATACAAAACTTTATTCAAATCAGAACTTTCATACAGAAGTTCTGTACAAAAAACTGATTTTTGCATCATCGGTACAAAATGGCCGCTGGCAGCCATCTTGAATTTTGGACCACACCTAAAAACACTCATTCCCGTTCCAGGGTCATAACAAAGGTACACAAGAAGTTTCGTAAAGATCGGTTCATAAATACGACCTCTAGCCCGAGCCATAGCCAATTGTTGACGTACGGACAGATGGACAGACGGATGGACGGACAGACGGACGATGGGCCATGACAATAGCTCAAATTTGACTTCGTCAAAGTTGAGCTAAAAATGATATTTAAAATAATAAATTTTGATATCGTCTGCGTTGGGTAAAGGGTTAATCTGGATGCAATTAACAAGTCAATTTTGTACTAAAGGTCTGATAAAGGATTTGGTAGTTAAAGTAAAATGCAGTTAGCAGGCTTATCCCATTAAGCATTATCAAAATTTGTCCGGTTTTTCGATTTCATAAGTTATTTGTAAAACTCACCTCTTGTACTTTATTCTGTTGTTTATAATGATCGATGACAGGCTGAGTTTGGTTGTGGAAAGTGTGTAATCGCTTTTTAATTGTTTCTTCATTATCATCAACTCTACCACTGGTCTGTCCTCTGTGTATTAACCTTTTTATCATGGTGTCATCTGCTACATCAAAGTACAGTACACTATCACATGAAACAATCTAAAAAAAAAAATAAGATAAATTAGCCTTAAAGTCCTCGCATTAATTTTTGTTATTAGGCCTGAAAAAGTTGAAAATCTGTTTCTCAGGCTCTCCTGCATGGTCCTTTTGGATACCGCATGCTCTCTTTTTATAACCATAGAAACCTAAAAAAATAATGAAAGTGTCAATGACACTGCAGCCTAACTTGTCTGTGTGTTGTGCTTGATGAAAAAGGATAATGTTCAATGTTTATGAAAGACTTATGAAATAAGACAAGAATTGTGGTAATTGGGAAAATGTTAATTTCTGTTCCCTGTATGCTATGTTTTCAATAAAAATAATATGAGGTGTAGGCTGTACTAAAGAACTGAGGGGTGGGTTAGTGTGGCCCTCACAGTTAATGTATGTGGCCCTCACAGTTAATGTATGTCTATAAAAGTTACCAAGCTACAGAGAAAATATTCTAAAACAAGTCATCCTATCAAGTTACAATAAAATCCCTTCATAAATACAGCCTGTAGACTGTGCTAAAGGTTTTTGGGCCTCGGGCATGTGTAGCCATTATGGTTGACCGATTGCAACCAAAAGGGGATGTCCTCATCTAAACATTATACTGAGTCAACCTACCAAGTTACAATGAAATCCCTTCATATATACGACCAGTAGTCTGTGCTAAAGTTTTTCGGGTTTTGGGCTCAGGCAGCAGCCATGGTTGCATGACCGTGATCAAAAGGGGCATTCACATCTGGGCATTATCTGGAGCCATCCTACTAAATTACTATGAAATCCCTTCATAAATATGACCTGTAGGCTGTGCTACACGTTTTCAGGCTTCGGGCCCCTGTAGCCAACACAGTTGACCAATCACGACCAAAAGGGGACGTTCTCATTTAGACATTTTATGAAGTCAACCTAGCAAGTTACAATAAAATCCCTCAATAAATATGACCTGAAGAGTGTGCTAAAGTTTTTTGGGTTTTGGGCTCCGGCAGTCATCACTGCTGACTGATCGTGACCAAATGGGGAAGTTCTCATCTAGACATAATACAGAGTCATCTTATCAAGTTGCAATGAAATCTCCATATTAAATATGACCTGTAGACTGTGCTAAAGGTTTTGGGGCTTCGGGCCCCTGTAGCCATCACAGTTGACCAATCATGACCAAAAATGGATGTTATCATCTAGACATTATATGGAGTCAACCTACCAAGTTACAAAGAAATCCCTTCATAAATATAACCTATAGACTGTGCTAAAGGTTTTCGGGTTTTGGGCTTGGGCAGCCATCATGGCTGGCTGAATAATCATGACCAAAAGGAGACGTTCTCATCTTGACATTATCTGGAGTCATCCTACCAAGTTACAACGAAATCCCTTCATAAATATGACCTGTACACTGTGCTAAAGGTTTTTGGGCTTTGGGTCCCTGTAGCCAACACAGTTGACTAATCACAACCAAACGGGGACATTCTCATTAAGACATTATATGAAGTCAACCTACCAAGTTACAATGAAATCCTTCAATAAATACGACCTGTAGAGTGTGCTAAAGGTTTTCGTGTTTTGGACTCCGGCTGTCATCACGGTTGACAGATCGCAACCAAATGGGGAAGTTCTCATCTAGACATAATACGGAGTCATCTTACCAAGTTACAATGAAATCTCTCCATATTAAATATGACCTGTAGACTGTGCTAAAGGTTTTCAGGTTTTGGGCTCAGCAGCCAACACAGTTGACCGATCATGACCAAAAGGGGACGTTCTCATCTAGACATGACAACCAAACCTGCATATGAAATTTCGAGACAACCGGATAAGAACTACAGGGTGCAGCCTGTGCTAAAGGAAAATGTGAACAGACTTACAGACTTCCGCATGCGTGATGGCAATAGCTTATCTTGACTTTGTCAAGTTAAGCTAAAAATTAAACTGTTTATGTCTGATATTTTACTCAAGTTAATAAAATTGATAAATTTGTCCCTTGAGTGCAACAAAGATTTTAAATGCTTTAGCATTGCAAAGCCTTCTTGCACGCAAGGGATGAAATACACCACCACCATGCTGTTCTGGACTGTAGGTTATGAGGCCTAAGACATAAAACAACCAAGAACTTGAACTTTTGAAGGCAAAGAAATAATTACAAAAAAATAAAAAGTAAAATAAAAAACTACCCGCATCCAATTTTACAAAAAATGGCCTGAAAAACAGGAAATCTACTTTATGAGGCCTTACCTACCGTATATACATTTACATAGTTGCAGATGAATTAACAGTGTTTCTACCTTATTGTTGGATGCCTATACAGGCAGTTAATAATAAAGGTAAAAATACTATCAAGATAAATGCATCCTACTGGTAGAGTTTGCAAGGAAGAAAACATATCGTACACATTTTACAGAGCAAAATAAAACAGGAAGTTTGTGGTTGTATGGGGACTAAGGATTAAAGAAACAGAGAATCTCCGACAAATACCCTGTTTATAATGAAATTAACTTAACAAGTTCCATAAATTAACCCTCTGCACACATGTCAAAATTTTAAAATATCAAGCTTTTGAGCTGCCATAATACAACTAGAAATTTAACCAAATCAGTCGAGTTTGACAGAGCTCTGTAAAACAAGACTAAATTGGTTAATATCCTAATTATATTACAGGAAAAATTTGTTATTTTAAATTTTTGTATTTTGACATCAATGTGTGGAGGGTTTAGTTAGAAATAAGACTATGGCAATGTACAGACCTAGTTTACCGGACGAGTTTTTGAAATACAACTATAAACAAGGAATAAAAGGAGATTTTCTTTATCAATTGATGTTATGCCTGGTAAAGGAAACGTAAATGGCTCAAGAAACAATCAGTGCTTCCTGTAAGGTCTCAAATTGCATTGTTAAAACAAGGTGTTGTTTGGCAGAGTAATAAAATATAGTCCCAATTCTGTGGATATTTTGAAGCATCCAAGAAGAGAATTTTATTGAAACAACGGTTCAAACTCAATGAATGGTGAAACTGAAAGTATTTCTATTTCTTTCCACATCCTCCAAAACAGAATCAACAATTATTGTTTCACACAAGAATACAACTGCATACACCACAATGTTATTATATGATGAAGCTTTACCACTCTTAAAGTATGAGATTAATGGTCAGAGAAAAAGATCATATCATGTGATAAATGTATATCCTTGACAAAAAAAGGACCATCAACTGATCTCTACAAATGGATTGCTGAAATGGTCATTGGTCACATATATAAAAGTGTCTATATCTTAGTTGGGAGACTGGGTGTGGGGGCAGTTGATGCTGTGAATAAACAATTCTAAACAGACAAAAAATTCTTGAAGGTTTTGAATTTTCCAATCCTTGCAACAGCCGATCGATCTTTAAAGAATATGAAAGCATATCATGTGGTCCCCCAATGGAACAAGCTCATCAAGCTTTTCCAAGGAGAGGGGCACATGATATAGTTTTGTTGACCTTTTTTAATTTAAAAAATATTTAAAATAATAATTTTTTATATGCTATATGTTGGGCCTAAAAAAATAAAAAATCTGTTTCTCAGGCCCTCCCGCATGGTCCTTTTGGCTACCGCATGCTCTCTTTTTATAACCAATTCAAACTTAAAAAAAATAAAAATTAAATGGTTTATGTCTGATATTTTACCCAAGTTAAAAAAATTGATGAATTTGTCCCTTGAGTGCAAGAAGGCTTTGCTATGCTTTAGCATTGCAAAGTCTTCTTGCACTCAAGGGATGAAATACACCACCACCCATGCTATTCTGTAGATTATGAGGCCTAAAACTTGAACCAAGAACATGAACTTTTGATGGCAAAAAAGTAATTACTGAAATAAAATATAAAATAAAAAACCGCTCGCCCGCATGCAATTTCATAAATAATGGCCTGAGAAACAGAAGATCTTCTTTTTGTGGCCTTGGGTAAATGGTTAATTGGAAAACCTCAAAAACCTTTCTTGATGAAGAATTGTTCAGATAACCACTGATTGTCTATTCAGCCACCACTCTCAGTGCATCACTATGAAGTATACCCAATAATCTGGGTTATGAACACTGTCATCTGCAGAATGAGGTCCCCAGAGAGAGAATTTGGTGATGCTACCCTGTACAGCAGGGTAGCATAACTAGATTTACCCCCTATGAACCTCAATCAGAATCAAAAGTATCAAGCCTAAACAAAAAGAGGAACTCAGAGGATAAATTGAGGGATTCTAGCCCACTGTATGGGATACCTTCAGCCAATTCACCCTCTGAGGTCCTCATTCTGAAAATGACAGATTGCTTATTTCCAGGCTTGGTTGTGAAGCCAAGGAAAATATATTAATATTTTTGATATCAGTTCTGTAACTTACTCAGCAATCTCTATGAAGGAAATTAATTCTAATAAACACATGAAATACATAGGAAAACAAAGTTTTTTAAATTATAATAAACATTATGTGGATGAAACTTACTTCATTTTCAAACCTAACTCCTTGCTCTAATTGTCGTGGGTATCCGTCAATCAAAAAGCAATTTGTCTTGCAGGAATTCTTCACCATTGCTTCCCTTATCAGGTCTAATACAACATCCTGAATATGAAAATGAGATACAAGTCTTAAAACATCAGTTCACCATCATCTTGTTATTTGTACAGTGGAGCTTTGTTAAGGCCACACAAAGTAAATCTTCTGTTTCTCAGGCCATTATTTGTGAAATTGCATGCGGGCGAGCGTTTTTTTATTTTATTTTTTATTTCAGTAATTTCTTCTTTGCCATCAAAAGTTCATGTTCTTGGTTCAAGTTTTTGGCCTCATAATCTACAGAATAGCATGGGTGGTGGTGTATTTCATCCCTTGAGTGCAAGAAGGCGTTGCAATACTAAAGCATTACAAAGCCTTCTTGCACTCAAGGGACAAATTCATCAATTTTTTTAACTTGGGTAAAATATCAGACATAAACTATTTAATTTTTATTTTTTTTAAGTTTCAATTCGTTATAAAAAGAGAGCATGCGGCAGCCAAAAGGACCATGTGGGAGGGCCTGAGAAACAGATTTTTTATTTTTTTAGGCCTAACTGAATAGCCATGTTGCCAGTTAAAACTATTCACAGGGTTTCCACCTTCCAAGAAAAAAAATTCCAGACTTTTTCCAGACCCTTCTCCATTTTTTCCATACCCTTCGCAGCCATCACAGTGTTGTTTTTTTTTAACCTCTAGGGTGACCAGAAAAATCAAAAATATATCTTACAAAACACTTACATGTACATGCAATGTGTTGGAGTTTAACCTTACTGCCAGATCTCTGGAGTTTTACCACCAATCATCACAACTAATGTCATGAACCAAAACTCTTAAAATTCTTTAGTAACAAGTCAATCAAGAACTGTTGGCTGTGCTGCTGTTTTTTGTTTTTTTGTGTGTTTTTTTTTAGCGTTTTTGATCAAATGTGGTATGTTTTCTGGAGGCCTTATGTCTTGTTATTACCACTTCCCCTGTATTTGAGACATCAGAAGACTTGTCACAGACAAGACATTTTGCTTCTGACTTTGTTTTGAATTTTGTGTTCCTGATAACCCAGTGTGTGTATTTGGGATTTTCCAACCACGTTTCTGAAAACAAACATTTCCACATTTCCTTTCACGTTAATTTGTTGACAGTATTACACAATACCTCAACTTAGCAGATTAAACTTTGATGTTTGTGTGTTGTTTTTCTTGATGTTCACTACATAAACACGTTATCACTGGCCGCAGCCATTTTGATCATGGAAATATATAGATCAATTAATGGTTGTTAATGTAATAAAGAACTGAGGGTTGGGTTAATATGGCCTTCATGGTTCTCATCTAGACATCATACGGAGTCATGGTTCTCATCTAGACATCATACGGAATCATCCTACCAAGTTACAATGAAATCCCTCCATATTAAATATGACCCGCAGACTGTGCTAAAAGCTTTTGGGCTTTGGGCTTAGGCAGCCATCCCGGTTGACAAAATCATGACCAAAAAGGGATGTTCTAATCTAGACATTATACAGACATTATACAGAGGCATCCTACCAAATTACAATGAAATCCCTTCATAAATACGACCTGTAGATTGTGCTAATGCTTTTCTGGTTTTGGGCTCGGGCAGCCATACCGGTTGACCGATCGCAACCAAAGGGGGACGTTCTCATCTAGACATGACCTCAAACCTGCATATGAAATTACATGATGATCAGACAAGAACTAGGGGGGTGTAGCCTGTGCTAAAGGAAAATGTGAACAGACTCACAGACTAACAGACTTCCGCACACGTGATGGCAATAGCTTATCTTGACTTTGTAAAGTTAAGCTAAAAATGAGCGTACAAGAGCAAAAGCCAACATTTTCCTTGCTCATGTTTCATATTCAAACAGAAATAATATTTTGTTTATATAAATTTGTTTTATCACTAATTATTGATGAGTGCTGTGCACTCTTTAACTGGTAGAGTGCTGGAAGCCCATATTTGGGCTTTATTCTGAAGTGTCGGTACCACAACTTAAAGGCTTCATATTCAGTGGATGTTCGACATATCACCTTTGAAGTGAAATTATTTAGTCTGTTTGGATTTGCCTTGTTACAATTTATGGGAGAGTGCCTATTGGCACTCTCCCATAAATTGTAACAAGGCAAAGTTATGTGAACAAATTCTGACTGTAAATAATTCAGCACTCTACCAGTTAATAATTTGTAATAAAACAAATTTTGATGAACATATTCAGAGCACAAAAAATAAAGTAGCCCACAACAAGTTAAACATTATTTTTTTTAAATTTATAAATAAATTTAAACAAAACTATATCATGTGACCCCCTCATTGAAACAAATTCAATGAGCTTGTTCCAATGAGGGGGTCACATATTTTTTTTTAACCGTTTTTAAAAAAAAAAAAAAATTTCAGCTGTTGATGTTAAAGTATGCATAGGAAAAGCAAAGACAGCCTTCATACTTCTTAAAGCGGTATGGAAGTCGAGAGAACAACAACAACAAAGATAAGACTCTTTAATGCAAATGTGAAGTAAGTCTTACTGTATGGTATGGAGACATGGAAAACAACAGTGGAGGTCCACAGGAAAATCCAAACTTTCATTAATAGTTACCTCAAAACAAATACTGAGAGTGTGGTATTTATATTTATTTATTTATTGGTGTTTAAGGTCACATACTTCTGCACAATGGCTAATCATGACCACAACATGGAGATAAAGTCAAGATCATCCAATCATTTATACCCCATGTTGTCTATTTTAGAGTACATGCACCCCAAGCATTAGTGACTGGGTCCTATTTTACCAGTGAAGCAGAGCTTGTTTACCACAGTAAACAAGCACTGCTTAATTTCCTGGGATTCCTGCAGGGGGCAGGGTGGGGGGAGTGTGATGGTCAAACAACATCAGCAACAAGTGCAATGCTGATTGCCAGCGATCAGACGATCGTCCCCCATAGTAGGTGGATTACTGTGAAATATATTGATATTTCCTCAAGAAAACCCAAACAAATATGGATATCACTCGTCTTGAAAAATTAAGAAGAGTGAGTGCAATCACGCTTCTTGCGATTTTTAGAAGTGTTGTTTTCAGCTCTCCTCATATCTTCACATCAACATCACTGCAAATGTTTATTTTTCGCGAGCGCTTGCACAAACAAAAAATAACCATTTGTCTCAGTCACTCATGAGATAACTTTTGGTATCCACTTAAAAACACTAGATTTTCTTTTTATAATACGCATTTTATAAGAATCTGATCATTCTTATCAATTCCACTCATTTCAACCCCGAAATGATGCATGAAAGTAAACAGCGCACATTGATACATAGAAGTGATATGATCGATAATCAGAAACAGGTAGCGTCTAGCATCTTGCGATCTGATTCAGCTGGCAGTTTTCATGCATCAATTCAAGGTGAATAAGTTTTGAATTATTGCTGGAAATAATTGGTATCCACTCAAAAACACTAGATTTTTTTTTCATTATATGTTTTTAGAACAAACTGATAATTTCAAGTGATAAGTCGACTTGTATTCACCTTGAAGTGAGGCATTGAAAGCTGCCATTTTGATTGATACAGTGAAAGTGAAAATTTCTATATCTTCACAGTAGAAGATATGATTTCTATCTTTCTGCAATTTTTTCAGATAATCTATCATTTAGCGTATAATAAATATGTACTGTATTTCTAGACATTTGTCCAATTCATCAAGAATTAACTTACCAGAGATACCAGCTCTCCTCTTTCCATTATAGCATTTAGCTCTTTTCCACGTGCAGACCCAGATGCCACTTCATCTCTCAGTAAATCACCAGAACTAAGATGACAAAAGCCATACTTCTCAACAATTTTAGCACACTGAGTTCCTTTTCCACACCCAGGCCCACCTGTTAGAAAAAGAAATAGTTATATAAAACAAGAGGCCCCATGGGGCCTGAAGCGCTCATCTTGTACAGAACACAATTTAAACAGAGTCCAAGAATGAGTCTACATTAAGCAAGCCATCTCCATAGGCTACACTGTCAATCCTTGAGTCCCTCAGGAGTAACAAAAATAATCTAGGCATCATGCCTTTTCTTCAGTTGATCATAAGTAAAATGTAGAGCTCCCCTATGAAGCCCCTTGATACAACCTATGTGGATTAATCTTAGTACCTCTAGAGGGTACTGAATACAAAATTTTTAATTCTTCAGCAAAATGGCCAATTCTGGCTCCCATAGAGAGCCCAAATATTAACCCAGGCTCTTGCTTTGAACACAGTTAAATCTGACTTCCCTAGAGATGTTGTGTACCGAATATGAAAGCATTCTGACCGTTGGATCTGAAGAAGAGAAATTGTAAAGAAATTTCTTCGAACTGCACTAAGTTCAAATTTGGGCTACCATAGCGAGCCCAAATATTGACCTATGGATCCGATTTGAACAAACTTGAATCTGACCCCCCCTAGAGATGTTGTATACCAAATGTGAAAGCATTCTGACAAGTGAATCTGAAGAAGAAGATTTTTGAAGAAATTCCCTCATATTGTACTAAGTTAAATTTCATGTTCCCATATGGAGCCCAAATATTAACCTAGGCACTCGAATTGAACAACCTGGAATCTGACCCCCCTAGAGATGTTGTATACCAAATATAAAAGCATTCCGACTGGTGGATCTGAAGAAGAAGATTTTTAAAGAAATTTTCTCATATTGCACTAAGTAAAAATTTGGGCTACCATAGTGAGCCCAAATATATACCTAGGGAACTGATTTGAACAAACTTGAATCTGACCCCCATAGAGATGTTGCATACCAAATATCAAAGCATTCTGACTGATGGATCTGAAGAAGAAGATTTTTTTAAATTACCCTCCATATTGAACAAAGATAAAATTTGGGCTTCCATGGGAAGCCCAAATATTAACCTAGGGACTTGGTTTGAACAATCTAGAATCTGACCCTCATAACAATGATGTATACCAAATATTAAAAGATTCTGACTGGTGGTTCTGAAGAAGAAGATTTTTAAAGAATATTCCCCATATTACCCTATGTTAAAACTTCGGGCTCCTGTAGAGAGCCCAAATATGAACCAATGAGCTTTATTTCAACAAACTTTTATCTGACCCCCCTATGAATGCTGTATACCAAATATCAAAAGATTCTGATGATTGGTTCTGGAGAAAAGATTTTTAAACATTTTTGCAAATATGCTGACTCAGCATTTTTTCGATGCCCATTACAGAACACCCTAACATAACCGATGGCAATTTTTTTTTACCATTCAATTCTACTGGTCATGAGGATACTTCATACCAAATAAAAGCTCTCTGTTCCGTGGGGTTTGGGAAATATGGGCGTTTGAAAATATTTCTATTTTTAGCTCCCAGGGTTCCCATGGGGATGTGGGAATTTTTTTTTTTGGCATGGGTCAAGTACTTATGACCCAATACTACCACAAACCAAATTTGGTTCATACCGGACCATCGGTTCAGAAAATATAAATTTTGGGCGGGGCCAAAAATCTTACCCCTCCTATTACAAAGCCAAATATTACTTCACGAACTTTGAACAAACTTGATCCTACACCTCATATGGAAGCTCCATAGCAAATATCAAGTCATTGTACACACTGGTTCTTGAGAAGAAGATTTTTAAAATATTTTGGAGCATTTTCGCCCACTCCCTCCCTATGGGGCTGGGCATGCTGAGTTGAACAAAAATGAAATGCCCCTTTAGGACCATCACTCACACAAACTTTCACTTGAATTGGCCCAGTGGCTTTGGAGGAGAAGACCAAAACATGGTGTTGACGGACGCCGGACGCCGGATGACAGACGACGGACGACAGACGACGGACGACGGACGGCAAGCGATGAGATTAGCTCAGCTTGACTTTGTCAAGATGAGCTAAAAAAGTCAAAAACAACAATTTCAGAAAAATAGTTGGTCCAAAAAAAAAATCCTAACCCATCAGGATAAATTTGGGAAATTAGTTCTCTTGAGAATATCTGTGCAACAATAAATTGGTAAAATGAAACAAGTTCAAGTATGCATGGAGCTGTGATACACATGAATGTTTCATCACAAAGAACTGTTTGATCACAAATGGACAAACAAACAGATAAAAACAAATTAACACTAGTACTTTGAAAAGTGTGCTACCAATCCAGAGTATGTGGTTTCCGCACAAAATACTCTCTAAACTTTGTGAACTACTGTACTGGCAAAAGAAATTTGTAGGATACAGGAAAAAAATTATTTTCTTCTTCTTTCTTTCACTAATGATACCAGCTTCTGACACTGATTCTTGGAAAGCTCTTCTTGCTATGCATGAATAATGAGACCAGAGACTGATAGTATATTCAATGGAAAAATTTTTTTTTTTTACTGGTATGGTGGAGCCCACTTAATTGGATATCTCTTAATTCAATAATCCTGTTAATTGAATTTAATTTACAAACACAAAACCATTTACCATACCCTCTGTATAAATTTGACGTGTTAATTGATCATCGGTTATAAAGTACACTCCTATTAATTGGATAAAATATCTTGTGATACGTCAAGAAATTACTCTGACAATTACCTAATTTCCCTTGTTTATAGACCGATTGGTCTCATTATATCCAATATTGGCATTTAATCCATCATATCTTATTTGTCAGAGCTCAATGAACTTTGTCAAGCAATAACAGATTTAATGCTCATTTTGTCTCTAGAATACAGAAAATGTAACAAAATCCCTGTTAACCCTTTATCCAACGTAAGAATATCCAAAAAAAAATATTTTAATTACTATTTTTTTAAATTTTTCAAAAAAATTTCCAACTAAACCCTATCATGTTACCCCTCATTGGAATGAGCTCGCTGAGCTTGTTTCAATGAGGGTCCATGATATGGTTTTGTTGAAATATTTTGAAATATTCTTTTTCTTTAACTGCTTAATTTGCAAATTATGCAGGCTGATGAGGGCGATTCATTAGGCAAAGGGTTAACTAAATACTTCAATTAATTGAATAATTTTCCCTGGTGCAGTGACTATTCAATTAACAAGATTCCACTGTGCTGTAAATTGACAAACTCCAAGATGTCCCAAATTTATGGTGAAATTTACAAACATAGTTCAGTATTTATTTATTGGTGTTTAAGGTCACATACTTCTGCACAATGGCTAATCGTGACCGTGACAGTTTTATGGGTGGAGGAAGCCGGAGTACCCGGAGAGAACCACCTTGCATTGACGAGCCACTGTCAGCTCCTCAACATTCTAACTCTGTTCAAGCTTCACTCAAGCAGGGTTACAGCAGTTGAAGACATGTGCACCATTGACATGCAGTTCGCCTTAGTACATGGCATCACTATGCCGCCAAGTCGGCAACCAGGATAAAGCGCCTTGCCCAAGGACACAACGTGGGTCATCCCGGATGGGGATCAACTCAGGACCTCTAGCATAGAAGCCCAACAGTCTACCACTGAGCCACCGCGCTCCCACATAGTTCAGTAAATCAGGTCTGAAATGAGCCTTAGGTGAGCTGTGGTCATCTTTTCATTATGCACTAGATTGATTTGCATTTGACATATTGTTACAAAGTATGTTGTGATCAAATCGTGATCTGATCACAAAGAGGCCCCTTTTGTTATCACAGTACCGTGTATTTAATTATTTGGGTTTAATGACACTTTCAACAGCCAGGGTCACCTCATGTTGGGTAGTTTACTGGTGGAGAAAGCAAGCATACCCAGTGAGACTCCCCAATGTACTAACTCCACACAAATTAGCAATGGTTGAAGACAAGTACACCACCGATGTGCAGTACACCTTAGTACACAGTGCCACCATGCCCCCACATGGGCAATTAGAATTAAGTGCCTTGCCCAAGGACACAATGCAGTTACCCCTGGTGAGGATCAAATCGTGGATCTTTTGGTTTGAAGTCCAACACCGTAACCACTGAGCCAACGTACTGTATATAGGCAATGTATGTGTCATGCAAGAACGAAATGACAAAGCAATCATACATTTTAAGTACATCTAGCATACATACACCCTAACATGGGCCTAATAGGAATTATGATAAGAAGTGTTTGCAGTAGTCAAGACCACTGAATAACCCTGTTTAATGCATATAACTTCTGAATAATAATAATAATAATAATAATAATAATAATAATAATAATAATAATAATAATAATAATAATAATAATAGGTAAGATTTATATAGCGCACATTTCTCAATATTAAAAAAGTTTCAAGGCGCTGAACAACATGAAAGAAACATAAATACACAGAATATGGGATTAACCAACATCAATGTAATATTTTTTAAATAGAAAAGATTTTAGCTTTGATTTGAAAACTGGAAGAGATTGGGCCATTTTCACAGATTTGGGTAACATATTGAAAAGTCTTGGAGCATTGTAACTAAAAGAACGCCATCCATATGATGCAAGGTCATATGTGGGCTGTTCCAGTAGGTTATGGCATGAGGAGCAAAGTGAGCATTTTGGTGCATACACTTTGACCAACTCAGAAACATAAGAAGGCGCTACGTTTGCTTGTGTTTTATAGGTGAACAGAATAATTTTGAAGTCTATTCTGGCTGCAATAGGGAGCCAATGAAGATTCATTAACTGAGGAGTAATGTACCTTCAGTGCAAACTTCACCTGTTAATTGCCTGTGTTATGGAGTAAATTCCTGTTAGCTGAATAAAAAATCTGTCATTGATAGAAGACTTATTCTTACAACCAATGAATTTTCCATATTTATATACATATTCCACCCCAGTATACCTAATATGAGCATTTGATCTACAATAGCTTTGTTTGATGGAGCTCGGGGAGCTCCATCAAACAAAAATATTATTGACTGGTGACTTCCCGTTTGTCCCACTTTCTTAATTCAGGTAGTTAAAACGTAATAAAAAAGTGTGACAATCCGAAAGTTTTAATTACTTGTTAGGCGGTTTGATGAAAGGTTTTGATTTATAGTTTATTTCACATTAGTGAGTGTTTTATTTGCTGAAAATTAGATGTGCATAGAATAAAAAAATCTTGAAATAATTAGCACAATTTTAACTAGTTGTTTAGATTTTTATCCGTCGCAAATATCAATATCTTATCATCAGTAGCATTCACAAGTAGAAATCGTTCCCCTGTTGACATTTCAGCCCATTCTTCCTTTACGTCCAGTTCTGACACTGTTTTGGGTATTTTTGGAATCAGCTTTGACCGTTGGCGGTATAGCGCACTGTGACACGACTGTAGTGTGGTTAGTTTTTCCACCAGGTTCTGAACATCGTCATTCCAGTCAGGTGTTCAAAGCTTTGAAAGTTCTTGTCTATACACTTGGGATACGGGTGTTGCTTCTTCCCTACACCGTTTTTTAATATTAATTAAAGTCTTTCTCACACTAATATCTGTGTTGTTCGCTTTGTGGTTATGCTGATGATTGAATCCAACTAGTATTTGATTATGTGTACGCAGTGTTGCAGGACACATTCTTACAGCACATCTCCAATGTACTTTATCTTGTCTTCGATTTTTGACCATATAACGGTAATTGTTGAACACAAGGTTTTGTCCACCACGTTTATTCTCGATGAACTCAATTTGAATCTGTGCACTTGCCATGTCGACGATACGATTGTAAAATGAAATTGTGAAACATTTCTGCTAAATGTCAAATACTTATACCAAAAACTTAAAACAATTGACCGAATGTTGTGTATAATTCACCGGTTAAAATCAATCATTTTTAAAAACAATTCTGTGATAAATGTTCATTAATAAATGATCACCATATCAGGTGAACCTGCGTTCAGATTATAATAAAGACTAATATAATAAAGACTATAACATGTTGTTTTAAGCAACGTGGGACAACCAGGAAATCTATCCCGAGGTGTGAAAATCCAGAAGTGGGACAAACGGGATTGAACCTATAGATTAATTATAATAAAACTTATGTTCTTGTTTTTCTACAGAATACAGAAGAGTGATTAAATTCCTGTTAATTGAATACTTCTGTTAATTGAATAGTTTTCACTTGAAAAATTACTATTCAATTACCAGGTTCCACCATGGTACTTACCAACAACAAACACCACTTTGGCATCTTTCAGAACTGTTGCAGGATCTGAAAAAAATATGATATATATAACAATATATGTTTGTCATTGTGTAAAATCAGTTAAAATGTTCAATACATGGAACTGTCAGAAACTCTGTGACTCATTCACTCAGGCTTTCTATAAATTGATTGAAAATTTAAGGAATTTTATTTGTCTTAACCCTTTACCCAACGCAGACTATATCAAAATTTATTATTTTAAATATCATTTTTTTTAATTTTTCAAAAAATTTCAACAAAACCATATCATGTGACCCCTCATTGGAACGAGCTCAATGAGCTCGTTCCAATGAGGGGGGCACATGATATGGTTTTGTTTAAATATTTTGAAAAATTTAATTTTTTCAACTGTTCAATTTGCATATTACGTGGGCAGATGCGGGTGATTCATTAGGTAAAGGGTTAAAAATGAAAATACTAATTTCTGCCAAACAAGTTGAAAATTAATTTATTTGAAAATAAATACATCTTTTTTTTCTGTTTCATTAGTTTGTTTATGGCATACAAAAACGTATTCTCATGTTTTCTTTACTTCCATCTAATGTATGTTAATAACATGACACGATGGATTCACTTGAGGATTACTGTTTTGTATTGGTATATGGATAATAAATTGATGATTCCCTTTCAAAAATTGCACTTCTCACTGGGAACTCATTTATGAAGCATGTGTTCTAATCCTTGGTTGAGTATTGTATGGTTCATGTGGAAGGTTTGTTTTTGTGCTAAATGGGCAATACCTGATAAATGAAGTGCTGAGACAGGGGGTCAGTAAGGGGATGGAGGGATGTGTTATTTGTGAGGGTCCCCATGCTGTTAACATTTCACTGTCACAAGTCTACAAAAAAAAAGTATATTTCTCTTCTATCTATTGAACAAAGGTGACGAGTGTGTGTGTCATGTTAGAATTGAACGGTTAGCTCACATTACCTTTGGTAGATAGTCAGGTAGAAATGCTAAAAGAAGAGTGGGCATGTGAGCAGCAGTCTATCACCAGGGTGTTGGGGGAGGAGGGGTTTCAAGAAAAGTTTTAAAATTAGGTGTAAAATTAAGCCGTGTAGTAGAGTATTTTGTGTATCATTTACAGTCACATCTCCCTCTAAAGAATAAGCATTCAGTTCAAAAGTGGAAGATACCTTACACAATTTCTTGTTTGCATGTAGTTCATTAAAATTTTAGCCAAACATAAACACTGTAATATTATCTGATAGAATGCATCTCAAACTTGAAACTGGTTTGCTTGACACTCCGTTCAAATCAAATCTGCAAAGTTTCACTAATAACTGAAGAGACATTGGAGATATCTTCTAATCTTTCACAAATTGCTTAAACATATTTTTTTGTACACTGATTGTTTTGCCGTAGAATAGCTGGCAAGTTATTTATTTATTGGTGTTTAAGGTCACATACTTATGCACAAATGGCTAATCGTGACCATGACAGTTTTACGGGTGGAGGAAGCTGGAGTACCCGGAGAGAACCACTGAGCATCGACGAGCAACTGTCAGCTCCTCAGCACTCTAACTCTGCTCAAGCTCTGCTTAAGCAGGGTTTCAGTGGTTGAAGACATATGTACCATCGACGTGCAGTATGCCTTAGTATACAGCGTCATCGTGCCCCCATGTAGGCAACTGGGATAAAGTGCCTTGCCCAAGGACACAACCCGGACAGGGATCGAACTTGGTACCTCTAGCATAGAAGTCCAACAGTCTACCGCTGATCCGCTAGAAGCCACTTTCAGGACTTTCATAACAAGAAGGACGCCAACGCCCTATAGCTCACCAACATTCCTCTTTGATAGTAACTTTGGCAAACACAAGAACTGTATCAAATAGGCTCATAACATGCGACAAAGTTGACCTAAACACAACCTCTTAAATGTAAAACTCAGAAACTGACATAAACTCTAAGTTAAACATGAAATTCTGAGCTAAATAGAAAACTAAATGTAACTAAAAATGTCAAGAAAAATGTTTAAATTGCAGAGTATGAGGGGTTAATCATGGAACAATGATACTGAGGAACATGTATGATGAATATAAGTGCCATGGGAAGAGAAGGAGCACAGCAGCTGACCTAAACACTAAGTTAAACATGAAATTCCAAGCTAAACAGAAAACTAAATGCAACTAAAAAAGTCAAAAAAATGTTTAAAATGCTGGGTATGAGCGGTTAATCATGGAACAATGATACTGAGGAACACGTATGATGAATATAAGTGCCATGGGAAGAGAAGGAGCACAGCAGCTGACCTAAACACTTAGTTAAACATGAACTTCTGAGCTAAACATGCGACAAAGCTAACCTAAACACAACCTCTTAAAAGTAAAACTTAGAAACTGACATAAACACTAAGTTAAACATGAAATTCTGAGCTAAACAGAAAACTAAACGCAACTAAAAATGTCAAGAAAAATGTTTAAATTGCAGAGTATGAGGGGTTAATCATGGAACAATGATACTGAGGAATATGTATGATGAATATAAGTGCCATGGGAAGAGAAGGAGCACAGCAGCTGACCTAAACACTAAGTTAAACATGAAATTCCAAGCTAAACAGAAAACTAAATGCAACTAAAAAAGTAAAAAAAAATGTTTAAAATGCAGGGTATGAGGGGTTAATCATGGAACAATGATACTGAGGAACATGTATGATGAATATAAGCAGAGTATGAGGGGTTAATCATGGAACAATGGTACTGAGGAACATGTATGATGAATATAAGTGCCATGGAAAGAGAAGGAGCACAGCAGCAGACCTAAACCCTTACTTGAACATGAAATTCCGAGCTAAACAGAAAACTAAACACAACTAAAAATGTCAAGAAAAATGTTTAGAATGCAGAGTATGAGGGGTTAATCATGGAACAATGATACTGAGGCATATGCATGATGAATATAAGTGCCATAGGAAGAGAAGAAGCACAGCAGCTGACCTAAACACTAAGCTAAACATGAAATTCTGAGCTAAACAGAAAACTAAACAAAACTGTCAAGAAAAATGTTTAGAATGCAGAGTATGAGGGGTTAATCATGGAACAATGATACTGAGGAATATGTATGATGAATATAAGTGCCATGGGAAGAGAAGAAGCACAGCAGCTGACCTAAACACTAAGTTAAACATGAAATTCTGAGCTAAACAGAAAATTAAACGCAACTAAAAATGTCAAGAACAAGAGGCCCCACGGGGCCTGAAGCGCTCATCTTGTACAGAACACAATTTAAACAGAGTCCAAGAATGAGTCTACATTAAGCAAGCCATCTCCATAGGCTACACTGTCAATCCTTGAGTCCCTCAGGAGTGACAAAAATAATCTAGGCATCATGCCTTTTCTTCAGTTGATCATAAGTAAAATGTAGAGCTCCCCTATGAAGCCCCTTGATACAACCTATGTGGATTAATCTTAGTACCTCTAGAGGGTACTGAATACAAAATTTTTAATTCTTCAGCAAAATGGCCAATTCCGGCTCCCATAGAGAGCCCAAATATTAACCCAGGCTCTTGATTTGAACACAATTAAATCTGACTTCCCTAGAGATGTTGTGTACCAAATATGAAAGCATTCTGACCGTTGGATCTGAAGAAGAGAAATTGTAAAGAAATTTCTTCGAATTGCACTAAGTTCAAATTTGGGCTACCATAGCGAGCCCAAATATTGACCTATGGATCCGATTTGAACAAACTTGAATCTGACCCCCCTAGAGATGTTGTATACCAAATGTGAAAGCATTCTGACAAGTGAATCTGAAGAAGAAGATTTTTGAAGAAATTCTCTCATATTGTACTAAGTTAAATTTCATGTTCCCATATGGAGCCCAAATATTAACCTAGGCACTCAAATTGAACAACCTGGAATCTGACCCCCCTAGAGATGTTGTATACCAAATATAAAAGCATTCCGACTGGTGGATCTGAAGAAGGAGATTTTTAAAGAAATTTTCTCATATTGCACTAAGTAAACATTTGGGCTACCATAGTGAGCCCAAATATATACCTAGGGATCTGATTTGAACAAACTTGAATCTGACCCCCATAGAGATGTTGCATACCAAATATCAAAGCATTCTGACCGATGGATCTGAAGAAGAAGATTTTTTTAAATTACCCTCCATATTGAACAATGATAAAATTTGGGCTTCCATAGGAAGCCCAAATATTAACCTAGGGACTTGGTTTGAACAATCTAGAATCAGACCCTCATAACAATGATGTATAGCAAATATTAAAAGATTCTGACTGGTGGTTCTGAAGAAGAAGATTTTTAAAGAATATTCCCCATATTACCCTATGTTAAAACTTCGGGCTCCTGCAGAGAGCCCAAATATGAACCAATGAGCTTTATTTCAACGAACTTTTATCTGACCCCCCTATGAATGCTGTATACCAAATATCAAAAGATTCTGATGATTGGTTTTGGAGAAAAGATTTTTAAAAATTTTTGCAAATATGCTGACTCAGCATTTTTCCAATGCCCATTACTGAACACCCTAACATAACCGATGGCAATTTTTTTTTACCATTCAATTCTACTGGTCATAAGGATACTTCATACCAAATAAAAGCTCTCTGTTCCGTGGGGTTTGGGAAATATGGGCGTTTGAAAATATTTCTATTTTTAGCTCCCAGGGTTCCCATGGGGATGCAGGAATTTTTTTTTTGGCATGGGTCAAGTACTTATGACCCAATACTACCACAAACCAAATTTGGTTCATACCGGACCATCGGTTCAGAAAATAGAAATTTTGGGCGGGGCCAAAAATCTTACCCCTCCTATTACAAAGCCAAATATTACTTCACGAACTTCGTTTGAACAAACTTGATTCTACACCTCATATGGAAGCTCCATAGCAAATATCAAGTCATTGTACACACTGGTTCTTGAGAAGAAGATTTTAAAAATATTTTGGAGCATTTTCCCCCACTCCCTCCCTATGGGGCTGGGCATGCTGAGTTGAACAAAAATAAAATGCCCCTTTGGGACCATCACTCACACAAACTTTCACCTGAATTGGCCCAGTGGCTTTGGAGGAGAAGACCAAATCATGGTGTTGACGGACGACGGACGACGGACAACAGACGACAGACGATGGACGACGGACGACGGACGGCAAGCGATGAGATTAGCTCAGCTTGACTTTGTCAAGATGAGCTAAAAATGTTTAAAGTGCAGGGTATGAAGGGTTAATCATGGGACAATGATACTGAGGAACAAACACGTATGATGAATATAAGGGGCATGGGAAGAGAAGGAGTATAGCAGCTGACCTAAACACTTAGTTAAACATGAAATTCTGAGCTAAACAGAAAACTAAACGCAACTAAAAATGTCAAGAAAAATGTTTAAAATGCAGAGTATGAGGGGTTAAATCATGGTAGAATGATAATAATCATCATATATCAGCATTATAAAGGCCATGATATAGAAATAGGGCGAGTAAGTGACCTAAACAGAAGCTTTAACATTATTGGACACGTACGCTGACGACGACCGATCGAGCCATGCCATAAGCTCACACAACTGAAGTTGGTGAGCTAAAAATGAGGGCAAAAGTCAATATTTTCCTTGCTCATGTTTCATATTCAGCCAAACGCAAATGATATTCTGTTTATATAAATTTGTTCTATTACCAATTATTGGAGGGTGCACTTTCCAAAAATTTGTAACAGAACAAATTTTGAATAACAAATTCAGACCAACAAAAATAATCTAGCCCTCATCAACCAGTTAATACTTCCCCCCTCCCATTTACTTTAATCAGGAAGGAATGCATATTTAATATGGAACCTAAAGTTTACAGTTTTGTTTGTGTGTACATGGAGCAATAAAACCAGAAATGGTCATCAGCAGTTTCATGTTTGCCAAATCAACACAGGAAAGTTTCAGAAAGTACTAGTGAAACACCATGGATGGGCAATCCCTGCCACCAACTTCCCAACAAGGGGAATAACTCACAAAGACATTCTTGTACACAGCTACCGGTAGTTTCGAAACCCTTTCATTATTTTATCACCAAAAAGCTATATTTTAAATTAAGGGAAAAATCTTTGGTTTGAAATGTGGTGACAAAAAATGGTAATGTGATGACAAGAAATTCAAAGTATAACAAGGGCAATAACTTTCAAAAAAACTACTTGGGCAAAGTTGGTTTGCAATCCCATTATGATATTATCAGCAAAAGCTCTATTACATTTTGAACAGAAATTTTGATTGGTTTTCTTTTAAATTCGATGACCAGAAATAGTAATGCACAGAAAAGGCCCATGTGGGTCTGGTTGCTGACCAACCAGGAATTTTTTTGTGCCACCTAGGAAAAAGTTGTGGCATGCTGGTTTGAAAGAACATATTACATTTGTTACTTCCACCACACTTTTCTGAAGTATTACCACTGGCACATTGTAACCGATAAACATTTAGTTAAATTCCATTAAAATATTAAGCTTTTTGTACAACTGGGGGTGTAAATACAGATTACCACAACACTCAATTGATCTGTGTTGTTGTATTCCATCGAGTTGATTAGATGACATCTCATCTTGTCAACGAGACAGAATACAACAATACAGATCAATTGACTGTTGTTGTAATTTGTTTATTATATGACAATTAGTATTTTAAACTGATCATAACACCTGAAAACTCAAATACAACAAGAATTATATTAGCCAAACAACCATTAACAATTTATGGAATTGGGGAATCCCAAACGTATAGTAATATTGAACGCTCTTGAAAGTCAAAACAATGGAGGTAAGACTTGAATTTCAAACTTAATCACTTTTGATAAAACAGATTCTCCTGTTTTGTTGGATTCAGATCTTGAAAATAGTTGTTGTACTGTTTTCAAACTAATGTTACGTAACCTGGTACATTATTGATATCATACATCATTTACGGCTTAAAAATGTCCTTTCTGCACATTTGGACTTTGGAAAATCTTTTTTGCCATAATAAAGTATTTGGCAAAAGTTGAAAAGTTATTGTGGCTGCAAATTAAAATTGCAATGGCAAAGATATGCCACCATTAATCTTCTCAGTGACAACATTCCAAATGAGGTTCTGGCCAATGTGTGACCTAACTAAAACATGCTCCCAAACTCTGATAAAAACTTTCCACTGGCAGTGGTCAAAACGTTTCAGCACTAGTCAATGTGACCCCAGCACTTCCCAAAAAGACATTGTGATGACAAGAAGGTCTAAGTCCATCAACAATAACGTTTAAAGAAATACAGTGGAACCCTGTTAATTGAATATCCACTTCGTCAATGAGAAATAATTCAGTTAACAGGAGTACTCAATTAACAGGGATTGTGTCACTTTCCCTATTCTAGAGATAAGAGCATTTATTCTATCATATCTTGTTTGACAGAGCTCCACGAGATCTGTCAAACAAGATATAATAGATTAAATGCCCATACTGGATGTACTGAGGCCAAATAGGTCTATAAACAAAGGAAAACTGGAGAGAGCAGGGTAATTTCTCGACATGTTATAAGATTTTTTATTCAATTAACAGGAGTTTACTCTATAACCTATATTCAATTAATGGGTCAAATTTATACTGAAGGTATGGTAAATGGTTTCGTGTTGGGAAATTATATTCAATTAACAGAGTTATACAATTAAGAGATATACAATTAAGTGGGCTCCACTGTACTTGAACACAGCTAGTTCACAATCCCATTCATAATATTATCATCAAAAAGCAATAAATCAAATGTGAGAAAAATTATCTTCAATGGTTTTCTTTAAAAGGTCATGACAACAAATGGGGAAGGTTGGACAGATGGATGAAAAGATGGATGAAAGGATGGACAGAAGGCTGGATGGATGGAACCCATTCCAATATCCCCCTTCTCCCCCACTACATGGCAGGGAATAAAAATGCCATACATATTATTATAAAGGTTAGTACACTAAGATGAAGCAAGGAGCGTAAAATTAGGGCAAGACAGCTTACAACCCATCACTGGAATGAACTCATTGAGCTCATTCCAATTAGAGGTCATAAGTTTAAACAATATTTATTCATGAGAAAATATGATGCATACATATAATAAACTACAACATAACTGTCACAATACAATGGCATGCATTAAAGTCATGAGTCAAGAATGAGATTTGTTGAAAGGATTCAGCAGTAAGCTTTTATCTTGTATAACCCGTCTCCTTTGAATTACTGACGTAATTTAATAGTAGCTGCAAACACTAAGTAAAATATTGTTTAAACATAAGAACCAGAGAGAGTAAGGAGAGCAATAGAGAGAACAGGAGAATGAAAAGGGAAAAGAAACTTAACTCCTTATCCAACACGTGTAGCAGACGACACTTGAAGAATAAATTTTTTAACAACTGGAAATTTCCAATGTCCAACTCAAAAACACAGCCCATGATACCTCACTGGAACAAGCTCGTTCCAATGAGGGGTCACAAGCCTCGTTTCCTAAGACAAAAATTGAAAATATAAAAGGATTTAAATGGCGATTTTCATGGATAACACTGACCGTTACATTGGGTAAAGGGTTAACTAGGAAACAGGAGAACAACCTGAATTCAATGTTCGCTACCAAAGGATATTCAATAGAGCAGCCTCAATGAATATATCAGTAATGGTGACCCATATGTGTGGCAAGCAACACTGGAAAAGTCTATGAGTGCAGTGCTACTTATTAAAAGCGTCCACTCAGCATGATAATGTCCTGCACTGCTCTGAAAACAAGAAGGTTATCATTATTATTCAATCGTTTGGATCCAAATAGTAGTGTGGAGGGCTCAAGAGGTCATTAGCTATGGTTTGGGGGTAAAATACCTTTAGTTTTAAATATTCAATATTTTTTTTTAATATTGTCTGCTAGTCGAGTCAGGCAAAGGGTTAAACAGCATTACTAGATATGTTCTGTCTCTTGGAAAGACCAGTAATCCTCTAGATTGAGCTATAAATTACTACATTCATGTTAAAATAAGCACATCTCATAGGGGATGTCCACACCTGTTACCCCTGACCAACCCTTGTCCAGCTCCACACCCCCCTCCCAGGAGGAGGGTCCGGAAGACTATGGGTCGTCAGGTGACAGATTGATCTCCAACCCATCTGACTCTTCATCTGAAGAGGAGATGGAGGAAGAAGATCTGTCTATGTACAGGAAGTTGTCTTAGACGACGCACCTTACACCCCTCCAGCTCTTGCTTCTCTGGCTTCTTCGGACCAGGAGTCTGACCAGGAGGAAAGCATCCCAGATTCCGTGGAGGCATTCCTCGGGGAGGAGATCCTGAGCGACTCTTTCCGTGCCACACTCCAGGAGATGTACAACATCCAACTAGAAGCAGGTACCTCATCCCAAATGATCAGGACAATACTCAAAATGACTCTCGGACATTTCAATAGTTCTCAAGAAACAGCAGCAAGGATCAGGCCGTACAGTTAAAACTAGAAGTCCTGTCACGAATAGTGCGCTTTTCTAGGCTTAATTGCGCGTTGGAATTGCGCGCAATTGCCATATCGAATGGCATCCACAGCACAGCAGGTTCTCCTGGTTACTCATAGTAAACACAAGCAATGTTTCTGCCAATGGACCTCCGGGTTACCCAGAGGTCCATTGGCTGAAACATTGCTTGTGCACAGGCCATATGTGCAGAATTTGATAGTTTTACTTGGGCCATAACGCATACATTAACACGCATATCGACATGCTATTTGTGCGCATTTCATGACAGGACTTCTAGTTTTAACTGTACACCACCAAAGAAGAGCCTACTCTTCCCCCTGATCTGACAACACCACCTACAACAATCTCACCGACGCATCCTCCTCCTCCCAAGAAAAACACAGGAGACACAGACGCCGCTGACTACCTTAACTCCTTCCCTCCTTTACCACATCCAGACAAGCCAAAAACTTATACAGTTAAAGAGGGTCGAAAGGGGCTTGTCCTCCAAACTGTCCCTGCGCGCCTTCAGCGCGTGAAACCATTTCGTTTGGGGATGTCCAAAATATAATTTCAGGAGCTGTTAACTGGTTGAGTGTTAATTATTTTCCAATGGTGATTTGAAACATGGATATTTTTTTCAATGACACCATGCGACTGGCAAGTGCAGCATTAGTTAACTGGTAGAGTGCTAAATAATATTTTGTCAGCAATATTTGTTCACATGTTTATGCCTATGGGCACTCTCCCATAAATTATAACAAGGCATATCTCACATAATATCACTTCAAAGATAATATAAAGCACAGTCATTGAATATGAGGCCTTTGAATTGTGGTACCTACACTTCTGAATAAAGCCCAAATATGGGCTTCCAGCACTCTACCTGTTAAGCAAGATTTTGTACCTATATAACTATTTTGTTACAATTTATTGGAGAGTGCTAATAGGCACTCTCCAATAAATTGCAACTAAACAGATTTGTACAAAAAAAACCCCTTTCTACTACTGATGAGCAAACATCAAGCTAATACATCCAGTCTGAAGCCACTAAAGTGGCTTCCAGCACTTTTCCAAAGAGCCATGATAGTGGCTTCTAGAACTCAACCAGTTAAATGTACACAGGATGTTTACACACCAATTATACAGGCAATGAGGAATGAGATTTGAGTTAGACATTATCACAATGGGACTCGCTTGATACCCACTGCTTCTCAGATTCATTTTCTTGTGAATTGGCAAGAAAGAGAAGGATGTATCTCAAAACTGTCCAAATATGCTGGTTGTACAGAATAAAAACACTTAGCATTTACCACAACATAAACTCAGAACATGAAAATGAAATGACTGTAACTAGGAAGTGTAAACAGTTGAACAGAAGTAGGGAAATTCCCCATAAAGTGATAATAAATACAAACACACTGTAAATACAACCACAGAATGAAACTGCTGCAACTGTATTGCATAAACTCAGGAACAGCAGTGGGAGAATTCACCATTGAGAAATAATGGGATATCCACTTATAACAAAGGATGTTTCTAATGTTTCAGTAAAGATAATTAGGTCAGTAACTTGTGTTGTTATTGGGAAAATAATTTTTTTATGTATTTGAAATATAAAGAGCTCCAATAGGAACGAGCAACAGTACACAAATAATCAAACCTGTCACCACTTGAAATGAACTCACCAAATTTAATTGAAACACAAATATCTTATTTTCCCAAACAAACTAAACATATTAATGTTGAAGCTGGCATTGTAGAAATTCTGGAGACCAGCAAGGTGTTAACACTTAGAACACTAATTTCCTGGAATGGTATCACTTTTGTGTACACTTACAGTGAGATGGGTTAATCCAATATCAAAATACAGGGAGGATAAAATAACAAGGGATTCTGCCTTGTGGTTATTATCAGTTTTTCAACATAAAAGTGTTTTCTCTACTTAGTAACCCAGAGTGTTCATATGTTAGATCCCCATATTGGGTACTCAATAATTTATCTATTTATTTATTGGAATTTAAGGTCACTTTCTAAGATTTTAAAAGAATATACCTCGTATTGCACTAAGTTACAATTTGGGTTCCCAAAGGGAGTCCAAATATGAACTCAGGGACTTGGCTTGAACAAACATCAATCTCACCCCCCTAAGGATGATGCATAGCAAATATCAAAAGATTCTGATTTGTGGATCCGAAGAAGAAGATTTTTAAAATATATCCCTCATATTGCACTAATTTGAACATTTGGGTTCTCATAGGGAACCCAAATATGGACCGAGGAATTTGATTTCTACAAATATGTGAATCAATGTTCCAAAGATGTTATATGTAAAATATGAAAGCTTTTAGAGCAGTGGTTTGGAAGAAAACAATTCTTTATTTTTTTCCCATTGCCTACTGTGTTAAAAAATACTGACTCAGCACTTTTTCAGAGTCCCGAAAAAGTACCCTATGATAAAACCGATAGCAATTTTTTTTTACCAATCCTTTCTGTTGGTCCCAAGAAAGCTTCACACCAAATAAAAATTCTCATTGCCGTGCAGTTTTTGAGATATAGGCGTTTTAATTTTTTTCTATTTTTAGCTCCTGTGGTTCCCACGGGGCTACAGGAAAAAAAATTTCTGCATAAATTAGGTACTTATGACCCAATAAGCCCTCACATAAAATTTGGTTCAAATTGGCCTCTCGGTTTAAAAAATAGAAATTTGGGGTGGGGCCAAAATTTTTGCTCCTCCCATAACATCGCCAAGTATAGACCTACAAACTTCTCTTGAACAAACTTGAGTCTACACCTCAAAAGGAAGCTGCATACCAAATATCAAGTCTCTGCTATTGCTGGTTCTTGAGAAGAAGATTTTTTAAGAATTGGAGCATTTTTGCCCCACCCCTCTGCTCAATATGAGCCGAAACCTAATTTGCCCAAAAATCAAAATGCCGCTATATAACCCCTACTCACATGAAATTTCATTAACATGCGGCCAGTGGTTTGGAAGAAAAAGACCCAAACACCACCTTCACGCCGGACAACGGACGACGGACGACGGACGACGGACGACGGACGAAAAGTGATCAGAAAAGCTCACCCTGACTTTCAGTCAGGTGAGCTAATAACTGCAGTCTGCAGCCGTCTGGCTGCAGACTGCTGTTATTATTTTATCATCAATGCCATGCGAATAGACTTCTTATAAAAAGACAAAAATGGGATAAAGTTAAGCCTTGCACCCAAAAATTGGTCTTACGAGTTCAAAAGGTTAAAATGTGCTGAAAGTGTTAAGCCTTTCCCTAAAGGCCCTATCTGGTCAACACTACTCACAAAAATTGCCATTCAAATTTTAACACTTTTTCCAAAAAATTTTTGTACCAAAATATAGCTTATGGCCCTACTGGAATGAAGTCTTTGAACTCAATCCGATAAGGGGTCAAAATTTATGTTTTTGTCAGGGCAAAGCCAGCCTAAATATAGGGGCAAGGGGCCTCATATTTAAAGATATTGTAAGTCCAAAATATATTCCGCATCTAGGCGAAAAACCCACGTGAATTTCACTTCTCTGTAAAGCTGGACATGGAAAAAACACACGTGGTGTATATCCAGCTTTAGCGCAGGGACCCAGGGGAGAAACGGTATGTTAGATAAGGTCTAATCTCATTTAATTTATACAGTAGTCGCGAGTCTTACGAGACGTAATCAGTTGGTGGCAAGATATCGTCACGGCCAATTGAGAAACGAGATTCTAAAACGATAGAAATGTCTATCGTATCGTCACCTGATCATTAGGTAGCAATAATGGCAAGAACGAATCGGTTTTCTCGACAAGTGAAATCACCGTTAAGTCACGTGCGAGATGACTTGTATTGATTTTGTCTCGATATATATGTCATCTTCCACCGTTTTGACAGGTGGACAGATGAGCTTCGATCCACCTGACAGTTTAGGGTAAAAAGTATATATACCTTGAAGAGCAGAGCATTAGACACACACTTGGGGTCACACACACGTTGGTGAAGTCCAGGACAGGCGGACTCTGTTTCCTGGCATAGGGGTACCTTCGATCACAGGACCCTGAAACGGCTGGAATCGCCAGAGAGGGCATTCCAGGATTGATTTAGCTTAAGGTCGATAGGCGGCTACAAGTGCCAAATTCGTTGAGAAAGAACACCCAAGGTGGACCGTTAAAGTTTAGATTGTCGAGTAGCAGGTATCAGCCTGCAATAGTCAGAAGTGTATGTTAATTGTATTGTGCGTATTAACCCTTTGAAGCGTCAGACTGATTGCGTTCTGAGTAGTTTGTTTTGCTGTCGAAGCATCGTAACACAGACTGGAGATCGGTGTGAGTGACAATTTCGCCCTAGCACAAAAATGGGCATTTGCGAATCGTGAATTCAACCAGGAACGGTGAATATTTCAATAGGACTTTCACAGAGGACTTTCAAAAGGCACATAAGGTATGAGTAGACAATATCTGACCCAAATCAGAAGTACGGTGGCTTTATAGATGACGAACATTGCTGGTCGGAACCCTCCGACAGCCAGAGGTACAGTTACGCGCAGACGTTGACATTTGAGCCTAAGCGGGTGAAGCTCTTATGGCGAGCTCACAGTAATAACATTTCAGATTTGTGAAGCTCTTATGGCGAGCTCACGGTAGTAACATTTCCAGTGTGTAGACTATAGTGCCAGTACAGGGCTATAGAATGACTATGTGATTGTTGAGAATTGTTTAACCCTAGCGACCCATTTTCTGTGAAAAGAATCGAATTGTTGATTGTTGAAATATTGAAACGGATTTATTTTTATGTGTAAATAAAAGAATCGTTGTTACTTTAAAGCATTCTTTCCATTATACAGCCTGAAGTGATTAGGAATCACACCTAATGGAAATCGAACCTATTTCAGGCCAATTTGGCAGAGAAGGAACCACGACGTCGGTCTAACTCAGCTCCCTGCGCCGAGTTCGTGACACTTGGATTCCGACCCTTCACGTTGGTCTAATTTTCCCGCAACTTCATCAGTGGGACTAAATAACCCCACGTCAGCCCAGGCCTTACGGGGCCTCAGGTGTCCCTGACAGTTTTGGAGGCAAAAATTTAAAATTTTCATAAATTTTTATTTTTTTTGTTCTCTCTGTTATGTTACCTTAACCCTTTACCCAATGCAGATGATATCAACATTTATTACTTTAAATATTATTTTAAAAAAAAAAAAAAATTTCAACAAAACCATATCATCTGCCCCCTCACTGAAATGAGCTCAATGAGCCCATCCAATGAGGGGACATATATTATGGTTTTGTTGACATTTTTTGACAAATAATATTTTTGTTAACTGTTGAATTTGCATATTACAAGGGCAGATGTGAACAATTCATTAGTTAAAGGTGGAAGAAGAATTCAGAAGTTTTCAAGATAATCTCTATCAAAATCAGTCATGTTACCAACCATGACATTTTATTGATGAAAGCAATTAACCATTTACCCATCACACAGGATATCAAAAATTATCATTTTAAATATTATTATTTCAAATTTAAAACTAGACCTGTTCATAAGCACATCTAACGAAATACCCCTGCAATGTGCAGGCCAACCCAAAATAAAGATTGCTATCAAGTCGATTTTAAAAAAGATGTTAGCACATTGTATAGGTGCTTCATTTTGATACTCAGAAAAGGATGGGAAAATAAAGTGTCACCACATGGTAACACAAACAATACCCGTTTATTTAACAATGCAAGCCTGACTATAGGTGATACAGTTTTTGGGTATATACAAATACTAAGACCATAAAGGGCAATGACTCTGGCAATAAAAACTTAAACGAATTAATTTCAAGGCGGACAAATAAAGGGCAATGACTCTGGCAATAAAATCTCGAACGACACCTGTATTTCACGATGGGTATACAGCAATAGGATACACTTGCATACCAAATATCAAGTCACTCAACCAAGTACTTTACAAGTTATTCATGACTGAATTTTGGGATGGATGGACAGATGGATGGATAGTTGGACAGACGGACTAACGGTCAAACTGACAAGGCAATTCCTATATACCCCCACTGGGGGTATAAAATATTTCAATAAACCACATCATATGCCCCCCTCATAGGAATGAGCTCATTCCAATGAGCAGTCCCATGATCTTATTTTCTTTAAATTCCAAAATTACTAGTTGAATTATCGGGAAAATTTTCAGGTTGAAATTCAGTATTTTGACATCAGTATGCAGAGGGTTAAAATATTGTTTAATCTACTAGTCTGTTTGTTGTTTGTTTATTGGAAACCATATCATGTGACGTTGATCTTGTTCCAATGAGGGGTCACATGATATGGTTTTGTTAAAATTTTAAAAAATTAAAAAAAATGATATTTAAAATAATATATTTTGACATGAAATCTCTTGCCACTGAAGTTAAAAAATTTATAGTAATTTATATATTTTTTATACTTACCAATGACCCAGACTTAGCTGGTGCTAACTCTAACAAAACCAGGGCCAAACACAAATTTTGCCCCCCAATCCCCAAAATTTGCATCCAAAACAAAAAGAAATCATGTCCTAAAGGACCTCCATACTACGCCTCTACTGCGCATGCGCAGTGACGCAGACGTCCCGAAATTGGCGCCAATTATCATTCTTACTGGCAGTGCCTGGTCAGCGCTATGTACTCAGCGGGGAGGCAAGAGTTCCCAACTCCAGGGAGGGCCATCCCCGTCTGGGTCATTGGTAAGTATAAAAAAATATATAAATTACTATAAATTTTTTAACATTTTTATACTGTACCAATGACCCAGACTTAGCTGAATAGTAAACAGGCTGGAGGGCCTAGGACATAGAGGAAAATCCAATAAGCTCAACTATATAGTAAAGAGGTAACCCCTTAAGGAGAAAAGGAGTATTAGGCTTTACATGTATCTTTCTTATTTAATCTTAAATTAGAAAGATACACTACCCTTAATAATTGAGCACAATAACATTCATGTTCTCTATTAACATCCAGTATAACCCTTATACTAATTATTTTTAAAGCAAGCCAATAAATAAAGTAGTCCAGAGAATTGAGACTCTTTATAGTCATTTAAAAGTGTCCGAGTATTGTATATTAAAGCCCGTTTGACACTTGACATATACAAATGCTTCACACCGAGCTACACTTTAAAAATAAGACATGAATGAATTTTAAACATTAATATTACACTTTAAAACCATCCCGGAAGCGACTCAGAAATACTGACTTGGAGGAGGCATTCCCTTGCTTTTCACTATAAAGCAGGTGACCTAAGGGAACACCCGCCCCCCCCCCCCCCCTTCCCCTTGCCCTGGGTCAAATAGCCCAGAGCGAAGAGGGCAGCCGGACGGAGTCACTGCCGGAACAGAAAGCCTACATAACTATAGTTGCAACTGTTTAGTGGACGACATTCTGAGCAACAGATAACGGACCTAAACAATGCAGGTCTCCAGAAATGGACTCAATATTTCTGAGATAAAAATTCGTAAATGTGGATGGCTGAGACCAATAAGCAGCCTTCATTAAATCTGAAAGAGCAACACTATTAGCATAAGCCCAGGAAGTAGAAAGAGCTCTTACTTCATGAGCAGAAATCTTAAGCACAGACTGCTGAGAAGAAGATAAATCTTCATAAGCAGTACGGATAGTTAACTGAATCCATCTAGCAATAGAATGGACTGAAATATCCTTTCTATTAGGCATCAAAGACAGAAAGAAACGTTTCTGTCCCTTTCTGATAAACTGAGATCTCTGTTTATAGATACGTAATGCTCTAACAGGACAGAGTAAAGGCCTACGCCCGTCTGAAGACGGAAGAGCCTTAATAACAATAGGTTCCGGATATTTATTAGGAGCCTGATTCTTAGCTAAAAAACCCACATTAGTAGTGAAGGTGATAGTATTCCCAACACTACGATAATGAGAATCATCCACCGATAGTGCATGAAGCTCACTGACTCTTCTAGCAGAAGAGAAAGCTAAGAGAAAAGCTGTCTTATAAGATAAGAATTTGAAATCTACTGTCCCAAGAGGTTCAAATGGCTTTTCCTTCAATTTAAGAAGAACCCAAGCTAAATTCCACTTAGGAATTAATCTAAGAGTTTTGGGTCTATTTATCGAAAAGTTTCTAACCAATTTCGATAAAGAGACATTAGATCCAATTTGTAAACTATCATGATGTGCACAGGTATCAGATAACATAGATCTATAACCCTTTATAGTAACAGGCTGCAGTTTGATTTCGTCAAACAAGTATACTAGAAAGTTTGCAATGTCTGGTATAGAGGGATCAAATATATCTACAGAATGATCCCTACACCAACGACGAAAAACCTTCCACTTAGCCGCATAGTTTAGCGAAGAGGAGGTCCTCCTACAGTTAGAAATCGCGTCCACTGCTCGTCCTGTAAAGTGCTTGCCATGCAAGAAGGACCGCACAACAGAAAAACGTGAAGGTTGAGACCTTGCGGGTTGTGATGGAGTTGGCGCGATTTCCCCTGCGAAAGAAGATCCTCCCGTGGAGGAAGCTTCCGCGGTAGGTCCCACAACAGACACCTGAGTAGATTTAAACACGGTCTCTGTGGCGACCGAGATGCTACCAACAGAATCTTGCATTGAGATTGTTTTATCTTTAGCAATACTTGTTGAATTAACGGCGCTGGAGGATACGCATATCCTATCATTCCGTCCCAAGGGATCGACAGAGCGTCTACTGCAAATGCTCTTGGATCCGGACACGGAGACACATACGTCTGCAACTGATTGTTGAGATGTGTCGCAAATAAGTCTATCATTGGCCGTTCCCATTGGTAGCAAATCTGATTGAATACTTGTTTGTTGAGAGTCCACTCCGACGGCAACAAGCGACCCTTTCGTGAAAGGGAGTCTGCTAGCACATTCAGACGACCCGGTATGTGACGGACCGAAAGAAGAACGTGATGTTCTAACGCAAACAGAAGGATTCTTTCCGTTAGATTGAACAACGGAACTGAATGAGTGCCTCCCTGATTCCGTATATACGCCACTACTGTCGTATTGTCGGATAGGATTTGGACATGAGCATCGTGAATAATGTCCATCCAGTGACGTAACGCAAGCCAAATTGACATCATTTCCTTGATGTTTATGTGCTTGCACAGGAATTGCGGATCCCAAAGACCCTGGCATCTCGAATCCGTTGGGATTAATGATGCACCCCAACCTGTTTGACTGGCATCCGTCATAACGGTAAAACTCGGATCCGGCAACTGCAGCGGAACTCCTTGAGTTAACCACTGAATGTTTGCCCAAGTCTGAATCTCTTGTTTCACTTGATCTGACAAGAGAACGTCCACATCGAGCGAATGAATTTTCACACTCCAATTCTGAGTCAGGAAAATTTGAAGAGGACGTGTGCGTAACCGCCCCATCGGAATGAGATCCGCGGCGGCTCCGCACAGACCTATCAGTCTCATAAATTCTCTCGCCGTGACTTTGTCTGCGTGCAGACAATAGCGAGCGTAACAACTGACTAATTTCGCTCTGGTTAACGGCAGACGAACGAGATTGTTGTGCGTCTCGAAGCTCATTCCCAGATGAGTGAATGACTTGGACGGCACCAGATCCGACTTCTCCTCGTTTACTATAAAACCGAGACGTCGGAGCAATAGAAGAAGATTCTGAACATCGTTCTGAAGCGTTAACTCGTTGCCGTACCTCTGAAGAATGTCGTCCAGGTAGGCCGACGTTACTGCAGACGAATGAGCTCGGAAGTAGATCATTACCGAGTTCATTACCCGAGTGAAAGCCCAGGGTGCTAGATTCAATCCGAAGCACATCGCTCGGAATTGATACACCACTCCTAGGACTGCGAAGCGTAGATACTTTCGGAATGTCGGATGTACCATGACGTGAAAGTACGCATCTTTGAGATCTATGCTCGTTGCATAATCGTTCACCCGAATACTCGCTCTGACCGATCGAATCGTCTCCATATAAAACTTCGGAGCGACGATCAGCTTGTTTATCCAGCTCAAATCTATGACTGGACGGAACGAGCCGTCTGGTTTCGGAACCAGAAACAGATGGCTGTAGAATCCCGGAGATTCATGGTTTTCTACGACCTCTACCGCGTTCTTCATTAAAAGAGACTGCACCTCTGATAACAGAGCGTCTCTTTTCTGCGGATTTGACGGAAGATGAGTCCACTTTGGACTTCGAGTTAATGGAGGCTTTCGTTTGAAGGATATCTTTAGACCTTCCGAAGTCACTCCTCTCACCCAAGGGTCGTCCGTAATCGACGCCCATTCTTGTGAAAAGCTCGACAACCTTCCGCCAACCGGAACGCGATAGAGGTTTAAGCCATCACCTCCTGGACCTGCGAGGCCTGCGGTAGGAGAAACCATGTCTTCCACGACCCGCACCTCACCCCGTTGACCTCGGGGCGTCCGACCGATTGTCCCGGCCTGAAGGACGTCCCGAACGAGAGTCGCTATCCTGACGGTCTCTCGAATAAGACCAAGAGGACGCACCGGAACCTCTATAGGAACCTCTCTTGGGCGCATTAGACCCAGAAGTGCCTGTCTTATTCGTGTCTGCTGTATCCGACTTCTTAGGAGCAGATTTGAACAACAGAGAATCCTTAGCTTTCTTTGTAATTTTATCATAAATAGCGGAAAGCTTGCCGTCAAAGAGAAGTTCTCCTGAGACCGAAGCGACTCTAAGAGAGTTCTTCACCTTAGAATCCACTAGTGTGGATGTAGCTAGGGCTGCGTCACGTCTAACCAACTCCAGATTTGCCACTGAAAGGGCGGAGTTACACGTGGAATAAGCTACTGCCCTTGAAAGAAGTCTTAAAGAGGATTGTATATCCTGAAACTCTTTCCCCTGAAGGCGCAGTGATAACGCCTTAGTAAGGTGATCTGCGTAAGATAAGGCATCTAAATTGGCTCTGTTAGACGCAATAGCTGTTTCCAACACCGCGGTTGGAATAGAAGCTGACGACGGTAATGATAGCTCTAAGTCTTCCGCCTCGTCGTCCATACGCAGAGGAACTCTCGGTATACCCTGTCCTGCCGTATCGAATTTATTCCTTGCATTAATGAAAGGCAGGTTGAGAGTATTAGCGGACAAGAAACCTGCTTTCCCCGTCCTGGAAGCAAGTTTAAATATAGCGTCGTTCAATAATTCAAATGTTCTTGCAACATTATTGGACTGCGACGGAAACTCGGGAGCGATGTCCCTGAACCGCTAAAAAAATTCAGAGTCCAATGACGCTATAATTCTCTTGTCCGGAAGCGCAGCAGTCTGGCCCGACGGAACAACTTGAGGGAGAAAGTGCCAGATGAAGTCCACGGCAGCTTTATGTTGTTCCGAAAGGGATAGCTCCAAGTCATCCGTATCCCTTTCACCATCCGGTCGGACCTCATGATGTTCCCGGTCGTCCGCCCCCGATGCTTCGGCAGAGCGTACCGACCCAGCGCCGTCGGATAATTCTCGATCCGACACCGTTTCTGTCAGTTGCTGGGATGCTGCGATAAGCTGTGCTATCTGCACAAGAATGTCCGGCGTCGAGACCTGCGGAGGCGCAGTCTTTCGCTGCTTCGCCGAGGGCAGCTCAGCATCAGATGGCTCCCGCATACTTTTCCTATGCGAATGTCCGGAGTCCATCGGTCTCGAATCCCTGGCTGCCGGATGGTGTGACCTGGTCGCCGAAGAATCCTTGATCGGCGAAGCTGGTAATATATCGGCGGTCACGCAGCCAAGGTGCGGTCGTGTGTGCTGACGAGAAGAGGAAGCCTTAACAGTCTCTGCGGACTGCTTATACAACGGAGCGTCCCGAGCGACGGACGTATGCTCCGCTAAAGACACATTTTGTACCACAACATCTGGTCCCAGATGTTGTTGTACGAGAGAGGGGCCTCTCTCGCTCGCGGCCCGGCTGGACCTGGACGAGCTAGGAACCGGACTCAAAGGCTTCCTCCGTTCTCGCTTACTATCCGCCGTCACTGGGTGTGCATCTATTATGTTTATAGTGCTCGCATCACCCAAAATTTCCTCTTAGACCGCATCGAACGAACCCGGCTGCCGAACCATTTGGTGAATGGACGCTACACCAGGCGAGCTAGCGGACGACATTTGTCTAATCTCCATGAGCACTTTTGCCGCTAGCTCTGAATTCATTTGTGACGACGGACGCACACTTGAAGAAGATAACATGGAAACATCACCCTGTTCTGGTTCCTCTGAAATAGAAACTGAGAGAGTAGAGTGACCTTGCGGAGAAAGAGCCGGAATCGCTCTTTGTCCAGAAACAACATATCGTGACACACGTTTCCAATGTTTCTCATCCCAATGTTCACATATAGGACAGGGATTAATGCGAGAACACTGACTACAATTAATACAATGATCATGAAAGTCAGAGGAAGATTTCTTCCTATTACAATTTGAACAATGTCCTTTCATTGTGAAAGAACAACAATAAGTCCTAGTTACTCGCAAAAACCCCTGACACAAAGATACATAATAACATGATCCATTAATAAATGAAAAAACAATTGCAAAACAAAATAATTTTGAAAAAATATTTTTTCAGCGAAGCCCAAGTTGCTGAAAAGTAATGTTGAGCCCCGATGGATCCGATGGCAAAGTGTGGTCAAAAATTTTAAATTTATATTAAATAATTAATGAGACACTTTCGGATAATATAAATGTATCTTATAGTGAGATAAACTACAGCAAAGGCAAACAGCCCCCCTCAAAAAAGGCTGTTGCCAATGAAAACAAACAGTGTAAAAACACCAGAAAACATGACTCCAGGCACTGAAAAAACTGGCCCGGAATCAGTCATCAATTACACTCTATCTGATGCAAAACAGAGACTCCCAGGGGAGAATCTGTAGAACATCAGATGGAAGATGCAGAATACAAACGTTATACACCCATGGGTGAAAACGTAACTATGGGGAAAATAACAGAAAACATTCTGTAACCAAGCAACTCTCCCAGGAAATTTTAGAAATGAAATTTCTCAAAAATATGCCAAAAGCATGGGAGAATTGCAAGGGGGGACTTTAGAAGGCTGGGGAAGAGGAAACACTGAATAAGCAGTGCAACAATTAGCAAGAATGACAACAACAGGCCCATGCCTCGAAAATAGGCAACTTAACATAATTTCATCAAAAAATTTTAAGTACAGCCCTGATTATTTTTTGTCACTTCTTTTTCCTCTCCTCCTTCTATCCTCCTTAGAATCACATTTTCTCCAAGAATTACGTGTCTGGCATCCTTTAAACTGAGATTTACAAGCACAAAGATCAGTGAGATGTTGACTGATGAAGGGCCAAACAGAGAATGATAATTGGCGCCAATTTCGGGACGTCTGCGTCACTGCGCATGCGCAGTAGAGGCGTAGTATGGAGGTCCTTTAGGACATGATTTCTTTTTGTTTTGGATGCAAATTTTGGGGATTGGGGGGCAAAATTTGTGTTTGGCCCTGGTTTTGTTAGAGTTAGCACCAGCTAAGTCTGGGTCATTGGTACAGTATAAAAATATGAGTATATTTGGGCCCATTTAACCAAATATTCGCCCTGTAAATTGAACAGACATTTTGAACAATAATTTCTGGAGTTAAAGCTTGATTCATTTTTCATCAAATCTGGACATGGCTGCTTCAGAGCAGTCATGACTAGATATGATGAAAAATATTTTGAAAATACTCAGTGGGTTAAGTTACATTTTCAGCAGTGAGGTCCATTTAGCAAAGGTTCCATATCTCATGTTTTGTCAAATTTGTCTAACTTGATATTCGAAGATTACTACAAGCTTACCTTTCAGTGAATGTCTTTATGAATAAATATATCGTATTATCAAAAATAGAATGTATGTTGTGTAGAGAAGAGGGAGAATAGATGTGCATGTGTTCGGAAAAATGGAGATGGGGTTATTGAAATGTGTTCAGGTAGAAAGAAAATGGGTGGTCAGTGACAATACAGTACGTGGAGAGTGGATTGTAACTAAATCACCCGCTGAGTGGAGTTATCACCCAAACCATAACTTTCAAATTTTATACATTTGGACAAAAAAACACAAGCAATGTTTCAGCCAATGGACCTCCGGGTTTAACCCGGAGGTCCATTGGTTGAAACTTTGTCTGTGCTTGTTACGCTTTGCAACAAATTTGCAATTATTGCATGGATGGAAACTCCACTCCGCAGGTGATTTAGTGACAATACACTCTCCACATACTGTATATATGCCAAATAAATATCTAGCTTCTAGAACATATAAAATACCTTTCACAAACTCATCAAAAACTTTCTGTACATCAATAAAAACATCATCAACTTGGCTATCTCCTGTTGCTGATATCTGAATATAAAATGAAGGAAATATTACCAAAAATATTCTATATTTTTTTCTAAATGCAGGCTGCTAACAATTCAGAGTATGATGGATAAAGACATGTTAGTGGGGAATATGAAATTTACTGATTTGAACTGGACAGTTTTGCTTTACAAGATGGCATTGTAAATTAAGCACCCAAAACATGTTTTTCAAAACATGTGGTATTACTCAAGACCCGTTTTAATTAACACCAAAACATAAGTGCTACCAGCATCTGAAACCAGAGAATCCAGTGAGTCTAAAAGTTTTATATGAATTAGAATGTCTACAGGGAATGGAAAGTGGGTGAAAGGGAGTAAGAGAGTAAGAAAGAGTTTTTGTTAATAGGAATATTCTCTTAGGTTTAAAAAAGTCGAAAATTGGTTTCTCAGGCCTTTCCACATGGTCCTTTTGACTGCCACATTCTCACTTTTTATAACCAATGCAAACTTAAACAAGAGCACCGCCATGCGTGGCTAAATAGCTAAATACGCCCATTAGCCATTTTGAATTGTACCAACTTTGGTTGAGATCAAACGATCCAACTGGAATTAACAGATGGTCGAATTCTAAGTTGAAAACAGTGCCCTAACCCTTTAAAATATTTGGACGGACCCATATTCGACCTTGGCCTGTATTACTAGCTAGATAATACACATACTAACTTTGATGGGATCAAATAATCAAAAACTGGAGTTACTGGTCAGGAACCAAAAATGTTAACAGATGGATGAATGGGCAGACAGATGGATGGACAGACTGATTTCATAAAACGACCATTTTTCAAATAGCATATAACATATAAAAATAAAATGGTTTATATCTGATATTTTACACAACTTAATAAAATTGATAAATTTGTCCCAAGAGTGCATCAAAGCTTTGCAATGCTTAACCCTCTGCACTCTGATGTCAAAATGGCAAAGTTTTCAGCAGCAAATATTTCCCATAATGCAGTCTGATATTTAACCAAATATACCTTGTTTGACAGAGCTCAGTGAGCTCCGTCAAACAAGATATAATTGATTAAATTCATAGTTAAACAAGAGAAAAACAGAGTGACGGGAGAAAATTCTGTTGCACTACCAGAGTGCTAGGGGTTAAGCACTGCAAAGCCTTCTTGCACTCAAGGAATGAAATGCACCACCACCCATGCTATTCTGTAGATTATGAGGTCTAAAACAAAAAACAAACCAAGAACATGAACATTTGATGGCAAAGAAATAATAACAAAAAATGAAAAGTAAAATAAAAAAAAATGCCTGCCCACATGCAATTTTACAAAAACACAAGATCTGTTTTATGGGACCTTATGTTCCCTTTCCAATAGTGTGGCACAAAAAAAAAATGTAAATTTAAATGCTGAAACACCAGTCATGACCTGAGATATTCTGAATCAATATCATTCAGATGATATTCAGATGTATGTTGCTGTTGTGTTATTGCCAAAGTATTTGGCCAAACACATTTACATCCAGGTGCAAGGTGGAATTTTGACTGTCTGAAAATTTCATTCCCATAAATTTTGTTGCATATGAATAAATGACCATTTTGTGAAATTTTAAGCCCAGTGTAACACGAGACTAAAAGAGAAAAAAGAAAATGATTACCATTTGTCAACCTTTCAGGTAACTTTATTTTTGTCCATTATTTTTTGATGACACTTCTGAATCCTTCGAAATTGGCACATACCTAAAGTTGTCCGACAGAACCTAGCTTATGCCCCCTCACTGGAACAGAACTCAAGAAAACCATGATGAGTGGAAATGAGATCTCACAAGTGACATCAAAAGGCATTAGTTTTCTTGAACAGTACATGTAAATGTTAAAATCTTGCGTTTTATTTTATGAATCCAGCCCATGCTCACAACAATTCATATGTACAGTGGAACCCTGTTAACCCTTTACCTAACATGAAAAGCCGACGACACTTGCCAAAAAAATTCTTGAATAACTATTATTTTCACATTTTGTCTCAAAAACATAGGTTATAACCCCTCATTGGCACGATCTCGTTCCAATGAGGGGTCATAACCTATGTTTTAGAGATAAAAAATGAAAAAATAATGAAAATTAATTGGCGATTTTTTAGAATAGCACTGGCCGGTTTTGGCCGTTACATTAGGTAAAGGGTTAATTGAATAGCCACTTCGCCAATGAAAATTATTCAGTTAACAGGAGTATTCAATTGACAGGGATTGTATCACTTTCCTGTATTCTAGAGATAAACGTAGCATTCACTCTATTATATCTTGTTTCACAGAGCTCACAAGATATAATAGATTAAATGCCTGTATTGGATGTAGTGAGGCTAAATAGGTCTATAAACAAAGGAAAACTGGGGAGAGTCAGGATAATTTCTCGACAAGTTACAAGATTTTTTTTCAATTAACAGGAGTTTACTCTATAACCTATATTCAATTAACTGGTCAACTTTGTACTGGAGGTATGGTAAATGTTTTTGTGTCGGGAAATTATATTCAATTAACAGGGTTATTCAGTTAAGAGATATTCAATTAAGTGGGCTCCAATGTATATTTTTGTCATGCACTTGTCTGCTGGATGGCAGGTTGAAAATTTTCCCACCCCCAGCAAAATCCACTGAAGAAGATGTTGTTTTAATGAGGGATAACGAGCTGTGTTTTGGAAAGAGAATGCCGCAAAACTTATTGTTATTATTTTTGGTTGAACTGGGTGGATTTGGCCAGTTGCTAGCTAAAACGATAGCTATACAACTAATTCACTAGAAAAAACCTCACCCTTTGAACTTTGTTCTGTTTCTGATAGTGATCAATTACAGGTTGTGTGATATCATGGAACGTTTTTAATCGCTTTTTGATAGTTTCTTCGTTGTCATCAACTCTTCCACTTGTCTTTCCTCGATTAATTAGTCGAGCTGTCATCACATCATCAGGTACATCAAAGTACAATACAAACTGTGCCGGTGCAACCTAAATTATAAATAAATTATCATTCATACATTAACAGATACTCATTATGCAACACCTGGGTTTTTATAATTTTTTTCACGTGGAATTCCATTATTTTTAGTATTAGATCTGAGTAAATTTCAGTAGTTTTCATAATCTAAATGGAGTGAAAGTCCATGATCATGTCCAGATGTGATAGTTTGAAAATATATTTTTATAATTTTACACAAAAAACTCTTTAATCCTTCATTTAATGAAATGGCCATATATGCCTGCGTAATATACAAACTGAGCTGTTGAGAAAAATTATTTGAAAAAAAAATTTCAACAAAACCATGTCACGTGACCCTCACTGGAACAAGCTCAACAAGCTTGTTCCAATGAGGGGTCACATGATATGGTTTTGTTAATTTTTCTTTCAAAATTAAACAAGAGCACCGCCTAGCGGGGCAACATATGCCCCTCAAAATTGGAACATGCACAAGTTTCTCTGGGGTAAAGTTTTGAAATTTTTGTTGACTCGACCATGTCTGCCCCCCCCCCCCCCTCCAATCATTGCCCATTCCCCTGCCCTGTCTGGGGTAAATGGTTTCAAATTGTATGCTTGTGTGCACACATTTTATATTGTTTTTGTGAAATTTTAGTATGCAGAATGGATATGCAAACAATTTTTAGGTGTAGAAGATTCTCCTCACCGTTTATAATGGTAGCATCCATTCATTGATAGGTTAACTTCATTGATTACGATTGACGATAGGCGGCGCCAAGGAAAAGGACATTTTGAGGATCATAACAGCTATAAATGGCAAGGATTCTCGTCGTTTAAAAATAAAATGGAGTTATCTGCTCCTGTCACATGCACAACGACAATTGATGATCAACATGGGTGCAAACTTTGAACAATAAAGCAAGTAAAATGTTGAAGGAGTAGGCGATACAATAGAGTAATGTTTGAAGTACTAAAAGGGGACATAACTCTGGAAATACAAAATAGAGTTACCTGCTCTTGTCACATGCACAACAGCAATTAGTGATCAACATGTGTGCAAAGTTTGAACAATATAGCATGTAAAATGTTGAAGTAGAAGGTGACACAATACTGTAATGTTTAAAGTACTAAATGGGGCATAACGCTGGAAATACAAACTGGACTTACCTGCTCTTGTCACATGCACAATGGCAAATGGTGATCACCATGTGTGCAAAGTTTGAACAATACAGCATATAAAATGTTGAAGGAGTATGCGACACAATACTGTGATGTTTCAAGTACTAAAAGAGGGCATAATTCTGGAAATACAAAATGGAGTTACCTGCTCTTGTCAAAAACACAATGGTGTCTACTGATCAATATGTTTGTAAAGTTTGAACAATATAGCATGTAAACCTTTGGAGGAGTAGGCGACACAAAAATTGTTTACGGACAGACAGATGGATGGATGGACCAATGGTCAGACGGACGGATGGACGGACAGACAGATGGACGGATGGATGGATGGACGGACGGACGGACGGACGGATGGACGGACGGACGGACGGACGGACGGACGGACGGACGGACGGACGGACGGACGGACGGACGGATGGACACAGACAGACAGACAATGCCATAACATAATATGTCCATCAAAAATTGACGGGCGTATATAAAGTATTATTTAAATTAATATTTTTTTTTATATCTTTTGCTCTGGTTAGAGTTAAGCCCAGAGACATAAACCATTAACTTTCTACCTAACAGAACTAGAGGAGCAAGACTGCAAATAAATTTTTAGATTTTTATTTTTTTGTCTAAAAATATAGCTTATGACTCTTAATGGGATAATCACAACTAACCTGTTCCAATGAGGGAGGCAAAATCTTAAAATATTACACCACAGTCTGCAGTTATCTCTACTTTGTTTACTGGGGATTAATAACACTTTTAATAGTTATGATCACCACATGTCCAACAGTTTTATGAGTGGTGGAAGCCAGAGCACCCAAAGAAAACTACAGAGTGGTGGCAAACAACTATCAGACTCTCCTAATTTACTAACCCAGCACAAGCAGAGTTAGCAGCTATTGAAGGCAAGTGTACCATCAGTGTGCACTGTGCCTAAGTATGCAGTGCCACCATGCCCCAATACAGGCAATCTGGATTGTGTTTTACCCAAGGATACAGTGCAGATATCGTAGGTCAGGATCAAACCATCAACCTTTTGATTTAAAGTCCAAGGCTCTAACCAATGAGGCACTACACTCCAGTGATCTTGGCTAGATACTGAGACAATCAAAATTTGACTAGGAGCAAGTGATGAGGTAATTTCACTATTGTCTGCAAGGCACACAATTTAATGTTGGGGCACCTGTTCTGAGGGTAAAAAGATTGACAGAGACAGGAATAGACCACTTAGGTTGAATACTTCTCTTTGTAAATTTGACAAGATTAGGATTTTCATTCTCACAAAACAAAACATCCATGATTTTCTAGACAGAGCAGGACAGAGGAGAAATTATTTTGTTTATAATTCCACAAATTTTCACAATTTTCATTCTGTTTTCCACTGCCTTTCATCTTAGTCGGTCTTAGATCTGAGCTCCTTAGGAAAATTTGCTTCATTTTCTGATTGATATGTATTCAAGAATAATTTTTACGGGGAATCTCATGGTGCCAAATGATTTTTAAAAAAGGCAAAAATTCACGTTTAGGGACCTGCCTGAACTCTAATTTTGGGGTTCTGAGCCTCTGATGCTTGTAGGATCTACATGTAAGGTATTCCTCTCTTTAATTACAGATCATCATCAAAATAGTACTGTTGAACCCTTTACCTAACACGAAAAGCAGACGACACATGCAAAAAACATTCTTGAATAACTAATTTTTTTTATTTTTTGTCTCAAAAACATAGGTTATGACCCCTCATTGGAATAAGTTCAATGAGCTCATTCCAAAGAGGGGTCATAACCTATGTTTTTGAGACAAAAAATTAAAAAAAATAATGAAAATTAATTGGCGATTTTTGTTTTGGCCGTTACGTTGGTAAAGGGTTAAGAACATTATGTACTCTTGCAAACAAGGTTTTACAGATTTGGTGGGGTCCCAGGACCCCCAAAATGGGGCAAGGCCTATAAAGTTGGGCACTTTTGAAATTTCTAATTTTTCTCAAGCTCTTTCTCCACCTTATAATCAAATAGCTGTCATCACTGAGATTTGAAAAATTGTCAGAAACAAATATTTCTAAAAAAATGGTCTTAAAGGGACACTCAACAATCAGATAACAGTTGAAGGCCAGTGGTATAGCATGTTATTCTCGACCATTTCCTATGGGGCTAGGTTCTATTTAGTAACTGTCAAATGAGATATTTTAGATTAAATATTTATGTTCCAATAAGGCTAAAATCCCCCTCGTCTGATTGGATGAGAGCTCACTTAGTATATTCTATGTTTATGGCTCAAGTGGCAAATGTTAACGTCTGACGTCACAATGCAAAATATTTGCAATGACGCCGTCCGTTGCATGACTGCTTCATCAATGGAGTGACTAGCAAGCCACTTCATTTTACTGAATGTTTCACGTGTGCAGCAGATGGTGTTCCAAATGAAGTGTTGTTTAAATTGCAAACCGATTTACGATTTGAACTAAGATGGAATGAGTTTATCTGGTTTATTGATTATTTATCTGGTGCCGTAGTGGATACACAGGAAGTTTATTTACTAAACATGTGATCGTTAAAAGTTGCCTTGAATAAGGCAACTTTTAACAATCACAAGTTTAGTAAATAAGCTTTTCGTGTTTCACGATTTAGGTTTTGGGCTATCGGTAGTGTCTTATTGGAACATATTCGTTACTGTGACGAATGACAGTAACATGGTCTGATGTTTGCGAATCGGAGCTTACGTTCAACCTCGACGCTTCGCATCTCGGTTGAACATAAACTCCGAGCCGCAAACCTCAGACTATGTTACCGTCAATTCATCACAATAACTTATAATGTTGGAAGTGCTGAGAACAAAGAGATCAGTACAGCTGGGGAATGTTGTATTTTCAAAATTTTTCAACAGATCACAATATTTTGCAATTAGCATTAATTTACTATACAACCTATATGCAACTAACAGATGTGGTAAATGGTTTAGTGTTTGATGATTTCAGGCAAATAAAAGGGTTAATCTGTTAACCCTTTACGTAATAAATCACCTGAAGCTGCCCACAAAATATATAAATTCTGCAGTAAAGACAAATTATTTTTCAAAAAGTTTCAACAAAAATTTAGAAACATTTGATAGCTCCCATCCAGACATCACACCAAAGCTACATATGAAAATTGAAAAAGATCAGGTGAGAGATGTGGTCTGTGGGATGTGCTAACGGAATTGTTAACAATTTATATGCAAAATCCAAGATGGTCACCGGCAGTCATCTTTTTCAACAAAATTCGGAAAAAATTGATAGCTCCCATAAACATTACGCCAAAGCCATGTACGATATTTGAAACTGATCAGGAGAGAGCAATATGGCCTGTAGGGTGTGCTAAATGAATTGTGGATGGACAGAGGTACGGATGTATGGATTGAATTCAGATTGTAACCCATCCCAATAGCTCATACTTGGGGTTGTCAAGTTGAGCTAAAAAACACTTTGTAAAGGCCTAAGGTATACATAGAGGATATCTAGTGTTTCTGAGTGGATACCGAAAATTATCTCATGTGTCTCGGTCACAAGTGAGATAATTTTTGGTATCCACTCAAAAACACTAGATTTTCTTTTTATTATACGCTTTTGATAAGAATCTGATAATTACACTCATTTCAACCATGAATTGATACATGAAAAGTAAACAGCACACTGAGTCATTGAAACGCGGAAGTGATTTGATTGATACTTGGAACAGATAGTGTCTTGCAATCTGATTCAGCTGGCAGGTTTCTAGTCCAAACATGGCCTGAAAGTCAGCAATATAAGTTTTTGGTTAGGTTCGTCCTTTGAAAGGACGTTCCAAACCAAAAACTTATATTACAGACTTTCAGGCCGTGTTTGGACTAGCAGGTTTCATGCATCAATTCAAGGTGAGTATGTGTTGAATTATTGCGGAAATGATCGGTATCCATTCAAAAACACTAGATCTACTTTTCATTATAAGTGTTAAGAACAAATTGATCATTTCCAGTGATAATTTGACTCGTATTCACCGTGAAGTGATGCTTTGAAAGCCGCCATTTTGATTGATACTGTGAAAGTGAAAATTTCTTCATCTTCACAGTGGGGGATACAATTTCTATCTTTCCGCAATTTCTTTGATAATCTATTGTTTAGCTAAAAATAAAAATAAATATAAACTTTTGTTGAATTTGAATACATTATCCACATAAGAAACTTACATCCTTCTCAAATCTTATTCCCTGCTCTAACTCTCTTGGGTAGCCATCAATGAGAAAACCTTTACTTGTTGATGCTTTAGATATCATGGCTTCTTTCAACAACTGGAGGACTGTTTCCTGAAACATAAATGTAATTTTTTCAATTTTTTTTAATCTCATGCCATTCCCCAATTCTTTTATTGGTGTTTAAGGTCACTTTCAGCATCTATGGCTATATCGAGATTGTGTCACAAGAATGATACTGGGTTTAGCCAATTGTTTATTCTTATGCTGTCCATTTTATAGGACTCACACCTTAGAAGCTGGTTACCAGATCCTATTAGACCACTAAAACGGAACTCGTTTACTGCAGCAAAAAGAGCACTGCTCCACTTCCTAGAGTTACCAAGGGGAGGCTTTACTGAACAAATCTCTCCAGGAATGGACACCTGACGGTCCATTAAATTTAAAAAAAATAAAAAGCTACAGAAAATATCATATGCAAAAGATTATTCCAAAATACAGCCACAAACTGCCCCTTTTATAATGCTTTGAAAACATTGTCCCAAGTGTATTTTTCTTTGAAAATTTTACTGGCACGATGCGTTTATCTTGACAGTGTTTTTACAGCATTGTTGGCTGCCTGAACAGGCAGCCAACAATAATGTAGAAATACTGTTAAGTCCCATGCAGATGTAGTTATTTATGTAAAATTAATCTGAAGACTTGTAGGTTAATCAGCCATATATGTTCAGTATTATTAAAAAAATCTAAATTCCAGTATTTTTTCATTCTTGCTTCCAAAACATAGCTTATAACCCCACAATATTCTAACAAGGGACAATAAGCTATGTTTTGGAATTAAAAAGATAAAAAAGAGAGATTGCACCAGCTATACTGGCATAACCCCACAGGCCCCTAGTCAAGAGATGGGTCTGTGTCAGGGCATACAATATTTCTCAATGAATAAAGGTGGATAACTCCTCATGGAATGTGTGGACAACATAACTTGATATGTGTCTTAACGGGCGTGTCATGCTGGACATCCATGTAAGATTTCATTAAGATTGGACTAGTATCAACTGAGTTATGGACTTGTATGGACAAAAAATGTCTATTTGTCAATGGAAAAAGGGGCATAATTCATGAGTGGAAAGTGCATTTAGGTTAGAATAGTGCTTTTTTCCATTGACGACAGTACTAATCTTTCCTCCTCTCCCCATCTCATCAAGCTGATTTGGGCAAAAACAACCATCTATCCATTTAGTTTATCATCTCATGAAAAAAATATACTGAAAAAAAAATATAGGTCGCCATGTGAATTTTGCCTTTAAATTTGGAGCTTCCTGTACTCCCGTCCAGTCTCGCAATGAATGAAATAGACATATTTTTACCCAGCCCCACCCAATTTTAATCTTCTCTCACACATTTCAGAAGACAATAGTCACCAATATTTTATATCTTTTCCAAAACATGCACTTTAAAATTTTATTTACACTTGCAAGCTCAGTTCATTTTCCACCAATCAGATAATTCCAGGAACTTTTATCTTCCATTAAAGGTTGGGGTGCAAACCACTAGAGGCACTGTTTGCACGAAAACACTGTATTGTAACCAGAAGGCACTACTTGATAAGTGTTTGATTGGGCATATCATGCTGGATATTCATGTAAGATTTCATTAACTGGTAGAGTGCTGAATTATTTTTGGTCATCAAAATGTTTTCACATATGTTTGCCTTATTACAATTTATGGGAGAGTGCCAATAGGCACTCTCCCATAAACTGTAACAAGGCAAATCCTAACAGACTAAATAATTTCACTTCAAAGGTGGTATGAACAACATCCACAAAATATGAAGCCTTTAAGTGCTGGTACTGACACTTCAGAGTAAAGCCCAAATATGGGCTTCCAGCACTCTACCAGTTAAGACCTGACAATTATCAACTGAGTTATGGACTCGTACCAACAGAAAATGTCTATTTGTCAATGAAAAAAGGGTCATAACTCACAAGGGGAATGTGCATATAGCATAACTGTATCTGAAAGGGCATGTCATACTGAACAACCAAGTAAGATTTCATTACGATCTGATGATGATTAACTGAGTTATGGACTCGTACAGACTTATAAGCATTTATTACATGCCTGTTCTATGAAATCTCCATCTACAGCAGCACAAAACCATGCGGAAAATGAAAATCTGTTCCGCACATATGTGCAGAATGGATATCGTTGATGGACTAATTTTAAATAGAAGCGAAATTTCACTGAAATTTTCTACAAATCGTGCAACGCAATACAATTTGAATCGCTAGTGATAGCTAAACATCGTTCCCTGAGTTCCAATGTGTTCTATGTGCCAGTAGGGGGATACAGAACACACTGGATCTCAGGGGACGAAATAGTAACACAGGTTCCTCTCGCAAATTTGGTTGGCGATAAAATGTATTCTTTGTGTTGATGATTGTCAAATGAATTGCTGAGTGTCCTCCTAGTAATTTTTCTATAGATGTGAAGGCATGTAATAAACACAGAACGACACAGGTCTGTGAATGGGTTAATAGATAATCACTTGTGCCATTGCGGAAAATGAAAATCCGTTCCGTACAAATGTGCGGAACAGAAATCGTTGACGTTTTATTTTTAAATAGAAGCGAAATGTCACTGAAATTTTCTACAAATCGTGCAACGCAATTACAATTTGAATCACTAGCAATATCTGAAAATCATCCCCTGAGTTCCAATGTGTTCTATGTGCCAGTAGGTGTATAGAACACACTGGAACTCAGGGGACGAAATAGTATCACGTGTTCCCCTCGCAAATTTGGTTGGCGATAAAATGTGTTCTGTTTGTTGATAGTTGTCAAATGAATTGCTGAGTGTCCTTCTAATAATTGTTTTTTATAGATGTGAGAGCGTGTAATAAGCACAGAGCGACACACGCATGTGAATGGATTAACGATATGGTACTTGTGACATCGGGGAAGGATAAAACTTGAGGCTTGCAGCCTCTCATTCTATCCTTCCACGCTGGCACTCGTGCGATATCGATTAACCCATTCACATGCATGTCGTTCTGTGTATGTATGGATGGATGGATGTACAGATGGACATATGTTTGAAGAGATGGAAGGACACAATATACATTTTGTGAAAAAAGGTGGGGAGCACAAAATTATGTTTCGGAAGCAAAAAAATGAATGTTTAGTTATTTATCGCATTTTGCAACTAGAGGGGGTATCAGTACCCCGTGGCTCACCAACAGGTGGCCAATGTAAACGGGTGGCTGGAGTAAAAAAAAAAGTTCAAAACCTGCACACAAAAGTCCAAAATTAAAGAAAATAAGCAGCTAAAGGGTTTAATAATATAATAATAACCCCTAAGAAGCATGGAGATATGCTGCAAGGTAAATCTCCACTTGGGAGAAAGGAAAAAAACCCCATCAAAACCTGCACGCAAACATCAAAATAAGTCTAAAATTTGATTCAAAGGGTTAAAATTAAGACAAAATACCCTGGAAAAGAATTAAATGTTATAGTGAACCACCATAGCAATATGCAGAAACTCTACACTTGGAAGAAAGGAAAAAAAAACCCATAAAAACCTGCACACGTCAAAATAAGTCTAAAAATCTATTCAAAGGGTTAACATTTTTTTAAAAATGCACTGGAAAGATATCAATGTTATAATAACCACCACTGCAATATGCAGTGAGGTCAACCTCACTTGAAATTGTTTTTTTTATCACAACCTGTACATAAAAGTAAGAAACTGTAAGCCTAAGTCCAAAAGCTGTACATAAAAGTCCAAAATTGAAGTAATTCAGCAAGAAAAGGGTTAAATAATACAAACATAGCCCTAAGATGCATGTTTACAAACAATAGAAAGCATGGACATATGCTGCAAGGTAAATCTCCACTTGGAAGAAAGGAAAAAAAAACATCAAAACCTGCACGCAAACATCAAAATAAGTCTAAAATTTGATTCAAAGGGTTAAAATTAAGACAAAATACCCTGGAAAAGAGTTAAATGTTCTAGTGAACCACCATAGCAATATGCAGAAACTCTACACTTGGAAGAAAGGAAAAAAAAAAAACCAATGAAAACCTGCACACAAACGTCAAAATAAGTCTAAAAATCTATTCAAGGGGTTAAAATTTTTTTAAAAATACCCTGGAAAGATATCAATGTTATAATAACCACCACTGCAATATGCAGTGAGGTCAACCTCACTTGAAATTGTTTTTTTTTATCACAACCTGTACATAAAAGTAAGAAGCTGTAAGCCTAAGTCCGAAAGCTGTACATAAAAGTCCAAAATTGAAGTAATTCAGCAGGAAAAGGGTTAAATAATACAAACATAGCCCTAAGATGCATGTTTACATACAATAGAAAGCATGGACATATGCTGCAAGGTAAATCTCCACTTGAAAGAAAGGAAAAAAAAAACATCAAAACCTGCACGCAAACATCAAAATAAGTCTAAAATTTGATTCAAAGGGTTAAAATTACGACAAAATACCCTGGAAAAGAGTTAAATGTTATAGTGAACCACTATAGCAATATGCTGAAACTAAAAAAAAATTTGAAAAGCCAAAAAATCAAAACCTGTACACAAAAGTTCAAAATATTTGAGAGCGGACGCCGACGCCGACATCAGGGCTATGCCATAGGCTCACACAACTAACGTTGGTGAGCCAAAAACTGGTTTGTGACCTCTCATTCACACCTCATTAAATGGGCTCATTTCAATGAGGTGCCATAAGCTATGTTCTGGAATAAAAAAAAATTAAATAATCATTTTTTTTATCAAAACATAATGCAAATGACATCTGTTGTTTACCTGAGGTAAAGGGTTCAGGTTTGGAAAGTTTCATCTAGAATACAAAAACCAATTAAAACAAGTTATTAATTGAAAATAGAATATGTTTTCATTTTTTGGAATTAAGTTTGAATTTTTTTTCCACAATCCAGTATAAGCATTTCCATTTGTTCCTTAAATCCAGCACCATATGTAAAATGTAACCAACCAACCCTGTGTATTTTGCATTAATGTATATTTTCATGTAGTGTGTGAAATGGCAATTACCAATTTTTTTGTAACCAGAAAGTGTGACTAACCCTGTGCATTGCACAGGGATGCACAGGGTTAGTAACACTTTCTTGTTATAAAAATATTTATTATTAACTGAGTAACTAACCCTGTGCACTGTACAGCTTTAGAGTAAATTTCATCTGAATCAACTCTCTACCGAAAGTAATGTCCAAAACCAGCCAATACTATATTCTCAAAAGCATTCAAACTCACTTTAACACCCCTCATTGTTTTTTTTAGTGAATTCCAAAAATGAAAACATATTCTATTTTCAATTAATAGCTTGTTTTAATTCATTTAAACATTAGAAAAAAACATAAAAATGCAATTAAATGATAATAAAATTGACATGACGTTTTCTATGAATAGCACTGGCCAGTTTTGACATTCAGATCAGGTATTGCTTTTACCTAACACAAAAAGCAGAGGGCACTTGCAAACAAATTCTTGAATAACTAATTTAATCCATTTTTTTGCCTCAGACATAGCTTATGACCCCTCAATTGGATGTTTTTTTTGTTTTAACCCTTTACCTGACGCAGACGATTTCAAAATTTATTATTTTAAATATCATTTTTTTAAATTTTTCAAAAATTTCAACAAAACCATATCATGTGACCCCTCATTCCAACGGGGGGTCACATGATATGGTTTTGTTGAAATTTTTTGAAAAACAATATTTTTTCAACTGCTGAATTTGCATATTGCGGGCGATTCGTTGGGTAAAGGGTTAAAGACAAAAACTGAAAAAACAATGAGAGCTGAAAGGTGATTTTTATGAATAGTGGTGGCCAGTTTTTGGCGTTACATCGGTTAAAGGGTTGAAATATACTTACAAGTGGTACTAAATCTCCTTTTTCCATTATAGCATTCAAACTTTTCCCTCTTTCTGAACCAGATGCAACCTCATCCCTCAATAAATCTCCACTGGATAAATGAGTAAAGCCATATTTCTCAACTACTTTAGCACACTGTGTGCCTTTACCACTACCAGGCCCACCTACATAAAAAAAGATAAAATGTTTTGAAAGACCTGAAGAGACAAAAATACTTTGAAAAAAAAGTAAGTTGACAATTTAATGAATACACAATTTTTATTATGCTAGAAGTACCCCTACACAGTAAACAATTACTGCTTCACTTCCTGGGGTTCCCGCAGGGGCTATAAATCTTGATCAAGTTAACAATCACATTTCTGGTACATACAAACTGCTTTGTCATTTTCTATATTTGTCATAATTTGCTTTCTCGGAAGTACAAACGTGATATAGTGTATGCATCTATGGAATTTGATTTTGGACTGCCATTGACAATACATGTGCTGTGGGTGTTTATTGGAAGCATAACTGTGTTTTATTTAAAATAATACAAAGCTGTTGATTTAATAATGCCCAATAATTGCTAGAATAATGCACAGTTGGTGAAGACAAGTGCACCATCAACGTGCAGTACATCTCAGCACACAGTACCACCTTGCTCCCATGTGAGCAAATGGGATTATGTGCCTTGTCCAAGGACACAATGAATATACCCTTGGCAGGAATGAACTGTGGACCTTTTGGTTTGGCATCTAATTCCGAAACCACTGAGCCACCGTGCTCCCAGCCCAACTTTTACTCCCATAAATGATCACTTGTGTGTCAATACTAATTTCAACACAAAGAATATCAAATCAGATAGTCCAAGAGGTTGGTCAACATGAACAAAAAGTTATTGAATCATTCAATATATGTAGTTAGGTAAGTACTCACCCACCACAAAGATCACTTTCACATTCTTTAATGCAGCATCAGTCTGAACTGTAAAATCAGAAAAAAACATTTTTATAACATAATCACCATCAAATAGCTAATTACAAAAAAAAATAATTCACAATCAAGTAGAATTCAATTAATCGTCTCTTATTTTTCATTAAGTGTTTACCTAATACAAATAGCAGACGACATTTGATGAAAACATTTCCTGATCAGCTGATCTTTGTTATTGTTTTGAAATGTATGCATTTGGGGTCGAATTGAGCTGAATATTGTGCAATAAAATGTCTCATGTTGCCTGTGACCTTGACCTTGATGGATACAGACCTTATTATGATTGATGGCACACTGCCTAGTGACAATACATACTGTTATAAAGTTTTGTTAAAAAATATCCAGTGGTAAAGAAATTATGGCGTGGACAAACAAAATGTTGATGTTTTCCTGAATGTTACCTTTACCATGTCACCTGTGACCTTGACATTGATGGATACAGACCTTATTGTGATTGATGGCACACTGCCTATTGACAATACATACTGTTATAAAGTTTTGTTAAAAAATATCCAGTGGTAAAGAAATTATGGCTCAGACAAACAAAATGTTGATGCCGGACGACTCAGCTGACTTTGTCAGGCAGAGCTCAAAATTTCAACAAAAGTATTCCATTGTTGAGCTCATTCCAATGTGGGATCACATGATATGGTTTGTTGGAATTTTTTTAAAAATGTGAAAAAATAGGCCGATGAAATCGTCAGATGTGTACCCATATGTGCAACTAGTAGAAAGCTGTATGACAGAGGGCCACCATGGATGCCGACATTATGTACACCATACAAGGTATGGGTACATATAGAAATGGATTGGAGGAGTGTCTAATTTGATGGATAAAGGGTTAATATTTCCGGAGCAAATTATCAGATTTACATAAAAAAATATACAGCACAGCACATTAGTAACCTGAATAAATATATAAAGTAACATGACAATCGGACTGATGTTTTTTGAGTTATCTCATGCCAAAGGGATTGGAGGAATTTTCAATTTGAAGGATAAAGGGGGTTAATATCTACGGATCAAAATATCAGATTTACACCAAAAACTATACAGCTCAGCACATCAGTAACCTGAATACAATTATAAAGTAACTTGACAATCCAAGCAATATTTTTCAAGTCATCAAATGCCAAAGGGATTGGAGGAATTTTCAATTCGAAGGATAAAGGGTTAATATCTCAGGATCAAAATAACAGATTTACACCAAAAACTATACAGCTCGGTACATCAGTAACCTCAACACAAATATAAAGTAACTTGACAATCCAAGCAATATTTTTCAAGTTATCGAATACCAAAGGGATTGGAGGAATTTTCAATTTGAAGGATAAAGGGTTAATATCTCAGGATTAAATTATCCAATTTACACCAAAAACTATACAGCTCGGCACATCAGTAACCTGAACACAAATATAAAGTAACTTGACAATCCAAGCAATATTTTTCAAGTTATCGAATGCCAAAGGGATTGGAGAAATTTTCAATTTGAAGGATAAAGGGTTAATATCTCAGGATCAAAATAACAGATTTACACCAAAAACTATACAGCTTGGCACATCAGTAACCTGAACACAAATATAAAGTAACTTGACAATCCAAGCAATATTTTTCAAGTTATCGAATGCCAAAGGGATTGGAGGAATTTTCAATTTGAAGGATAAAGGGTTAATATCTTGGGATCAAATCATCAGATTTACACCAAAAACTATACAGCTCGGCAAATCAGTAACCTGAATACAAATATAAAGTAACTAGACAATCTAAGCAATATTTTTCTAGTTATCGAATGTCAAAGGGATTGGAGAAACTTTCAATTTGAAGGATAAAGGGTTAATATCTCAGAATCAAATTATCCGATTTACACCCAAAACTATACAGCTCGGCACATCAGTAACCTTAACACAAATATAAAGTAATTTGACAATCCAAGCAATATTTTTCAAGTTATCGAATGCCAAAGAAATGGATATGGATGCCGGATGGACAGACGGACGGACAGAGGGACAGATGGACGGATGGGTGGACAGACGGACGGACAAAGGATGGACGAACGATGGATGGTCACCCCGGATGCCGGCATTATGTGTACCATACATAGTATGGGTACACATAAAAATAATATTTAAAATCATGAATTTTGATATTGTCTGCATTGGGTAAAGGGTTGAACATATTGCATAAACTATGACGGAAAAATGAGTGATAAACATCAAATAATACCTGGGGGAAAGAGAGGGTCAAATACTTTTTTAACATCTTCAAACACTGCATCTACACCTGTCTCAGCACTTATCTACAAAATATATACAAATCATGTACAACATTATAACACTGCATCTACACCGGGTCTCAACACTTAGGGTATTAAAAAAAATTTCTTGTTTCTCAGGCACCTCGTTTGTCAATGAAAACCTGCCTCATCACTTCATTTTTTTTACCTGGTAATCTCTTTGATGATACTATTTTTATAGGATGAAAAATTTAACCAACTCTGTCTTGTTTGACAGAGCTCAGTGAGCTCTGTCAAACAAGATATAGTTGGTTAAATTTGCAACTGCATTATGGGAAATTTCCACTTCTGAAAACATTGTTTTTTTCCACATAATAGTGTAATTTGTAAAAATTTCTAATTAAAACAAGTCACTCAACCAAGTACTTCACAAGTTATTGATGACTGAATTTTGGGACGGATGGACGGACGGACGGACGGACGGACGGATGGACAGATGGACGGACGGACGGACGGATGGACGGACGGACGGACGGACATTCTAACAATTGGTAGTTATGTGGCTATTTTTATGGGACTACAATAAAATGCATGTACATTATATTAAAACAAGTAATTTTGGGGAAAATTTTTGGGGTGGTAGCAAGCCCTGGCCCTACCCTTTACGAACCCTAACCCTACCCCCACCCCCAATTCTACACCCCCACCCAAGACTAATGAAAATTCAATATATTCCTAGTCTATTTTAACTAAAATGCATGTCCACTGTATTAAAACAACTTTTTGGGTGAAAAATTTTTGGGGTGGTAGCAAACCCTAACCCTACCCTTTACTGACCCTAACCCCACCCCACTCCAACTGTAAATCCCACCCTAGAATAAAGACATTTGACTATGTGACTAGTCACATAAATTGCGGTAGTCACCTAACCCCCATTTCTACCAACAAATAGCCACCTAAACCCCATATGTCTGCCCAGACAGACGGATGGCCAGACGGACGGATGGATGGATGGACGGACGGACAGACGGATGGATGGATGGATAGATGGATGGACAGACGGACTAACAAACCTTGTACTGTGGGAAGACATCAATAAGATAGAGTTGCACATCAAATATGAAGTCATTCCATTGAGTATTCTGCAAGTTATTCATGAATTAATTTCAATGTGGACAAATTCTAAGTCCATAAAGGGCAATGACTCTGGCAATAAATCTTGAACAACACCTGCATTTCACTATGGGTATACAGCAATACGATACACTTGCATACCAAATATTAAGTCACTCAAGTATTTTACAAGTTAGTCATGATTGAATTTCAGGATGGATGGATGGATGGATGGATGGATGGATGGATGGACGGACGGATGGATGGATGGATGGACGGACGGACGGACGGACGGACGGACGGACGGACGGACGGATGGATGGACGGACGGACGGGCGGGCGGGTGGGCGGATGGATGGATGGATGGATGGATGGATGAACAAGGCAATTCCTATATACCCCCACTGGAGGTACAACTAGTCAGAGTGCTGCTGTGCATTTATAAACTGAAAGAAAAAGCCTCCCTCCCTCATCATAAAACTGAAGCAAGATTGCCTGAGAAACAAGACATTTTTTTCATAGGCCTTATCTACAAAATAAACATCATGTACATCATTTTTATGGACAGAGAAGTTATTGATAATTTATTTTTTACCCACTACCTATTGAGATGCATGCATCCTGAGTGAGATACTTGGGTGAGATTGGTCTATCTAACCCACCCACATGACCATCCTCATCTGAATAGTTAATGAACTCAGAACTATTTCATTGAACACAAACCTGGGCTTCAATTGACACAGCAACCCATTCCACCGCCATACCACTCAGAAAGGATTTTTCTCCCACCACACGCCACATGACATCACCAAAATCAATTTATATTTATTTATTTATTGGGGTTTAAAGACACATTCGACAGCCTGGGTCATCTTGTGTCGGACAATTTACAGGTGGAAGAAGCCAGAGTACCCAGAGAGAACCACTGAGCAATGGCCAGCAACTGTCAGACTCCCCAACGTACTACCTCCACGTAAGCAGGGTCAGCACAGGTTGAAAAGTGAACCATCTGCATGCAGTACACCTTAGTACATGGCGACACCATGCCCCTACAGGTGCAATCAGGGTGAAGTGACTTGCCCAAGGACACAACACAGTTATCAATCCCTGACAGGGATTGAACTATGGACCTTTTGGTTTGAAGTCCAATGCCTTTACCATTGAGCCACCATGCTCCCACCAAAATCAATAATTTCAAAAGTAATATCATTGGAAGATCAGTTATTTCAACTTGCTTCAGTATCTTAATACCCCAACACCCCTGTCATAAGCATACACTCGTTTTCAATGAAAATATGCTACTTTTTGATGCTCAGCAAGCCTTGTCTCTGGGTCAAATATCTCTCCCCTTTGGTGAGATTTCTCCATCCCACACCATCTGACAATAATAATATTCTTATTTCTCCATTACTGATAATATACAATTATGGACTTTCCTGAAGGCTGATACAAGGAATTATCAACCCAAGAAAAGTAATATCCCCTCACTGAAATGAGCTTGACAAGCTCATTCCAATGAGGGATCACATGGTTTTGTTGAAACTTTTCTAAACATTTGAAAAATAAATAATTAAAACAAAAAATTTTGATATCATGTGCGTTAAGTAAGGGTTTCTTTTTCTTTCTTATACCTTACATGTACCAGCATGGCTGTCATCAATGTTGTTATTACAAAGTCAGGGACTGGGCTTATTAATTGGTAGAGTGCTGAATTATTTTTAGTCATCAGAATTTGTACACTTATCTTTGCCTTGTTACAATTTATGGGAGAGTGCCATTAGGCATTCTCCCAAAAATTGTAACAAGGCAAATCTTAATGGACTACATAATTTCACTTCAAAGGCGATATGTTGAACATCCATCCAATATGAAGCTCTTCAAGTTGTGGTCACAAAACTTCAGAATAAAGCCCAAATATGGGCTTCCAGCACTCTACCAGTAAACAAAGAGGGGACTCTAAAACTGAAATCTGAAAAGTTGTTAGGTGGGCTTATTTTTGATTAAGGGCTTATATGAAAACCTGGGTCAGTATGATAATTTGTCCTACGGTGTGTAACCAGAAACTCTGAGTAATTTCTGAACTCATTATGTTTACAGACTGTATGGGAGGTGGGTGATGCAGAATGGTACTTAGTCTCATAGAACTAATTAATGTCATCAGTCTAAGTAATTGACAATTTCCTTTACTCTCTTGGCATGAACCAGCAGCGACATTTCTATGGAAAATAGCGCCTATGCATACACATATGAGTAGAATGGCATGCTGTTTCCATCTTAACCCTTTACCCAGCACCGATGATATCAAAATTTATTATTTTAAATATCATTTTTTAACATTTTTCAAAAAATTTCAACAAAACCATATCATGTGACCCCTCACTGGAACGAGCTCAATGAGCTCGTTCCAATGAGGGGTCATATGATATGGTTTTGTTGAAATATTTTGAAAAATCAAATTTTTTTCAGCTGCTCAATTTGCATATTACGCGAGCGGATGCGGGCGATTCGTTAAGTAAAGGGTTAAAAGGATTTTAACCAAAATAAATAGCTACAACTAACATGCGATCTCACTTCAGCGAGATTGCATGTTAGTTGTAGATATTTATATTGGCAGAAATTCCATTGAGATGTGAAAAGCATGACTGGCGTAGTAAAAACAGAGAAGGCAGAAAAGCGAAATAACCTCCTTAGTTTGTGCAGGGGGAATGATCATACTCAGACCTGAAAATAAGCGGTCTGACATTTGCAGAATGAGGTGCTCAGAGGGTGAATTTGATGATGCTATCCCATACAGTAGGCCAATTTATCCTCTGGGTACCTCTTTCTATTTATTCTTGAGGCCCTGATTCAGACTGAGGTTCACAGAGGGTAAATTTAGTGATGCTACCCTGCTATAGCAGGGTAGCATCACTAAATTCACTCTCTGGGGACCTCATTTTGTAGATGTTAGTCAGCTTATTTTCAGGCTTGGTCATACTGTCAGCTGGCACTGAGGCTGAACAGTGGTACTATGAGGTATGTGGTCAGGTTGTTCCGAGGTATGTGGTCAGGTTGTTCCAAGCACTGTATTTTTATGTAATAATTTATACAAGTGGTTTAACAATCCAGCAATCCAAGAGCTTCTCACTCATGATAATCAAAGCCAGATCATACATCTGAAGAAAATTCTTTTTTCATTATTTGAGGATGGCTAGTCTGACCTTTATAGAAACTGCTCAGTGGCACTATCCCACCCTTCAAGTGGCACCAAGGATATGTGCCATACCTGTCATACCTTAGCTATTCCACTGTGAAAGAGGATCCATTTAATTACTGGTTTTGAAACACCACATTATACAAATGTTAAGTACCTGATAGCCTCTTATATATACCTCCAATATCAGATATTCTGCCCTGTTGGAAAGTTATAAAGAAAGTACCTTTTTTACTTTATTCTGTTTTTCAAAATGATCTATAACAGGTTGTGTAATGTCATGGAATGTCTTCAATCTTTTCTTTATCGTCTCCTCATTATCATCTACTCTTCCACTGGTTACGCCTCTGTCCAGTAGTCTTTTTGTCATTGTTTCATCAGATACATCAAAATACAGAACAAAATCCGCTTTTGTTACCTAAAACACAAATGAAAACTAGAAATACCAATGACAATGATTTTTTTATTGGGGTTTAATGATACTGTTGACAGCCAGGGTCACCCTGTGTCAGACAGTTTTATAGGTGGAGAAAGCTGGAGTCCCTGGAGAGAACCCCGGACTGCGGTGAGCAGCTATCCGACTCCCCAACATACTAACTCCACACAGGGATAGCATTAGTTGAAGACAAGTGCACTTACCAGTACGGTGTGCAGTAGTAGACAGCGCCACCATGCCCACAAGTGGGCAATTGGGATTAACTGCCTGCCCAAGAACACAATATGGTTTCCCCGTGTGGTGATCAAACCCCAGACCTTTTGATTTGAGGTCCAATGAATCACTGAGCCACCGCGCTTCCTTGTAACTCTTTACCCAATATAACGGCCAAAACCAGCCAGCACTATTCACAAAAAACATCATTCAATTTTCATTATTCTTTCATTTTTTGTCTCAAAACATAACTTATGACACCATAATTGTAATGAGCTCACTGGGTGAGCTCGTTGCAATGTGTGACTATAAGCTACGTTTTTGACGCAAAAAAATTAGTTACACAAGAATTTTGTTATCCCTTGTAGGAATCGAACCACGACCTTTTGGTTTGAAGTCCAGTGTTAGAACCACTGAGCCAGCACCAACAGGAACTCTCTAATAAATTGTAACAAATAAATTATTTATCAAGAAAATCTTGCTGAACTAAGGCTTTTCTTATAATCGGTGAAAAAAATACACATTACAAAATAATTTAATACTCTACCAGTTAATACCCTCGCTTCTGACTTTCCAGAATGCATTTATAAATGTGAAGCTTTAAAATTTTGGAATATGCAGACATTCTCTTATTTGTGGGAATGTTGGGAAGTTAAATCGAAACAACTTCCAAAATATGGGAGGTGTTGTGTACCTAATAATTTCATAAAACTGACATTTTGTATTAAAATCCAGCGTCAATATGAAATCTATTTACTGGTAGAGTGCCAAATTATTTTTGGTCATTAAAATTTGTTCATATGTCTTTGTCTTGTAACAGTTTATGGGAGAGTGCCTATGGGGCACTCTCCCATAAATTGTAACAAGGCAAATCCAGTGAGACTTAAATAATTTCACTTCAGAAATAATATGAAGCACATCCACAGAACATGGAGCTTTTAAGTTGTGGTACCTGCACCACAATTTGTTCATATGTCTTTGTCTTGTAACAATTTATGGGAGAGTGCCTATGGGGCACTCTCCCATAAATTGTAACAAGGCAAATACAGCGAGACTTAAATAATTTCACTTCAGAAATAATATGAAGCACAATAATAATATGAAGAGCAGCTACAGACACACACATGGAGACACACCAGAGTGAATATGGATAGACAATAGTGACAGGCAGCATAAACTCTGTTCACTGCCTCCACACCCAGAACAGACGCCTGCCTAGCTGCGGAGAGCTGCTTGTGGCTTGACCCTAACCTGAATGACTCATAAGAATCACATTGCAAAATCACACCACATTCACATACTCTCTGACAACAGATTCCGAAACAGATACAAAGACACACATGCAGACACGACATGGGGGATACAGACTGGCAACAGCGATGAGCAGCATAAACTCTCTTCACCATACCCCTCCCTCACCTCCAGAACAGTTGCCAGCATGGCTGTTGAGTGCTGCTAGTGGCTTGATCCTGCCCTCGACCAACTGACAAGAGATTTATAATCACAGCAACACACTAATCTTTTTTTTCAACCATAAGGCATTTTACAATTTTGTACAGTCCTAAAGCACCATGCATAAATTTCAGGCTGTAAGATTATTATTATTATTATTACAACTTGACAAAAATTGCTCTGAACAGCCAGTTTTTAACTGGTAGAGTGCTAAATTATTTTCCAAAATGTGATTTGTGAGGCCCCACAAAGAATATTTTCTGTTTCTCAGGCCATTTTTTGTAAAATTACATGCGGGTGGGCATATTTTATTTTTTATTATTATAAATATTTCTTTGCCATTGAAAGTTCATATTGTTTGTTCGTTTTATGTTTTAGGCCTCATAATCTACAGAATAGCATGGGTGGTGTGTATTTCGTCCCTTGAGTACAAGAAGGCTTTTTAATTCTAAAACATTGCAAAGCCTTGTTGCACTCAAGTTTGCATTGGTTGTAAGAAGAATACGTTACATGCAGTACATGGTGAGTGAATTATCAGTAATAAAAGGCCCACAAACTGCACAGAGTCAAACTTTCATTTGACCAGTAACATCTAATTTCTTTTTTAGTGCTTGAGAAACACAAATGAGTTTCTGCCAATGGACCTCTGGGAGTCTGGGTTCAACTCCGAGGTGAGAGGTCTGTTGCCTCAAACTATGCTTATAATTTACGCAGAGTTGATATTTTACTGAAATACGATTGAACAAGTGGAATTATAAGTTGGAAAAGCACAAAATAGACTTGTTGGTCCTGAAAATTCAACTTCTTACTACATCATGCTGACCTGGAAGTGTATCGTTTTGTATCGCGATACACATGAAACGATACGATATGCATATCGTGAACAAATGTATCGCGATGCATTGAAATTGAGATGAATCATTACAGCCCTACTCCAAATATGGATCAAGTGGGCATGGCAGTAAAAAGCTTAAAGCCACTAAAGTGGCTTTCAACACTCTTCAATAGAGCCATAATAGTGGCTTCTATCACTCAACAAGTTACAGAGAAAAAGAAAAATTTGTATGAATAATAAAATATATACCTCATTTTCAAATCGGATTCCCTGTTCAAGTTCTCTTGGATAACCATCAATAAGGAAACCTTTACTAGTGGCAGCTTTTGCTTTCATGGAATTCTTGAGCAATTGCAAAACAGTTTCCTGACAAGATAAACATGATTCTGTCAACATATGCACTGTAGGGCCATCATGACTATTAATTTATGCATTTGACTAATTGCCAGCATTAATTAATGATTGTTTCCTATAAATTCACCAAACAATCTCTGACATACATACAAAACAAATTTAACCCTTTACCCTATGCAGACAATATCAAAATGTATTACAGTGGAACCCTGTTAATTGAATAGCCACTTTGCCAATGAAAATTATTCAATTAACAGGAGTATTCAATTAACAGGGATTGTGTCATTTTCCTGTATTCTAGACATAAACTTAGCCTTTATTCTATTATATCTTGTTTGACAGAGCTCTATGAGCTCTGTCAAACAAGATATAATAGATTAAATACCTGTATTGAATGTACTGAGGCCAAATAGGTCAATAAACGAAGGGAAACTGGGGGGATTCAGGGTAATTTCTCATCACGTTACAAGATTTTTTATTCAATTAACAGGAGTTTACTCTTTAACCTATATTCAATTAACAGGTAAGATTTGTACTGGAGGTATGGTAAATGGTTTTGGGTTCGGAAATTATATTCAATTAACAGGGTTATTCAGTTATGTGATATCCAATTAAGTGGGCTCCACTTTAATTGAAAAATCATTTTTTAACATTTCTCAAAACATTTCAACAAAACCATATCATGTGACCCCTCATTGGAACGAGCTCGATGAGCTCATTCCAAAGAGGGGTCACATGATATGGTTTTGTTGAAATTTTTTGAAAAATATTATTTTTTCAGATGCTAAATTTGCATATTACGCGGGCGGATGTGGGCGATTCATTGGGTAAAGGATTAAAACTGACAAATATGTATGTGAATGTGTAAACTTCTGTGTTGAGACAAAATGGAAACACCAAAATATCTCCGTTTGATCTAAAGAATTTAAACAGAAGAACATATGTGCCAATATTTCATTTTTACATGTATAACTAATTTTCAGAAATTTCAAAACATAAAACTCCCTCCATTCCCACACAAGTTACAACTTAGTACCAACCTGAAAATAAGCAGTCTGACATTTGCAGAATGAGGTCCCCAGAGTGTGAATTTGATGATGCTATCCCATACAGTGGGCAAATTTATCCTCTGGGTACCTCTTTCTGTTTAGTTTAGAGACCCTGATACAGATTGAGGTTCACAGAGGGTAAAATTAGTGATGCTACCCTGCTCAGCAGGGTAGCATCATTAAATTCACCCTCTGGGGACCTCATTTTGCAGATGACAGTCTGCTTATTTTCTGGCTTGCTTAATACTACAAATGAACTAACCATGGTGAGTCTTGTGACAATTTTCTCACTTTCACGGTTCAGGATGTTCCAATAGGGTCATTCAATGGCACAAAACAGAAAATTCTGATTACTCTACTGTCTGCAATGACTTACCAATCCACAAATTATTCAAAGGTAGACTGTTTGAATGATATTCTTTAGTACTAATTAACAGAGTGCTGATTAATGGTATGACAGTACAGTGGAACACTGTTAATTGAATACCCACTTTGCCAATGAAAATTATTCAATTAACAGGAGAATTCAATTAACAGGATTGTGTCACTTTCCTGTATTCTAGAGATAAACTTCGCATTTATTCCATTATATCTTATTTGACAGAGCTCCATGAGGTCTGTCAAACAAGATATAATAGATTAAATGCCTGTATTGAATGTACTGAGGCCTAATAGGTCTATAAACAAAGGAAAACTGGGGAGAGTCAGGGTAATTTCTCGACAGGATGCAAGATTTTTTATTCAATTAACAGGAGTTTACTCTATAACCTATAGTCAATTAACAGGTCAAATTTGTACTGGAAGTATGGTAAATGGTTTTATGTTGGGGAATTATATTCAATTAACAGAGTTATTCAATTAAGAGATATCCAATTAAGTGGGATCCACTGTACTAAATATTTGAATTAGTGATATCCATCTTGAAAAGTTGCACTCAGAAATGATGCAATCTCTGAAACTAAGCAGCCTTGGGAAAATATATTGTTTCAATAAATGTTTGAAGCTTTCTACTGATATCTTGCATTATTGTTGAATATTCCAGATAAATAAAGAGGGTGATTTATTGACTTTTTGAAGCTAAAAATACTATTGACTATTGGTATGTTTTTGTTGGGAATGCCATGAAAAATATCTGCATGTGACCGCTACTTCCCTTCCTGTCAGTTTTTCTCTCTATTTGTTTCATGGTCCCCTTGTTTTCAGGTCAGAAAAAGTTGTCTGAAATCTATACTTAACTCTCTGCACACTGATGTAAAAATACCAGAGTTTTCAGCAGCAAATTTTTCCCACAATGCAACTGAGAATTTAATAAATTATATCTTGTTTGACAGAGCTCATTGAGCTCTGTCAAACAAGATATATTTTATTAATTTTTTCATTCTACGTGGACAATATGGAGTCAATAATTGAAATTTTGAAATACTACCAGAGTGTTAAGAGTTAACAAATATATTGGAATACCAAAACTAGAACTATCACTGAAGGTGATTAATACCCCCACTTTGGGTTTTTAGAGGAATGCACTTCTGATCATGTAGGCGAAGGCCATAAGGAAATTGATTGATAAATGTAGGAGGAGTTGCGCACACAAGAATTTCATGTAGAAACCCATATTAAATCAAAGTTCAAGAGAGACAACCTGGTTAAAATTGTTGCAGATCAAAAATTTTGGAATATGCGCATGTTCACTTAGTAGTGATGATGTTTGAAAGGTTTCTTCAAAATCGGTTCTTCAATGTAGGAGGAGTTGCGCACACAAGAATTTGTTCGGACGGAAAGACGTACGGACGGACGTACGGACGGACGTACAGGACGATTCCTATATAGCCCCCACTTCTTCGAAGTGGGGATATAATTAAAGCAAGAGGCCCCACGGGGCCTGAAGCGCTCATCTTGTACAGAACACAATTTAAACAGAGTCCAAGAATGAGTCTACATTAAGCAAGCCATCTCCATAGGCTACACTGTCAATCCTTGAGTCCCTCAGGAGTGACAAAAATAATCTGGGCATCATGCCTTTTCTTCAGTTGATCATAATGTAAAATGTAGAGCTCCCCTATGAAGCTCCTTGATATAACCTATGTGGATTAATCTTAGTACCTCTAGATGGTACTGAATACAAAATTTGTAATTCTTCAGCAAAATGGCCAATTCCGGCTCCCATAGAGAGCCCAAATATTAACCCAGGCTCTTGATTTGAACACAGTTAAATCTGACTTCCCTAGAGATGTTGTGTACCGAATATGAAAGCATTCTGACTGTTGGATCTGAAGAAGAGAAATTGTAAAGAAATTTCTTCGAATTGCACTAAGTTCAAATTTGGGCTACCATAGCGAGCCCAAATATTGACCTATGGATCCGATTTGAACAAACTTGAATCTGACCCCCCTAGAGATGTTGTATACCAAATGTGAAAGCATTCTGACAAGTGAATCTGAAGAAGAAGATTTTTGAAGAAATTCCCTCATATTGTACTAAGTTAAATTTCATGTTCCAATATGGAGCCCAAATATTAACCTAGGCACTCGAATTGAACAACCTGGAATCTGACCCCTCTAGAGATGTTGTATACCAAATATAAAAGCATTCCGACTGGTGGATCTGAAGAAGAAGATTTTTAAAGAAATTTCCTCATATTGCACTAAGTAAAAATTTGGGCTACCATAGTGAGCCCAAATGTATACCTAGGGATCTGATTTGAACAAACTTGAATCTGACTCCCATAGAGATGTTGCATACCAAATATCAAAGCATTCTGACTGATGGATCTGAAGAAGAAGATTTTTTTTAAATTACCCTCCATATTGAACAAAGATAAAATTTGGGCTTCCGTAGGAAGCCCAAACATTAACCTAGGGACTTGGTTTGAACAATCTAGAATCTGACCCTCATAACAGTGATGTATACCAAATGTTAAAAGATTCTGACTGGTGGTTCTGAAGAAGAAGATTTTTAAAGAATATTCCCCATATTACCCTATGTTAAAACTTCGGGCTCCTGTAGAGAGCCCAAATATGAACCAATGAGCTTTATTTCAACAAACTTTTATCTGACCCCCCTATGAATGCTGTATACCAAATATCAAAAGATTCTGATGATTGGTTCTGGAGAAAAGATTTTTTTAAATTTTTGCAAATATGCTGACTCAGCATTTTTTCGATGCCCATTACAGAACACCCTAACATAACCGATGGCAATTTTTTTTTACAATTCAATTCTACCGGTCATAAGGATACTTCATACCAAATAAAAGCTCTCTGTTCCGTGGGGTTTGGGAAATATGGGCGTTTGAAAATATTTCTACTTTTAGCTCCCAGGTTTCCCATGGGGATGCAGGAATTTTTTTTTTTACACGGGTCAAGTACTTATGACCCAATAATACCACAAACCAAATTTGGTTCATACCGGACCATTGGTTCAGAAAATAGAAATTTTGGGCGGGGCCAAAAATCTTACCCCTCCTATTACAAAGCCAAATATTACTTCACGAACTTCGTTTGAACAAACTTGATTCTACACCTCATATGGAAGCTCCATAGCAAATATCAAGTCATTGTACACACTGGTTCTTGAGAAGATTTTTAAAATATTTTGGAGCATTTTCCCCCACTCCCTCCCTATGGGGCTGGGCATGCTGAGTTGAACAAAAATGAAATGCCCCTTTGGGACCATCACTCACACAAACTTTTACTTGAATTGGCCCAGTGGCTTTGGAGGAGAAGACCAAAACATGGTGTTGACGGACGACGGACGAGAGACGACGTACGCCGGACGACGGACGGAGAGCGATGAGATTAGCTCAGCTTGACTTTGTCAAGATGAGCTAAAAATGGTGTGATCATATTTTCTTTCATCTGAACATTATAATGGCTGCCTATGTGAAAATATTTAGTACTGTGATACCGACAGGAAATACATTTCTGAGAGTCTAAACCTGATTTAATTATTATTTTTTGAGATTATTTCACATTTAAATGTTTATTGGTGGACAACATACCTTACAATACTATTTTATTGTTTTGAAAAGTCATATTTTCATCATAGTCAGCAATAAAGGCTATATATTGCCAACAATAAGTTTAATGCAAGCAAATTCACATCTTTAGTAAGTGCAGTCTCCAGGAGCACATTATAACCTCTGACAATGCCAAAAAACAAGCTATTATATGCCAGTCAGTACAAATGAAAGATCATTTACTGACAATAATACCCTTTCTCACAACAGCTCCATTCTCACTGCAACCAGTATAAACAAGTTATTAACTGAAAATATAATATGTTTTTATTTTTGGAATTCACTTTTCAAAAATGTCCACAATCCAGTAAAAGTATTTCCATGAGTTCCTTGAATTGTGCACCCTGTGTAGCAAGTAGCCATCTAACCATGTATTTTTACAGCCTTAGTCAGTACAGTGGAACCCACTTAACTGGATATCTCTTAACTGAATAACCCTGTTAATTAAACATAACTTCCCAACACAAAACAATTTACCATACCACCATTACAAATATGACCTGTTAATTATATATAGGTGAAAGAGTAAACTCCTGTTAATTGAACCTTGTAATCTTGTCGAGAAATTACCCTGACCCTCCCCAGTTTTTTCTTTACTTATAGACCTACTTGGCCTCAGTACATCATATGCTGGCATTTAATCTATTATATCTTGTTTGACAGAGCTCCATGAGCTCTGTCAAACAAGATATAATAGAATAAATGCTAAGTTTATCTCTAGAATACAGAAAAGTGACACCATCCCTGTTAATTGAATACTCCTGTTAAGTGAATAATTTCCATTGGTAAAGTGACTATTCAATTAACAGGGTTCCACTGCATATATTTCCATGTGGTGTATTATATGGTAGCCTATCAAAAATCCTGTGCAATGCCTATGGTTAGTCTGTGTATGTTGGCTTACCAACTAATTCTGTGCAATGCACAGGGTTAGTCACTCTTTTTTTCTGGTTATAAATTTATTTATTTATTGGTGTTTAAGGTCACATATTTCTGCACAATGGCTAATCAAGACCATGACAGTTTTATGGGTGGAGGAAGTCGGAGTACCCAGAGAGAACCACCGACGAGCAACTGTCAGCTCCCCAACATACTAACTCCACACAAGCAGGGTTAGCATTGGTTGACATGACAATGGCAACAGCTCCTGGAACATCAGTGTTGCCAAGCATTTTGTGATGATTCATTAATTATATTTATTTATTTATTATCTTCTGTAATTGTTCAATTGTTAATGTAAAATGATGTCAATGATACCATTCAATAAAGCTGAGAAGCAACCACAATGTGTATTCTCAATCTCTCTAGATGCCCCTTTACGGAATATACAAGTTAAACGACATGTAAAGCTTACAATTGAGCGTACTTGCGGCAATCGCCAGTTCATACTGGAAAAGTGAAGGTTGCACTCCACTGACTCAGGTCGCAGTAAAATTACCAGTCGCACGCACTTGGGCAGTTAACATGGCTCTGAGAGCCACATTTACTGCCCAAGTGTGCGTGACTTTACTACGACCCCAGGAAATGAAGTTTAACACTGTGAAAAATGTTCAGTTTAATGTATTTCTTTGAGCCTTGTCTAGTTGTGCACGGTATTACAGTCGGAATCGACATCAGAATCGGCCTGATTTGTGAGCTCAAATAACCGGTAATTGGTCAGAGACCATTTTTGGTAATCGGTTGAACACTACATCTATGTCAACTCTTTACCCAACGTAATGGCCAAAATCAGCCAGTACTATTGCCAAAAAGCATTCAAATTCAGCTTCTGATCAGGCCTGAAAATAAGCAGTCTGACATTTGCAAAATGAGGTCCCCAGAGGGTGAATTTGATTATCCTATCCCATACAGTGGGCCAATTTATCCTCTGGGTACCTCTTTCTGTTTAGTATTGAGACCCTGATTCAGATTGAGGTTCACAGAGGATAAATTTAGTGATACTACCCTGCTGTGCAAGTCAGCATCACTAAATTCACCCTCTGGGGACCTCATTTTGCAGATGACAGTCTGCTTATTTTCTGGCTTGGTTATGATCCTTCATTGAAATGGATTGTGGAAATGTTTTTCTTGTGAATTACAAAAATTAAAACACATTCAATCTTCAAATAATTTAATTAATTTTTAATTAATAGCGTGTTTATAATGACTGCAAAGCAAGACAGAAGAAATGAGTGAAATGCTTACTAGAGGAACAAGGTCTCCTTTCTCCATAATTTCTGTGAGTTGCTTTCCCATAGCTGATCCAGAGGCTACCTCAGCACGTAATAAGTCACCAGTTGAAAGATGTGTGAATCCATATCTTTCAACAATTCTTTCACACTGAGTCCCTTTACCACTTCCAGGTCCTCCTATTTTCATAAAATAAATTTTATAAAATCAGAATTAAAACAAGTTGACCAAATGTGTTTGGTGTTCATACAAACTATTGGTTGTGGATAATTTCTATTACTTACTGTTATACAAAAAAAGAAATAGGAATTAGGAATTATTTATTTTCGTTTGTTTTTCTTCCCCCCAAACAAATCATATTCCCACTCCCACATGCAGAAAACGGTATTCCACTACCAGCATTGTATTCCACTTTCAGCGGTTACAGACTATTTTTTTTAAATTTTATTTTCATTCATTTTTCTTTCCCCAAAACAAATTGTATTCTCACCGCCGAAAATGTTATTCCACTCCTATGCTGCATCATATTCCACTCTCAGCGATTGCAGACTATTTATTTTTTTTATTGTTTACAAATCAGTTGAGTTCAATCAATTATAAAGGGTTGTTTTTGGAAAACCAATGAGGAGAAAATAAAATAAAGACTAAAGTTCACTGCTCAGATTCGAGTACGATTTTATCCTCTCGTAGGTTGTGCGGATTATTTCACTTGGCTAATGCCTTGTGAAATAATCTGCAGCCCACCCCATCTGGGGACAAGAATTGTACTCAAATCTGAGCAGTGAACTATTGCCTATTTAAGTCCATTTGGTAACAAGGGAATGAACACAATGCTATATTAACTCTCAGAAGCCGGGGAATCAGAATGAATTTATTGAAGATGGCATACCGTGAAAAACTTACAGTAAAGCAGGTGCTTCTCGTCAAGTGGTGTCTGCCTATTCAGGCAGACAACACTTGACTAGAAACACCTGCTCAGTGTTTAATTCTCTCCCAGCCCAAAGATAGCCGAACCGTCGTTACCAAATTACCTGCCATATTACATCAAAGGCAAGAAAGCTTGACAATCGGCTTGTAAGAGTTAAAGATACAATCTTTTGATAAAACATATGTGTGTGAGGTTTCACCAGATTATTTTCAAACCATGTTATTTTTCAAAACAATAAACTGTAGAAATTCACAATCTAAATGGAGTATTAACCCTATCGGAACATGGCGGCTCAGTGGTTACGGGACTGGACTTCAAAATGAAAGGTCCACAGTTCGATCCCCAAGGCGTAACTCTGCTGTGTCCTTGGTCAAGACGCTTAATTCCCATTGCCCATGTGGGGGCACACTGGCACTGTGTACAAAAGCATACTGCACATCGATGGTGCACTTGACTTCAAATGAAAGAGTCAATGACTCTGTAGCTCAACTTGGATATGACAGGAATTAGTACTTGCTGTGACCAAGACAACTGAATAATGAATATGACAGGAATTAGTATTTGTTTTGGCCCAGTCAACAATAATAAAAGAATTACAAGGTGACTGTAATGGACTACAGATTAAGACCAATCATTGTAGATTATTATTTTTGTGTGGAAATTTTCAGTCCCAAACAAAATATTTTCAGACTAAAATTTTGTCTTCTTCTTAAAATTGACCAAAATGCATCAAAACACAAAAAACTAATTTCCGGATTTTGGTCCAAAATCTTCTAAGTCCCACCCAGACCCCAAATTTTTAGTGTAAAAAAATTTTTTTTTTTTTGGTCTTAAAATTGACCAAAACGCATAAAAAACCAAAAAACTAATTTCCGGATTTTGGTCCAAAATTTTCTAAGTCCCACCCGGACCCCTAATTTGCATAATTTATTCATGAGAAAAACTCTGTATTATATGTAATGTATCCCATGGTACTAAACATTCATACAAAAATTTATTCAAATCAGATCTTTCATTTGGAAGTTCTGCGCAAAAATCTGATTGCACTTAATTTTGAACAAAATGGCTGCTAGTGGCCATCTTGAATTTCAGACAGGACCCCAAAACACTCCTTCTCGTCCCACAGTGATAACAAAGGTACCCAAGAAGTTTCGTGAAGATCGGTTCATAAATACGGTCTCTAGCCCGAGCCGTATTGGGATTTGCACTCACAGTGCTGAAAGTAACACTAAATAAATCAAAGTTAGCCTAATTTGCATAATTTACGCACAAGAAAAAAACCTGTAATATATGTAATGTATCCCATGGTACTAAACATTCATACAAAAAATTATTCAAATCAGAGCTTTCATATGGAAGTTCTGTACAAAAAACAGATTTCGGCATCGTCGGTACAAAATGGCTGCTGGCAGCCATCTGGAATTTGGGACTGCACCCAAAAACACTCGTTCTCGTCCCACGGTCATAACAAAGGTACCCAAGAAGTTTTGTAAAGATTGGTTCATAAATACGGCCTCTAGCCCGAGCCATAGCAGCTTGGCACTTACAGCTCTGAAAGTAACACTAAATAAATCAAAGTTAGTCTAATTTGCATAATTTACGCACGAGAAAAAAACCCGTATTATAAGTGATGTATCCCATTGTACTATACATTTATACAAAACTTTATTCAAATCAGAACTTTCATACAGAAGTTCTGTACAAAAAACTGATTTTTGCATCATCGGTACAAAATGGCCACTGGCAGCCATCTTGAATTTCGGACCACACCCAAAAACACTCGTTCCTGTCCCAGGGTCATAACAAAGGTACCCAAGAAGTTTCGTAAAGATTGGTTCATAAATACGGCCTCTAGCCCGAGCCATAGCAGCTTGGCACTTACAGCTCTGAAAGTAACACTAAATAAATCAAAGTCAGTCTAATTTGCATAATTTACGCACGAGAAAAAAACCCGTATTATATGTGATGTATCCCATGGTACTAAACATTTATACAAAACTTTATTCAAATCAGAACTTTCATACAGAAGTTCTGTACAAAAAAATGATTTTTGCATCATCGGTACAAAATGGCCGCTGGCAGCCATCTTGAATTTCGGACCACACCTAAAAACACTTGTTCCCGTCGCAGGGTCATAACAAAGGTACACAAGAAGTTTCGTAAAGATCGGTTCATAAATACGACCTCTAGCCCGAGTCATAGCCAATTGTTGACGTACGGACAGACGGACGGATGGACGGATGGACAGACGGACGGACTGACGGACTGACGGACGGACGGACGGACGGACGACGGGCCATGACAATAGCTCAAATTTGACTTCATCAAAGTTGAGCTAAAAATGCAAACCCTGTTTGTCTGGAATTAGTATGTTGGGGAGTTTGGCAGTTGCTCGCTGTTGCTCAGTGGTTCTCCCCAGCTACTCCGACTTCCTCCACCCATAAAACTGTCCGACACAAGGTGTCCCCTGGCTGTTGAAAGTGTCATTAAACCCCAATAAATAATAAATAAATAGTGATAACACTTTACCCAATGCACAAGATATCAAAATTTAATATTTTAAATATTATTTTATTAATTGTTTAAAAAAATGTCAAAAAAAACCATATCATATGACCACATGGTCACATGATATGGTTTTGATGAACTGTTTTGAAAAAAAATTTTTTTTCAACTGCTCAATTTGTAAATTATGCAGGAAGAAGCAGCAAATCCAAGGGTCAAGGGTTAAGGAATTTTGCCAACAAGTGAGTTCTCCAGTAATTACATAAGAAAAGCAGCGAAACTTATTGTTTGATGGGAAACAGAGTAATGTTTATCTCCATGTCCAGTTTCAAAAGAATAAATTTTAAAATCCTAAAAATTAGTGTTACAATATGCTGAAGAGAATAGTTAACTACCAAGGGTCATTACTCTATTAATTATGTCCAAATAATGGTGAAAATCAAACTTTGTCAAGAACTTGACAAAAAATATCTCTGTCAAGTCTCAAAAGGATCAACTTTAACAAGAGGAGTTACAGTATTCATGCCAAGATGAAAGGTATAAAAATGTAACTAACGAGTTACAAGGGGCATAACTCTAATTACAAACAGATAATTGTGAAAACTAAACTTTGTCAACAGCTTGCCAAAGTTTATCTCTCTGTCAAATTTCCTAAAAATCATTAAACAGATTGAAGAAATGACAGTGTTAACAATATGATGAAGGAAAAATGATAAAATAATCTAACAATGAGCATAACTTCAGTAATGGATGACATTTGAACTTTGTCAAGAATTTGCAAACGTTTTAAATGAATCAATTGGAAGCTGTAGGAATAACAGTACTTACAGCATGTAACCCTTTACCCAACATTATGGCCAAAACAAGCCAATGCTATTCACAAAAATCACCATTCAGTTTTCATTATTTTTTCATTTTTGTCTCCAAAACATAGCTTATGACTCCTCATTGGAATAAGCTCATCATTTTACATGAAAAGTGGCAGAAGGAAAAGGTTATTTGATAAAGTTCCACATAATTTAGATTGCCAATCATACAACCAGTACCAAAGACAAAACTCATCTTTCATTTTTTTTCCAATCAGAGTCATAGATTATGACCAATCATTACAACAAGCTTGTTCAGTTCAGTACAATAAGTGGTCATAAGCTGTGGTTTGGAATACAAAGTATTATTCTTGTGGAATAAAAAAAAATATTGGTTCTTGGCTGTCATATATGTTCGAGAAAGGATTAATATAATGGCAGTACAACAAAGCCCTCTTAACCCTTTACCCAACGTAATGGCCAAAACCGGCCAGCGCTATTCTAAAAAATCGCCAATTAATTTTCATTATTTTTCCATTTTTTGTCTCAAACACATAGGTTATGACCCCTTACTGGAATGAGCTCATCGAGCTCGTTCCAATGAGGGGTCGTAACCTAAGTTTTTGAGACAAAAAATTAGTTTTTCAAGAATCTTTTTTGCAAGTGTTGTCTGCTTTTCATGTTAGGTAAAGGGTTAATTGTATATCTTTTAATTGAATATAACTTGCAACAAGAGGCTCTAAAGAGCCTGTAATCACTCACCTGGCAGAACTACATACCCCTTAGTTATTCTAATAAAAATGAAAGAATTCAGCTGGCTGCCATGCTCCTTCATTTACACGAAACAGAATGATGAATGTTTTCAGAGGACTTTCCATATATTATCTGTGCCAAGTTTAGTTCACACCAGCTCAGTAGTTCCAGAGAAGATGAAAATGTGATTTCCCGTAGGGTTTCTATAGTAACTATAAGCTGGAATTGTGGCCGCCACGTTTGCAACCCGATAACCATTAAATGACGCTCACTGGTAGAGGGTGTCCCAGCCATCAATCATGCAAAGTTTCAAAATATTTGACCTTGTTCTTTCAGAGGAGAAGATTTTTCAAAATCCACCAATCAGAATCAAAGAATGCCTCTGGCAGCCACGTTTTCAATCTGATGGAAAAAAAATCACCATAGACCATCCCTGTCAAGTTTGGTTCACATCGGCTCAGAAGTTCCAGAGAAGAAGATGAAAATGTGATTTCCCATATGGTTTCTATAGAAACTATAAGGTCCAATTGTGACCATGATTGCAACCTGATCAACATTAAATGAGGACTATTGGTGGAGGGTGTCCCAGTCATCAATCATGTGAAGTTTCAAAACATTTGGCCTTTTATTTTCAGCTGAGAAGATTTTTTTAAAACTGATCAACCAGAATCAAAGAATGCTTCTGGTGGCCATGTTTTTCAACCAACAGGAACAAAAGGAGGATGTTTGTAGAGGACCTTCCATAGATCATCCCTGCCAAGTTTGGATCACGTCAGCTCAGAAGTTCCAGAGAAGAAGATGAAAATGTGATTTCCCATAGGGTTTCTATGGTAACTATGAGCCACAATTACGGCCATGTTTGTAACCCAGTCAGCATTAAATGAGGATTGTTGGTAGAGGGGTCCCAGTTACCATTTATGTGAAGTTTCAGATCATTTGGCCTTGTAGTTTCAGAGAAGACTTTTGAAAATCCACCAACCAGAATAAAAGAATGCCTCTGGCGGCCATGTTTTTCTTCCAACGGGAACAAAATGAGGATCGTTTGTAGAGGACCTCCCATTCTTGCCATGTTTGGTTAACAACATCTCATAGGTTCCAGAGAAGAAGATAAAAAAGTGAAAAGTTTACGGACGACAGATGCCAAGTGATGGCAATAGCTCACATAGACCTGTGGGCCAGGCAGGTGAGATAAAAAACAAACTATTTACCATACCTTCAGTACAAATTTGTCCCAATTTATTTTGTTATTGGTGTTTAAAGTTACTTTCAGTATCTTTGGGTCCATCATCATGACCACAGCATTGGTATGAAGTCAAGTTTAAGTAAACGTTTATAACTATGCTGACCACTTTAGAGGACTTACACCCCAGACCTTAATTCTGGGTCCAATTTTACCAATAAAGCACAACTTGTTTACCACAGTAAACAAACACAGCTCTACTTCCCAGGGTTCCCACAGGGAATCTGACCTGATAATTACATATAGATTATATAATAAACTCCTGCTAATTGAATTAAAAACCATGCACTGTATTTACTCTATGTATTGGGACACTCTATGATTTGGGACACACATTTTTTCCAGAAAACTATATTTTTTTATGCTCCAAAGTTTGGGACATTCAGGAGATTTGTTTCCAGTTGACGCGTCGCTAGTAGCAGACAACACTCATAAAAAAAATTCTTGAGTAACTAAAAATTTTCATTTTTTGCTTCCAAAACATAGCTTATGATCCCTCATTGGAACGTGCGCAATGCGCGCGTTCCAATGAGGGATCATAAGCTATGTTTTGGAAGCAAAAAATGAAAATATAAAAGAAATTGGACGTCGATTTTCGTATATAGTGATGGAAAATGAATCACACACAACTTTATTCAGCATCAAATCAAGACCAGGCTGTGTTCTTTCCCCATTTTCTAAGAATTGGGACACCTGTGAAAATAATTATTTTTAGCTGTCCCAATACATAGAGTAAATACGGTAATCTCTTGAAGAATTACATAGACATCCACTGAAATCCCACATTTACAGACATTTTTGGACTCAATACATGCAATATCGAGATTTCAAAGGGCTCTGTCAAATAAGATATAATAGAATAAATGCTCAGTGTATAACTGGAAGATAGGAAAATGTTCAAATTACTGTTAATTCAATACTCATATTAACCATTTACCCAATGCAGACAATATCAAAATTTTTTATTTTAAATATCATTTTTAAAAATTTTTCAAAAAATTTCAACAAAACCATATCATGTGACCCCTCGTTGTAATGAGCTCGACGAGCTCGTTTCAACGAGGGGTCACATGATATGGTTTTGTTGAAATTTTTTGAAAAATAATATTTTATCAGCTGCTGAATTTTCATATTACGCGGGTGGATGCGGTCGATTCGTTGGGTAAAGGGTTAACTGTTTACCTAACTCCTGCAAAGAGGCTATTCAATTAACAGGGTTCCAGTTTATCTTTATTCTCTATTTTGAGATTGATCACTTCTGTATTTGTTGTTACTGCCAGCTGTTAACTATCAAGGACTCGTCTGAGTGCTTTCCCAACCCTGGAATGCTGTCTCGCCATTGTGGATAAAAATGTACACCAAAGTGAATTATGCCACTAAGAATTCAGGGGCAAATGCAGATAACCAACAAGTAGGCCAATCAGGTTACTGACATGTATTGTCTAAATGTTGTTTTTCATTGCTAATAAACTTAAAATGAGACTATCACCTGGTTAACTGGCTGAGTGCTAAAAGCCACTATCAGGACTTTACAAAAAAGTGATGAAAGCCACTATAGTGGATTTGCAGCCCTTGTACAGTGTTGCTATTTTTGCAAAAAAATAATAACAGAAAGCATGCTGAAATGAAATATTTTGTTTTCCATTATTGGAGAGTGCCAATAGGCACTCTCCAATAAATGAAAACAAAATATATGAAATAAGGACAATTTAGAGCAAAATTAGATTTTACTGTTTGAGTGAACTTTTGTGAAGAACAAGAGGCACCAAGGGGCGTTAATCACTCACCTGACAAAGTGGTTCAAAGAAGTATTTTGAGTCACATTCAGTTTGTCATGGTTTATCAACACTACAGAAGACTGAAGTGATGAAATTATTCATAACTCTGTTGTCCATGTCAGATGATTATTATCACAGGTCTTCCTGACTGCTTCCATTTCTATCAGCTGTAGAGAAGCATTGACAAACTTCCTTCACAGCAACAATATAGAGAGCCTAAATATTAACCCAGGGACCCGATTTGGACACACTTGAATCTGACCTCCCTGAGAGAAGTTGTACACTAAATATGAAAGCATTCTGACTGGTGGATCTGAAGAAGATGATTTTTAAATAAATTTCCTCATATTTTTCTAAATTGAAATTCAGGCACACAGAGCCTAGAAATTAACCCAGGGACTCAATTTGAACGAATTCATTTGCCCCCCCCCCCCCCCCCCCACACCCCCATTTGAGATATTGGAAAAGATTATAATTGATGGTTCTGGAGAAGATTTTTTAAAGATTTGTTTAAAATATGGGTACTATCAGTGTTATGACCCTTTTGGTGCCCGCTGTGGATGCAGCAACTTTATTTGTAACAAACTTGAATTGACATATGATAAGGAATATGCACACCAGATTTAGTTCAATTGGGTCCAGTAGCTTCTGAGGAGTAGTCAATAATGTAAAGTTAACGCCTGATGGATGGATGGATGGATGGACGGACGGACGGACAGATGGATGGACGGACAGATGGACGGACGGACGGACGGATGGATGGAGGGATGGACAGATGGACGGATGGATGGATGGACTGACCGACAGACCACAACTCATCCCAATAGCTCATACGTTGTCAAGTTGAGCTAAAAGTGTCATGTTTCAAAACACCATATGAAAAACATTCAGAGCTTTACAAATTAATGAAATATAAAATACTTACCGACCACAAAAATAACATGGACATCTTTTAATTCAGAAGATTTTCCTGAAGAAGAAAAATAGAAAGTAAATAAGTGTGGTGGTCTAATGTAATCTGTGATTGTGTAGGCTGGTAATTCCAAAAACAAGAGGCCCCCCAATGGGCCTTGATCACTGACCTGAGAAAGCTGTTTGAAGAAAGCCTTGGGATCAAGTTCAGCATTTATGGCTAGTTAAACACTACAGAAGGATGAAGTAAAGTAATTTATTATAACTCTTTTTGCTCATGCTGATTGACTTAAATGCCAGAGAGAGGGGGAGGAGATATGTTTTTTCATGAAATCACTTGAAATCTTTCGAAACTCATTTTAAAGTAAAAAAAAACAAACAAAACACAAACAATGGTTACCACCCCAGCCACCCCATAGGGTGAAAGGTGTAATTTTTTTTAAGCTGCTCACCCCATGGGGTCAGGAGGAAAATTGGGGGTGGGGGTGTATAAAAGAATTCAAAACTTACTTTAAGGCAAAAATTATAAAAAAGCACCCAACACTCACGTGATCAATGGGTAAATGTTTTTTTGGCTTAAAATCACTCACTTCAAATCCTTCAAAACAAAAAAATCCCCCCTCCCACCAAATTCACCCAAATGGATATATCATTCCCCCCTCCCCACACATCAACCACCAAGGCCTCAAGCTTTACTTGGTGGGCTCAATTTGAACAAACGTTAATCTTATCCACCCATATATTCATCTAATGTGACCAAAATTGGCCCTGTCAAACATGGGCACAAAACATTTCAACGAATGAATCTAGTAAATTCTCCTTTGACTTCTATGTTAAATTCCAAATCTATCTGGTGCTCCCAAAATCAGTTAATGTCTCAAACAAACATTAATATAGGTGTCGCAGTAATGTAATATACCTAATATCAAAGGATTCTACCTGAGAGATCAGATTATCTTCAAAAAATATTCCTCATATTGCACTTAGTGAAAATTAGGGAGTCCAAATGTGAACCCAGGGGCTTGATTTGAACAAATTTGAATCTGACCCATAAAAGGATACAGTATACTAAATTTATATAAAAATATTCTGACTTGTGGTTCTGACTGAATAAGAGTTTAAAGAATTCCCTCATATTGCACTAAGTTAAATTAGGGTTCCCAAAGGGGACCCAAAAATAAACCAAAAGACATGATTTGAACCAACTTGAATCTGAGCTTCCCAAGGATGTTGTATACCAAATTCCAAAATATTCTGACAGGTGTATCTGAAGAAGATTTTCAAAGAAGTTACAATTTAGAAAGATGAACCCAGGGACTAGATTTGAACAAACTTGAATCTGACCGCCCTTAGGATGCCGTATACCAAATATCAAAAGATTTTGACCGGTGGTTATTGAGAAAATTTCTTTAATTTAAACAAAAATCTGTTTTAACAGAGTTATGCCCCATGTAGTGCCTCCCTGCCCCCAGCCCCATGGGCCTGGCAACTTTGTTTGAACAATATGATAAGAAACATGCATACCAAATCTGGTTCAGTAGTTATTGAGAAGCTGATAATGTCAAGTTTACAGCCTAGCGATGGAAATGGATGACAGACTGATGGATGAATGGTTGATGGATGGATGAAAAGTGATGAGTAAAGCTCCCCTTGAACTTTGCTCGGTGAGCTTAAAATAATTTGTTCACAACACTATGGTGTATTTTTCAATTTAGACATTCAAAACTAAAAGGACAAAGACTCTGAGCTTTACAGACTATTAGCAAAAAGGTTTACCTGACTGTTGATAATAAAAAGATTGTTCAGATGACTCTGTGCATCCCCCACAGTTCTTCATAATCCATAAAACACAGTTGGTAGCAGCATGTACTTAAAATTACTTTATATCGTCCCTTAAGTACTAAAGTATTGCAGACAGCACCTTGTCACACTCAAGGGGTAATATTTTTATCTCATTTCTGACACAAATAAACTCAGTTATATTGCAGGTAGAAAGCCTTTGACAGTCAATTCATGGTGGATATAGTGTTCTTACATTGATAATTGCTTTCCTTTTGTGTTCGGTATTCACTGATCTTTTCTTCCTTTAGCAGAACTTTAACCCTCTGCTCTCTGATATCAAAATTCAGAAATTTCAAGCAACAGTTATTATTTCCCATATTTAGGCTTTTCTCTCTGGAAAAGACTATTGTTTTTCTACAGATTATTATTTTTTTTTTGGGGGGGGGGGGGGGGGGTTTGTTTTTTTGGTTTTTTTTTGTTTTTTTTCACACATTTTGTCCATACGATTCAGAAGCCATTTTCAAACCGATTTTCACGAAATTTTGCACACGCATAGAGGGGCACAAAATCTAAAAATGTACCAAAGCGGAATTTTCAATTTAACCCTTAATTCGTCAGAATTGGCAAAAAACTGCCAAAATTGGGGTTTATCGGCACTTTCTCGAAACACGTCTTGTAGATTTTTTTTATACATTCGTCATTGCTAGACCTGTCTGTGACACGTCCTTTGAAACACACGACATATCAGGCGATGCATATGGTAACCCTCCACAAGCTGCCAAACATCAAAATTTTGATGAAATGGGCCGGTTTCAGGCTCCCACTGCACCCAAACAATACACGAGAGATAAACATAACTTCCTTTATTGGAGGTGGAATTCACCGAGGATCATTTTTGTCAGTAATAAGGGTGTGCAAAAAACCACGCGTTAACCCGTTTTGGGCTGGTTAAACAGCAATACCCCCATAAAGCTCAAAAATTTGTATTTTCCGTGGATTTCTCTAAGCGAGTCTTGTAGATTTTCAAGAAAAATTTGTCACTCCCAGGCCTTGGTGTGACAATAGAACCTGCATGGACAAAATACTGCGGTGAGCATTTGTTAACCCTCCACAGGCTGCTAAAAGTCAAAATTGTAATAAAATGGGCTGTTTTTGGACACCAACAGCACCCACTTGGTTTACCACCGAGAAAGGTTCTTTCTTTTATCGGACGCAAAATTGACGGGGAAACATTTTTGATAGTGGTAAGGGTATTCAAAAGTCGAAGTCTTAACCCATTTTGGACTAGTTAAAGAGAGATACCCCTTAAAAGCTTAAAATTCCCATTTTCTGTGGATTTCTCTAAAAGCAACTTGTAGGTTTTCAGGAAAAAATGACTATTCGCAGGTCTTTGTGTGACATTACAAGATGCATGGACAAAATATTCCGGTGATCATTTATTAACCCTCTACAGGTTGCTAAGCTTCGTAATTTTGTTGAAATAGGCTGTTTTCAGATGTGCACAGCACACAATGCATACCCGAGAGATAAACGTAATCTACTTTGTTGGAAGTGGAATTCACCGAGGACCAAATTTGTTAGTAATAAGGGTATTCAAAAAACCAAGCATTAACCCCTTTTGGGATGGGATGGTTAATAGCAATACCCATCAAAAGCTTAAAAAATCATGTTTTCCCTGAATTTCTTTACAAGCGTCTCGTAGGGTTTCAAAAGAAAATGGCCGTTGATAGGTCTTAGAGTCACATTACCAGTTACATGGATAAAATATTCAGATAAGCATTTGTTAACCCTCCATGGGCTGCTAAATATCAAAATTTCGAAAAAAAGTAGTCTGTTTTTGGACACCAACAACATCAAATGGGAATGCTGCAGAGAAACATAACTTCTTTTACTGGACACAAAACTGATAGGGAAAATTTTTAGTAAGTTGTAAGGGTATTCAAAAATTGAGGTCGTAACCCATTTTCGCCCGGTTAAGATGTACCCCTTAAAAGCTTAAAATTCCCATTTTCTGTGGATTTCTAAAAAAAATCCAGTAAGTATTCAAGAGGAATTGACCACTTGCAGGTCTTGGAGTGACATTACAAGTTGCATGAATAAAAGATTCCGGTAAGTGTTTGTTAAGCCTCCATAGGCAGCAAATTTTGAGAAAATGGGCTGTACTTGGCCACCCATTACACCCTATGTGTACCTGCGAGATGAACATAACCACCTTCATTGGAAGTGGGATTCACCGAGGATCATTTTTGTAAATAATGTAAGTATTCATAAAACCAAGTATTAACCCGTTTAGGGCTGGTTACAGGGTGATACCCCTCAAAAGGTTAAAAATTCATGTTATCCGAGGATTTCTCTAAAAACATCTCATAGATTTTCAAGAAAAATTGGCCATTCTCAGATCTTAGTGTGAATCACAAGTTGCATGTAAAAAATATTCCAGTAAGCATTTGTTAACCCTATGCTGGTTCTCAAACATCAAAATGTTGAAAAAGTGGGCTGTGTTTGCATACCTGCAGCACCCAAAGTTAAGAGGAGAAATCAACATAAGTGGAAGTAGAATTCACTGAGAATTATTTTTATAAGTAATAAGCGTATTAAAAAAACAACCCTTAACCCGTTTTTGGCTGGATAAACAATTATACCAATCAACAGCTTAAAATTCATGTTCTCCCTGGATTTCTCTGAAAACATCTCGTATATTTTTAAGTAAAAATGGCCATTCACAGTTTTTGGTGTGAAATTACAAGTTGCATGAATAAATATTCCTGTTAGCACTTGTTAACCCTTACCAAACTGCCAGACATCAATATTTTGGATACATTTGAGATAAAACGGACCATTTTCAAATAGATACAGCACTCAGTGGGTATGTGTCAAACAGACATAACTCCTTTTGTCGGTCATTAACTTGTTGGACGACGATATTGATATTAACCCTCTCCACCGTTAATGATGGGTTTTACCTAAACATTTTTTTTTTATCAGACTGAGTCATTTGAGACTTCTGTACTCACCTTTTTCATGACATCAATGAAGGAACCTCAGTGAGACAGTCAAAAGTAATTTATCATACACTGTGGGGTCATGACAAATCATGCAATCTCATCGGGAAAAGCCATGATTCTCCAGAATCATAAAGTCTAGTTATTTATTGGTGTTTAAGGTCATATACTTATGCACAGTGGTTAATCGTCACCATGACAGTTTTACGGGTGGAGGAATCCGGCGTACCTGGAGAGAACCACCGAGCATCAACTAGCAACTGTCAGCTCCTCAACATTCCAACTCTGTTCAAGCTCCGCTCAAGCAGGGTTAAAGTGGTTGAAGACATTGCACCAGCGATGTGCAGTATACCTTAGTACATGGCATCATCGTACCTCCATGTAGGCAACCAGGGTAAAGTGCCTTGCCAAATGACACAACGTGGGTTGTCCTGGATGGGGATCGGACTCGGGACCTCTATAATAGAAGTTCAACAGTCTGCCACTGAGCCACCGCACTCCCTAGTTATTCCCCATAATGCAACTAGGAAGTTAATCAATTCATTCTTGTTTGACAGAGCTCACTGAGCTCTGTCAAACAAGATTGAACTGGTTAAATTCCTAGTTGCATTATGGGAAAAATAACTACAGTTTGAAATTTTGATATTTTGATATCGATGTGCAAAAGGTTAAATCTGTGTATACAAATCCGTGGAACAACACATACAAAAAACACTTTCAGTTTTAAAATATAAATTTCGAAACATAGGTGACATCTTATATTACTTTTCTTTCCACAGTGAAATGGAAATAATTATTATAAATGAAGGGGCACGGTGATTCAGTAGGTAGAGGTGCAGGCTACAAGCCGAGAAGTCCTCGGTTCGAATCCCACCTGCGACAACCGTGTTATGTCCTTGGGCAAGACACTTCACCCCAATTGTCCACGGGGGGGGGATATGCTGACGCTGTGTAATAAGGTGTACTGCACGTCGATGGTGCACTTGTCTTCAACCAATGCTAACCCTGCTTGTGTGGAGTTAGTATGTTGGGGAGCTGACAGTTGCCATTGCTCGGTGGTTCTCTCCTGGTACTGCGGCTTCCTCCACCTGTAAAACTGTTGTGGTCATGATTAGCCATTGTCCAGAAATATGTGACCTTAAACACCAATAAATAAATAAATAAATAAATAAATAAATAAATAAATAAATAAAAAAAAAATAAATAAATAAAAAAATGAAAGCTTCCAAGGGACCTATGGAACTCACTGGAGTAATGATCAATTTCAATTAGAATGTCTATTCTTTGTATCCCCATCCCATTCTTTCAAGTTTATTCACTCAAATTCTTTCAAATAAATTCCCTTGAAGAGTAATTATATCAAAATGCAAATTAGTGATCACAGGGACATAAATTTGGTTTGTTATGATCCAACATTCCAAGTTTTGCAAATTGGGCACCACGGAAGATCCTGAATACAGAAAAGTTGATTTTAAGACAAAGTTTCAAGTGTGTAGCAAGTGGCTTCACGAGGTGCAGTTTGTTTGCTTATTGCAGCTTAATGTCACTTTCAGCAAACATCATGGCCACAACACAAGTATATTAGCTGCTGGTATAAAAAATGTAAAATTTCCTAACACTCACTTATAAGATCATTCCAGTATCTACACTAAGACAGTCAGGAGAGTGGAAGTTAATTTGGAAAAAGCTATTAATTGAAATTGTAATTCATCAGTTAAATTTGACCTCATTGTTCTATCTGAACCCATAATTTGATTGGTTGAGAACCAGTTGGCTCCGTGCTCTAATCTCAGGTAAATTCACTGTTGCCATGCTCTTATTGCCTGAAGTGGATCAATTAAAACATGTCTGTATCCATGCTACGTGTGATCTCCCTTTTCTCTTGCGAACTCTTTCGTCACCAAACTCACGAATCAAACACATTCTGTAAATTCGATCATGGCAAATAGACAGAGATCAAAAATTACATTTTTCATGTTTTTCTTCAAATAAAACGGGTTTGGAGAATTTTTTCACTTTTAACAATGACAGGAATTAAAATTCAGATAAACGTCGCTTGTTTTGTTAGACATTCGGGAATTTGACTATGGAAAACCATTTGTTAACTCGGCCCTTTGGGGCTCGTTAACAAATGATAGTCAAATTCCCAAAATAATGTTTAACGAAACAAGTGACGTTTATCTCCTAAATAGAATATTGTTTCATTTTTTGGAATTTACTCCAGTATAAGTATTTCCATTAGTTCCTTGCATCCTATACACTATGTAACATGTAACCAACTTACCCTGTGCATTTTTACAGCCTTGGTCAAGTGTATCTTTTCATGTAGTGTGTGATATGGCAGCCTATTAACTAATCCTGTACAATGGCTTTGATTAGTAAGTGTATATTAGTTTCTCTCATTTGGAATTTCTACCACTGGATTTATATTTACGAAGGTTATGAGAGTTTTAGTTCAACATTGGCGAGAGCCAAGTTTTATGGTCATTAACTACAGTTAAAACCAGAAGTCCTGTCATGAAATGCACACAAATAGCACGTTGATATGCGCGTTAATGTATGCGTTATGGCCCAAGTAAAGCTATCAAATTTTGTACATATGGCCTGTGCACAAGGAATGTTTCAGCCAATGGACCTCCGGGTGACCCGGAGGTCCATTGGCAGAAACATTGCATGTGTTTGCTATGAGTAACTAAGAGAGCCTGCCGTGCTTGGGATGTCATTCGATATGGCAATTGCGTGCAATTCCAACGTGCAATTAAGCCTAGATAAGCGCACTATTCGTGACAGGACTTCTAGTTTTTACTGTATCTTGATGATGTAATTTGAAGCATACATAACAAAAGCAGTTTGAAAAGAGTAAGTAAGAACAGAAAGTTAGACTTACAGCAGTGTGGCTTTATACTTGCTTAAGATAAATGTGCACGAGGTCCGATGCAACATGTCGAGTTTCTAGGATTTAATTGGGACATGAATGCAGGTTTGCTGAGTGTGTCGGAAAACAGAATATTCAACTGTTTTAATACATTGAAAATTTTATTACGTAAACAGTAAGTAATTAGACTATCTGTTCTCGCCAGAGGTGTGGCATCCATAATAGGACAATTAATTTCAATGCAGAATTGTATTGGGCTGATGATTAGGCTTAGAACAAGAAGTTTGTATATTACGTAGACTGAGCTGGGAAAGTTAGGTTTTGATAACTGATGTGGCTTTCAATGAATAAATTTTCTGGAGGGTAAGTTTGTAGAATTTAAATGGAAAATGTATGGTCCTTGTTCATATGAGCTGTTTAGTGTATTATGATGACAGTGGAAGGGTTACGTTGGATATGTGAATACAATTGATAAATTTGGTCAGAAACTGAAATGAATTACAGCTCTACTGGAAGAGAGCTGGCCGCTGTACAAAGGGTCTTGAGAACCATTAGTGCTGAGCTAAAAGGTCAAAGTATTAAATTGTGTACTGACAATAGAAATGTCTCTATAATTTTGAAGTCGGGTATTAAAAAAGCCTGAGGTGCAGGGTATCAGCCATTTATGTAAATAATCTGAGTACAGAATGTGACATTGTTGCTGAGCCAATATGGATACCAAGAATTCAAAATAGGTTAGCTGACAATATAAGTAAGAGTTGTGATAGTGATGATTGGGGAATACAGCAAAATGTATTTTTATATTTCTACAAAATATGGGAAAATCACAGTTGACAGATTTGCCTCTACTTACAATGCTAAATTTAAAGTGTATAATTCAAGATGGTGGTGTATGGAAATTGGAGGCATTGACAGGCATTGACAGTTTATCTCAGGTCTGGGACAAGTTAGAAAATAATTGTTTAATAAAAGCTCTGGTGAGCCCGAGAGAGTGGATAGTTGAGCTATACCCTGTTTGTAGCAATAAAACAAATAAAATGAACAATTAAAAAATGAAATGGGCAAACAACAGACAACCCTCCAAGAACAAATAGCCCATGCCTAACAATGTAGAACCATCACAGTTTACAATAATGGAACGACACACCCAATCACTATGTGAGAAACACAGAAAAAGCCAGACAACCAAATACGAAAAGAGCATCATATTCCTCCAAAATCAGAAGCAGAATTATCGCTTCTATATGTTATTAGATAGCAAAGAGAACTACAAACCACAAAGACCCCAGAACTATGACCCAAGACATAACTCTACAAGAAGAGCCAACAACAGAGAACGAAGATATAATGATAGAAGAAACAATCCACCAAGAAGATCCAGAAACTCAGCACCACCACCACCGAGAAACGACCACCAGGGACTCAGAAACTTTTTGTACAAACTCAAAACTTTATGTAATCAACATGAACCCAATAAAAACAACAATGCCAATTATTCAGTTAGTTATTAATCTCTCTGACCGAACCCTCACACATGCAGAAGTCTCACTCCTTAGCAAAGGCCTGAATTTCTGCCCGACACCCAAACATTTGGACCAAGCATTACTTTCAAAAGACGTAAAAAACTTCTTCCACCACCTTCGGCTGAAAATCTTCTTCCATGAACTGGAATCACCCACTCAACACACCGACTCACTATCCGCTAAACTTACCTACAAATTCCAACCCACCAGTCATTGGTCCCCCAACCCAGGGCAAGACCCGTGCCTAGAAGCCCTATATAGAACCACCAACTATAGGATCTTAACAAACCCCACTCTCCACCCGGGAACCCCAAACCTCACACCTGAGAAATACACGGCAATGAGCAACTTAGCCAAAGACCCGAATATCGTAATTAAAAGAGCGGATAAAGGCTCAGCAGTTGTCATCCAGAACCGATCGGATTACATTACTGAAGCAAAACGCCAACTTAATAATGAACTCTTTTACACTGTAACAAAAGATTTGACTGAACAACACAACTTAGTCGTCAAAAAAGCACTTGACAAAATATTCAGGCAAGGACAAATTACTGAAAAAATCAAAGAAGGCCTCATTAACCACGACCTTCGAACCCCTGAACTCTACCTCTTACCAAAGATCCATAAATGCCAAACCGAAGGCCATGTTCCTGGACGACCTATCATTAGTGGCAACAACGGCCCCACAGAACTAATAAGTAGTTTTGTAGATGAACATATCAAAACCTTCGTTCCCACTTATCCAAGCTATTTAAGGGACACCACCCACTTGCTCACCATTCTGGGAGATCTTCAACCATTACCAGACACATTCATCCTGTGCACTATGGATGTAGTTTCCCTCTACACCAATATCCCAAACCAAGAAGGGCTAGTCGCAGTGGCTCAGTGTATCAGGAGACACAAACCAAAATGGGACATATCACCCACCAATTTACTAGACCTCCTTAAAATTGTTCTCCATTGCAATAACTTTGATTTTAACGAAGAACACTATCTTCAGATTGGAGGAACTGCTATGGGCACTAAGCTAGCACCCAGCTTCGCCAACATATTCATGGGAGAACTTGAAACCAAACTACTCAACACATCTAGGCTCAAACCACAACTCTACCTCCGCTACATTGATGACATCTTCCTCATATGGACACACAGAGAAGACTCCCTCAAAGAGTTTATAAATCACTTTAACAACTCACACAACACGATTAAACTCACAGCAGAATATTCTACCACCTCTGTCAATTTTCTTGACATAACGTTAACCAAAAACGGAAACACAATCAAAACGGACCTATACACAAAACCCACGGATAAACATGCCTACTTAAGGGCCGACTCGTACCATCCACAGAAACAAAAAGACCAGATACCATACAGTCAATTACTACGCATTAAACGTATCTGTACCTCCACTGAAGATTTTAACAAACACGCACACTCCATGATTGAACACTTCCTTGACCGAGGCTATCCGAAAGCCCTCCTTTCTGACACCTACAACAAAGTCAAGAATCTCGACAGACGTATACTACTTGAAAACAAACACAAACACACACACCCAACTGAGCCTACAGACACAACACCATTTGTAGTCACACATAACCCCAAAAGTCGGGATATATATTTATACATCAGACGCCTTTGGCCAATATTAAACAGTACCACCCAAGGACGTACTCTATTCTCCCAACCTCCACTTCTAGCCAGGAGACGAAACTCAGCACTCACAAACATCCTGACTAGAGCCAAACTACCCAAACTTAAACAAACTAGCAGCCGAGTTATACCGAACCCAAAGCATCACCACAAGGTGAATTATCACTGGAAATGATCAATTTGTTCTAAAAATGTATAATGAAAAGAAAATTTAGTGTTTTTGAGTGGATACCGATCATTTCCAGCAATAATTCAACACATACTCACCTTGAATTGATGCATGAAAAACCGCCAGCTGAATCAGATCATAAGATGCTACCTGTTCCGAGTATCAATCAAATCACTTTCACGTATCAATGTGCATTCGCTGTTTACTTTCATGCATCAATTCAAGGTTGAAATGAGTGTAATTATCAACAGGAATGATCAGATTCTTATAAAAAGCATATAATAAAAAGAAAATCTAGTGCTTTTGAGCTATGCAGGCTTCCTTTGATTGGATGAATTGAGTTCTATATTAAGCATTGAGTTCTATATTATGCAAAGATATATTTTTCAGAAAATTACTTAAAAATTTTAATCAGGCAAAACAAAACTGACCAACATGGGTAAGGTAACACAATTGTGATTTCAAAAGGCATTACAGCGGCTTGTCCATTGTTAGTGCTGCAGCGCTATTTTAACACAGCCAGCATAAATGAATCAGCTGATTATTTGTTCAAACCAATGTTCAGATCAAAGAGAGTCTGTAAGCTTCTTAATGAAATAAAACCATTGAGTTATACCAGAGTGAAAGAATGCATTGTGGGTAGACTCAAGGATGTTTCTGACAGCTTAAATATCGGTCTTCATTCCCTTAGGGCCGGTGGTGCATGAGCTTCAGCCAATGCCATTGTCAATGAAAGGTGTTGGAAAAGGCATGGGCATTCGGTATCAGATTCTGCCAAAGATGGTTACATTGCAGATTCTTTTGAAAAAAAAGGTTACATGTTATGCAGAATATTGGCTTTTAATGAGTTATTCTTGTTACAGGATGTAAAGCACATACTTTATGTAAATTTTTATGTCAGAATTCCAATAAATTCTATCCATTCTTTGTAATTCCTAGGCATCTCACTGTTCCATTATAGTGTTAGTTTAATACAAGACTCATATCTTTCAGTGTTTTGCTAGAATACAGTGGACCCCACTTAATTGGATATCTCTTAATTGTATATCCCTGTTAATTGAATATAATTTCCCAACACAAAACCATTTACCATACCTCCAGTACAAATTTGACCTGTTAATTGAATATAGGTTAAAGAGTAAACTCCTGTTAATTGAATAAAAAATCTTGTAACCTGTCAAGAAATTACCCTGACTCTCCCCAGTTTTCCTTTGTTTATAGATCTATTTGGCCTCAGTACATCCAATACAAGCATTTAATCTATTATACCTTGTTTATCTCTAGAATACAGGAAAGTAGCAAATCCCTGTTAATTGAATACTTCTGTTAATTGGATAATTTTTATTGGCAAAGTGGCTATTCAATTAACAGGGTTCCACTGTAGCAGAAAAATATTGTTTTGTTGTTATGAATCTGTTTAATGGTAAACTGTGGCAAGAATTTAAAACTACAGTAAATAGGTGTGCCAGTGTCTAGCCAATAGCAATAGGGCTGCATGGTATATCAATAAACTGATACATACTTGTATTCAAACTACTATAGATTGAATACCAGCAAATTTACAAACATATTGGTTTATCGTCATTATTTATTTACCAGAATTTAATATTCAAGATGTCTTGAGTTTTTTAAACGGCTGTCCCAAATGAATAATATTATCCATTTACCTAATGAATCAAATGCATCCACCCACATAATATATAAATTGAGCAGTTGAAAAATATTATTTTTCAAAAATCGCTCTCTATTGAGGGGTCACATGATATGGTTTTGTTGAAAATTTTTGAAAAAGTTGATAAACTAATATTGAAAATAATTAAAGTTTTGATATCATCTGCATTGGGTAAAGTTTTATTCTGACTGCATCACCAAGGCATGCTGATTTGTTCCGACTGTGATAATTCAAGTCCACATTATGGTACGGTATGTTCAGATATCTGAAAAGCCTTTTGATATACCGGTACACCACAGTATTGTTTTGAATACCGACATTCAGTTTCAAATACTGTGCAGCCCTAAATAGCAATGAGGGGGGGGGGGGGGGGGGGGAGTGTTATTAGCCAGTAGTTTATGAAGTGTGATAGTCTTGGCCAATGGTCAGTTCCCTGAATTCAATTAGTGGGTAAATGTAGTATGTAACGTCATTCGAGCTGTGACATCCATTCATCAGTTTGATAAATTATTATTTGATTGCTGTTGTTGAAAGCATATATTTATTCAACATAGTGCATGTCTTTTGTGATATAAACTTTATCTGCAGACAAAAAATATACTATAAGTTATCTCCACCAACATGTATGGTAAATGGAGATTTAATACCTGGATGTCGATTTTTAAATACCGAGCCACAGGTGAGCTGTTTAAATGAGACATCCAAGCATTAAATTTCCATATACGTGCTGGCAGAGATAACGTTTTTATCCCGTTTGAAACACAATACAAACATAGTGGAAATAAATTTGTGGATGCATTTCTCATGCTCCTCAATCACTTGGACCAAATTCGTGAATATTTTTTGTTTTTATAAATGCAGAAGGCAACAGATAGAGTTACACCTCTTGAGTCATTAAGGAAACAAGTGAACAGTATTTTGTTGACATACATGTATTGTCCCCTGAGTTCTAATGTGTTCTATGTGCCTACTGGCACATAGAACACATTAGAACTCAGGGGACGATATTTGCTCATATTTTATTTTTCTCAAGTTGTTTCATTTAATTACTAGACTTTTTGATTTATAACGGCAAAATATGATCGAATTGTCAGAAATCTGAAAATATTTGTGACTATTTTCAGTTTTTTTTGTTCAATTTTTATACCCAGGCAAGTGAATGCAAAAAGCTTTCATTTAAATCATATACCCCCGATATTTCACATGTTCATATACACCTGCTCTCATATACCTTGGATGTTGGGTGCATCCTTTACCATGGTTATATGTCCAAGGCATTCTGACCAATCAAAAGAAAGAATTTATCGGGACATATGAACACATATCTTTCTCTGCATGTACATGATATTTTGCAACAAGATGTAATCAACATCTTTCCGTGGAGGAGGGTGTTGCACCTGCACCAATTATAGGTTTCACAAGTTTTTTATTTGCCTTTATAACATTTAACATATTTTTATCTCTGGTTTTTCCTGGAAGGCAGCATTCTTAATGTGATGCGGATAAACATTTCGTCAATGTATATGAACATTATTACAAAATGTGATAACAAAAATATTGTTTTGTAATTAATATATGATCATATGATATGAAAATCAAAACATTTCAACAATAAACTGGGGCTCCATTCTAGGTGTCTTGCTGTTCCATTATAGTTTTAATGTTATTGCCTAGAAATTTATAAATGCTTGTGTTCAGAAACAATGACCTCGACCATGTCAAAATGCCAAATAAAACTAAAGATATTTTCCAGGAAGCAATTTTTTACCATGTTCTCTTCAAAATGACCATCAACCTTACATTTACTGACTCCAAAATCGATTGGGTTTTTCTCCTTGCTTGTGAAAATATTTTTTGCAGGTTTTGCTCAGCTGTGAGCTAATGTCTGGAAACCCTAAAGAGCTTGTTTAAGTAATAGTAACCGTGACCTTTGGACAACAAATAGGCAGGATTCTTTTCATTGATGAGGATACCAACCTGGATGGACATGTGTCATAGAGCACAAAAGTTACTGCCTGAAGAACAATTGATGATAAAGTTCTTTTTACAAAAAAACAATGACCTTTGATTTTCTGTCTACAGACTTCAAAGTCAATAGGGTTCTTCCTTTTCAATAGGAATACCTAACCTGTAAATGCAGTGGGCATGTGTCATACGATACAAGAGATGAGTTATTGTCTCATAAAAAACTAACAGTCCAGTAGCCTTTGAACTTGTGGCTATAGACACCAACAACATTGATATGTTTCCTCTCTTTCAATATGTCAATATTGTTGGCAAGTTTGGTTCAGCAGTGCAAAATGGAACTTGAGTTATCACATGGGGGAAGGGGGGGAGTTGATAATTGTGAAGTTTAGAGATCCTGGATCCAAAAAAGATTTGTATTTTTTTTATTTATTGGAGTTTAACGACACTTTTGACAGCCAGGGTCATCTCGTGTTGGGCAGTTTTTCAGGTGAAGGAAGCTGGAGTTCCCGGAGAGAGCCACTGAGCAACAGCACAAAACTGTCAGACTCCCCAACATACTAACTCCACATAAGCAGCATTAGCATTGGTTGAAGACAGGTGCACCATTGACATGCATTATGCCTTAGTACACAGCACCACCATGCCCCCCACATGGGCAATCGGGATTAAGTGCCTTGCCCAAGGAGACAACACACTTACCCCTGGTAAGGATCGAACCATGTACCTCTCAGTTTGAAGTCCAATGCTGTAGCCACTCAGACACTACACTCCTGGTATTTTTGCTGAGGGGGCGTGGTGGCGTTACAGTAACCAGTTCTCGTCAGATCACCGAAATAAAGCAACATTGAGAACGGTTAGTAGTTGGATGGGTGACCATTTCAGCGACTGATTCGTGCTCCCACATTGTGTCCTTGGGCAAGGCACTTAACCCCAATTGCCAACATGGGGGCACGATGACACTGTGTACTAAGGCGTACTGCTCGTCGAAGGTGCGCATGTCTTCAACCAATCTAACCCTGCCTGTGCCACGGTGTAGAGTTCAGAGTTATGATGTTGGAGAGCTGACAGTTGCTCGTCGTTGCTCGGTGGTTCTCTCCGGGTACTCCGGCTTCTTCCACCCGTAAAACTTTCACCGACATGATATGACCCTGGCTGTTAATGTGTCGTTAAACCCCAATAAAAAAAAAATAAATAAAATAGAATTTTTGCTAAAGCATACAAGGTCATTCAAACAAGAACATAACAGAATATAAATCTATAAATGTCGACACTAAACAAGGTTTTCAGATTTATTTTAGAAATTTTATTTCAGAATGAAGGGAGCTAATCCTCAAGTCCACATGCGGCCGCATTTGTACTACTCGAAAAACATTGTCCCAAGTGGATTCTTCCTTGAGAACTCTACTGGTAGGATGTGTTTATCTTGACAGTGTTTTTACATCATTGTTGGCTGCCTGTACAGACAGCCAACAATGATGTAAATACACTGTCATCTGCATCTATGTACTTGTCTATACGGTAGTTACAGTGGAACCCTGTTAATTGAATAGCCACTTTGCCATTTAAAATTATTCAATTAACAGGAGTATTCAATTAACAGGGATTGTGTCACTTTCCTGTATTCTGGAGATGAACTTAGCATTTATTCTATTATATCTTGTTTGACAGAGTTCTATGAGCTCTGTCAAACAAGAGATAATAAATTAAATGCCTGTAGTAGATGTACTGAGGCCAAATAGGTCTATAAACAAAGGAAAACTGGGGAGAGTCAGGGTAATTTCTCGACAGGTTAAAAGACTTTTTATTTAATTAACAGGAGTTACTACTCTATAAGCTATATTCAATTAACAGGTCAAATTTGTATGGTAAATTGTTTTGTGTTTGAAAATTATATTCAATTAACAGGGTTATTCAGTTAAAATATATCCAATTAAGTGGGCTCTACTGTATTACCATATAATTAAACTGAGGGCTTTTGGGTTAATATAGCTTGGTTAGTTCTTAGTTCATGAGCTTGAAATATATCATCACGTTCAACATGTCCCAGAATAATGTTTCAGAGGCTCAAGGAAATCAATCTACCTCTCGAGTGTGGTAGAAAAATTAGGTCTGAGGCCTGGGACTCCGTACAACTCTCATGGTTGATCGATCTGAACCAAAATGGGAAATTCATCTGAACATTCATTCAGAAATCCTCTGGATATCACAACACCAAGTCAATTAACCTGGTTGCAATGAAACTGAAATCACATAATAAATGCAGTCCGTAGGCTGTGATGAAGGTATTAAGAGAAAGGGCTCGAGAGACCCTCACTACTGACCAAAATGTCCAATTAGACCAAAATACATATAGGATGTTCTGATCTAATCATCAGACCAAGTCATACTACCAAGTTACAATGAAATTGCTTCATAAATGCAACCTGTGGACTGTGGTAAATAAAGACTTTAGGATTAGAACCCACACGGCTGTCACAGTTGACATATCATGACCAAACTAGGATGTTCTCATCTTGACATCATACAAAAAGAAAGGATGTTCCATGTTTATGAAAGGTTTATTAAATAAGACAAGAATTGTCACAATTGATAATTTATGTATTCAACAAAAATAATAAGACGTGGAGACTGTGATAAAGGCATTTAGACTCGAACTCGTACAGCCCTCATGGTTAATCAATCTCAACCAAAACAGGGCTATTGGATGAAATAACTAGATATCATACTGAGTCATCCAACCAAGTAACAATAAAACCCCTTCATAAATATGACCAGTAGACAGTGCTAAATGAATCAAGTTCACATGCCTAACGGCTGACTGATCATGACCAAAATACGATAGTCTCTTCTAGGCATCATACCGAGTCATCCTACCAAGTTACAATGAAATTGCTTCATAAAAATGAACTGTAGACTGTGTTAAACAAATCTAGGTCACGTGCCTGTGTGGCCATCCTGGTTGACTGATCATGACCAAAATAGGACATTCTCATCTACACATTATACAAAGTAATCCTACCAATTTACAATGACATCCCTTCAATGGCCTTCAACCTGCAGACTGTGCTAAAGGAATCTAGGTCACGTGCCCTGCAGCCATCACGGATGACCGAACCCGACCAAAATACGAAGTTCGCCTCTAGACATTATACAGAGTCATCCTATCAAATTACAATAAAATCCCTTCAATAATGGATTGAGGGTTTCAAACCCGCACAGCCATCATGGTTAACCAAAATACGATGTTCTCATCTAGACATGACCTCAAACCCACACATGAAATTTAGTGATGATCAGAGAAGAACTACAGGGTGTAGCCTGTGACAAAGAAAATGAGAACAGACTGACAGACTTACTCACGCATGATGGCAATAGCTTATCTTGACTTTGTCAAGTTTAGCTAATGAAAGTGCCAATGACCCTGCAGCTTAAATTGACCAAAAAGAGACTGAACTGTATAGAAAGTTCCAGTAATGCCAAGTCATTCGCTCAAGTTTCTGCAGAAAAGACATAATAACACCAAAGCTACACATGAAAGCAGAAAAAGATCCGGAGAGGAATGCTGCCTGTAGAGTGTATTAAAGGAATTGACAATTTATGTCAAATCCAAGATGGTCACTGGTAGCCATGTTTCTCAACAAAATTCAGAAAATTTGATAGCTCCCATCTAGACATCACACCAAAGCTACATATGAAATTTGAAAAAGATTGGGTGAGAAGTGTGGCATGCAGGGAGTGCTAATGGAATTGTTGACAATCTATATGCCAAATCCAAGATGGCCAGCCCGGACATACTTTTGAATGAAATTGAGAACTAGAGATCACTCCAAAGCTACATATGAAATTTGAAAAAGATCAGGCGAGAGATTCGGCCTTGTAGGGTGTGCCAATGGAATTGTTCACAATTTATTTGCCAAATCAAAGATTTTTCAACAAAATTCAGAAAAATTCAATAGCACCCATCTAGACATTGTCACAAAGCCACGTATGAAATTTGGTACGGATTGGGTGAGAGCTGTGGCCTGTGGGGTGTGCTAATGGAATTGTGGATGGACAGAGGAATGTACTGATGGATGGATGATGGATTGCAACCCATTCCAATAGCTCATACTTGACATTGTCAAGTTGAGTTAAAAATTCTATAGCTCCCATCTAGACATCACACCTTCGCTACACACCTGTAGCCTGTAGGGTGTGCTAATGGAATTGTTGACAATCTATATGCCAAATCCAAGATGGATACCAGCGGACATGTTTTCAGCAAAATTCGGAAAACTCCCATCTGGAAATTACCCCAAAGTCACGTATTAAATTTAAACTGATCAGGTGAGAGATGTGGGCTGTAGATTGTGCTAATGGAATTGTTGAGAATTTATATGCCAAATCCAAGATGCCAACAGCAGCAATATTTTTCAATAATATTTGAAAAAAATTGATAGCTCCCATCTAGACATTACTTCAAAGCCATGTATGAAATTTGAAACTGATCAAGTGAGAGGTGGCCTGTAGGGTGTGCTAAAGAAATTGTGGATGGACAGAGGGATGTACTGATGGATGTATGGATGAATGTATGGATGATATACAGATGGACATATGGATGGCCAGCTGGCAGATTGCAACCCATTTCAATAGCTTATACTATTATATTATATGTTGTCCAGCTGAGCCAAAAATGTCTATATAAAATTGTTTTATAATAGAACAAAAGTTTGTCCACACAAGTATGACAGAAAGGAAAAAGACTCTAAAAGATACCAGTTTCAAACAGTTCTTTATATGTCTGTATTATTCATAGTAATCCACATTTACATAGGATACAAAAAATCTTTGGTCATTTTTACACTATGTACAAAAACTTCGGTAAATACTTTTGACACTTAAGGATAGTTCTAATGGGCCCTCTCCAATAAATGGTAATACAATGGAGCCCACTTAATTGGATATCTCTTAACTGAATAACCCTGTTTATTGAATATAATTTCCCAACACAAAAACATTTACAATACGTCCTTTACAAATTTGACCTGTTAATCGAATATAGGTTATAGAGTAAACTCCTGTTAATTGAATAAAAAATCTTGCATCCTGTCGAGAAATTACCCTGACTCTCCCCAGTTTTCCTTTATTTATAGACCTATTTGGCCTCCATACATCCAATACAGTCATTTAATCTATTATATCTTGTTTGACAGAGCCCATGGAGCTCTGTCAAACAAGATATAACAGAATAAATGCTAAGTTTATCTCTAGAATACAGGAAAGTGACACAATCCCTGTTCATTGAATACTCCTGTTAATTGAATAAGTTTCATTGGCAAAGTGGCCAGTCAATTAACAGGGTACCACTGAGCCAAAAATGTCTATAGAAAATTGTTTTGTTACCATTTATTGGATAGTGCCTTCAGACACTCTCCAATAAATGGTAATACATGTAATACAACTTTTTACAAGAAGCCTCTCGGACAAGATAACTCCACCCAGGGCAACTATCTGTGATTCTGATAACCCTTTACCCAACACGGATAGCAGACATCATCATTTTTTGTCTCAAAAACATAGCTTATGGCCCCTCATTGGAACAAGTTTGTTGAGCTTTCTTCACTGAATGCTCATTAGCTTTGTTTATTAGACAAAAGTTGAAAACATAATAAAATTCGGAAAATACATTGGTATTTAACTTTGATCTGGTAGTCTGTGACCTTAACATTGATGGATACAGACCTTATTGTGATTGATGGCACACTATTATATTGACAATACACACTGTTATAAATTTTCGTTAAAAAATACACAGTGGTTAAGAAATTATGGCTTGCAGAAACAAAATGTTGACAGTGGATGACAGATGGACGGACAGCTAGATTAACGGACGGATGATACAGACCTTATTATGATTGATGGCACAATGCCTAGTGACAATACATAATTATGGTAAAGAAATTATGGCTCGGACAAACAAAATGTTGATGTTTTCCTGAGTGTTACCTTTACCATGTCGCCTGTGACCTTGACCTTGATGGATACAGACCTTATTGTGACTGATAGCACACTGCCTATTAACAATACATACTGTTATAAAGTTTTGTTAAAAAATATCCAGTGGTAAAGAAATTATGGCTCGGACAAACAAAATGTTGACGTTTTCCTGAGTGTTACCTTTACCATGTCACCTGTGACCTTGACCTTGATGGATACAGACCTTATTTTGATTGATAGCACACTGTCTATTGACAATACATACTGTTATAAAGTTTTGTTAAAAAATATCCAGTGGTGAAGAAATTATGGCTTGGACAAACAAAATGTTGATGCCGGACGACAGGCGGACAACGGACAATTCAATATCAGAAAAGCTCTGCTGACTTAGTCAGGCTGAGCCAATAAAGAACATCTTGCTAAACTAAGGCTCCCCTTGTTGGTAGCCTGATAGCTATGAAAAATGAAAGTGTCAATGACACTGTAGCTCAACTTGTCAAGACAAAGACATGCACATGTATAGTATGTGACACAGCAATGACAAACATCTAGGTAATGACCTGATAACAAAGGTACATATAAAGTATTGTAACGGTCTGTACATAAATACTGGCCGTTGCCTGTAACAAATGTATAGGTAAAGTATTGTAAAGGTGGGTGACAGTCAGATGCTAAACTAGAAAAGAAATCTTAGTCCCAGAGTGGGTCTGACTGAACCCCAAAATATTTGTTCTCATAGCACAGTTTTAACAAAGGCACCCCAAAACACACTCGTTCCTGTCCCAAGGTGAAAACAAAGGTACCCAAGAAGTTTTGTGTGGATCCATTCATAAATACGAGCTGTATAGAACTTGTGACAAAAAACTGATTGGACCTAATTTTGGTACAAAATGGCCACTGGCAGCCATCTTGAATTTTGGACCGTACCCAGAAACACTCATTCTCGTCCCAAGGTGATAACAAAGGTACCCAAGAAGTTTTGTGAAGATCGGTTCATAAATACAGCCTCTACCCTGAGCCCTATTGACATGTGTGCTCACATTGTGTAAGTAGCACTGAATAAATCAACGTTCATCTAATTTGCATAATTTCTGCATGAAAAAAAAAAACCCCTTACAATATGTGATGTATTCCATGTTACTAAACATTCATACAAAAAGTTATTCTAATCAGAACTTTCATACAGAAGTTCTGTACAAAAGACTGACTGCACAAATTTTGGTACAAAATGGCTGCTGGTGGCCATCTTGAATTTCGGACCACAACCAAAAACACTCGCTCTCATTCCACGGTGATAACAAAGGTACCCAAGAAGTTTCGTAAAGATTGGTTCATAAATATGGCCTCTAGTAAGAGCTGTATAGAAGTTGTGTACAAACAAGAGGCCCCACGGGGCCTGAAGCGCTCATCTTGTACAGAACACAATTTAAACAGAGTCCAAGAATGAGTCTACATTAAGCAAGCCATCTCCATAGGCTACACTGTCAATCCTTGAGTCCCTCAGGAGTGACAAAAATAATCTGGGCATCATGCCTTTTCTTCAGTTGATCATAAGTAAAATGTAGAGCTCCCCTATGAAGCCCCTTGATACAACCTATGTGGATTAATCTTAGTACCTCTAGAGGGTACTGAATACAAAATTTTTAATTCTTCAGCAAAATGGCCAATTTCGGCTCCCATAGGGAGCCCAAATATTAACCCAGGCTCTTGATTTGAACACAGTTAAATCTGACTTCCCTAGAGGTGTTGTGTACCGAATATGAAAGCATTCTGATTGTTGGATCTGAAGAAGAGAAATTGTAAAGAAATTTCTTCGAATTGCACTAAATTCAAATTTGGGCTACCATAGCGAGCCCAAATATTGACCTATGGATCCGATTTGAACAAACTTGAATCTGACCCCCCTACAGATGTTGTATACCAAATGTGAAAGCATTCTGACAAGTGAATCTGAAGAAGAAGATTTTTGAAGAAATTCCCTCATATTGTACTAAGTTAAATTTCATGTTCCCATATGGAGCCCAAATATTAACCTAGGCACTCGAATTGAACAACCTGGAATCTGACCCCCTTAGAGATGTTGTATACCAAATATAAAAGCATTCCGACTGGTGGATCTGAAGAAGAAGATTTTTAAAGAAATTTTCTCATATTGCAGTAAGTAAAAATTTGGGCTACCATAGTGAGCCCAAATATATACCTAGGAATTTGATTTGAACAAACTTGAATCTGACCTCCATAGAGATGTTGCATACCAAATATCAAAGCATTCATTCTGACTGATGGATCTGAAGAAGAAGATTTTTTTAAATTACCCTCCATATTGAACAAAGATAAAATTTGGGCTTCCGTAGGAAGCCCAAATATTAACGTAGGGACTTGGTTTGAACAATCTAGAATCTGACCCTCATAACAATGATGTATACCAAATATTAAAAGATTCTGACTGGTGGTTCTGAAGAAGAAGATTTTTAAAGAATATTCCCCATATTACCCTATGTTAAAACTTCGTGCTCCTGTAGAGAGCCCAAATATGAACCAATGAGCTTTATTTCTACAAACTTTTATCTGACCCCCCTATGAATGCTGTATACCAAATATCAAAAGATTCTGATGATTGGTTCTGGAGAAAAGATTTTTTAAAATTTTTGCAAATATGCTGACTCAGCATTTTTTCGATGCCCATTACAGAACACCCTAACATAACTAATGGCAATTTTTTTTTACCATTCAATTCTACTGGTCGTAAGGATACTTCATACCAAATAAAAGCTCTCTGTTCCGTGGGGTTTGGGAAATATGGGCGTTTGAAAATATTTCTATTTTTAGCTCCCAGGGTTCCCATGGGGATGCAGGAATTTTTTTTTTTGCATGGGTCAAGTACTTATGACCCAATACTACCACAAACCAGATTTGGTTCATACTGGACCATCGGTTCAGAAAATAGAAATTTTTGGCGGGGACAAAAATCTTACCCCTCCTATTACAAAGCCAAATATTACTTTACGAACTTCGTTTGAACAAACTTGATTCTACACCTCATATGGAAGCTCCATAGCAAATATCAAGTCATTGTACACACTGGTTCTTGAGAAGAAGATTTTAAAAATATTTTGGAGCATTTTCCCCCACTCCCTCCCTATGGGGCTGGGCATGCTGAGTTGAACAAAAATGAAATGCCCCTTTGGGACCATCACTCACACAAACTTTCACTTGAATTGGCCCAGTGGCTTTGGAGAAGAAGACCAAAACATGGTGTTGACGGACGACGGACGATGGACGATGGACAACGGACGACAGACGACGGACAATGGACGACGGACAGGAAGTGATTAGATTAGCTCAGCTTGACTTTGTCAAGATGAGCTAAAAACTGATTAGACCTAATTTCGGTACAAAATGGCCACTGGCAGCCATCTTGAATTTTAGACCGCACCCAGAAACACTCGTTCTCGTCCCAAGGTGATAACAAAGGTACCCAAGACATTTCGTGAAGATCAGTTCATAAATACAGACTCTAGTCTGAGCCGTATTGACATGTGTACTTACTGTGTGTAAGTCGCACTGAAAAAATCAAAGTTCATCTAATTTGCATAATTTCTGCACAAGAAAAAAACCTGTATTATATGTGATGTATCCCATGGTACTAAACATTCACACAAAAAATTATTCAAATCAGCCCTTTCATATGGAAGTTCTGTGCAAAAATCTGATTGCACCTAATTTTGTAGAAAATGGCTGCCATCGGCCATCTTGAATTTCGGAAAATACTCGTTCTCGTCCCACGGTGATACCAAAGGTACCCAAGAAGTTTCGTAAAGATCGGTTCATAAATACGGCCTCTAGCCCGAGCCGTATTGGCATTTGCACTTACAGTGCTGAAAGTAACACAAAAAAAACATCAAAATTAGTCTAATTTGCACAATTTACGCATGAGAAAAAACCCGTATTATATGTGGTGTATCCCATGGTACTAAACATTCATACAAAAAATTATTCAAATCAGAGCTTTCATATGGAAGTTCTGTACAAAAAACAGATTTCTGCATCGTCAGTACAAAATGGCAGCTGGCAGCCATCTTGAATTTTGGACCGCACCCAAAAAGACTCGTTCTTGCCCCATGGTCATAACAAAGGTACCCAAGAAGTTTCGTAAAGATCGGTTCATAAATACGGACTCTAGCCCGAGCCGTATCCAATTGTTGACGTACGGACAGACGGACAGACGGCCAGACGGACGACGGAGATGGGCCATGACAAAAGCTCAAATTTGGCTTTGCCAAAGTTGAGCTAAAAATCACCTCTGAAAAATAATGCAGAATTCTACCAGTTGAAGCATGACATTTGTACAGAGGCTGGAATGGCATGCAAAAAAGAGGAATCTTTAGGTCATCTGTATAAATTTCTGATGCCTCAAAATAAATTTTATTCATTTAACTGGTAGTGTACTGGAAGCCCATATTTGGGCTTTATTCTGAAGTGCAGGTACTGCAACTTAAAGACTTCAAATTCAGTGGCTGTGCTTCATATTATCTTTGAAGTGACAGTATTTAGTCTCTTAGGATTTGCCTTATTACAATCTATAGGAGAGTGCCCACTGGCACTCTCCTATAGATTGTAACAAGGCAAAGATGTGTGAACAAATTTGGATAGCCAAAAATAATTTAGCACTCTACCAGTTAACAATGATTTTCTCTCCAACCTACATATGTGAAATTAAGAAACCAAATCCCTATCAAAGGAAAAGCAACTGGTTTGGTATCTGACATTTAGATGCAATTAACATACTTATTCTATTAACTAGTAGAGTACTATTTATTTATTGATGTTATAAGGTCACATACTTATGCACAATGGCTCATCATGACCATGACAGTTTTACAGGTGGAGGAAGCCAGAGTACCTGGAGAGAACCACCGAGCAACTGCCAGCTCCCCAACATCGTAACTCCGCACTGCAGCACAGGCAGGGTTAGATTGGTTAAAGACATGTGCACCATCGATGTGCAGTATGCCTTAGTACACAGCATCATCATGCCCCCATGTGGACGATCAGGGTTAAGTGCCTTGCCCAAGGACACAATGCGGGAGTCCATAGTAGAGTACTAAATTATCTTTCTCTTGATGATTTTTAACATAAGTATTTTTTCCAAAGATACCATACTATCAGTAAGCGGCACTTTAGTCTCGTAAGATTTTGTCAATAAATAATTGTTTTATTACAATTTTTTGAAGGGGAACATATACTGTAACCAAACAAATTTGCTCAAAGTAAAGTATGCAGCGTGTAATATTTAAACAATGACTTTAACCGACTGACCATTTATGTAATTTGAAGATGGGCTATCCGACCACTCGGCTGTGTAAAAAGTCTTGGGAAACTGCTTCTTTATCACTAACAAGTATTCATATACTACTCAAAGTTTGCTAAGTACCAAATATTTGACACATCATTGTGAAATTTGCTTGTGACATATTTGCGATATTTTTGGTGGATGTGATTGAGGAATGTATTGAGATGGTCCCCAGTGTTTACATTTGCTCTCTTGACAGGCAGACTTTTCGTAACAGTCATGGAAAGCATGTACCCCCTGATTTTCGTGATGTTTTTGTGTACTGTCTACATGTAATGACATGTATAAGGTATTCAATCTTCATTTCAACACAAACCCTTGTGATTTAATGATTGAATATGGCAAATGCAAATGTAAGAAGACATTTGTCTGAAGCAGAAATGAAGCGGGCTGTAGGGATGGTGGAGCAAGGGGCTACACATCGCCAGGTTGGTGAAGCAGCTTCTGAAGCTGAAGCCCTTGGTGTTCACCATACGGTGATCAGCAGAGCCTGGGCAAGATTTCACCAGTATGGCTCACCAGTAAGACCGCTTGGTGGTGGCAGAGATGGGGCAACATCTGCAGCTGAAGACTGGTTTTGTGACCTTCAGAATGCATCTGGGGTAAATGTTTCGATGCAGACTATCCAAGCAAGGTTGCACGCAGATGGATTCCAATCGAGAAGACCATGTATTTGCATTCCGCTGTCCCAGAACCACCGCCTGGCATGATATGAATGGGCCATGGACCATGTTGGATGGACCAGCGAAGATTGGCGACCTGTCCTTTTTACAGATGAGCCAAGGTATTGCCTTGACCACACAGATAGGCGTTCTAGGGTATGGAGAAGACCAGGAGAGTGATTCCATGCAGCCAACATTGCAGAGCATGACTGCTATGGTGGAAGGCCAATCATGGTCTGGGGCGGCATCAGCTGGGATGGACGTGCAGAGCCCCGTGTCCTGGAATGTGGTAGATTGACTGCACAACAGTGTATTGATGAGATCCTGGATGTCCACGTCAGATTGTATGCAGGTGCAGTGGGCGATAGATTCATTCTGATGGATGATAATGCCCATCCTCATGTTGCCCATGCTGTCAGGGAGTACCGACAGAGGGAGGGGATGGACTGGCCAGCAAGATCCCCTGATCTCAATCCAATCAAACATGCCTGGAATGAGTTGCAGCTTGCAATTTCAACCCGACCCATCCAGCCAAGAAGTGTCCAGGAGCTTGGTGCCATGCTGGTCCAACAATGGAACAACATCCCACAAAGGACCACCAGGAACCTGACTGGGAGCATGAGAAGGCATTGTCAAGCTGCAATTAACAGTAATGGGTCTCATACTCGATATTGAAGCCATACCAGTTCACTCCGTCAATTTTTGGCATATTGAAAGATTTCCTCTTTTACCAAAAATATCCATTTTCCATGGTTATCGTATTCAAAAGCTAAAAAATAATGTCAAACACAAATAAAATCTTAATTTCTGTACTTATGTAATTAAAGATATAATTAAATAAAAAGTATATACACTTTTCATAACAATATTTCAACTAAAGCAAAAAACAGGTAGTTGGATGTACATTGCGCTTAGCAAACTCTGAGTAGTATATATTGCTTGGAATTGAAATATATATAGCCTCTCAAGGCAAAAGTCTATATATCTATTAAGACACAAGAAAGGCTGGTTAACAGGTAGAGTGCTAGAGGCCCATACTTGGGCTTTATGCTAAACTGAAGGTACCTAAAGTTAAAGGCTTCATATTCTCTGGCTGTCCTTTTTATTATCTTAGAAGAAAAATTACTACATCTCCATTGATTTGCATGGTTACAATTTATGGGAGAATGCCTGTAGGCACTCTCTCATAAATTGTAACAAGACAAAAATGTGTGAACAAATCTTCAGCACTCCTATGAATTGTAACAAGGAAATCCATACAGATGAAAAAATTTTACTTCAAAGAAAATATCAAGTACATTTACAGAACATGAAGTCTTTAAGTTGCCGCACATTCACACTGACATAAAGCCCAAATGTAGACTTCAAGCACTTCAAGAGTTAACTATAATTATATTACTCTTTGATAACAGTCTTTGTGTTGTAAGCTTTCAGCTGTGTAGGACATACGTTTGTGTTAATTACTTTCTTTGTTGGCATAACTGAAGCTGATTGAATGATTGAAAAATATTTTTATTACACCACAATAACCATTCATGTTCACCATCATTCCTAGTTAAGTATTGGCTGCATACGAGACCAGTTTCGTAAATGGGGTATTACAGTTATGAGCCAACTTATAAGCCTATATTTGAGATTCAGGAGCTAAATCAGAATTTTACGAATGAAAGTCACACTAGCTACTTATGAGGACGAGCTCGTTTCCAAAGAGGGGCCACATGATATGGTTTTGTTGAAATTTTTTGAAAAATAATATTTTTTCATATTATGCAGTCGATTCACTGGGTAAAGGGTTAAAGGATTAACTGGATTCGTGAATCTGATATTAGGGCTTAGCTTTATCACAATTGTCCTAGCTCCTGTACTGAGCCCAAATATCAACCAAGGGGCTTCATTTTAACACACTTGTATCTGACCCACCCCCCTACAGAGGCTGTATACCAAATGTCAAAAGATTCTGCTCAGAGATTGTGGAAAAAAGATTTTTTTAAATTTTTGCAATTATGCTGACTCAGCATTTTTCAATACCTCCCTACAGAACACCCTGACACAACCAATGTCAATTTGTTTTACCATTCAATTCTACTGGTTCTAAGGATGCTTTTTACCAAATAACAGTTCTCTGTTCCGTGTGATTTTGGAAAAATGGACATTTGAAAATATTTGTATTTTTAGCTCCTGGGGTTCACACGGAGATGCAAGAAAATTTTTTTTTGCATGAATCAAGTACTTAAAACTCAATAACACCACATATTAAATTTGGTTCAAATTGGACAAGTTCAGAAAAAAGAAAATTCGGGCGGGGCCAAAATTCTTGCCCCTCCCATTACAACTGCAAATATTTATCCATGAAATTCGTTTGAACAAACTCGATTATACACCTGAAAAGAAGGTTCCATACCATATATCAAGTCACTGTACACACTGGTTCATGAGAAGATTTTTTAAGAATTTTGGTTAATTTTTAACCAAAGCTAACCCTGTTTGTGCATATTTAGTATGTTGCAGAGCTGACTGTTGCTCGCCAATGCTTTGTGATTTTCTCTGGGCATTCCGGCTTTTTCCATCTGTAAAATAGTCTGATACAAGGTGACCCTGGTTATCAAAAGCCCCAATAAAAACCAGAGGCTCAAGTGAGCCTAAAACACTCACCTGGCTCAAGTTGTCAAAAGAGATGAGTGTGTCAGTAAGTGATGGGTAGCAAGAGCAATTCTTTGATTTGCCATGACACAACCAAAGGCAGTGTTTTGGCAATTCATTTCTGCTGGTCCTAGGAAAGCGTCCTAGGTAAAAACAAAGCTCTGTCCTGTCAAGTCTCAAGAAAGCGTCAGAACGAAATTGTTTGTTTTTAACTGCTGTGGTTCTCTCTACCACCCCCCCCCCCCCCCCCCCCCCCCCCCGCAAAAAAAAAAAAAAATCGGGCATAAATCAAGTACTTATGATCCAGTTGACAAATTTGGTTCAAATCAGCCCATTGGTTCAGGAAAAAGAAAATTTGAGCAGAGCCCAAATTTGGGAGTCCCTTTGAAAAAAAATTAATCTGCATCGCTAAAGTAAATTCCATACCAGAAAAACTAAGCATTATTGTGAGTGGCTTATAAGAAGATAATTTTTAACGCATTTTAGGCTGATGGAGCTTTAACCTCCACCTCCAGGGGCATAGTAACTTTTAGGGAAAAAAAATCATTAGAGTAAACTCAACCAGCCCTGCTTCATTTGAACAAAGTAGAAAAGGTACTATCCAAAGATAATCTATGCCATATATGAATGAATTTGGCCAGTCGTTTTAAAGAAGAAAGTTTCAAATTAGTTGATAGAGTGCAAGAAAAATGATGACTCAGCATTTTCCCATTGCCAACAGTGTTAAAATGGGCATCCCCAAAAGGCACCCATGACAAAACTGACAGCAATTTTTTTGGTCCATCTGATTCCACTGTTCCTGAGGAAGCTGCATACCAAACAAACAATATTCAGCAGTTTTTTAAATAATAATGCACCAAGTTAAACTTTAGGCACTCATAGAGAGCCCACATATTAAGCCAGGGACCCGATTTGAACAAACTTGAATCTGACACCTCTCGAGAATATGAAAGGATTCTCACTGGTGGATCTGAAGAAGACTTTTTAACAAATTTTTTCATATTGCACAAAGTTAAACTTTGGGCTCCAAAAAAGAGCCCTAGTATCAAACTAAGGACTCAAATTGAACAAACTTGAATCTGACACCCCGTAGAGATGTTGTATACCAAATATGAAAGGATACTGACTGTTGGATCTGAAGAAGATTTTTAAAGATTATTCCACATATTGCACTATGTTAAAATTCGGGCCCCCATAGGAAGCCCAAATATTAACTGAGGGACTTGATTTTAACAAACTTGAATCTGACCCTCATAACAATAGAGTATACCAAATATTAAAAGATTCGGACTAGTGGTTCTGAAGAAGATTTTTAAAGCTTATTTCCCATATTGCCCTAAGTTTAAGTTAAGATTTGGGCTCCTGTATTGAGGAACCAGGGGGTCCATTTTAACAAACTTTGTATCTGCCCCCCCCCCCTCCTCCCTCCCAATTATCAAAAGATAAAATATGATGCCCCCACCTCCCCCCTGACAGTACACCCCGACAACCGATGCCATTTTTCTTTTACCATTCAATTCTACTGGTCCAAACGATGCTTTATACCAAATAATAGTCTCTTCCATGTGGTTTTGGGAAATATGGGCATTTGAAAGTATTTCTATTTTTAGCTCCTGGGGTTCCCATGAGGCTGTGAGAAAATATTTTTCAGGCATCAATCAGGTACTTATGAGCCCAATTATACTACATGCAAAATTTTATTAAAATCAGCTCATCCGAGTTCGTGAAATACAAATTTTGGGTGGAGCCCAATGTGGGTATTCCCCCACAGAGAGCCGAAATACTAATCTACAAACTTCGCTTGAAAACACTTTAATCTCCAACACCAAAGGATGTTCCATATCAAATATCAATGCATTCTCTCTGGTGGTTCATGAGAAGATGATTTTTGGGCATTAACCACAGCCTGAAGATGGCAGCTGTTTCATTTGAACAAAATAGAAAGGGTATGCTCCAAAGATGGTCTGGCCCAGTGGTTTTGAAGAAGACAAGTTAAAAAGTTAACAAACAATGGACGACAAAAGCCGAATGGCAATAGCACCCACTGACTTGCAGTCAGGTGAGCTAAAAAGAACACTGACATGGATGGCCAATATTTCAGGAAACTTTGGTCCTCATGGACACATAAAGCCTGCATAACAAAAGTGAAAGTGTCAATGACACTGTAGCTCAACTTGTCAAGACAAAGACATGCACATGTATAGTATGTGACACAGCAATGACAAACATAGGTAATGACCTGATAACAAAGGTACATATAAAGTATTGTAACGGTCTGTACATAAATACTGACCGTTGCCTGTAACAAATGTATAGGTAAAGTATTGTAAAGGTGGGTGACAGTCAGATTCTAAACTAGAAAAGAAATCATTGAGTCCCAGAGTGGGTCTGACTGAACCCCAAAATATTTGTTCTCATAGCACAGTGATAACAAAGGCACCCCAAAACACACTCGTTCCTGTCCCAAGGTGAAAACAAAGGTACCCAAGAAGTTTTGTGAAGATCAGTTCATAAATACGAGCTGTATAGAACTTGTGACAAAAAACTGATTGGACCTAATTTTGGTACAAAATGGCCACTGACAGCCATCTTGAATTTTGGACAGTACCCAGAAACACTCATTCTCGTCCCAAGGTGATAACAAAGGTACCCAAGAAGTTTTGTGAAGATCGGTTCATAAATACAGCCTCTACCCTGAGCCGTATTGACATGTGTGCTCATATTGTGTAAGTAGCACTGAATAAATCAAAGTTCATCTAATTTGCATAATTTCTGCATGAAAAAAAAAACCCTTACAATATATGATGTATTCCATGTTACTAAACATTCATACAAAAATTTATTCAAATCAGAACTTTCATACAGAAGTTCTGTACAAAAGACTGATTGCACTAATTTTGGTACAAAATGGCTGCTGGTGGCCATCTTGAATTTTGGACCACACCCAAAAACACTCGCTCTCATCCCACGGTGATAACAAAGGTACCTAAGAAGTTTCGTAAAGATTGGTTCATAAATATGGCCTCTAGTCTAAGCTGTATAGAAGTTGTGTACAAAAAACTGATTAGACCTAATTTCGGTACAAAATGGCCACTGGCAGCCATCTTGAATTTTAGACCGCACCCAGAAACACTCGTTCTTGTCCCAAGATGATAATAAAGGTACCCAAGACATTTCGTGAAGATCAGTTCATAAATACAGACTCTAGTCTGAGCCGTATTGACATGTGTACTTACTGTGTGTAAGTCGCACTGAAAAAATCAAAGTTCATCTAATTTGCATAATTTCTGCACGAGAAAAAAACCTGTATTATATGTGATGTATCCCATGGTACTAAACATTCACACAAAAAATTATTCAAATCAGCGCTTTCATATGGAAGTTCTGTGCAAAAATCTGATTGCATCAAATTTTGTACAAAATGGCTGCCATCGGCCATCTTGAATTTCGGACCGGACCCCAAAACACTCGTTCACGTCCCACGGTGATACCAAAGGTACCCAAGAAGTTTCGTAAAGATCGGTTCATAAATACGGCCTCTAGCCCGAGCCGTATTGGCATTTGCACTTACAGTGCTGAAAGTAACACCAAAAAACATCAAAATTAGTCTAATTTGCACAATTTACGCACGAGAAAAAAACCCGTATTATATGTGATGTATCCCATGGTACTAAACATTCATACAAAAAAATTATTCAAATCAGAGCTTTCATATGGAAGTTATGTCCAAAAAACAGATTTCTGCATCATCGGTACAAAATGGCGACTGGCAGCCATCTTGAATTTCGGACCGCACCCAAAAACACTCGTTCTCGTCCCACGGTCATAACAAAGGTACCCAAGAAGTTTCGTAAAGATCGGTTCATAAATACAGCCTCTAGCCCGAGTCGTATCAAATTGTTGACTACGGACAGACGGACGACAGACGACGGGCCATGACAAAAGCTCAAATTTGGCTTCGCCAAAGTTGAGCTAATAAAGAAATTTTGATGATATTTTGATTGACATAACCTGTACATAACCCAAGTAATTCTTTAACTGACTGAGTTCTAAATTACTTTTCAGTATGATTTGATCCCGGGAACGGGAATTCCTGGGTCCCGGTTCCGAAAGTCGACCCCGATACCTGGGAAATCTACAGCACAGAACCAGGAATGAAGCGTTGCACTGTTTGTGTATTGAACTGAAGTTTTCAGAATTTAAACTTTGTAGGATTTCGTCAGCCTTTCCATGCCTGAAATTTTTACAGTCCTGATTCCTGACGAATCATTTTCAACAAATCACTGTAACTCTCAACCAATTCTGGAGGACCCCCACACCCTCCCTTTCAACAGCAAGATCTTCTTCACCCGCTTCAAAGTTCAAACTCGTCTTCAATTTCAGAATTACTAGTATCACTATTCACTACCTCCTCCAACATCAACACTCCTCTTCACATCCATCACCAGTTCC